>CM038669.1:333143295-333743295 GCA_021605145.1 Aegilops bicornis | reverse complement strand
TTGGATTTTTCTGATCATTTTTCATATATAAATTATTTGATTTGGAGCTACGGTTGAATTACTATGATTTTTAGAAGTTTAGGCAATTTTCTGGATTTTCTAATTATTTAGAAATAAACTAATTCCAGAAAATGCATTACTGTGTCAGCACTACGTCAGCATGACGTAAGCGGGTCAACGGGGCAGCCCAGGTCAAACTGACCAGTGGGTCCCGCGAGTCAGTGTCTAACTAAACTAACCTGGTTTAATTAGCACTAACTTAGGTTAAACTAATTAAATTTAAACCTAAACTAGATTAATTAGCCGGGGCGGGGCCCGCATGTCAGCGAGCCAGGGGGTTAGTTAGTGGGGCTGTTAGCGGCTAATGCCTTAGCCACGTCAGTGTTGCCGGATTAAGAGCCTGCGGCCTTGCAGTGTGGCGGCGGCTCACCGGGGGTGGCGCTAAGGCAGCGGCTGGGCGCGCTGAGGGCACCACGAGGAAGCCCTTGCTCGCCCGCATCTAGGGGAGGCAGCAGCAGGTCATGGGGAGCCCGGAGTCGACGACGGCTAGCACTTGGGCGACGGCCGGAGCTCCGTTGTGCACGGGGGCACGGCTGCAGCGGGCAAACGCGCGAACTAAAGCGCGGGCAAGGCACTACGCGGTGCGGCGGGCGTGTTTGGCACATTGGCGCAACTAAATGGTGGCTGGAGCAACGCCAGCGACGAGCTCTTGTGGCGGAGGGTCTTGGCTCCGGTGGAGGAGGCGGTTAGAGGGTGCAAACAAAGCAAAGAAGAGGGGGAGGCGGCGTAGAAGCTCACGGCGGTTGCGATGGACGTCGAAGCGGGCTCGGGGGAGGTCGGAGCTGAGCAGGACGGCGAGGTCAATCTCGGTGGACCGAGGTTGAAGAAGACAGCATGGTCGGCGTTCGAGGGCGTCCGGCGGGGCATGGCTCGGTGAGGGGGTCTAGGACGACGTCGCGGACCTCGGGTACACGGAGAGGGAGCGAGTGAGTGGTTGTGGCCGTGGTGGAGCTCGTCGGTGCCGGCGGCGTGGTTCGGTGAGATGGGGAACAGCGAGGGGGAGAGAACCAGAGGAGGGGAGAGAGAGCAGCGAGTGAGGGAGAGGAGAGAGGGGTCTCGGGGCGTCTCCGTGGCACGCCTGGAGGGGTCGGGGCTGTGCGGCTTAAGCAGGAGGTGGCTTTGCCTCCTGTGCGTGCGCCACGCCGTCGTCCTCCTGGCAAAGGAAGGAGACGACTGGCGCCTGGCTCTGGTGGGCTGGGCCGGCCAGATGGGCTGCCAGGTAAGCGCCAGGTAAGTGCGGGTACGTATTCTGTCCTTTCTGCCTTTTATTTCTATTTTCTATTTTCTGGCATTTGTTTCTGATTTAGTAAAATACTAAATCAATTTTAAACATCATGAAAATATTTGTGTCAACTAAGTGGACTTATACAAAGCCACACAACAATTTTCAGAATTTATGAACATATATTTATGTATATAATAAATATAAATCCAATTCAAATAGTTATTGAATTAATTCCAGATGCCCAAAATAAATATTTCTGAGACTCCAAAAATATTGGTTTGAGTTTTACCTCTTGCCAATATTTTTATAGCTTGACAGGAACATTTTCTTGGGTTTATTTGAAACAATTTTTAATGTTGATCGTTTTTGTAAAAGACTTCTAAGGCTTTCCACTTTCCCCAATTCAACTTTCAATAAAATTTAAACATGATGCAACAAGATCAAGCAAGGACAACAGGGGCTGAGCTAGGGCTGTGACAAGAATGGTCTGAATCTCTCTATTTAATCCACCCATAAAACATGCAAGCATAGCTTCATTGTCCTCAACAATACCACATCTAATCATGCCAGTTTGTAATTCCTGATAATATTCTTCTACATAATTTTTCCCTTGTCTTAAATGCTGCAATGTTTGAAGCAATTCACGTTGATAATATGGTGGAACCCAACAAGTACGCATAGCAGTTTTCAAAGCAGCCCAAGTAGTTGGAATAGGATATAATCTACAATGTTCAGACCACCATACACATGCAAAACTAGTGAAAGCACAAACAATTTGCAACAACCCGCTCTCCTCGGGATATTGTAAACATGTAAAATCGCTGTTCAGTTTCTAACTCCCAAGTAAGATATATATCAGGAACATATCTACCCTCAAATGGTGGAATATTCAATTTCAGTTTAGGGAGATGGTCATGATCTCGTACCTGAGGGGGAGCCCTAACATTGCCATTATTTGCATGTGGACGACCTGGTGGTTGTGGTGCTGGTGGTTGCACGTAGTTTTGATTTTGATCAACCTCATCCTCGTAATCTCCCGCATAATCATCCTCCGCATCAGCAGCAGGAGCCACGTATATCAACAGCAGCACCAACAGTTTGGCCAGGCTCAAGAGGGACACGACTCGCTCGGCGGAGGGCTGTTTCGCGACGTGGAGGTAGTCGTTGTTGTTGTTGTTGTTGTTGTGGCAGAGGTGCGGCAGGTGCAGCCGGTGGTGGAAGACGCACAAGCAGTTCATTAAATCTGTTATCGAGCTTTGTTTCGAACGTCTTCTCAAGGCCAGTGATCTTCTCCATGGCCTCTTCAAAATTGTTCAGCACATCTTGCACCTGTTCAGTCATCATTTGCTGAAACTTATCATGAAGCTCCTTGTTCGTTAAATTCTCCCATCAATCTAAATGGCTTGTGATCCTGGCATGGTTAGAAGCAATAGAAACACACAATAATATGATCCTACAGACTACTAACAAGTGGTAGTGGTGGTGGTGGGTGTCACAAATCCATTAATAAAATCTCAAATTCTTACCAGTTCTTACCAAGCAGCAGGTGGTGACCAGCAACCGTTGTAGTCAAAACTCTCAAAGCTTGGATAGAGCGATTACTGTGGAGAGTCAAACGCATACGACGTAGTTGTATGTGGAGCTGGGAAGGCTTATAATATGGTAGCAAAAAGGGTCAGCAATAATCAACTCAGATATGCAAAGTTGAATAAACGCTCAACGACGGTACTGTGCTGGTCCTAGGCTAGACCGTGCTAGAGATGCGAGCCTAGAACACTAGCAAAATCACGGCGCTGCACGTAAACAAGGGAGGAGCACGCTCTGAATTTTTTTTCTCTTTTTTCACTTTTTTTCGCACTTTTTTTCCTCTTTTTTTTTGCTCCGCAACAAATTTTTTTCGAAGAAGTCTACAAATGGCCTAAAAACTGCCTAGCCATAATTTTCCTCTTTTTTTCCTCTTTTTTTTGAAACTGGAACCATTTTTCTACTGCGGGTAACACGGAAGTTTGGGAGTCCTTCTCTATCATGACTCGGAGTACGGCGTGATCTGGAAATCCAAAACAGAGTAACAAAATACTGGACTCGGACTAGGACTGGTGACGGAGATAAATCTGGTGGAACTCGGACTGGTGGCGGAGATGAATCTGGTGGAACTCGGACTGGTGGCGGAGATGAATCTGGTGGAACTCGGACTGGTGGTGGAGATATGTTGCAGGTGGACTCGGATTAGCGTGATGGCGGCGGATATGTGGTGGCGTAGATGGACTCGGATTGGTGGTGAATATGTGGTGGTGGTATATGGCAGCGGTGATGAAGTTGGTGCGGTGGTGGTATATGGCAGCAGCGATGATGATGATGCGGTGGCGATATATGGCAGCGGCGACGCAACAACACGTGAATGTAACTTCAAACTCTAAAGGACTAGACGCTGAGACCAGCAACTTGACACGACGATGCAACCGCAAATTCAACAAAGCAAATACAGAAAAGATTATGCAAAGGCTCAGATTGGTTCGGATAGGATGAACTAACCCTATTTTTTGGCTTTTTTGTGGACTATAGGTATGAAGAACAGACTTGATCTAAACTACGAAAAACTGTAAAATCTCACCGAGCAACCTGGAAATCTGATACCACTTGATAGAGCTAAGGTGTCCCGTCTTTCGATGAGATGATGGATATCGCTTTGGTGGAAGTCGACTTTGATGATCCGACTATGAACGTACGAGGACGTCACGCCTTAGCAATCGCTAAACCAACTCCGAGAGGTTATTGACCATGCCGGAGCACGATCAACCTGACCACGAGGGTCGGTTTCCTGCGAACAAACGAAGAACAAGCAAGAAACTGAGATTGCAAGCTGGATATTGTGAATATAAGATGAAAGCTTTATTGATCAAGGTGGGGTTCTGTGATGCCTTTGTCTGGTCGTTGAACACAAACGAAGTACGCGAAGTTGCAGCTATGGCGAACTTTTAATCTAAACAAAACCCGAAGTCTAAACGACGCCCTAAGGGCTGTATATATGGAGGAAGAGGGGGGGGGATTTCGTGGCCCTTGGGAAAGGGGTCCGAAACCAACCCTATCTCTTGTTTCCCCACACATACGGACTCTAAAAACAGCCTATACTCAAGTATTTCGAAATTACATGGGCCTGGCCCAATAATAAGGTGACGCAGCACCTAGAATAGCCTCTGGATGAAAGTTATGAAGTAGCATCTTGTATATTTCGTCCAAGGCTTCATGCACGCATTATGGTGGCATCAACGTCCTGAAATCATCACTTGTAACTCCGTTCTTATTCCCCATGCGCATGCTATCATCTCCGTGCTTGTCCTTGCTCCAATGTTCATCCTTCTCAAATCTAGGCCCTTCATTTGTAAGCAAAACAAATGTATCCAATTTAGGAAGCATCATATTCTCATGAACATTAGAATCATTACCAAGAAACAAAAGTACCTGGTAATTTAATTGGCATGCGTGAGCTCTAGTAATTGTTCCAGTATGTATAACAGCAGGGGCTGTGGGTGTAACAATGGTATTGATGTCCTCATCAGCAAGCAATCATAGCGATCAAGTCAAGCATGCTAGTAGTGCGAAGATGCAACATACTAGAAGGAATCATGGCAAGCATGTCTTGTATGCAAACAGTGGGCATGATATATTCACATGACATAGCACAAGCATGAAAGCAAGAAATGAGAAGAATATCATGAATGTATTGGTGAGAGACCATATGTAAATAGCAATGGCATATCATGACTCTCCCAACACAACAAGCATCAATAACATGGTGCACATGATAAACATGGCAATAGCAACAAGTATCTCCACCAAGCATGCAAATACACATAGGAGTAGCATAATGGTGAATCATGGGTAGATGCAAGCAAGGGTCACAACTGCATGGCAAAATCATAGAAAGAGGTATAACATGCAAAGTGAACATGACACAATGGGCATAAGGTAACAAGTGATATATAGCCCAAAGCCGTGTGAGAGCCAAGGAGAAGAGATGCGTGTAGTCGTTGCACGAAGGGAACGGTGGTAAGGATAGTCCACGGGATCCCAAAACGTCGTTGCTATCAAGAGCTCATTTCGTCAACTCTTGGGATTAAGAGGTTGACGAGTATACGTGAGTACCTGCACAAAACAAAGGCAAAGGGAAACTTGTGTGTGCGTGGTAGATGTACACATCATCCATTATGATGCGCACGTGCTTGTGTTGGTTAGCACAAAATATCCAATGCTCAAATTAATGAGATGTGTGATATAGAAACATGTCATCCATCATGATAGGTTTGTTGTTATGCATGGCATAATGGAGACTCAATTTGGGCAATGCATCATGAAAAATATCTAGAGCATTATTATTCATGGAATTCATACGGTGCAAGCAATTATGGGAATCATGCAAAGTATGGAATGCATCCAAATCTCCTAATATGTATGAGGAAACTATGGGGGTCTCCTCATGAGCATTACTAGGAACATCACATGGATAATATGGACAACATCCAAAACAATGCATATTTGGAACGGTTTGATCATGGCATGGCATAGTAGATGAACTGTGCAAATCATGTAAAGGAAGCATGGCAATATCATCACATGAAAAACAAAAGCCAATGACCATCATCTCGTCATCTATGCCATAGGTGCAAATAGGATTTATTTTAATGGGGCATGCATAGTTACTATATTGAGATTGAAATGATGCAATATGGGAGATCTCACTCATAGCATATGACAAGTTCAATGGATTGTCAAATATGAAGTGACCAATAGAATTTTCACATGATATCCTATGGAACATAGCATCACAACTAGGTACCTCAACATGATCATCATCATATTCATTATAAATAGGTAAGTCAAGACATGAAGAAGTCGCACTAGCATGAAGCATGGGAATAGGTGGATCAACATCATGGGAGCAATCGATGTCAAGAGAGTCCACTAGTGGGACAAAAGAAGCACCATCACCTATGTTACCTTTTTCATTCCACTCAAGTGGTGTAGGTGAGGTGGGAAAGACCAAATGGTGGTCATCTTCATCTTGATGGAACCATGTGGGGGGTGCATCATATTCCACCATGGCCATCGTCGTCTCCATTGGAGGTATGGACTCATCGAGGATAGGCATGTCGTCATGTAGGAGACCTAGCACCAAAGAAAACACACTCGGAGTAGAGTTTAAGTTGTTAGAAATCATAGTGACCTTACGTGCCGTGTCAACTACCTCACTCACTAAGTGTTGTGGCTCACTCACTCCCTCAAGGATGCTCTCACTCATATGGTTGGTGGAGTCACTCAAATGGCTCTCAACCTCACATAGGATATGTGGCATACTCTCATGTGTGGGGCTAGTGGTGGTCACACTCATCCTGTCATAGGAAATGGTCTCAATGTCATATATGGTGGAGTCACTCATGTCACTCAGGGGGTGGTGGCTCTCCTCACATGACAAATGGGGCATCTCAACATATGTGGGTGTTGGAGAGATGTAGGTGCAAATGTCTCCATGCTCAACTCCTATCGCTGCGGTCGAAGGGGATGGCCCTTGCTCGACCTTCTTGTCACCGTCTTGGTGTGGGAGGCCAATGTCATGTGGGATCTCATAGCTCGACTCCATGATCGAAGGGAATTTCCCATTATCGGCCATCTTCTTTGAGGGGCTTCCGAATATGGAAGTGTCGCCCTCGCTCGTAGGTGGTCGCCTTGTTGTTGAAGATGTCGATGTAGGCGAACTCATGGGAAGTAGGCGAAGATGTCGTACGTCCAAAGATGAAGATGCCTTGAGAACACTTGGCGAAGATGCCGAAGTGGTTGGTGTAGCCGTAGCTCCGTCTTGGTGGTGCTCGTCTCGCGGTCTTCTCTTTTGCTCATGAAGCTTGGACTTGGCTTGAAGTAGGGCTTGTTGGGACTTGTGCATTTGCACTTGTGGAGCATCTTCATGATGATGTTGTCGTTGTCGTACTTGAGCTCGTAGTAGATGCCTTTCATCGTCGTCGTGCACATGATGCTTGGAGGTGACTTGCCCTTCATGACGATGTTGATCACGAACGTGATGGTGGTCGCCAAGTAGATGTGGACGTGGACGAATTGCGCTTGCATCATTTTTGCGCTCCGAAGACTTGTGGCTTGAATGTCGCCGCGTTGAATTTGATGAAGGGGAAGAATACTTGATCAAGGCCCGAATCTCCTCCATCCTTGCATCGTGCTCCTCTTCACGTGCGGAAAGCTTCTTGTCGATGTAGTCCCTTTTCCTTGCTTCGGAGTGAATAATGTCGATGGAGATGTTCTCGATGCGCTCTCGCAATCTTGATTGTGCGCCTTGCATTTGTCGTTGTAGATCGAAGATGGACGCTTTGGTGATGTAGTTGTTCACGCCGTCATTGATGTCGAAGACCGGAGATGAAATGCCTTGCCTATCCATCACAAGACTGGAGCAAATATGAGTGGGAGAAAGAGAAGAACTATACCAAATGTACCTTGACCAATGTTGAAGATGGATCAATGATCACTCAATGTGTAACAAGGAAATAGCACAATTGGTACTGATTCTTGTCGGTTCTCACACCTAAACAAGTAAGGCTTATGGTGGAGCTCGGTGAGGATAGTGGCACAAAAATTTGATGCAAAATGTTAGCAAGAGTCAATAATGTTGAAAAAGATTCACAAATTCGCAAGTGAAACAAGTAGACCAATAGCAAAGAATGGCACACGGAAACACACACACGGATAGATAAATGGGGTCGTGCAACCAAGGAATGAGCACAAAATGTGGAATCCGCGAAAAACGCTCGTGTTGCACAACTCAAGAGAGACGCTAGCATGATTGCTCTATAGGCGGATATGACACTTGTGCACAACCTATAAGATGCAAAATGGATAACTTGCTATCCCAAGTATGCTATATACGTATCGTTCGCGGTGTTTGATCCAAGATGATCGGATATGACAATCTTATATGCAATGTGGTATGATGCTATGGCACTTTCTTACAAGCTTCTTTTGTTCTTTCTCTTTTGCTTAAAAGCTTATTCTCTTTTTTTTGTGTATGGCCACTTTGCAAAATGCACAAACCAAGATAGCAATTGTGTATATGCGGGAACAATCTTGTGACACAAGAGATGATATGATACCAATATGGTATGGTATATATGCAATGGAAGGTGTAGATCACTAATGTGCACAAGTAACGTTGTCGGCAATACTCAAATGGCTAGTCTCGATCGGCAAGTAACGCAAAATGGGCTAGGGGTTATCAATGCAATTGCAAGGGGAATATACAATGGTGTCGTCGAGGTTACCGTCCTTGGTGATGATGAGTGGCGGTGTTCTTGCTGTAGATACCAAGATGATGGAGACTCGTCCCTAAGTAGCCGAAACACCTTAGGAAACAGAAAAACCATAACTCAAAATCTCAAGGACAAAAGTCAAATGGTGGCAGCGAGAAAGCGGTGGTGGTTATACGGAAGCTCAATGGGATTGCGGGAATGCAATGATGGGGTTGTGAGACGCAATGCGGAAGTGGAGGGTAAGGTGGTGGACTATACACGGTGTTGGATTTGGAAGCACGTCCCTAAGAAGCCGAAACACCTGAGGAGACACAACTCACAACTCAAACAAAATTGGGTTAAGTTGGGGTGGCGGAAGTGTATGGTGGGCTAGCCTATGCGGTAGTTATGGTGGTGGTTGATGAAGAAGAAATCGTCCCTAAGTAGTCAAAACACCTTAGGAGACTCGAATCGCAACTCAAACAGCCACTAATGCTATGGGGAACAAATTGGGTTAGGTTGCGGAAGGCTATGGTGGTTTTGCGGATGATATGGTGGAAGCCCTAGGCAAAGATGCCAAAGTGCCAAAACTTTGATGGAGTATAATGGTGATGCAACCTACCTAGATTGATAGAGGATATCAATAGATACTCAACGAGCTAAAGAACGCAAAAATCGGACTCCGGATGTGAAAGTTACGGTCAAAACGGTGAAACACGGGAGGCTGATGCTCCAGGGGTCGGACATCCGGGTCGGGGCCGGATATCCGAGACCTGATGTCCATAAACTGGAGCGATTTTGTGCTCCAGGAGCCGGATGTCCGTCTTGGGGCCCGGATGTCCGGCCAGATGGCCCGGATATCTGGCCTGAGGCCCGGATGTCCGGCCCGACGATTCCAGATTGGGATTTGGACTTCGAAACTCGATTTGGGGCGGAAATTGATGATTTCGGGGGCAAAATTGGAGAGATTTCGTGGATGGAAAGTGGGAAAACTTGGGGAAATGCTAGATCCACTCGAAACCAAGCAAATCCATGGATCGAAATCAACAAAACATCATCAAACCAACCAATCACCAAAAAATTGGGGCTATTTTTTGTGAGGAATTTTCGAATTTAGGACGAAATCAACAAAATTAGGCTAGAAAACACAACCGGGGGGGGGGGGGGCTCCGAAATCGTGATCAACCTAAGCTCTGATACCAAGATGATGTAGGATGGAACCCTATACGGACGATCTTTCACGAAAGGAGCGGATCCCGCGAAGAACACGAAGAACACGAGGGGAAAACGAGGGGAAACACGAGAGAAATCACTTAACCAACAAGATCAATCACACATGTGCTAGATCCTCGGAACACAAGAGGAGATACAAGATCCACGATCAGCAAGGGACGATACAAATGGTAACCGATTCTTCTTCATGAGGAGGTCTTGATGGGGGTCTTCTCCGGGAGGAGGTCTTGAATCCGGATGGATCTTCTCCGAAGAGGGGCCGCGGTCTCACTCATAGAGTAGATCCGGTACGGATGAGCAATGCTCTATCTCAAATGAGCTAAACCAATGCTAACCCTAACTAGGATGAGGTGGGGGAGTATATATAGTGCCAGCCCATGAAGGGGTAAGTGAAAGGGGGATACATGGGCCCTTGGCCCGTTCTCTGCGCACAGGCAGGTGCCGGATGTCCGGGCGGGGGGCCGGATGTCCGGCGCTCACGAAGAGCCGGATGTCCGGGCCTCTGGCTGGATGTCTGGGCTGGCGAGGACCAGCTTCTGGACATTCTGTGATGGGGCGCCGGATGTCCGGGCTGTCGCGGGGCGCCGGATGTCCGGGGGTCGGCCGAATGTCCGGCCGCTGTAGAGTCGCCTGGCGTCCGTCTCTCTCTGGTCTTCTTCTGGTTGGTGGTGCCGGATGTCCGGGCTTCTGCCGGATGTCCGGCCGCTGTAGCAGCTGACTCTTCTTCCTTCTCCTTCCTTTGCTCCCGCGCACACTTGGCCTTGGTCCTTGGGCTCTCCATGGTCTCCTCGAGTATGCCTGAGTATGCACAAGGTCCGCACTTGAAGTAGCATCCATGTCTTACATGCGGAAAGGGAAGATTCGGAAAGGAGCGAGTTCACCTTAGGTCCAATGGCGTAGGCTCGAGTGTACATGGGGATGATCATAGGATGCTCCGCATCATCTCCCCTCCCTTGGGAAAGATCCGACCTCGGATCGTAATCCTCATCACCATGGAAACAGTTGTCGTGGACGGACTTGTAGTTGGACGAAGTGGAAGACATGGCGCTATCCAAGTACTCCAAGGTTTCTCCGGCGTGGTGTACATGCAAAAAGAGCAAACACAAACGATACTTGGAAATACAAAGGTTAGCGCACACAAGGTGTCCATCATGTAAGAATGAGTCCGTGAGGCAAGATAGTTCGTGACAAAGCACATGAAGCTTATCAAGATGATATAGAATGATATGCAAAGCATTCATGGGAGCAAAAGCATTCATTGTGCTCACAAATGTGTTGTGAATATGATCAATGCAACCACGGTGCAAAATGATGTCATAGTGAGACGGTTTATCAATTGCATGAATATGGCCATGGATGCTCAATGAGTAAATTATCATGCCATTGATGGTAGGCAATATGACCATGATGTGAGAATATTCCATCAAGAAAAGATCACAACAAATTTGCTAAGGAAGTGTACAAGCTCAAATATCATGGATGACATGGGAAGAGGTGCAACAAGATAAGTATAATGTGTGTCAATCCATGCATAGGGTGCAAACTTGTGGTGAGTATGATATGTCCATCGAGCATGACATGTATGAGCACAATCACCAAATATGAAGGTGGGGGTGCAATGTGTCAAAGGAGTGTTGATGTACCAATGCTCGATGTCGTGGCATGAGTGGAGGTTCGAAGGTGCCTCCAATAAGTCCGAGCGCTCCTCAACTTGAAGATCCAAAGGGTCCGTCTCCAATGCCGGTGCTCCATCCAATAAATGTATCATGTAGACAAGAAGAAGGAGACAACAATGAAAGAATGACCCGTCCAATATGCATATGTGAGGATGGCTCAAAGGGAAGGGGGTCACCTTTATGAGGATGTCAAAAAATTTGGTGTCGCACATCATGTATGCCTTCACATGACCAAGTTGTCTCGTGATGGTGCCTCCTTGAGAATTGCTCAAAATGAAAGAACATGGCAAACACTTTGAAAAACAAATGAGGGTAGCGGAAGTGCAAAACCTATCATTCATGTGGTAAGATACCCAACAAGTGTATGCATCATGCTCATCGTAAGAAAGTACAAGGGAGCATTTCATAGTATGGAGGCATATGATGCGAGAACAACCAAATGCAATAGGCTCAATCAAACAAGCATGCATCACAAGTAAGTTGTCAAAGTCTCTAAGATCAATAAGCATAGTATGGTTGCACTCAATACAAGTGGATCTGAAAAAGGCAACTAATGGACACAAGAGACAATGATCAAGATATATCATGTGAGAGGCATGAGCATATATGTCATCAACCCAAGAAAGCGAGTAAGAGTGGAACATGGGTGATGCAACATAGCAAGCAATCATAGTGATCAAGTCAAGCATGCCAGTAGTGCGAAGATGCAACATACTAGAAGGAATCATGGCAAGAATGTCATGTGTGCAAATAGTGGGCATGAATAATTCACATGACATAGCACAAGCATGAAAAGCAAGAAATGAGAAGAATAGTATGATTGTATTGGTGAGAGACCATATGTAAATAGCAATGGCATATCATGACTCTCCCAACACAACAAGCATCAATAACATGGTGCACATGATAAACATGGCAATAGCAACAAGTATATCCACCAAGCATGCAAATACACATAGGAGTAGCATAATGGTGAATCATGGGTAGATGGAAGCAAGGATCACAATTGCATGGCAAAATCATACAAAGAGGTATAACATGCAAAGTGAACATGACACAATGGGCATAAGGTAACAAGTGATATATAGCCCAAAGCCGTGTGAGAGCCAAGGAGAAGAGATGCGTGTAGTCGTTGCACAAAGGGAACGGTGGTAAGGATAGTCCACGGGATCCCAAATCGTCGTTGCTCTCAAGAGCTCGTTACGTCAACTCTTGGGATTGAGAGGTTGATGAGTATACGTGAGTACCTACACAAAAGACGGGCAAAGGGAAAATTGTGTGGGCGTGGTAGATGTACACATCATCCATCATGATGCGCACGTGCTTGTGTTGGTTAGCACCAAATATCCAATGCTCAAATAAATGAGATGCGTGATATAGAAACATGTCATCCATCATGATAGGTTTGTTGTTATGCATGGCATAATGGAGACTCAAATTGGGCAATGTATCATGAAAAATATCTAGAGCATTGTTATTCATGGAATTCATATGGTGCAAGCAATTATGGGAATCATGCAAAGTATGGAATGCATCCAAATCTCCTAATATGTATGAGGAAACTATGGGGGTCTCCTCATGAGCATTACTAGGAACATCACATGGATAATATGGACAACATCCAAAACAATGCATATTTGGAACGGTTTGATCATGGCATGGAATAGTAGATGAATTGTGCAAATCATGTAAAGGAAGCATGGCAATATCATCACATGAAAAACAAAAGCCAATGACCATCATCTCGTCATCTATGCCATAGGTGCAAATAGGATTTATTTTAATGGGGCATGCATAGTTACTATGTTGAGATTGAAATTAAGCAATATGGGAGATCTCATTCATAGCATATGACAAGTTCAATGGATTTTCAAACATGAAGTGACCAATAGAATTTTCACATGATATCCTATGGAACATATCATCACAACTAGGCAACTCAACATGCTCATCATCATATTCATTATAAATAGGTAAGTCAAGACATGAAGAAGTCGCACTAGCATGAAGCATGGGAATAGGTGGGTCAACATCATTGGAGCAATTGATGTCAAGAGAGTCCAATAGTGGGACAAGAGAAGCACCATCACCTATGTTACCTTTTTCATTCCACTCAAGTGGTGTAGGTGAGGTGGGAAAGACCAAATGGTGGTCATATTCATCTTGATGGAACCATGTGGGGGGTGCATCATATTCCACAATGGCCATCGCCGTCTCCATTGGAGGTATGGACTCATCGAGGATAGGCATGTCGTCATGTAGGAGACCCAGCACCAAAGAAAACACACTCGGAGTAGAGGTTAAGTTGTTAGAAATCATAGTGACCTCACGTGCCGTGTCAACTACCTCACTCACTAAGTGTTGTGGCTCACTCACTCCCTCAAGGATGCTCTCACTCATATGGTTGGTGGAGTCACTCAAATGGCTCTCAACCTCACATAGGATGTGTGGCATACTCTCATGTGTGGGGCTAGTGGTGGTCACACTCATACTCTCATAGGAAATGCTATCAATGTCATATGTGGTGGAGTCACTCATCTCACTCATGGGGTGCTGGCTCTCCTCACATGAAAAATGGGGCATCTCAACATATGTGGGTGACGGAGAGATGTAGGTGCAAATGTCTCCATGCTCAACTTCTATCGCCGTGGTCGAAGGGGATGGACCTTGCTCGACCTTCTTGTCACCGTCTTGGTGTGGGAGGCCAATATGATGTGGCATCTGGTAGCTCGACTCCATGACTGAAGGGAATTTCCATGCTCGGCAAACTTCCTTGAGGGGCTTCCGAAGATGGAATTATCTCCCTCGCTTGTAGGTGGTCGCCTTGTTGTTGAAGATGTCGATGTAGGCGAACTCACAGGAAGTAGGCGAAGATGTCGTACGTCCAATGGCGAAGATGCCTTGAGAACACTTGGCGAAGATGCTGAAGTGGTTGGTGTAGTCGTAGCTCCGTCTTGGTGGTGCTCGTCTCGCGGTCTTCTCTTTTTCTCATGAAGCTTGGACTTGGCTTGAAGTAGGGCTTGTTGGGACTTGTGCATTTGCGCTTGTGGAGCATCTTCATGATGATGTTGTCGTTGTCGTACTTGAGCTCGTAGTAGATGTCATTCATCGTCGTCGTGCACATGATTCTTGGAGGTGACTTGCCCTTCATGACGATGTTGATCACAAACGTGATGGTGGTCATCAAGTAGATGTGGACGTGGACAAACTGCGCTTGCATCGTTTTCACGCTCCGAAGACTTGTGGCTTGAATGTCGCCGCTTGAAGATGACGAAGGGGAAGAAGACTTGATCAAGGCCCGAATCTCCTCCATCCTTGCATCTTTCTCCTCTTTATGTGCGGAAAGCTTCTTGTCGATATAGTCCCTTTTACTTGCTTCGGAGTGACGAATGTTGATGGAGATGTTCTTGATGCACTCTCGCAATCTTGATTGTGCGCCTTGCATTTGTCGTTGTAGATCGAAGATGGACGCTTTGGTGATGTAGTTTTTCATGCCGTTGTTGATGTCAAAGACCGGAGATGAAATGCCTTGCCTATCCATCACAAGACTGGAGCAAATATGAGTGGGAGAAAGAGAAGAACTATACCAAATGTACCTTGACCAATGTTGAAGATGGATCAATGATCACTCAAATGCGGACTATGAAATAGCACTATTGGTACCAATTCTTGTCGGTTCTCACACCTACACAAATAAAAGCTTATGGTGGAGCTTGGTTAGGATGGTGGCACAAAATTTGATGCAATTGTAAGTGAGCTTCAATAATGTTGGAAAAGATTCACAAATTTGCAAAATGCAACAAGTAGACCAAGCAAAATATGGTACATGGAAACACACACGCAAATAGATAAGTGGGATTGTGCAACCAAGGGTGAGCCAAAATGTAGAGTCCACGAAAATGCTCTTGTTGCATAATACACGAGAGACGCTAGCACGATTGCACAATAGGCGGATACGTAACTTGCGCACAACCTACTAGTCAAAAATGAAACGATCTCTATTCCAAGTATGCTATATGTATGGTGTGTCGGTGATATGATCCAAGATGATCGAGTATGACAATCTTAATGTTGTATGATGCTATGGTTCTTGCTTATAAGCTCTTTGCTTATCTTTCCTCTTTGCTTAAAAGCTTGTTCGGCTCTTTGTTGTTCGAGCTCTTTTCTCATGAAATGCCTCATGAAGCAAGATAGCAATTGTGTATGCGATGGCAACTTTGCAACACAAAAGATGATGCGAAGATATGCACCACTAAGGTATGGTATGTATGCTATGGAGTATGATCACTACTGTGCACAAGTCACGTTGCCTGCAATACTCAAAGGCTAGTCTCGATGGGTAAGCTACGCAAATGTAAGGCCATGGGATTATCAAGGCAAATTGCAAGGTATGACAAAGATGTCGACGAGGTTACCGTCCTTGGCGATGATGAGTAGTCGATGGATATGAGAGGTGGTGATGTTGATGACGAACCGTTCATCTCCATCGACTGCTCATCATCGCCAAGGACGGTAACCTCGTCGACATCTTTGTCATACCTTGCAATTTGCCTTGATAACCCCATGACCTTACATTTGCGTAGCTTACCCATCGAGACTAGCGTTCGAGTATTGCAGGCAACGTGACTTGTGCACATTAGTGATCATACTCCATAGCATACATACCATACCTTAGTGGTGCGTATCTTCGCATCATCTTTTATGTCGCAAAGTTGCCATCGCATACACAATTGCTATCTTGCTTCGTGAGGCATTGCATGAGAAAAGAGCTCAAACAACAAAGAGCCAAACAAGCTTTTAAGCAAAGAGGAAAGATAAGCAAAGAACTTATAAGCAAGAACCATAGCATCATACAACATTAAGATTGTCATACTCGATCATCTTGGATCATATCACCGACACACCATACATATAGAATACTTGGGATAGAGGTCGTTGCATTTTGCTTAGTAGGTTGTGCGCAAGTTACCTATCCGCCTATTGTGCAATATTGCTAGCGTCTTTGGTGTATTGTGCAACAAGAGCATTTTCGTAGACTCCACATTTTGGCTCACCCTTGGTTGCACAATCCCACTTATCTATTTGCGTGTGTGTTTCCATGTACCTTATCTTGCTATTGGTCTACTTGTTGCATTTGCAAATTTGTGAATCTTTTCCAACATTATTGAAGCTCACTTACAATTGCATCAAATTTTGTGCCACCATCCTAACCAAGCTCCACCATAAGCTTTTACTTGTGTAGGTGTGAGAACCGACAAGAATTGGTACCAATAGTGCTATTTCATTGTCCGCATTTGAGTGAACTTGATTCATCGTCAACATCGGTCAAGGTACAATTGGTATAAGTTCTTTTACTTCTCCCACTCACATTTTGCTTGGAATGATGGATAGGCCGAGTTCTTCTACCAACACACCCCTCCTCACGCAAGACGACGACATGTCATCCTTTGTCACCAAGGCTCACCTCTTTGGTGCACAACAAGCTTTGCATGAAGAGCAACTAGCAATGAGCGACCGCATCGACAACCTCGCCACTGACTTGCGACTCTCCGAGCAGCGTACAAGAGACTACTTTGACAACAAGCTCGATGCTCACAAGTATGAGAATAATGCAAGGATGGACGAGATCCGCGCCTTGTTGGTGAACCATCATTCTTCAACTTCTTCATATTCAAGACGGAGCCACTCAAGTCGCCACTCCGATGACACCTTCTCCGGCTCAAGTACTCCAACATCGAAAACTCTTCGTCGTGCCGCACGTCAATACCGTCAAGCAAATCGCAATCATCTACACGACAAGCATTCACAAGAACAAGTTGATGAGGAAGAGTTTCGTCCTCAACCACACCAAGTAGATTTTGCTCAAGCACAAGAACGGCAACGCCAAAGTCAACGAGAACAAGAGGAGCGAGCGCGGCAACATCAAGATGCAAAAGATGCCAAGGCGCGACGGCAAGAACGACAACAACGTGAAGCACAAGCTCTTGAGGCGCACCGTGCCCTTGAAGAATCAAGTCGAGCCTTCGCTAACCGCAACCGAGATCGGCGCAATTAATAGGAAGCACTTCGAGAAGAGATCCAAGAACGGACCTATCAACCGAGAGTGCAACGTCAAGTTCCTCAAGCGCCTCCACAAGCTCGACAAGCTCCTCCACAACCTCAAGTTCAACAAGAGCAAGATGATCATGGACGTCCTCCATGCCAGGAGCAACATGAGGTGGATAACCCTCCACGTCAAGGACGTCATCATCACAACCGACCAACACACAATGAAGAGCAACGCTACAGCAAGCTAAAATTCACCATGCCCAAGTTCAATGCAAGCAATGATCCTGAAGAGTACCTCTCATGGGCATTGAAGGTCGACAAAATCTTTCGTTTGCACAACTATGAGGAAGAGAAGAAGATTGCTATGGCATCACTTGAGTTCCAAGACTATGTGCTCATATGGTGGGAACAAGTTATTGAGCGCCGAGAGGCAAGAGGTGAACGACCCATCACCACTTGGGCACAAATGAAGGATGTCATGAGAGCATGCTTTGTGCCAAACTACTACAACCGCGACCTCTTCAAGAAACTCCAACTACTCAAGCAAGGAACCAAGAGAGTTGAAGAATACTACAAGGAAATGGAGATTGCCATGATACGAACCATTGTCAAAGAAGATGATGAGCAAACTATGGAACGTTTCTTGAATTGACTCAATCATCTTATCAAGAAGATCGCCGACTTCCAACCATACACGAACCTCATCGAACTAGTGCATCAAGCTACCAAAGCGGAACATCAAGTGCAAGATGACTTGAAGTACGCCAAGTACTCACCAAAGATCTACGGCTTCTCCAACAACCAAGCTTCAACGACCCCCCCCCCACCTTCTTCCTCAACCAAGCCTTCTACAAGCAATGGCGATAAGTCAAGTTACAAGAAAACTTCGACCACCTCCAGTCGTCCTCCTACAACAAGCAACTTCAAGATGAGAGCTTCATCATCATCTACCCCAATCGATGATACCATCAAGACAAGTTCCTTCAAATGCTTCACATGCGGCGGCTGAGGCCACGAGTCCTTCGAGTGCACAAACAAGCGCACCATGATCCTCAACGATGACGGCACATATGACTCAATGAGTGAAGGAGAAATGGAAGCCCTTGAGCAAGTGGCCATGCACCGACAAGTGAACAATGAAGACGAAGATGATCAAGTCTTTCGTGATGAAGATTCAAGGCCCGCTCTTGTTGTCTCCAAGGTCTTGACTCTTCAACATCAACAAGAAGAAGATCAACGATGCCATATCTTCCACACAAAGGCCAACATCAATGGAAGGTCCGTCAAGGTCATCATCGACGGAGGGAGTTTCCATAACTTAGCAAGTGAAGAACTATGCTCCAAGCTCCAATTGGTGAAAATGAAGCACCCTCACCCATACAAGGTTCAATGGCTAAGCGACACCGGCACAATCCAAGTCGACCATAGGGTACAAGTCTCTTTCAAAATTGGCGCATATGAAGACACTTTGGAGTGTGATGTCCTTCTGATGACTGTTTGCCACCTCCTTCTTGGACGGCCATGGCAATATGACCGAGGTGTCATCCACAATGGGCGCACAAACCACTATAGCTTCAAGATGAAAGGGAAGGAATATGTGGTACGACCTATGTCTCCTAGTCAAGTGATAGCGGACAAGCAAGCCACCCATCGAGGAGAGAAGAGTGAGAAAGTGAACCACCAAAAAGTGAGTGAGAGCCACAAGCCAAACTTGAGCGCCTTTTTGCCTAGAGAGAAATACCTAGTCCTATTTGCCACAAAAAGTGAGATGAGAGAAGTGTGTGAGAACCCATCGAGTGTTATGCACTTTGTCCTTATGTGCAAGGATGGGGAACCGAAAACTAACACCTTTCACGAGCTACCTTTAGTGTTTCAATCTCTTTTGCAGGAATTCCAAGATGTTTTCCCCGATGAGCTACCCCCGGGTCTACCTCCTCTACGAGGCATTGAGCATCGAATCGACCTCATCCCCGGAGCACCTGTACCAAACAAAGCTCCATACCGCGTCAACCCCGAGGAAACTAAGGAGATCCAACGGCAAGTACAACAACTCATCGACAACGGCCATGTACGTGAAAGCTTAAGCCCTTGTGACGTTCACGTTATACTTGTTCCTAAGCAAGATGGAAGTTATCGCATGTGTTCTGATTGTAGACCAATCAATGCTATTACCGTGCGTTATAGGCATCCCATTCCTCGCTTAGATGATATGCTAGATGAACTTAGCGGTGCCACCATTTTCTCAAAGATTGATCTTAAAAGTGGTTATTATCAAATCCGCATACAAGAGGGTGATGAATGGAAGACCGCCTTCAAAACAAAATTTGGTTTGTATGAGTGGTTGGTCATGCCTATGGGTTTATCCGAAGCTCCCAGTACTTTCATGCGTCTTATGCATTTTGTGCTCCGACCTTTTATTGGAGTTTTTGTTGTCGTTTACTTTGATGAGATTCTTGTGTTTAGCAAATCATTGAAAGAGCATCTAAAGCATGTTAGGGCTGTTTTGCAAACGCTTCGCAAGGAACGTCTTTATGTTAATATGAAAAAGTGCACATTTGGAGTTGACAAGTTGGTTTTCTTGGGTTTTGTTGTCTCTTCCAAGGGTGTCCGTGTTGATGAGTCTAAAATTGAAGCTATTAAAACTTGGCCCCAACCAACCAATTTGCAACAAGTGCATAGCTTCCTTGGCCTTGCGGGTTTTTATCATCGCTTTGTGAAAGATTTTAGCACTATTGTCGCCCCTTTGCATGCCTTGAGTAAGAAGAATGCTCCTTTCATTTGGGGATCTTTGCAATCCACCGCTTTTGATGAACTCAAGTCTTTGCTTACTCATGCTTCGATTCTTGCTTTGCCCAAATTTGACCAAACTTTTGAGGTTCATTGTGATGCAAGTGGTACCGGAATTGGCGGAGTTATGATGCAAGAGAAACGAGCCATTGCATATTTTAGTGAAAAACTCTTCGTTGCTCAACTTAACTATCCCATCTATGACAAAGAATTGTATGCTTTAGTGCGTGTGCTACATGTTTGGGAACATTACCTTCATCATCATGAGATTGTCATCCATACCGATCATGAAACGCTTAAGTACTTTCCCATATCCAAAACAAGCGCCATGCCAAATGGAGTGAATTTATCGAATCTTTCCCATATGTGATCAAGTACATTAAGGATAAGGAAAATGTAGTTGCGGATGCACTTTCACGCATATGCATGCTCGTCACTAAAATTGAGTTGAATGTTATTGGCTTTGAGCATATAAAAGACTTGTATGCTAATGACCCATCTTTTGCTACTCCTTATGCTAAGTGTTTGACGCATACATCTTGGGAACGATATTACATCAAGGATGGCTATCTTATGAGAGCTAACAAACTTTGCATCCCCGAGTCCTCTCTTCGTTTGTTGCTTTCGCAAGAATCTCATGGAGGAGGACTAATAGGACATTTTGGACGCGACAAGACACATGCTACGCTCTCCAATAACTATTTTTGGCCAAAGATGTTTCGCGACGTCAACCGCTTCACCAACCGATGCTCTACATGTCGCAAAGCTAAGTCTAAAGCTCAATCTCATGGCTTTTACATGCCACTTCCAATTCCATATCAACCATGGGAAGATATTAGCATGGATTTTGCGCTTGGTTTTCCCAGGACTAGAAATGGAAAGGATTCCATGTTTGTTGTTGTGGACCGGTTCTCTAAAATGGCACATTTCATTCCTTGCAACAAGATAGACGATGCTTCACATGTTGCCAATCTCTTTTGTAGGGAAATCTCGCAACTTCATGGAGTGCCAAAGACGATTGTCTTGGACCGCGACGTCAAGTTCTTGAGTTACTTTTGGAAGACCTTGTGTGCCAAGCTCGGAATCAAGCCTTTATTCTCTTCGGCATACCATCCACAAACCGACGGCCAAACGGAGTTGATGAACCGCACGCTCTCCACTCTACTACGCGTGTTGATAAAGAAGAACATCAAGGAGTGGAAGGAGTGCCTACCTATCGCCGAGTACGCCTACAATCATGCAGGACATTTGACTACCGGCAGGTCCCCCATCGAGGTCGTCTACGGCTTCAACCCGTTGTCCCCATTGGACATACTTCCTCTACCACTACAAGAGCGCACAAACATGGACGCGAGTGCCCGAGTCAACTACCTCAAGAAGATGCATGAAGATACAAGGCACAACATAGAGGCCAAGTACAACGACTCGCGACCAAGATCAACGTCAACAAGCAACCCATGATATTCAATGTTGGAGATCTGTGTGGCTACACCTTCGCAAGGACCGCTTCCCCAACGAACGCAAGTCCAAACTTCTACCTCGAGCCGATGGACCATTCAAGGTGCTTGCACGCTACAACAACAACGCATACAAGATCGACATCCCACGCGACAAGTTCTCCGTGAGCGACATCTTCAACATCAAAGATCTCTCCCCGTACCATGGTGATGAGGATTTCGATCCGAGGTCGGATCTTTCCCAAGGGAGGGGAGATGATGCTGAGCATCCTTCGGTCATCCCCATGGACCTACCATTGTCTCATCAAGAGCCAAGAGGACCTATGACACGAGCACGAGCTAGAGCTCTCGAGTAAGAGGTGACTTCTCTCCTTAGTGATATCACATATGATCCACTCGATACATGGCTACTACCTAAGTTCGATATGCTATGCATTATTAGGTGTCAAGAGGACCCTCCCGAGGATGCACGAGAAGACGGACAAGCCGCCAAGTTTATGGATGAGGAGAACCAACGGGAAGAGTTAAGAACATCTCGCAGGCCCCGGACATCTGGCCAAGACCCCGACATCCGGCCCCTGGAGCGTCATCCACAGCAGCCTCCCGGAAGCCCGGACATCCAGCCCCACGCTACAGAACATCCAGAAGTTGAACCCTCCAGCCCGGACATCCGGCCGCCCAGCCCGGACATCCGGCCCCTCGGGAAGGCCCGGACATCCGCCCCCCCTGTCTGCGCACAGCAAAGGGCCGAGGCCCGTGTACCCCTTCGACCCCTAGACTATATATACTCCTTCTCCCCCATCTTTCTAGGGTTAGCATTGGTTTAGCTCATTTGAGATAGAGCATTGCTCATCCGTACCGGATCTACTCGTCATGAGGGACTGTACCTCTTCGGAGAAGATCCATCCGGATTCAAGACCCCATCTAGGGTGACCCCATCAAGACCTCCTCCCGGGATGATGCGGAGCATCCTTCGGTCATCCCCATGGACCTACCATCATCTCATCAAGAGCCAAGAGGACCTATGACACGAGCACGAGCTAGAGCTCTCGAGAACGAGGTGACTTCTCTCCTTAGTGATATCACATATGATCCACTCGAGATATGGCTACTACCTAAGTCCGATATGCTATGCATGATTAGGTGTCAAGAGGACCCTCCCGAAGATGCACGAGAAGACGGACAAGCCGCCAAGTTCATGGATGAGGAGAACCAACGGGAAGAGTCAAGAACATCTCCCAGGACCCGGACATCCAGCCAAGACGGCGGACATCCGGCCCCTGGAGCGTCATCCACAGCAGCCTCCCAGCCGCCCAACATCTACAGGCCCCGGACATCCGACCCCAGCCCCAGCCCGGAAATCTGGCCAGAAGCCCGGACATCCGGCCCCACGCTACAGAACATCTAGAAGTTGAACCCTCCAGCCCGGACATCCGGCCGCCAAGCCCGGACATCCGGCCCCTCGGGAAGGCCCCCCTGTCTACGCACAGTAAAGGGCCGAGCCCGTGTACCCCTTCGACCCCTAGACTATATATGCTCCTTCTCCCCCATCTTTCTAGGGTTAGCATTGGTTTAGCTCATTTGAGATAGAGCATTGCTCATTTGTACCGGATCTACTCCCCGAGAGAGACTGCGGCCCCTCTTCGGAGAAGATCCATCCGGATTCAAGACCTCCATCCGGAGAAGACTCAAGACCTCCCCACGGAGAAGAACGGCTACCTTTGTATCGTCCTTTGTTGACTTTGGATCTCGTGTTACTTTGTGCCTCGATGATCTAGCACTTGTGTGATCATATTCATGTTGGTTGAGTGTTTCTCTTGTTTTCCCTCGTGATTTCCCTCGTGTTCTTCCGCGCGTTCTTCGTGTTCCTTGTAGGGGTCCTCTACAAACGAGAAAGATCGGCCCCATAGGGACCCACCCTACATCATCTTGGTATCATGAGCCACGTTGATCACGTTTTTGGAGCCCCTGCCCCGTGTTTTCTAGCTTGATTTTGTTGTTTTCGTCCTAATTCCTAAAATCCCCACAAAAAATAGCCCCAAATTTTTTTTGCGATTTGTTGGTGTGATGAAGTTTTGTTGGATTTGATCCACGGATCTGCTTTGCATCGGGTGGATCTAGCTTTTCCCCATCTTATCCGCAATTTCCATCCACAAATTCGTCCAAATTTTGCCCCGGAGTTGCCCTTTTCCCGTGGAGTACATCAGGTTCGTCCGAGATCCAGGAGCCCGGACATCCGGCAGAGTCCCCGTACATCTGGTGTCCCGGACATCCGGCCACTGGCCTGGACTTCCTGCCCCTGGCAGCAGCAACTCCATTCCCCCGCGCCTTTTTTCGCCTAGTTCTCCAAAATTTTCCCCGGTGCCCACGCATACCTCCGCATACATACCACTACCACTTTCCACAAGCAACACCACCGCTCACCGCTACCTCCTATGACGATTTTGAGACGTTTCGGTCTTTGATATTTTGGGTTTTGGTTCCCGTGGCCTATTGTGTTCCGGCTATATGGTACGGTTCGTCGTCAACATCACCACCGCTCATCTCCATCGACGCCTCATCATCGCCAAGGACGGTAACCTCGTCGACATCTTTGTCATACCTTGCAATTTGATAACCCCATGGCCTTACATTTGCGTAGCTTACCCATCGAGACTAGCCTTTGAGTATTGCCGGCAACGTGACTTGTGCGCATTAGTGATCATACTGCATAGCATACATACCATACCATAGTGGTGCACATCTTAGCATCATCTTTTGTGTCGCAAAGTTGCCATTGCATACACAATTGCTATCTTGGTTCGTGAAGCTTTGCATGAGAAAAGAGCTCAAACAACAAAGAGCGAAACAAGCTTTTAAGCAAAGAGGAAAGATAAGCAAAGAACTTATAAGCAAGAACCATAGCATCATACAACATTAAGATTGTCATACTCGATCATCTTGGATCATATCACCGACACACCATACATATAGAATACATGGGATAGAGGTCGTTGCATTTTTGCTTAGTAGGTTGTGCGCAAGTTACGTATCCGCCTATTGTGTAATCGTGCTAGCGTCTCTCGTGTATTGTGCAACAAGAGCATTTTCGTGGACTCCACATTTTGGCTCACCCTTGGTCGCACAATCCCACTTATCTATTTGCGTGTGTTTTTCCGTGTACCTTATCTTGCTATTGGTCTACTTGTTGCATTTGTAATTTGTGAATCTTTTCCAACATTATTGAAGCTCACTTACAATTGCATCAAATTTTGTGCCACCATCCTAACCAAGCTCCACCATAAGCTTTTACTTGTGTAGGTGTGAGAACCGACCAGAATTGGTACCAATAGTGCTATTTCATTGTCCGCATTTGAGTGAACTTGATTCATCGTCAACATCGGTCAAGGTACATTTGGTATAAGTTCTTTTCCTTCTCCCACTCACATTTTGCTTGGAATGATGGATAGGCCGAATTCTTCTACCAACCCACCCCTCCTCACACAAGACGACGACATGTCATCCTTTGTCACCAAGACTCACCTCTTTGGTGCACAACGAGCTTTGCATGAAGAGCAACTAGCAATGAGCGACCGCATCGAAAACCTCGCTACCGACTTGCGACTCTCCAAGCAACGTACAAGAGACTACTTCGACAACAAGCTCGACGCTCACAAGCATGAGAATGATGCAAGGATGGACGAGATCCGCGCCTTGTTGGTGAACCGTCATTCTTCAACTTCTTCATACTCAAGGCGGAGCCACTCAAGTCGACACTCTAACGACACCTTCTCCGGCTCAATTACAAGAAAGGCAACGCTAAAGTCAACAAGAACAAGAGGAGCGAACCTACCAACCGCGAGTGCAACATCAAGTTCCTCAAGCTCCTCCACATGCTCGACAAGCTCCTCCACAACCTCAAGTTCAACAAGAGCAAGATGATCATGGATGTCCTCCACTCCAAGAGCAACATGAGGTGGATAACCCACCATGTCAAGGACGTCATCATCACCATAGACCAACACACAATGAAGAGCAATGCTACGGCAAGCTAAAGTTTACAATGCCCAAGTTCAAGGGAAGCAATGATCCCGAAGAGTACCTAAGGGAGTCCTGGATTAGGGGGTATCCGGACAGCCGGACTATATCCTTTGGCCGGACTGTTGGACTATGAAGGTACAAGATTGAAGACTTCATCTCGTGTCCGGATGGGACTCTCTTGGCGTGGAAGGCAAGCTTGGCGATACGGATATGTAGATCTCCTCCCTTTGTAACTGACTCTGTGTAACCCTAGCCCCCTCCGGTGTCTATATAAACCGGAAGGGTTAGTCCATAGGACAACAACAATCATACCATAGGCTAGCTTCTAGGGTTTAGCCTCTTCGATCTCGTGGTAGATCAACTCTTTTAATACTCATATCATCAATATCAATCAAGCAGGACGTAGGGTATTACCTCCATCAAGAGGGCCCGAACCTGGGTAAACATCATGTCCCTCGCCTCCTGTTACCATCCTCCTTAGACGCCTTGCGATTCGGGACCCCCTACCCGAGATCCGCCGGTTTTGACACCGACATTGGTGCTTTCATTGAGAGTTCCACTGTGTCGTCGCTGCAAGGTTCGATGCCCCTTCGATCATCGACAACGATGCAGTCCAGGGTGAGGTTTTCCTCCCTGGACAGATCTTCGTATTCGGCGGCTTTGCACTATGGGCCAACTCGTTGGGCCATCTTGAGCAGATCGAGAGCTACGCCCCTAGCCATCAGGTCAGGTTTGGAAACTTGAATTACACTACCGATATCCGCGGAGACTTGACCTTCGACGGATTCGGGCCCATACCTGGTGTGCCGCACGATCCCGACGAGCACGATATAGCTCTGCCGTCGGATAGTGTTCGGGAGATCACGCCAGCAACTACTCCGGCCTTCAGTCTGGAGCAGATCGCGCCATCCGAGGATGGGAGGATAGACTCCGCCAAGGAGGCCGCACCCTCAGTGGCGATAGAGCCGAATACTGACCTTACCCCTCACGAGCGCCGTGTCACCGAACTGCTGGACTCGTCCCCGGCCATGGACTTCGAACCACCAGCGCCCATACCTATCGAATCCGATTGGGTGCCGATCATGGAGTTCACCTCCACACATATCTTTCAGCACTCGCCCTTCGGCGCCATACTGAACTCGTTAAAATTTCTCTCCCTGTCTGGAGAACCTTGGCCGAACTATGTCCGGCTAGAGTGGGATGCGGATGACGAAGAAATTCACTCCCCACCCACCACCCACTTAGTAGCCACTGTCGACGACTTAACCGACATGCTCGACTTCAACTCCGAAGACATCGATGGCATGGACAATGATGCAGGAGACGAACAGGAACCATCGCCAACAGGGCGCTAGACTGCCACTTCATCACATGACATATACATGGTGGATACACCCAAAGAAAATAATGACGAGGTTGAAGCGAGAGATAGCTCCCACGACAAGCAATCAAAACGGCACCGTAGGCGCCGCTCTAAATCCCGCCTTGGCAAAAACAGCGATAACAGTGCAAGAAGAAGCCAAATTGACCCAGCGATAGAGCAGGGTGAGCTAGCGGATGACGAACAAAGTGTGGAGCCGCTGTCCGAACATGGCGACGCCGAGCGTCAAGACAACCAACCTGTCTCCGGTCAGGAGAACAGTCCGGGCGTCGACGAGCGCATCATCCAGGAAAGGCAGCTGGAGCAAGAAAGGCTTATTTCCACTACAAGAAGTCTGAAGAAGCAGAAACAAAGGCTCAAGGCCGCACATAACACACTCAAAAGGAGATGGAATAAAGTGCTCGACACGGCGAGAAAAAATGCGGTGGCGATGCCACACGAAGAGCTACCCAAAGCGAAAGCTGCTGCCGAAATTCGATGACGAGGCCTTCGAACCCCCGCAGCCAAAAAACAAAACCGCCGACCGGTCGGAGCGACGACCTCGTGGCTGCGATAGGGCGGCCAACGAGGCCGCACATAAGCCAGTACATGACCGACGCGAGGACCCGCATCAACGGGCCGGCGCAACCATATCCATCTACGGATCAAGGAAACGCGCTCCAGCACTCAGTCAACACTAAATACCACAACCGTCCGAACACCATGGCACAACCAAATACAGGGGTGTCGCACACCCCCTATGTTTCACCGATAAGGTTTTAGACCATGAATTTCCAGAAGGGTTCAAACCAGTTAACATAGAGGCATACGACGGAACCACAGACCCTAGGGTCTGGATCGAGGACTTCATCCTCCATATTCACATGGCTCGCGGAGACGATCTCCATGCCATCAAATACTTGCCCTCAAGCTCAAAGGACCAGCTCGGCCTTTGGTGAAAAGCCTCCCGAAAATTCCATTGGAAGTTGGGAGGAGCTCGAGGACGCTTTCGGACTAACTTTCAAGGGACTTATGTCCGACCTCCGGACGCTGATGATTTAAGTCATATAATTCAACAGCCCGGAGAGTCAGCCCGAAAGCTTTGGAACAGGTTTCTCACTAAGAAGAACCAAATTGTCGACTATCTGGACGCTGAAGCCCTAGCAGCTTTCAAGCACAGCGTTCGAGACGAATGGCTTGCCAGACACCTTGGCCAAGAAAAGCCGAGAACAATGGCAGCCCTAACAAGCCTCATGGCCCGCTTTTGCGCGGGCAAGGACAGCTGGTTAGCCCGCAGCACCACCAGCGACCCAAGCACATCCGAGGTCAGGGACGGCAATGGAAAACCGCGATGCAGTAAAAACAAGCGCCGGAATAAAGAAGACAGCCCAGACAACACGGAGGTAAACGCCGGATTCAGAGGCTCTCGACCGGGTCAGCGGAAAAAGCCCTTTAAAGGCAACAGAGATGGACCGACCGACCTAAACAAGATTCTAGACAAACTATGTTAGATCCACGGCACCCCCGACAAACCTCCAAATCACACCCACAGAGAATGCTGGGTCTTCAAGCAGGCTGGCAAGCTAAATGCCAAACACAAGGGGGAGGACACTCCGAGCAAGGACGAGGATGCGCCGCACCAACAAGACACTGGGGGACAGAAAAAATTCCCACCAGAAGTCAAAACAGTAAATGTTATCCACGTGACAAAGAGGAGAGGCAATACGCACTCTGAAATACACAAGCCATAGAGCACGTCACCCATGAGTTCTACCCTTGGTCGGCCTGCCCGGTCACTTTTGATCGCAGGGATCACCTAATATGTATCCGGCAGGAAGGATCAGCCGCCTTGGTGCTGGACCCAATAATAAACAGATACCATCTCACACGAGTCCTTATAGACGGCGGTAGTAGTCTAAATCTGATATATCAGGACCCCGTCCGCAAAATGGGGATAAACCCAACAAAAATCAGCCACAGTAATACTACCTTCAAGGGAGTAATACCAGGCACAGAGGCCCGCTGCACGGGCTCTCTAGTACTAGAGGTTGTGTTAGGCTCGCCCGACAACATCCGGAGCGAAAGGTTAACCTTCGACATTGCTCCATTCCGAAGTGGCTGTCAAGCACTACTCGGATGAGAGGCTTTCGCCCGTTTTAATGCAATACCGCATTACGCTTTACTCCAGCTTAAAATGCCCGGTCTGCGCGGCACCATCACAGTACATGGAAATGTTGAGCGCTCCTTACGAGCAGAAGAACGCACGGCTGCTTTAACAGCCGAACACTAGACGGTCTCACTACCAGAGATGATGACCGGTCGTTAGGACCGCGGACACAGTTAGACGAGTCCGGCTAATCCTTGGATAGAGATTGGTTCGATGGTTATACCCATATAGACGGTACCAGGGGCTTCGCCGCGATAATTCGGCTCAACTTTACCCATCTTGACTTTTTCATGGTTTATTTATAATAACCAAATTTTTGCACAACAACTTTTCACTAAGCACCTCTCTTTTACAGATGAGAATCATGCTACACCCGTCCAGGATACGGCACAACAGGGACACAGGCGCAGACGTGCAGCAGGGACCCATGCAAAGGTTTCTCTTTAGATTAAGACCCTGCGTAAACCTTTCTTACTGTCTTTTGTTGTTCACATCCTCCGGATTCTCAATACAACTGAGAAGGATGCTGACATCTTGGCATGTGTCCACGTGAGATAATTCCAAGGGCATCATCTAAGCCCGGTATATATTTCAAAGACCGAACACCTTAGGGAGTGTTCGGCGTCGCGAGTTAGGCCTTATATGCATCAGCTCCGAATCATGTCTTTGGTCAAATGTTGGGTTTGGCCGGCTCCTATGTTTTGCTACCTTAGTTCCGCTCTATCGGCTAAGGTGGCACCAGGAGAACTACTGCGATTGTGCCCTGGCTAGCCCGGATGAGCACCTCAGTAGAGAAAGCCGAAAACTAACTGTCATGATAAAGCGGGATACTGGTCAACCACTCGATGACTTATCGGAATCTTTGGGATTCCTCCGCATTAACGAAGGGCCGTTTCCCGGCCAGGCATGACCGCGCCCCGTATTCGGATGAGCGCAGAGCCACCAGGGGCTATATAGTAGCCCCACTGTCAAACTCCTATGGCTAAGTGAAAGTGTTAAAGCAATATAGTCTGATTGCCTAGTTCGCTGCGCTATCACCTCCTTAATGGACCAAGACGTTGGATCAAGTGTGAACATGCGCCTTCCGCGAACACCTCCGCATTATACGTGTGGGGGCTGAAGCCGACGACTGCAAACTTTCAGGTTATATACACATATACATAAATGGCCGCCCAGGAGGCATCATAACACTTTCAGGCAAAAGTATAAAAATAGTCTTTATATAATTTAGTAAAACATTGTTTTTTAATGGGAATACATGTCATTAGAACATAATATTCTTCGAGCATTGCGCTTCTATTGAACAAGCGCCTTCAAGGACCTCGTCAAAGTAGTCCTCGGCAGCTACTCAGCTAACTTCCGAATTCGGGGCTGCAATTGCGGTGGCTTCCATCTCCGCCCAGTGCGTTTTGACACGGGCAAGCGCCATCTGCGCACCCTCGATGCACGCCGACCTCTTCATAGCGTCGATGCGCGGCACAGCACCAAGGAACTGCTGCACCAAGCTGAAGTAACTGTTCGGCCTTGGCCCTGCCGGCCACAGGTGATCCACAACAGACCTCATGGCGAGTCCGGACAACCTGTGGAGCTTGGCCCATTCGGCCATCCGCTCATTCAGAGGAAGCGGACGCGCTGGACCATTAAATTGCAACCATAATAGCTTCTCCACTTCGCGATATTTTTGATCTTTGAAGTACTTGGCGGCATCAGCAGCACTCGCTGCCAAATCCAGATAGGCGTCTGCAGAACTCCACAGCCGATCCAGAGGCGCATACTTAGGATCTACGAACTTCATCCGCAGCATAAAGGGCTTCCCAGCCGCGATATCCCCGGCGTGACGCAGCTCCTCCTTCATCGCTCTAATTGTAGAGCGGGATTCGTTGGCTGCTACCATGGCCTTCTCCAGCTCCGTAGCCTTCGCTTGGCTTTCCTTCTCAAGAAGCCGGTATCGGTCGGCGGCATCACTTAACTCAACGGCCATCTTGGCCATCTTCTCCTTACTTTGGCAATGGGCAGCCTGTTCGGCCCTCAGCTCTTCGGCCGCCTTCAGAGCGGCCGCATCACTATTCCTGGCTTGCTTTTTGGCTCGGGCAAGTTCCGCCCGAAGGGTCTCCACTGCCGCAGCTCCATCTGCAGTTCACAACATGTTCAAGATATTGGCATTACGCTCCTCTTACCATATGTTGATCACCTAAGAAACTACATACCCTGCGCCTCGTCAAGCCGCTTGTTGACTGTCGGCGTTCTGGGAACAGGGGTCCTCAGACTTGCCTGCCTGCGGCCTGCGGCGTGGCTCAAAGGAGGCCCAGGACGGCCCATCTTCATCAACACAAGCTCAAGACCCTCGCGAGGGGCCAAGCCTCGCGGGGCGGACGACAAGGAGCTTCCTCAGTCACGGCCTCGTCAGGCTGGCTCACGAGGAGGCGGAGAGTTCAAGGAAGGGTACCTCGTGAGGTGCCCGTGACGCAAGCCATGACGACCAAGGGCGCCAGTCGGGCGCCAGTCGGGCGCCAGCCCGCGCAGCGTCCTCCTTTCCTCTTTGGTGCAAAGGGAGCAAGCGCAGGCGAGAGCATCAAGCAAAGGCATCCGTTTTGGTGCAACAATAGCAAGACCAGCCCCAACGGCTGGAAGGGAGTCATCGTGGAGCCCAAGCAGGCGTCATCAGCGGAGCCTTTGGCAGGCGAGGACCAACTTTAGTCAGGATAAGTGTACCCGCTGTTCCCCTTCAAAATGGCCAATTGTTGGCGCCCTTCCCACTCAATATTTGGGAAGAGGCCCAGGGCCTTCGTTTATATAAGTAGAGCTAGCCACCATAGTAGAGCCTCTCTCCCCCCGGGCGGGCATTTTGGAATCCAGAGAGAGAGATAGAGACCCGATCCTCAAGCTAGAGCGACGGGACACCACTCAGCAGTTCATCACACCCACCAAGAACAGACCCTCGCGAGGCTGTTCTTCCCTGTACTGTTCTTCATCAGCCCGAGAGGCAATACACCACACCACAAACTAGAGTAGGGTATTACACCACAACGGTGGCCCGAACTAGTATAAATCTTGCGTCTATTGTGTTGTTCTTGCTAGTAGTTTAGGTCCCTGCGATTCGGCCAGGTACGAGACGGTGGAGGGTTGGATCTCCACGCGCACCCCAGAGTTCGAACCTTAAGGGTCTGCCGGAACCGAAATCCGACATTTAAGCGCGCCCGGTAGGTGCGCGGAATCTGCCTTTTCGCCTCGTTCTTCCCCGACCACCGCAACTGTCGGCGCTCGTCGGGCCAGCTGAAGCCGAGCCGCCCTCGCCTCCCATGTCGCCCGAGACGGCCCCGTCGGCGGGCGTCCTCGTCGTTCCCCGTCACCTGCTGTCAACGCCGCCACCGGCCCGGCGGGGAACGAGCAGCAAGCGTCGTCCCAGCACCCGTCCATGAGGCGGGACAGCCGCACCGCCACGCCTTCGCTCACCCCCGCTGGTTCTTCGTCGCGCGCGCCCCGCGCGGTCATGGAGGCCCGAGCCGCACTCATCGCGGCCAACGAGCTCCTGCGCTACCGCCCCGTCGACGACGTCTACGAAGAATGGATCGACCGTGTCGCCGAGCTCATCCGCGCTGCGGGAGGCGACCCCGCGCCGTCCGTCTCGCTGCACCGCACCCTGCCCCGCGCGGGCGATGAAGCTCCCGGGGCGCCTCAGCCGCCTCCTCCTCAAGACGGCGCCCTGGCCCCAAGGCGCGCGGCCCCTGGGCGGAACCCGTTCCGCCAGGCGCCGGCGCGGCAAGAGCAGAGCTGCCAAGAAGTTCCTCGCCCGCAAGAAGCTGCCCGAGCGCTCCCCGCTCCAGCACGTCAAGACCCTGCGCTGCCCCCAGCCGCGGAGCAGGGAGGCCCACAAGACCAAGCTCTCTGCCGTCCGAGACCGCCCGCGGCCACGGCGGGCTGCCGCGCCTTCACCACCGAGCTGCACTGCGTCGCGTGGCCCGCCAAGTTCAAGCCAGACCTGCCTCCTCGCTACGACGGCACGGCTGACCCAACGGAGTTCCTCCAGCTCTACGAGCTGGGCATCGAGGCTGCCAACGGGGATGGAAGGGTCATGGCGAACTAGTTTCCCATGACGCTCAAGGACGGAGCTCGCACCTGGCTCCTGAATCTGGCCCCAGGCACGATCTCTTCCTGGGCCGAGATACGGACCCGCTTCATCGCCAACTTCCAAGGTACTCGCGACCGGCCACCCGCCGTGAGCGACATGCGCCGGATCAAGCAGCAGCCAGGGGAAACCCTGCAAAAGTACATACAGCGCTTCAACAACGCGTGCCTCAAGATCCCCAGGATAACGGAGGAGGCCATCATCTCCGCCTTCTCCGACGGCGTGCGGGACGTCAAGATGAAGGAGGAGCTGGCGATGCATGAAGATCTGTGCACCTCCCTGGAGCTGTTCAACTTGGCGACCAAGTGCGCCAGGGCTGAGGAGGGGCGCCTCTCCCTCCTCGAGCTGCCCGCCGCGGATCACGAAGAGAAGAAGTCCAAGGCGAAGGGCGTGAAGCGCCAAGGGGCTGCCGTGCTCGCGGCGAACCGCACACCAAGCGAGGCGTAGATCAGCCCGAGTCCTCTAAGGGCAGTCGATCTGCGTGTACCACGACCTCCACACCCACAACACCAATGAATGTCAAGATCTCCGGCCGTGCTGAGGAAGGGTCGGCAGACGCCCCGAGCGCAGCGACCGGGGCTACGGCCGAGGAGGAGGAAGGAATGCAGGACGCTGGGAAGACCGCGGCCCGTGCCAAGGGTGGCGCGACCAACCTCGCGAGGACCGCTGGCAAGACCAACCTCGCGAGGGGGGCTGGAGGGATCAGCCTCGCGAGGATCGCCCGCAAGGGAACGCAGGCCTCCCTCCGCTGCCGCCGCCACCAAGGAGAATCAAAGACCGTCATCGGGGCAAGGGGGCTGGCGGTTTCCAGGAAGCGTGTGCGATCGCCTGCATCCTGGGCGGAGCTCAAGCCCCAGCCTCTCACCGCATCTTCAAGCTGTTCGCCCGTGAAGTGAATGCAGTCCTCCCCAAGCTCGAGTCCACGCGCCCTCTCAGGTGGTCGGCATGCGCCATCACGTTCAACTCAGCGGATCATCTCAAGTGCGCAGCCACAGCCGGAGTTCTTCCGATGCTTTGCTCCCCAATCATCAGCAATGTGCTAGTCACCAAGACCCTCATCGACGGCGGAGCAGGGCTCAACGCCCCTGTCCGTGGAGACATTCAACAATCTTCAAGTGCCTTACGATCAGCTTGAGCCAACCAAGCCCTTCTCCGGAGTCACCGACGGCTCCACGGTCCCGATCGGGCAGGTCCGCCTTCCTGTCACCTTCGGGCCCGCGACAACTACCACACCGAGCTCATCGACTTCGACGTCGCCCACATTCGCCGGCCAGACAACGCCATCCTCGGATACCCGGCATTGGCCAAATTCATGGCGTAACCCACCATGGCTACAACATCCTCAAGATGCCAGAAGCGGCGGAGTCATCACGGTGCCTGTGAAGTGAGAGATGCAGTGTGCTCCACAGAGCGAAGCTTTTCGAGGCCGCATCACCGAAGACCCAGACCACGGCGGCGTGATGCCTCCCGAGGCAGCACCCAAGAAGAAGAAGACATCGACCGCCCGGCTCTTCAAGAGACAGGCCCCTCGTGGCTCAGACCGGCCAGGGGGAGCCTCCTTCCATCGCATAGGAAAGCGTGCGGCGCCCTCCTCGTGCAGGGCTGGGGCTCTCCCACAGGGGCCGCCGACCTCGCCAAGGTCTCGAGGGAAGCGCTTGGGCACCACGTGGAGGCGTGTTTCGAAGCACGTTTCCCGCAAGCAGGAGCAAGACCAGGAGGACAGGACCCACAAGAGTTCATCAGCAAGGCCATTCACGAGTTACAGGAGTCAAGGGTCATGAGGGGCAGCCGCCGCCTACCCGCTGTGGCCCCCCATCCAGGCGAGGATGGTGGGTTGCACGTCTGCATCGACATACCAGGGATCAACCAAGCCGCATCTCAAGAGCGCCTTTGGCCCTCGCGAGTGGGACGTTGCGAGGGTCCGCCCCACAGCTACTTACGCATGCCTTATGGCCTGCCAAACGCTGGCCGCGCCATACCAGCGTCTCATGAGGACCATCCACGGAGGCTGAAGAGGTCGAGCACGCCGCAGCCCTGTCTGAGATGGAGATGGCCCATGAGGAGCCGCCTGCTCCTCCGGAGCCTCTCGAGGCCCCCGGCCTGGGGCTCGTGAGGATCGGCTCCAAAGAGCCCACCGAGTCTGCTACATCAACAACCCTTCATCCCCAACATCACCAGTGACATCTTTAAGTTTTATTTCTCGACGGGAGCGCCTTGAGGTCAGATTATTCCCGTGCCGCGTGGAGTCCGTCCTGCGGCATGTATCCCTTTATTTCATGTCTTTAGCTTATCTCGTTGGGGCGCCTCGGGCAAGATCATCCCCAAGCCGCTCGGGCCACCCCAACGACATGTATCCTTCATGCGTTTTCCTTAGGATTATGCTCTCGTTCCACCATGCTTGTTATTTGGTGCCTTCTCCTGGGTGGCGAAATCTTGCACGTTAAAGGGGGGGTGCGTGAGCATCGCGACTCAGGGCTCCTACCGGCTCTCCGGCCCTCACCCTCTGGTCTTGTCCATGGCATAGCGACCTGGCTTGCCAGCGACGGTAGAGACCAGCCCGAGAGCCGGGACCCGAGGACGTAGAGTTTCGTCATCCAATCCAGCTTATGCGTTAAAGGGGCACCTGAGCATCGCGACTCGGGGCTCCTACCGGCTCTCCGGCCCTCACCCTCTGGTCTTGTCCAGGGCATCGCGACCTGGCTTGCTAGCGGCGGCTGAGACCTGCCCGAGAGCCGGGACCCGAGGACGTAGAGTTGCGTCATCTAATCCAGCTTAGCAGCGTTAAAGGGGTGCACGAGCATCGCGACTCAGGGCTCCTACCGGCTCTCCGGCCCTCACCCTCTAGTCTTCTCCATAGCATCGCGACCTGGCTTGCCAGCGACGGCTGAGACCAGCCCGAGAGCCGGGACCCAAAGACGTAGAGCACCGGCATCTGGCCAAATTTGCAGGAACACACTCGAAGATAAGGCCCAGAGCCAGGCGCAACCCGCCTTGAGGTAGGGCCTCGTGAGTCCCGCGCTGGCTCACGGGCGCCCCAGCACACCTCGCGAGGCCCCTCGCGCCTCTCCAAAGCAACTAACGGCAGGACTAACGATCGCCCCGGCGAGCTCTTGTTCCTTTTGTGGTGAACCTGCAGGGTCCCTCCAAGGAGCACGGAACGACCTCGCCATGCAATCTCTCGCCGCCCAGGGCACGGACCTGGCGCCGCGCCACCAAGCATCGTCCTAACCCTCGAGATAAGTCACCCTCCGGACACACTAGTCATCGCAACACCACCCCCACACTCAATGCAACTCCGTGTTAGCAACGTCGCTCTCCTTTCTCACCGAATGATGGCTGCTTGAGCGCCAAGGGGACCCCCTGAGCATCGCGACTCAGAGGCTCTTACCGGACCTCGGGCCGCTCACCTCCTGGCCTTGACCACGGCATCGCGACCTGGCATACCAGCGACGGCTGAAGCCGCCTTGGGACTGGGACCTGTCGACGCAGAGCGCCAAGCCCTCACGAGGTCTGAAAGGAAGAAACTGAGCTAGAACGGAATGAGCATCCCGCATTGCCTCGCAGTAAGGATCATATTGACAAACGAAGCTACAAATATCTTACAAGCCCCCGCGGGGTACATTCTTAACTCCTCGCAGGAACAAAAGACGCGAATCCTAAGGAGTCCTATCTACAGGGACCACCGCGGCAGACGCCATCATCAACAGTGGGCCGCCCGATCCGGAGCCAACCCCATCCAGATCAGGGGCGGCGACGACCTGACGAGCTCGCCCTGCTCCGGGAGTGGCGCAGGCTCGAGGGCTCGTAGCTGTCGTCGCTCGTCTCCGGCGTCGCGAAGAGCTTGGCGGAGTCGCTGGATCCTTCGGCGCCTTCGTCGCCTGAGAAGCGACCAAGGGAGTGGTCGGTCGGCCTCTGTCTCACCGCAGCAAGGCCCGGACCACCTCTCCCGGGGCAGCACTCCAGCCGACGACCCTCCACGTCGAAGAGCTTGAAGGACATCACCGAAGCACCGTCGTACTCCAGGTGGATCGTGAGGGCGCCCCTCGTCCTGCAGACCCGGGCGACCTCGTCCCAGCCTCGAGTCATGAAGACCTCGCCCGGGGCAACTACTGCGACCTCTGCCCCGGTCGCGAGGGTGCCGCAGCCGGCGTGCTGCAGCCAGAGTCCCAGGGGCTCCCCCTGCCGGACGACGGAGGCGAAGAAAGAAGGAAGGCGAATCCAAGACTTAGGAGGCGCGGCGACGCGAAGCACGAACTCCCGGCAGGAGCCCTCGGCGTGGACTCCAGGGGGGAAGACGCATACCTTAGTGACCTACCGGCGTCGTCGGCGGCGCCGCTCGTGGCGCCCGGCGTCACCTCCTTCAGGGCCACCAATTTGCGCGTACAAGGGAAGAGGAAACCCTGGTGGAGGACGCGCACACCAGGGCACGGGCGCCTCCTCGCGCGCGCTCCTGCCCTGACACCACAGAGCAAGCCGCTTCTTTGGGGGGAGCGGGTCAGGATCCTCTTGAGGAGCCTTGCCCTTCTCTTCCCTGGAGAACCGACGGATCGGAGCCATGGCAACCAGACGAGACAAGGAAGAGGAGAAGCAGGAGGATAGACCGGAAGGACGCGCGCTGTTCCGTACTTATAGCCGGCGAAGGCCAACCGTCGGCCTCCACGATCACCAGTCATCATGGCCAACACTACATGCAGGGACCTGTCGAATCCGGGCGGTTACCAAGGCGTCGTGGGGGAGCAGGCCCCCACGTCCAGTCCACTGCCACGCGGCGCCCAAGGCTGCAGGCTGTTAGGGCCCGCGGCGCTTCGCACTTGCCCTTTCGCCTCTCTGCTCGGCCAAGTTCGGGCGCGCCATGGGCCCGGGGCTACTGTCGGCGTTCTGGGAACGGGGGTCCCCAGACTTGCCTGCCTGCGGCCTGCGGCGTGGCTCAAAGGAGGCCCAGGACGACCCATCTTCATCAACACAAGCTCAAGACCCTCGCGAGGGGCCAAGCCTCGCGGGGCGGACGACAAGGAGCTTCCTCAGGCACGGCCTCGTCAGGCTGGCTCACGAGGAGGCGGAGAGTTCAAGGCAGGGTACCTCGCGAGGTGCCCGTGACGCAAGCCATGACGACCAAGGGCGCCAGTCGGGCGCCAGCCCGTGCAGCGTCCTCCTTTCCTATTTGGTGCAAAGGGAGCAAGCACAGGCGAGAGCATCAAGCAAAGGCATCCGTTTCGGTGCAACAATACCAAGACCAGCCCCAACGACTGGAAGGGAGTCATCGTGGAGCCCAAGCAGGCGTCATCACCGGAGCCTTTGGCAGGCGAGGACCAACTTTAGTCAGGATAAGTGTACCCGCTGTTCCCCTTCAAAATGGCCAATTGTTGGCACCCTTCCCGCTCAATATTTGGGAAGAGGCCCAGGGCCTTCATTTATATAAGTAGAGCTAGCCACCATAGTAGAGCCTCTCTCCCCCCGGGCGGGCACTTTGGAATCCAGAGAGAGAGATAGAGACCCGATCCTCAAGCTAGAGCGACGGGACACCACTCAGCAGTTCATCACACCCACCAAGAACAGAGACCCTCATGAGGCTGTTCTTCCCGTCTTATTCTTCATCAGCCCGAGAGGCAATCCACCACACCACAAACTAGAGTAGGGTATTACACCAGAACGGTGGCCCGAACTAGTATAAATCTTGCGTCTCTTGTGTTGTTCTTGCTAGTAGTTTAGGTCCCTGCGATTCGGCGAGGTACAAGACGGTGGAGGGTTGGATCTCCACGCGGACCCCAGAGTTCGAACCTTAAGGGCCTGCCGGAACCCGAAATCCGACATTGACAAGCACGATGTCGGCATCTGCCGCGTCAAGTTTTTGCGTTAGCTCGGCAACCTCACCAGTCCGGCTAGCCACCGTACCTCCCGCCACCTACATATGAAGATGGATGGATTGTTACCTGCGACTATGATCCTCTGTTTACCGCCGTTTCCGACGGCAACCAGACTCTCAGGGGCTACTATCTGCACAGGGCACATTTCAAACATGTGCGGTACTGTCAAAAATGCACACCACTTCACGTACCTCAAAACCTTTCAGCAGACTCATAAAGGCTTCATGCAATCCGCTTTTGGTGGTTGAAATCCTCTAAACCACCACGCCCATCAGCGCACGGTGCGCTTCTGAGATAGCCGCCTGCTCTAGCAGATCCTTCAGTGCGTCCGACCACATGACAGGAGGAGTCAGACTCTTCCGGTTGCTCTCTTCAAGAGCCGGATACTGAGGACTTCGGGTGGCCAAAGAATTACCCTCTGGCCTTGCCGGATCAGGAGAATCCCTCCGAGATGACACCTCGGGGTCGCCCGCCTCGTAAGGCGGGATGGCGTGGGGAGGCGCTTTGCTCTCCATCATCTCCGGAAGAAGATCCCCTGAAGACGAACTCTGCCGAGAGGGGCTACGATCCAGACTACAAGACAGATGTTTCGGTTATTTTCCTCAGAGGTAAAGTAGGATATTTTTTACTATTAATCCTTTTTTTTACTTACAGCTCATTGGAGGGCTGATCCCCTTGCGGACACTGTACGGCCGGGTATCCCCTAGGCTAGGACCCTCCGGCGAAGATTTCTTCCCCTGTTTAGAGACTATTGTTTCCGGGCCTTCAGAGGCGGTCCTTTTCCTTCCTTGGGGAGAGGGAACTTTGGCTTCTTCTCCCCGGTTGTCCGCCTTCGTGCAGGCCTCAGCCTCTTTCTTCCCACCTTTATCTTCCTCTGAGGGCGCTTGGTAGGGCGCAAGCTCCAACATCCAGGCTAGTACCGGATCCGGGTGAGACCTCTGGGAGGGGGGCCGGACACCTGATCATCTTCGCCTTTGCTATCCAGTCCTGGTCAAAGAGCGACTTTTCAGAATGATGTTGTGATGAATAAAAATACCACGTGTTCAGCCACAGGGTGACTTACTTGGGTATCTGTACGATTGCAGCTCAGACCCGCGTCCTCGGTAGAATCCGGACACAGACAGAGGGTCCGAAGTACAATTTGTACATCCCCTCGAGCGTCATGCCAAGGAAGTGCTGAATAGCTCGCGGTCCCTCCAGATTGAATTCCCACAGACAGAGGGGACGACGTTTGCAAGGGCAAGGTTCGACGAAGTAACATTACTTGCGTTACTGTGACCAGATCAATATCTTATTCGAGGAGATCTCGGATGCGGCTCTGCAATATGGGCACGTCCTTTACTGGCCCCCAGTCCAGCCCCTTGTTGATCCGTGACGTTAGTCGTGGAGGGTGACCCGAGCAAAAGGCAGGGGGAGCCACCCATTTGGTACCCCTGGGAGCTGTGACATAAAACCATTCTTGTTGCCATAAGCTGGACACCTCCTGGAAGGAACACTCGGGCCATGGGGCATCGGTGCTTTTGCTTATTACGGCACCTCCGCACTCCGTGTGCCTCCCCTCGATCATCTTCGGCTCCACTTGGAAGGTCTTGAGCCACAGGCCGAAGTGAGGGATGATGCGGAGGAAAGCTTCGCACACGATGATAAAAGACGAGATGTGGAGAATAGAATCCGGAGCTAAATCATGGAAATCCAGCCCGTAATAGAACATGAGACCCCTCATGAAGGGATCCAGAGCCAGGCCTAGCCCTCGAAGGAAGTGAGATACGAACACTACGCTCTTGCCGGATTTGGGAGTAGGTATGACCGGCCCTTGAGCAGGCAGCCGGTGTGCGATCTCGCCGGTCAAAAACCTGGCGTCTCTTTACTTTTCGACGTCTTCCTCCGTGACGGAGGAGGGAATCCACCGACCTTGAGGGTTGGATCCGGACATGGCTGAAGGTCCGAAGCGCCTGACCTGAGCTTTGGGTGTTGGAACTCGAGGCGGGGGAGGGATTCGATTTAGTTCGAGGAATAAAAAAGGGATAGGCCTTGGCCTCTTTATAAAGAGGGTGAATACCAAGCGTCCTCCTCGTGACCGTTTGGGACTTGCCTATAATCGAGGAGTCATATCAACGGGAACGATTGGGTTACCCACGTACATATTGATGAGAATCCCGTGATAAGGGGACACGATCTCTGCTTCAATAGGGCGTGCCAAAGAAACCGCCTAATAAACGGGTCATGGCATGATGTCATGATATCAAATAAGTCAGCAGGTAGGATTTGTGGAAATATTATTCTCTCTACGGTGGTATGTGGAACTTGTTTTGCAGAGCCGGACACTGCCCTTGTGTTCAAGATCTTCTATGGAGTATTCGGAGGAGGAACCCGCCTTGCAATGCCGAAGACAATCTGCGCACCAGACTCATCGTCGTTAAAGCCTGGTTCAGGGGCTACTGAGGGAGTCCTGGATTCGGGGGTATCCGGACAGCCGGACTATATCCTTTGGCCGGACTGTTGGACTATGAAGATACAAGATTGAAGACTTTGTCTCGTGTCCGGATGGGACTCTCTTGGCGTGGAAGGCAAGCTTGGCGATACGGATATGTAGATCTCCTCCCTTTGTAACCGACTCTATGTAACCCTAGCCTCCTCTGGTGTCTATATAAACCGGAGGGGTTAGTCCGTAGGACAACAACAATCATACCATAGGCTAGCTTCTCGGGTTTAGCCTCTTCGATCTCGTGGTAGATCAACTCTTGTAATACTCATATCATCAATATCAATCAAGCAGGACGTAGGGTATTGCCTCCATCAAGAGGACCCGAACCTGGGTAAACATCGTGTCCCTCGCCTCCTGTTACCATCCTCCTTAGACGCACAGTTCGGGACCCCCTACCCGAGATCCGCCGGTTTTGACACCGACAGTACATATCATGGGCATTGAAGGTCGACAAAATCTTTTGTTTGCACAACTATGAAGAAGAGAAGAAGATCTCTATGGCATCACTTGAGTTCCTAGACTATGTGCTCATATGGTGGGAACAAGTTATTGAGCGCCGAGAGGCAAGAGGTGAACCACCCATCACCACTTGGGCACAAATTAAGGATGTCATGAGCACGCTTTGTGCCAAACTACTACAACTGCGGCCTCTTCAAGAAACTCCAACTACTCAAGCAAGGAACCAAGAGCGTTGAAGAAAACTACAAGGAAATGGAGATTGCCATGATACAAGCCAATGTCAAAGAAGATGATGAGCAAACTATGGCACGATTCTTGAATGGACTCAGTCATCCTATCAAGAAGATCGCCGACTTTCAACCATACTCGAACCTCATCGAGCTAGTGCATCAATCTACCAAAGCGGAACGTCAAGTGCAAGATGACTTCAAGTACGCCAAGTACTCACCCAAGATCTACGGCTTCTCCAACAACCAAGCTTCAACGACTCCCCCACCTTCTTCCTCAACCAAGCCTTCTATAAGCAATGGCGACAAGTCAAGTTACAAGAAAACTTCGACCACCTCCAGTCGTCCTCCTACAACAAGCAACTTCAAGAAGAGAGCTTCATCATCATCTACCCCAACCGATGAGACCATCAAGACAAGTTTCTTCAAATGCTTCACATGCGGCGGCCAAGGCCACAAGTCCTTCGAGTGCACAAACAAGCGCACCATGATCCTCAACGACGACGGCACATATGACTCAATGAGTGAAGGAGAAATGGAAGCCCTTGAGCAAGTGGCCATGGACCGACATGTGAACAATGACGACGAAGATGATCAAGTATTTTGTGATGAAGATTCAAGCCCCGCTCTTGTTGTCTCCAAGGTCTTGACTCTTCAACATCAACAAGAAGAAGATCAATTATGCCATTTGTTCCACACAAAGGCCAGCCTCAATGGAAGGTCCGTCAAGGTCATGATCGATGGAGGGAGTTGCCATAATTTAGCAAGTGAAGAACTATGCTCCAAGCTCCAATTGGTTAAAATGAAGCACCCTCACCCATACAAGGTTCAATGGCTAAGCGACACTGGCACAATCCAAGTCGATCATAGGGTACAAGTCTCTTTCAAAATTGGCGCATATGAAGACACTTTGGAGTGTGATGTCCTTCCGATGACGGTTTGCCACCTCCTTCTTGGACGGCCATGGCAATATGACCGAGGTGTCATCCACAACGGGCGCTCAAACCACTATAGCTTCAAGATGAAAGGGAAGGAATATGTGCTACGACCTATGTCTCCTAGTCAAGTCATAGCCGACAAGCAAGCCACCCATCGAGGAGAGAAGAGTGAGAAAGTGAACCACCAAAAAGTGAGTGAGAGCCACAAGCCAAACTTGAGCGCCTCTTCGCCAAGAGAGAAGAATCTATTCCTTTTTGCCACCAAAAGTGAGATGAGAGAAGTGTGTCAAAACCCATCGAGTGTTATGCACTTTGTCCTAGTGTGCAAGGATGGGAACCAAAAACTAACACATCTCACGATCTACCTCTAGTGTTTCAATCTCTTCTGCAGGAATTCCAAGATGTTTTCCCGATGAGCTTCCTCCGGGTCTACCTCCTCTACGAGGCATTGAGCATCGAATTGACCTCATCCCCGGAGCACCTCTACCAAACAAAGCTCCATACCGCTTCAACCCCAAGGAAACTAAGGAGATCCAACGGCAAGTACAACAACTCATCGACAACGGCCATGTACGTGAAAGCTTAAGCCCTTGTGCCGTTCCCGTTATACTTGTTCCTAAGCAAGATGGAAGTTATCGCATGTGTTCCGATTGTAGACCAATCAATGCTATTACTATGCATTATAGGCATCCCATTCTTCGCTTAGATGATATGCTAGATGAACTTAGCGGTGCCACCATTTTCTCAAAGATTGATCTTAAAAGTGGTTATTATCAAATCCACACACAAGAGGGTGATGAATGGAAGACCGCCTTCAAAACAAAATTTGGTTTGTATGAGTGGTTGGTCATGCCTATGGGTTTATCGGAAGCTCCCGGTACTTTCATGCGTCTTATGCATTTTGTGCTTCGACCTTATATTGGATTCTTTGTTGTCATTTACTTTGATGACATTGTTGTGTTTAACAAATCATTGAAAGAGCATCTAAAGCATGTTAGGGATGTTTTGCAAATGCTTCGCAAGGAACGTCTTTATGCTAATATGAAAAAGTGCACATTTGGAGTTCACAAGTTGGTTTTCTTGGGTTTCGTTGTCTCTTCCAAGGGTGTCCATGTTGATGAGTCTAAAATTGAAGCTATTAAAACTTGGCCCCAACCAACCAATTTGCAACAAGTGCGTAGCTTCCTTGGCCTTGCAGGTTTTTATCGTTGCTTTTTGAAAGATTTTAGCACTATTTCCTCCCCTTTGCATGCCTTGAGTAAGAAGAATGCTCCTTTCATTTGGGGATATTTGCAAATCCACCGCTTTTGATGAACTCAAGTCTTTGCTTACTCATGCTCCGATTCTTGCTTTGCCCAACTTTGACAAAACTTTTGAGGATCAATGTGATGCAAGTGGTACCGGAATTGGCGGAGTTTTGATGCAAGAGAAACTAGCCATTGCATATTTTAGTGAAAAACTCTCCTGTGCTCAACTTAACTATCCCATCAATGCCAAAGAATTGTATGCCTTAGTGCATGTGCTACATGTTTGGGAACATTACCTTCGTCCTCATGAGTTTGTCATCCATACCGATCATGAAACGCTTAAGTATTTAAAAGGTCAAACTAAGTTCAACAAGCGCCATGCCAAATGGAGTGAATTTATTGAATCTTTCCCATATGTGATCAAGTACATTAAGGGTAAGGGAAATGTAGTTGCGGATGCACTTTCACGCATATGCATGCTCGTCACTAAACTTGAGTTGAATGTTATTGGATTTGAGCATATAAAAGACTTGTATGCTAATGACCCATCTTTTGCTACTCCTTACGCTAAGTGTTTGACGCATACATCTTGGGAACGATATTACATCAAGGATGGTTATCTTATGAGAGCTAACAAACTTTGCATCCCCGAGTCTTCTCTTCGTTTGTTGCTTCTGCAAGAATCTCATGGAGGAAGACTAATGGGACATTTTGGACGCGACAAGACACATGCTACGCTCTCCAAGAATTTTTGGCCAAAGATGTTTCGCGACGTCAACCGTTTCACCAACCGATGCTCAACATGTCGCAAAGCTAAGTCAAAAGCTCAATCTCATGGCCTTTACATGCCACTTCCAATTCCATACCAACCATGGGAAGATATTAGCATGGATTTTGTACTTGGTTTGCCTAGAACTAGAAATGGAAAGGATTCCGTGTTTGTTGTTGTGGACCGATTCTCTAAAATGGAACATTTCATTCCTTGCAACAAGATAGACGATGCTTGACATGTTGCCAATATATTTTGTAGGGAAATCTTGCGACTTCACGGAGTCCCAAAGACGATTGTCTCGGACCACGACGTCAAGTTCTTGAGGTACTTTTGGAAGACCTTGTGCGCCAAGCTCGGAATAAAGCTTTTGTTCTTTTCGGCATACCATCCACAAACCGATGGCCAAACGGAGGTGACGAACCGCACGCTCTCCACTCTACTACGCGTGTTGATAAAGAAGAACATCAAGGAGTTGGAGGAGAGCCTACCTATCGCCGAGTACGTCTACAATCGAGCAAGTCATTCGACTACCGGCAAGTCCCCCTTCGAGGTCGTCTACGGCTTCAACCCGTTGTCCCCATTGGACATACTTCCTCTACCACTACAAGAGCGCACAAACATGGACGCGAGTGCCCGAGTCAACTACCTCAAGAAGATGCATGAAGATACAAGGCACAACATAGAGCGCCAAGTACAACGACTCGCGACCATGCTCAACGTCAACAAGCAACCCATGATATTTAATGTTGGAGATCTTGTGTGGCTACACCTTCGCAAGGACCGCTTCCCCAACGAACGCAAGTCCAAACTTCTACCTCGAGCCGATGGACCATTCAAGGTGCTTGCACGCTACAACAACAACGCATACAAGATCTACATCCCACGCGACAAGTACTCCATGAGCGACATCTTCAACATCAAAGATCTCTCCCTGCACCATGGCGATGAGGATTTTGATCCGAGGTCGGATCTTTCCCAAGGGAGGGGAGATGATGCGGAGCATCCTTCGGTCATCCCCATGGACCTACCATCGTCTCATCAAGAGCAAAGAGGACCTATGACACGAGCACGAGCTAGAGCTCTCGAGAACGAGGTGACTTCTCTCCTTAGTGATATCACATATGATCCACTCGAGACATGGCTACTACCTAAGTCTGATATGCTATGCATGATTAGGTGTCAAGAGGACCCTCCCGAGGATGCACGAGAAGGCGGACAAGCCACCAAGTTCATGGATGAGGAGAACCAACGGGAAGAGTCAAGAACATCTCCCAGGCCCCGGACATCCGGCCAAGACCCCGGACATCCGGCCCCTGGGGCGTCACCCACAGCAGCCTCCCAGCCGCCCAACATCTACAGGCCCCGGACATCCGGCCCCAGCCCAGAAATCCGGCCAGATGCCCGGAGATCAAGCCCCACACTACAGAACATCCAGAAGTTGAACCCTCCAGCCCGGACATCCAACCACCAAGCCCGGACATCCGGCCCCTCGGGAAGGCCCGGACATCCGGCCCATCGCCCTGACATCCGGCCCCCTTGTCTGCGCACAGTAAAGGTCTGAGGCCCGTGTACCCCTTCGACCCCCTAGACTATATATACTCCTTCTCCCCCATCTTTCAAGGGTTAGCATTGGTTTAGCTCATTTGAGATAGAGCATTGCTCATCCATACCGGATCTACTCCCCGAGAGAGACCGCGGCCCCTCTTCGGAGTAGATCCATCCGGATTCAAGACCTCCATCCGGAGAAGACTCAAGACCTCCTCACGGAGAAGAACGGCTACCTTTGTATCATCCTTTGTTGACTTTGGATCTCGTGTTACTTTGTGCCTCGATAATCTAGCACTTGTGTGATCATATTCGTGTTGGTTGAATGTTTCTCTTGTTTTCCCTCGTGATTTCCCTCGTGTTCTTCCACGCGTTCTTCGTGTTCCTTGTAGGGATCCTCTCCAAACGTGAAAGATCGGCCCCATAGGGATCCGCCCTACATCATCTGTTTTGGCCTTCCCGAGGGGCCGGATGTCCGGGCTTAGCGGCCGGATGTCCGGGCTGGAGGGTTCAACTTTTGGATGTTCTGTAGCATGGGGCCGGATGCCTGGGCTTCTGGCCAGATGTCAGGACAGGTTTTCCAATAAAACATTTATTGAGAAACCGACCCTTTTATAAGACCAGTATAGGAGAATCCTCCTTACTAGAAGACAAATCCTTGATACAGAAATCCAGAAGTACTAAATATTATACAAGGTTGAGCTGAGGCTGCTCAACAATTTATTACAAGCACGCCGATATTATACATAAAGACGGATATGACACAAAGGGGTATGGTGGCATAACTACTGACTCGTAATAAAGTGGTGGTGGATATGTCACAGTGAAGTGGGTGACATGACTCCAAAATCTCACAGCTCATCAAGCACCGAAGTGAGGCTCGATGATTTTATTTGGGTAGCGGAAGCGTATATAATACAAGTGACCAACTTCAGGATCGCGCGGGACTGACTGGGACTCCACTAGGCCTCGGACTCGCTATCGAATTCTTCATCCATACGATTGCCTTCGTCAACATCTAGCCAAATCAACAAGCCAGGTGAGTACTTTGAATATACTCGCAAGACAGTTTGGACATAAGATATAACAAATGCAAACATGATGCACATGAGCAGACTAGCAATGCGCACTCAGATAATCAATTTGCACCTCATGTAAAATAAAAAGGAAGTCAGGCGGTAGTCCTCCCGAAATCCCAATAAAATAGCTGAAGACCGATCGGGTGTCTGAAGCGAGGCCTCGAAAGGTAAAATAAATTAACATGCCACAGTCGGGCGTCAGGGCGACACCACATAAAGGGATTATTTTGAAACGCAAATGACAGTGCGTGCCACAGTCGGACGTCTAAGCGACATCTCGAAAAGGGCTTATAATGACAGTAAATAACAAGGATGCCACAGTAGGACGTCTGAGCGACATCACATAAAGGGCTTATATCAAAGGTAAATAACAAAAATGCCACAGTCGGACGTCTAGGCGACATCACATAAAGGGCTTATATCAAAAGTAAATAACAAGAATGCCACAGTCGGACGTCTGAGCGACATCACATAAAGGGCTTATATTTCGTCATTCGAATTCATGTAGCTCATGAAAGTAACATCATCCCAAGGAATACTCGGTACATAAAAGTAAACTGGTTAGTCCATTCATACGGATAACATTCAGCCGGGTTTACTGCTCCTAATTTCATGCTTATTCTCCGGAGACTGTCACTGAGATTGACACTGAGACTGACACTGACATGTAGATCAAAGTCCTTGACCATGGACATGGTTACTCGAATGGTTTTGACTCTGCAGAGTTTGTACTCTTTACCCACAGCCAACGGATTTCAGTAGTCACAAAGGACTAGTTCCGTTTACGGTATTTTAGAAGAAACACATCTAACCAGTACACACCCATTCCACATTCCACTGCCAGGAATCACCCTAGGCAACGTTCAAGAAAAACTCTAAGACGGGGAGGCCACAACCTCAAATAGCATGGGATCAAATTTATATCGCGCTCTCTAAGGGATGCCCCCCTCTCGGTCCCAAGCGGAAACACCCATGTCCCCTGACCGGATGACAGGCTTTAATCCAGGGCCATGGGACCCTCATCACGGCCCCTCTATTTGGTGTGTACATGGAAAGAGGTTTGCAACTGATTAGACCGCATTCTTTGCAGAAGACATGTGGCAGCACGAAAAGGGGACGAACGGGAACATGATTTGATCCACGTTAATTCTGGAGTTAAACGGTTGACATAAGACTGGCATGCTACAACAATACCAGCTTACAACCTATCATGCCACCAAATGATCAGTTTATCTCACCATCATATGAACACATGAACCCGCGTCTGTGGGTGGTGGAGTTGGTCGTCGGCGAGCACCACGTCGACGGGTGCCTCCACTCCGGCGGACGGTGGTTCGGGCGGTGATGGATCCCACCGAGGAGGGCTACAGACGCCAAATTGAAGCGTGGGTTAGGAAAGTGGGTGTACTAGGAGGCTACTGGCACAGTTTGTGGCGCGGGGGTGCTCTCACCAGAGAGAGTCTTGCCGGAGCCCGAAGCGGATCGGGGCGGCCGGAGTCAGGGAAGAAGGCTCTCTCGAGGCCCTCCGATGAGCGTGGCGAGGTTCTGAGGCGAGGGGGGAGGTGTTGGGTCAAGAACGAGCTCGGGGCCTCTATTTAAAGCCGGCGCGAGGCGGTTGCCGAGAACTAGATCACTCCGGCGAGCGATTACGGCGAGGCAGAGCTTGGACGGGGGTTTAAGGTGACTGGGCAGCTTCGTATTGGTTCACTGGTTCCGTTCAACGGCTAAACTTGGTACAACTTGGGTGATACTCCAAGCTCTCGACGAAACGGCCTCATGGGCACGTCGGCGGTAGGGAGCGCGCTCTGTGCTTTCCAGGCCACGGCGACGGTTCTGCAGCACGCACGGGGAAGAGGACGGCCACGCGGTGGCTCCTGGTGGTGTGGGCGGTGCTGGACGGCGCCGTTCCACGCTGAGCCTCTCTGGCGGCCGCAGCGAACGTTGCTGTCGCCGCTCACGGGTGCGATGTACCCCTGCCACTCACGACGCCGCCGTCCGGGCCCGCACCATGCGGCGCGATGGATAAGAAGGGGGAGCAGGGAGCAAGGCACCAACGCGTACACTGGCGAGATTGACGCCGCGGTTCTGAAGAAAACGACACCTGTCGACTGAACTGAACACTGAACTCTGAATTTGAACAGATACAGTGCACACCAGCTGTTCGGCGAAATGTTTTGGGCACGTGGAAAATTTTTCTGGAGCTGGGACTTGGTGAGGTGATATCTTGATGCATCTAGAGGCTGCCTGATTTACCTCGGATTTTTAGGAAAAGAAAAAGAATGAATTTCACCAAAATTGGCAAATCTGGTCCAAACTTGCAACAAGCACATTTTGAAAAATTTGAACTGTCGACCAGCAGATTTTGATGGATCTAGGTTGAGGGTACTAAGAAGTAGCTAGGGAAATTTGCTTGGGCTCAGAAACTTAAGGGATCTGGTACTTCCTTTGTAAATCCCAAGAATCCAAAATAAATTACAGAAAAATGTTTGAGGATAAAATAAATAGAAATAAAATCTAAAAGAGGTTGAAACTTGCTGGAATTGGATGCTTGGCTTGACCCAAAGTAGGGAGGTGGTTTTGGGAGAAAGTTTTCAACATAGGTCATGGCAAAAGAGAAATTTTTTAATGGTAAAGAATAAATGCATAATCCATAGGAATTCTTTTTAATAGGAAGAATTGTAAAAACTTTCCCAAAATTATTTGTGTTGAGTCAACACAAGATGAAAAACCCTCCAGACTAAAAAACAAGGTTGGGAAGAACTCATAAACATATTTGTCATAAAAAAAGACAAAATTTTGAGAAGGAGAGTCTTAAAAAAATTAAATAACCTCCTTCCAATTAATTAAAGAATTTGATAAAAACCAAATAAATTTTTTTGGAGTGTTACAACACCTACCCCCTTAGGAAAAATCTCGTCCCTGAGATTTCAGCTGATCCTCAAATAGGTGTGGGTACTCTGTCCGAAGAAAGTCCTCTCTTTCCCATGTTGCTTCACCTTCGGTGTGATTGCTCCACTGAACTTTGAAAAACTAAATTGTTTTCTGACGGGTCCTCCTTTCAGACTCCTCCAATATTTTTATTGGACGTTCCCTGTAGGTGAGGTATGGTTGCACGTCAATGCTCTCATGAGATACATGCTTCTCTGGGTTGCTTACACATTTCCTCAATTGTGAGACGTGGAACACGTCATGGACGTCTGACAGCTCCCTCGGTAGGTCTAGCTGGTAGGCTACTGTGCCTCTTCGTGCAATCACACAGAAGGGTCCAATAAACCGTGGTGCTAGCTTTCCTTTAACTTTGAATCGTTGCAGGCCCCTCATAGGAGATACTCGCATATACACATATTCACCGGGTTCAAAGCTGACTTCACGATGTTTTTGATCGTAATAACTCTTTTGTCGGCTCTGGGCTATCTTGAGTCGATCCCTGATTAGTCTAACCTTCTCCTCAGCTTCCTTGAGCATGTCTGGGCCGAAGATACAACTGTCTCCTGTTTCTGACCAATTTAATGGGGTACGGCATCTTCGCCCGTATAAGGCTTCAAAAGGTGCCATTTGTAGACATGCTTGGTAACTATTGTTGTATGTGAACTCGGCATACGACGAGCTTTCTTCCCAACTGGTTCCATAGGTGAGGACACATGCTCTCAGCATGTCCTCTAGAATTTGATTCACACGTTCAGTTTGTCCTCCAGTCTGGGGGTGGTATGTTGTACTGAATACTAGTTGAGTTCCCAGAGCTTGTTGTAAATGATCCCAAAATCTAGAGATGAATTGAGTGCCTCTGTCGGATATTATAGTCTTTGGAATTCCATGCGGACAAACTATACGGGAGAGGTAAAGTTTGGCAAGCTTCTGAGTGGTGTGGGTTGTCTTTACTGGGATGAAATGTGCCACCTTAGTTAATCTATCTGTGATGACCCATATGTCATCATTTCCGTGTCGTGACCGAGGTAGTCCTACAATAAAATCCATTCCAATCTCGTCCCATTTCCACTCAGGTATCCTGTTTGGCTGTAATAGTCCTGCTGGTTTTTGGTGCTCGGCTTTAATGCACTGACATGAATCACAACATGCAATGAATGTGGCTATATCCCTCTTCATGCCATGCCACCAAAATTTTTGTTGAATGTCCTTGTACATTTTAGTTCCTCCAGGGTGGATTGAATATGGAGTGGTGTGGCCTTCGGCTAGAATTTGCTGCTTGAGGTCCTCTATATTTGGTATGCAAAGTCTGTCATTGCATACCATAATATTCCCTTATCGCCTATGACGAATTCTCAAGCCTTGCCTGCACTCACTTTTCTTTTATGCCTTCGATGTCGGGGTGTCCATGCCGAGCCTTCTTAATCTGTTCCATTAGGGTGGGCTGTATTTCCAAATTTGACACATTGCCTTCAAAGTGACCATCGCCAAGTTGAGTTTGGCGAACTCCGCTGAAATTCAGGTCTCAAGTTCTCAGAGACCGTCGTTGCGAGCCGGGTTTCGACTAAGAGCATCTCGCCACTACATTCGCTTTTCCTGGATGGTAGTGGATGCCAACATCATAATCTTTCACTAATTCCAACCAGCGCCGTTGTCGTAAATTGAGTTCGGGTTGTGTGAAAATATATTTGAGGCTTTTATGGTCCGTATGTATTTCACAACGATTTCCAAGCAAAAAGTGTCTCCACTCCTTGAGTGCATGCATGACTGCTGCCAATTCTAAGTCATGAGTAGGATAATTTTCATCATGCTTTCGTAGTTGCCTGGAAGCGTATGCGACTACTTTGCCTTCTTGCATTAGTACGCATCCGAGGCCCTTTCGGGATGCCTCACCATATACTTCAAAACTTTTGTGTATGTCTGGTATAACCAATACTGGTGCTGTTGTTAATTTCTTTTTGAGTTCTTGGAAGCTTTTCTCGCAAGATTCAGTCCATACAAATTTCTTATCCTTCTTGAGTAACTGTGTCATTGGTTTTGCTATGGTGGAGAACCCCTCAATAAACCTTTGGTAATATCCAGCCATTCCCAGGAAACTTCGTACATCTGTTACGTTGGCTGGTCGTTTCCAGCCAAGTATGGCCTTGACTTTTTCCGGGTCCACGGCAACACCTTCTTGGGTCAATACGTGGCCTAGAAAATCAACCTGTCTTAACCAAAATTCACATTTGCTGAATTTGGCGTATAATTGATGTTTCCTTAATTCTCCCAGTAAATTCTGAGATGTTTAACATGTTCTTCTGGTGTCTTAGAGTATACCAGGATATCATCAATGAACACCACAACAAATTTGTCCATAAATTTCATAAACACTTTGCTCATAAAGTGGACAAAATATGCGGGGGCGTTTGTCAGTCCAAACGGCATTATCAGAATTCATATAATCCGTATCTGGAGGTGAATGTTGTCTTAGGGATATCTTCTGTCCATACTTTTAATTGATGATACCCCGATCTTAAATCAATTTTTGAGAAAACCTTGGCTTGTGCGAGCTGGTCAAATAAATCATTTATCTGTGGCATCGAATATTTGTTTTTTATGGTGACCATGTTGAGTGCTCGATAGTCTATACATAATCTCAGTGTCCCATCCTTTTTCTTGGAAAATAATACTGGTGAACCCCAAGGTGAGGAGCTGGCCCGTATAAATCCTTTGTCCAGTAATTCTTTTATTTGCTTCTTTAATTCTACCAACTCGGAGGGTGCCATTCTGTAGGGTTTCTTGTAAATTGGGGGTGGTTCCAGGTGCTAGTTCAATCATGAACTCTATTTCCCGGTCTGGTGGCATGCCTGGTAGTTCTTCGGGAAATACGTCAGGGAACTCCCTCACTACTGGAACTTTTCTTAGCTCTGAAATGTCCACCTTGTTCAACCTTGGTTGCCGTGATACTGGTCTTTCTTGAGCTGCAACCTTTATCGTCTTCCCGTGATGATGAGTAAGAATTACAGTCCGATTGAAGCAGTCGATAAATCCCTTGTTGGTGGTTAACCACTCCATTCCTAGGATAACATCCAGTCCCCTATTTTCCAATAGAATGAGGTTTGCCTGAAACTTTAGTCCCTCAATCTCAATAACCATACCTTGGCAGTAACTCTGAGTGATTTGCTTAATCCTGGGGGACTTGATGATCATGGATTTTCCCAAGGGAAGCATCGAAAAATCATGTTGCAAAGCAAATTTCTTTGAAATGAACGAGTGAGAAGCTCCAGAATCAAACAAAACCATGGCAGGTATTGTGTTGATAGGGAACGTATCGAGTACGATATCCGGGGCATCCTGTGCTTCCTCCTTGGTCACATGGTTCAAGTGACCCTTCTTGTGATTGTTATTGGGGTTGAAGTTGTAACGCTTGGGGGCTGGATTATATCCATTGTTGTTCGGCTTGGGGGTCGAGCTTCTTGGTTTTGGGCACTGTTTGGCATAGTGTCCTTCCTCTCCACAAGCGTAGCAAGTAACACCTGGGTGATACGTAAAATCCTTGTCCCTTGCATGAATTTTTTTGTTTGGGCGTGGAACATTGGTCGTGGATTTGTTCGCTCCATTCTTCTGAAAATCAGTCTTGTTCCGGTTGTGGCGAGCATGAGTAGTCTTGTCCCTTTTTCGCTTGCGAAAATCCTCCAAGCTGCGGCGCTCATTTTCCAATGTAATAGCTTTGTCCACAAGTGTTTTGAAATCTGGAAAGGTGTGTATGACCAGCTGGCATTTAAGGGCTGGTGCCAGACCGTCCAGAAATTTTTCCATCTTTTTATCTTCGGTCATATGCTCATCGTTGGCATAACGAGAGAATTGAGTAAACTGACTATTGTACTCTGTCACTGTCATGCTTCTCTGCTTGAGGTCATCAAACTCCCTTTTCTTGATCTTCATAATGCTTCTGGGAATGTGCGTCCCACGAAAACCCTCTTTAAATTCTTCCTAGGTGATGTTATTTTCATTGGGGTGCATGTGTAGAAAATTTTCCCACCATGATGCAGCTGCTCCAGTGAGGTAGTGAGGTGCATAAAGTACCTTCTCACGGTCCGAACATTGTGCAATAATTAACTTCCTTTCAATGTCTCGAAGCCAATCATCGGTCTCAAGAGGTCTATCAGTGTGAGAGAACGTTGGGGCACGTGTCTTTTGTAGTTCGGACAATTTGGAATGCTGTTGATATGGTTCACGGTGATTTCCCATATTGATAACATGGTTCATCATTTCTTGATGCTACTGCTGGCTTTGCTCATAAAGGCGGCATACTTGAGAAAATGCTGCTTCACTGCCTTGCTGACTTGACTGCCCCTGTGTGAAATTGTTACTTGTCTGGGTACCATAATTTTCTTCCGACGTACTTGGCATGGAACGAGTCCAGGGACGAGGCATATTCCACTATGGGGTATTTTTGCAGAACTCATGAGAAAAACTGAGTGGCAAAAATAAATAATTTTTAAAAGGCGGAAATTTTAAGAACTCTAAATATTTTTCAAGAAAATACTTGATTTCACATGGAGAAGGACCGCTCAGTACATATCTTACACGCAAGCCGTAATTATACAATACATCACTCAGTATGTGCGTACACATTCCTGACATGTTATTTAGGCTAGTGCACTTCTCCGAAGTTCCTACATGATGCTTTACAAGCTACTTCTCACCAAACCTATATACATATACACATATCATACAAGCTGGTACATCGCGTGGCTGCTAGGCGCACTCAGTCAGAGATGGTGAAAACTTCCCTTTGCCTGCCGAGGGTAAAACCCAGGGATGCTGTAGACTCAACCTCCTCCTCACTAATTGTCACGCCCAAGATGCGACCCTATCCAAAAGGAACTCGAAGGTCCCACCAAGGATAGAAGCGCATCTTGAAGACGCTTTTGCAAGGTGGATATCATTACATCAACATTACAAAATAGATGGGGAAACATACACAAGGCACAAATGCCACAAGAATACATCAACATCATAAACAAGATCAACATCCGACTACGGATGAAACATAAACAGAGGCTCAAACGACATCCACCCTGCTAGCCCAGGCTGCCGACCTGGAACCTATCCCCTGATCGAAGAAGAAGTAGAAGAAGAACTCCAATACAAGCAAACATCGCTCTCGCATCATGATCATCGCACAACCTGTACACTGCAATCAAGTTGGTGTAGTAATCATGAGCCACGAGGACTCAGCAATCCCATTACCATGGGTATCAAGACTAGCAAAGCTTAAAGGGAAAGGAAGGGGTAAGGTGGTGAGGTTGCAGCAGCGACTAAGCATATATGGTGGCTAACATAAGCAAATGAGAGCGAGAAGAGAAACAAAGGAACGATCGTCGACTAGTAATGATCAAGAAGTAATCTGGAACTCCTACTTACGTCAATCATAACCCAGAAACCGTGTTCTCCTCTCGATCAACCCCGAAAAGAGACACTCACGGTTACGCACACGGTTGGTATATTTTAGAAGAGTTTACTTCAAGTTTACTACAACCGGATATTAACAAATTCCCATCTGCCACATAACCGCGGGCACGGCTCTTGAAAGTTTATACCTGCAGGGTGTCCCAACTTAGCCCATGATAAGCTCTCGCGATCAACGAAGGATATTCCTTCTCCCGGAAGACCCGATCAATCTCGAATCCGGCTACAAGACATTTCGACAAAGAATAAAACAAGACCAGCAAAGCCGCCCGATGCAATCGACAATCCCGATAGGAGCTCCACATATCTCGTTCTCGTGGCAACACCGATGAGACTAGCTACGAGTAAAACCAGCCCTCGTGTTGCCTCAAGGTGGCCCCCAGTAGCTATTCGGACCAGCACTTAGACAAGCAACGGCCCGGGGCTAAATAAAGATGACCTTCGTTAATTACTCCCAAGGGAAATGTAGGTGGTGGTGAGGCAAATGGTAAAACCAATGTTGGGCCTTCTTTGGAGGAGTCTTATTCAAAGCGAACTGCCAAGGGGTCCCATAAATCACCCGACTGCGTTAGGGACACAAAATCCGGGAACATAATACCGATATGACGAAACTAGGGCGGCAAGAGTGGAACAAAACACCAGGCATAAGGCCGAGCCTTCCACCCTTTACCAAGTATATAGATGCGTTAATAATATAAGGTATATTGTGATATCCCAACAAGTAAACATGTTCCAACAAGGAACAACATCTCCATGTTCCAACAAGGAACAAACTTCATCTTCACCTGCAACTAACAACGCTATAAGAGGGGCTGAGAAAAGCGGTAACATAGCCAAACAACGGTTTGCATAGGAAAGGTGTCAAAGGTTAGAGGCTGACATGGTAATTTGGGATGGCTTGATAAACAGGTAATAGGTAGCGCAGCATAGCGATAGAATGAAGCAACTAGCATAGCAATGATAGTAGTGAGATCCAGGGTAGCGGCCATCTTGCCTGAAATCCCGCAAGGAAGAAGAACGAGTCCATGAAGAAGATGAAGCCATGAAGACGAACCAAGCGTAGACGAACGAATCCTCACGATCGCAACGAAACAGGAACTAACAAGAAGAAGCACACAACATAGTAAACACGACACACATGAACAAGGCATGATGGACAAACAAGCATGATGCATGACAAGGCTACATGAAACTACTCATGGCAAGAGATGATGCAAACAAGAGCAACACATCAAAGCAAGTTTAAATGAGGCCGGAAACAACATAGAACAATTCCGGTAAGTCCTCATATGCAAATTTCGAAATTGGTCCAGATCTGAATAAACCTTATGTTCAAGTTGTTAAACAACAAGTTAAGATGCACCACGATGATCTACACAAAATTCTAGTCAAGTTACATATAAAGTTCATTAGATTCGGAGCTACGGCCTACAAGATATGAGCAAAACAAGATAAGCATGACATTGATGCAAAATGCACCCAAACATCAAGCAAACACCTCAAAACAAGGATGCAACATGATAATATGAAACTACATGCAAAATCAAGCAATTTTCATATAGAGCACACTCAAAACGGAGCAACGGTGCAACACATACACTATACAAGGCATGACAACAATCTGTCCAAAACAGCAACTAGGCATATTGCAAGCACCAAAACACTCTGCTGCAGCATCTCAACGTAATAACAAAATGCATGGGCATGAATTACAGGTAAAGGATGACAAAACATGAACACTGAGATATCTAAAGAAATCACTAGAACATGCTCAAACACACATGGCAAGATTGCAAATAATAACAGTTTCAGACTTTAGCAGAAATAACAACAGGTTGCAATGTTTAGAGCTATCAACCAACATGTTACAGCAAGCTATCAAGTCAAACAAGAGCACGGAATGAATCTACTAATTGCATAGAACAAAAGTCCTTTACTGACCATAAGCCAAAAAGGATCAGAAAATATGATGGCTCCCATGTAAACATGGCAAGTTATATTACAGAGTCATACATGGCAGGAACAACAATAAGTAGGCATGTTGGTGAGCTTGAACCACTCACCACAGAGCAATACATGGCATGGAAAGGCAACTCACAGTAAGAAGACATGTTTATGAAGCTAAGCATGGCAAGAACAACATCATAGCATACACGGATCAACTACAACAACCTTGGCAAAATTGAATAACATGTAAACAACATGCCAGGAAACATTTTGTAGCAAAAGTAGAGCTCGATTGACTCAAGCTATGTCACTCCATAATTGCATACAAGGGCATGGATGGATAGAGCATAACCATATGTTCAAAACATCCTTACTGAAGTATCTCAAAATAAGCATGGATCTCTCGGTAGCATCAAGTTTACATGGCATAAAAATATCAGCAAAACAGGGGTTGAAATCAGCAACATCATGAAGCCTAGTTTGCATACTTGTGCTAGTCACCACAGAGATCACAAAAATACATGGCATACGCCCTTGTAAATATAGCATGGCAGATTACAAAACACATGTAGGGCTCAAGATCATAGGGTGCACACATCAATCATGGCAAAAATGACAAAAGTGCATGTTCTGATAAGAATCTGAAACTAACATCACATAGAACTCTTGCAACAAAGATTCAGGCATCAAGATGAGCTCAAATGAAAATGATGCAATGAGATTAAATGATGTACTCGTCTAAGCGAACAATTTGACATATTACACGCCCAAAACGGAGCTACGGGTACAGAGTTATGACGGCATGAACATGGCATGAAAATGTCAAAATCACTCGGGACAGCAAATTTCGGGGAAGGGGAAAAAGTCAACCTCGTCGGAAATCGAGGATCGCCGGAGTTCGTCGCCGGAGACGAGGAGGAAGAGGCTGGGGAGGCTCGGGGAAGGCGGATCCGGCGAGGGGGGAAGCTGCGGCGGCCGGCGGGCAGGCTGCTGCCAGCGGGCGGTGGAGTTCCCGGACGGGCGGAGGCGGCGGCGACCGGGCGGCGAGGAGGCGGGCGACGGCACGGGAGCCGAAGGCGGCGGCGGCGCTGCTGGGTTTCGGGCTGGCCCCGATGGCTTTCAAGGGGCCTGCCCGGCTCGTGGGCGGCAATGGGAGTGGGCAGGGCGCGCTGGGACGCGTGGCAGCCTGGTTGGCTGCGGCCGGCGGCTGCGACGGCGCGACCAGTGGCGTGGCGCCACCGGGGGCGAAGGAGGTGGCCGGCGGCGGAATTTGTGGAGGGGGCGGCGGAGATACCGAGGGGGGGGGGGGTTGGCTGCGGTGGGGTTAGGAAGGGGTAGGCTGCCCAAAATGGAAGGAGGGGTTTAAATAGGAAAGGGGGGTTAGGGTTTAGTCTCTAGGGGGTTTTGGAGCGTTTCGGGGCCTCAGATCGACATCGGACGGCTCCGGATCGGAGGGGGGTTGGTGGGCTGTGAAGAGGAGTTGGGCTGCGAGAGAGAAGAGAGAGAGGCCCGGCGACAGCCGGAGACCCGAACGTCCGACGATTAAACCGCAACGGTGCCGCCATTTAATGACGGTTGGGCTATCAAGCGAGCTCGAATGCGATTTAAACTTGACAGCGCCTGTCTACACTATAATAAGACCGCATGCCAAGTTTCGACTCATTCCAAGAACATTTTTCGGCCACTCACGAAACGAGGTAAAAGGGGGCGCCAGAGGACATAGGAGTGCCGGATCGCGAAACGGACAACAGGGAAAATGCTCGGATGCATGAGACGAACACGTATGCAAAATGAAATGCACATGATGGCATGATATGAAATGCAGATGATGACATGGCAAAGTGCAACACGCAAGCACATGACATGACAACGACGGCGAATAACTGGCAGACACCTGGCGCATCGAATCCGGGGCGTTACACTAATAGGCTCCAGGCGCGAAGTAATGGGTTGAGGACCTGGTGCGGGTGCGGCAGGTGGTGTAGCACTGACTGGAGTAGGAGCAATGACTTGGTCAAACTCCTCAGTGGTACGCAGGCGGCGAGCGGTGACTAAGATGCAGGTGCATAGGATGCTGAGGACGAGATGTATGACAGTGGTGGTGCTGTATGGAGGAGTTCCCTCCTGTTGGCGGAACAGCCCTGAACTAAGTCCATACGAGCAGCCACAAAGTCGTCCACGAGGTTATAAAAAGCTGCCTCAAGAGCTTTGAGATACTCAACAAGCATCTTGTAACGCCCCGGATCCGATGCGCCAGGTGTCCGCCAGTTATTCGCCGTCGTTGCCATGTCATGTGCTTGCGTGTTGCACTTTGCCATGTCATCATCTGCATTTCAGATCATGTCATCTTGTGCATCTCATTTCGCATTCGTGTTCGTCTCATGCATCCGAGCATTTTCCCCGTTGTCCGTTTTGCAATCCGGCACTCCTACGTCCCCCTGCGCCCCCTTTTACCTCTTTTCGTGTGCGGGTGTTAAACTTTCTCGGAATGGCCCGAGGTTTGCCAAGCGGCCTTGGTATAGAACCGGTAGACCGCCTGTCAAGTTTCGTGCCATTTGGAAGTCGTTTGGTACTCCAACGGTTAACCGGGTAACCGTAAAAGCCCCCTTCTCTTTGCAGCCCAACACCCCTTTCAAAGTGGTACAAAACCCATCTAACTCCCCTCCATGCTCTCGGTCGTTCGATCACGATCGCATGGCCGAAAACCGCTCCTCATTTGGACTCTCCTAGCTCCCTCTATCTATATATAGGCCCTCTCCCCCGAAATTTCGCAGTTGAAACCCTAGCCCGCTCCTCCCCGCGCCGCCGGACATGTCCATCCGCCCCGGACATGTCCGCCGGACACGTCGCTCCGACCAATCGGGCGTCGCCACGTCATTGCGCCGCCGCCCCGCGCCTATCGCAGTGCGCCACGTGGCCCCGACGCCGTCCCTTCCGCGCCTGAGGCACGCCCGAGCCCATCCGGCCAGCGGCCCTTGCTGCCGCCGCCGCCGCCCGAAGCGCCCCTCCGGCCACCGCCGCCCTCGCCGCCCGTCGCCCAGCGCCGCCTCCTCGTCTCCGTCGGCGACCCTACGCCGCCCGGCCGCCAACCTCGGCGCGGCCCCGCCAGCGCCGTCTTCGCCCGCTTTGCCCGGGCTCGCCTCCCGTCCCCGCCGCCTCGCCGGGCCAGATCCGCCGCCGCCACCGGAGGTTCGCTGCCCGCCTCGGCCTTCCCGGCCCGCTCCTCCGCCCGGCCGCGGCCGCCTGGTTACTTCGCCGCCGGCTGCCGCGCCCAGCGTCGTCTCGGCCAGATCCGGACCGCGCCGTCCCGGATCCGGCGCCCTCCTCGCCGGCCCCCGCTCCGACGACCTCCCTTCCTCGTCTCCGGCCGTCTCCCCCGTCTCCGGTGTGTTCTCCGGCGAGATCCGCCTCGCCTCGAAGTCTGTGCAGATCTGTCAGGTTGACCCCGATTTCTCTAAGTCCCGAGTGTTTTCAACATAATCATGCCATGTTCGTCATGCCGTATCTCTGCATCCGTAGCTCCGTTTTCTGCGTATAATGTGTCAAATTGTTCGGCTCGACGAGTACATCATTTCGTTCCATTGCGTCATATTCGTTTAAGCTCATCTTGATGCCTGAATCTTCGTTGCAAGAGTGCTATATGATGTTAACATGTCTTCTTACTGTGAGTTGCCTTGCCATGCCATGTATTGCTCTGTGGTGAGTGGTTCAAGCTCACCAACATGCCTACTTATCGTTGTTCCTGCCATGTATGAATCTGTCATATAACTTTCCATGTTTACATGGGTGCCATCATATCTTTTTATCCTTTTGGATCATGGTCAATAAAGGACTTTTGTTCTATGCAATTAGTAGATTCATTCCATGCCTTTTTTTTGCCATGTTAAGTTCCTGTAACATGTTGTTTGATAGCTCTAAACATTGCAACCTGATGTTATTTCCTGATAAGTCTGAAACTGTTATTATTTGCAATCTTGCCATGTCCTTTTGAGCATGTTCTAGTGATTTATGGAGATATATCAATGTTCATGTTTTGTTATGGTTTACCTTTACTTCATGCCCATGCCTGTTGTTTTTACGTTGGGATTCTGCATGTTGTTTTGATGCTTGCAATATGCCTAGTTGCTGTTTTGGACAGATTGTTGTCATGACTTGTATAGGGTGTATGTGTTGAACCGTTGCTCCGTTTTGAGTGTGCTCTATATGAAACTTGCTTGATTTTGCATGTTGTTTCATATTATCATGTTGCGTCCTTGTTTTGAGGTGTTTGCTTGATGTTTGTATGCATTTTGCATCAATGCCATGTTTAACTTGTTTTGCTCATATCTTCTAGGCCGTAGCTCCGATTTAGATGAACTTTATATGTAACTTGACTAGAATTTCGTGTAGATCATCTTGGTGCATCTTAAATTGCTGTTTAACAACTTTAATATAAGGTTTATTCAGATCTGGACCAATTTCGAAATTTGCATATGAGGACTTACCGGAATTGTTATATGTTGTTTCCGGCCTCATTTAAACTTGCTTTGATGTGTTGGTCTTGTATGCGTAATCTCTTGCCATGAGTAGCTTCATGTAGCCTTGTCATGCATCATGTTTGTTGTGCATCTTGTCATGTTCATGTGTGGTGTGTTCACCATGTTGTGTGCTTCTTCTCGATAGTTCCGGTTTCGCTATGTATCGTGAGGATTCGCTCGCTCACGCTTGGTTCGTCTTCGTGGCTTCATCTTCTTCATGGACTCGTTCTTCTTCCTTGCGGGATTTCAGCCAAGATGACCGCTACCCTGGATCTCACTACTATCATTGCTATGCTAGTTGCTTCGTTCTATCGCCATACTACGCTACCTATTACCTGTTTATCAAGCCATCCCAAATTGCCATGTCAGCCTCTAAACTTTGACACCTTTTCCTATGCAAACCGTTGTTTGGCTATGTTACCGCTTTGCTCAGCCCCTCTTATAGCGTTGCTAGTTGCAGGTGAAGTTGATGATTGCTCCATGGTGGACAGGATTTTGGTTGGGATATCACAATATCTCTTATATTATTAATGCATCTATATATTTGGTAAAGGGTGGAAGGCTCGGCCCTATGCCTGGTGTTTTGTTCCACTCTTGCCGCCCTAGTTTCCGTCATATCGGTATTATGTTCCTGGATTTTGCGTCCCTAACGCGGTCGGGTGATTTATGGGACCCCCTCGACAGTTCGCTTTGAATAAGACTCCTCCAAAGAAGGCCCAACCTTGGTTTTACCATTTGCCTCACCACCACCTACTTCTCCCTTGAGAGTCGCTCTCTCGAGGGTCATCTTTATTTAGCCCCCCCGGGCCAGTGCTTCTCTAAGTGCTGGTTCGAACCGAGCCGCCTGCGGGGCCACCTTGGGGCAACTTGAGGGTTGGTTTTACTCGTAGCCTGTCTCATCCGGTGTTGCCCTGAGAACGAGATATGTGCAGCTCCTATCGGGATTGTCGGCGCATCGGGCGGTCTTGCTGGTCTTGTTTTATTGCTGTCGAAATGTCTTGTAGCCGGGATTCCGAGACGGATCGGGTCTTCCCGGAGAAGGAATATCCTTCGTTGATCGCGAGAGCTTATCATGGGCTAAGTTGGGACACCCCTGCAGGTATAAACTTTCAAGAGCCGTGCCCGCTGTTATGTGGCGAGATGGGAATTTGTTAATGTCCGGTTGTAGTAAACTCAAGTAAACTCTTCTAAAATACACCAACCGTGTGCATAACCGTGAGTGTCTCTTTTCGGGGTTGATCGAGAGGAGAACACGGTTTCTGGGTTATGTTTGACGTAAGTAGGAGTTCAGGATCACTTCTTGATCATTGCTAGTTGACGACCGTTCCGCTTGCTCTCTTCTCGCTCTTATTTGCGTATGTTAGCCACCATATATGCTTAGTCGTTGCTGCAACCTCACCACTTTATCCCTTCCTTTCCTACTTAAGATTTGCTAGTCTGGATACCCATGGTAATGGGATTGCTGAGTCCTCGTGGCTCACAGATTACTACACCACCAGTTGCAGGTACATGTTTGTGATGATCATGACGCGAGAGCGATGTTGCTTGTTTTGGAGTTCCTCTTCCGCTTCTTCTTCGATCGGGGATAGGTTCCGTGTCGGCAGCTGGGCTAAAGGTGGTGGATATTGTTTGAGTTTCTGTTTATGTTTCATCCATAGGCGGATGTTGATCTCTTGTATGTTGTACTGTTGTATTCATGTGACATTGTATGTATTGGATGTATCCCCATCTATTATGTAATGTTGATGTAATGATATCCACCTTGCAAAAGCGTCTTCAAGATGCGCTTCTATCCTTGGTGGGACCTTCGAATTCCTTTAGGATAGGGTCGCATCTTGGGCGTGACACATCTCCCCTAGTGCAAGCAAATGCATAGTGACAAGTGTATGGCACGTGGCATGGGAGGTAGCAGTAGCAACGAGCCTTCATTGAAGGAAGAGCATCCCGGAGACGAGCTATTGCCTCACGGGCAGCCATCTGCATGCCATGCCTCTCCGTAGGCATGGCCCTCCCAACAAATCAGAAGCGGCGTGATTCAGAACGTCCTCCCTTGAATTGCACCGCGGCCTGGTGCATAGACTCGCTGTAGCTGAGCTTGTGCTAGTAGAGTGTGAACTCCGGACGAGCCGATGGCCCGATCGTGACCTTGGTGATGGAGACGAGAAGCTTGATAAACCCCTCAGGTACATTGGTGAACACCTGTGACTCACAGTCACTGCCTGCCATCTACAAAGGTAGACAAAAATTCCGAATAGTCAAATCAAAAATTTATGATGACTAACAGAAAATTTCTACATTTGCAAAATTAAAATAGCACTTATTACGGTAATAACCGATTATCGATCGCACCTAGTGGCTTCCTACAGTCAGCCTGGCTCTGATACCAAAGTTGTCAGGACCGGATTTCCAATAACACATTTATTGAGAAACCGACCATTATATCAGACCAGTATTGGAGAATCCTCCTTACTGGTAGACAAATCCTTGATACAGAAATCCAGAAGTACTAAATATTATACAAGGTTGAGCTGAGGCTGCTCAACAATTTATTACAAGCACGCCGATATTATACATAAAGGAGGATATGACACAAAGGGGTATGGTGGAATAACTACTAACTCGTAATAAAAGTGGTGGTGGATATGTCATAGTGAAGTGGGTGACATGACTCCAAAATCTCACAGCTCATCAAGCGCCGAAGTGAGGCTTGATGATTTTATTTGGGTAGCGGAAGCGTATATAATACAAGTGACCAACTTCAGGATCACGTGGGACTGACTGGGACTCCTCTCAGCGTCTGACTCGCTATCGAACACTTCATCCATACGATCACCTTCGTCAACATCTGGCCAAATCAACAAGCCAGGTGAGTACTTTGAATGTACTCGCAAGACAGTTTGGACATAAGATATAACAAATGCAAACATGATGCACATGAGCAGACAAGCAATGTGCACTCAGATAATCAATTTGCACCTAATGTAAAATAAAATGGAAGTCAGGCGGTAGTCCTCCCGAAATCCCAATAAAATAGCTGAAGACCGATCGGGTGTCTGAAGCGACGCCTCGAAAGGTAAAATAAATTAACATGCCGCAGTTGGGCGTCAGGGCGACACCACATAAAGGGCTTATATTGAAATGTAAATGACAGTGCGTGCCACAGTCGGACGTCTAGGCGACATCTCGAAAAGGGCTTATAATGACAGTAAATAACAAGGATGCCACAGTCGGACGTCTGAGCGACATCACATAAAGGGCTTATATCAAAGGTAAATAACAAACTCCTCAGTGGTAGGCAGGCGGCGAGCGGTGGCTAAGATGCAGGTGCATAAGATGCTGAGGACGAGATGTATGACAGTGGTGGTGCTGTATGGAGGAGTTCCCTCCTGTTGGCGGAACAGCCCTGAACTAAGTCCATATGAGCAGCCACAAAGTCGTCCATGAGGTTATAAAAAGCTGCCTCAAGAGCTTTGAGATACTCAACAAGCATCTCAATAGCCTCATCTCTCTCTCCCCTAGTGCAAGCAAATGCATAGTGACAAGTGTATGGCACGTGGCATGGGAGGTAGCGGTAGCGACGAGCCTTCATCAAAGGAAGAGCATCCCGGAGACGAGCTATTGCCTCACGGGCAGCCATATGCATGGCATGCCTCTCCGTAGGCATGGCCCTCCCAACAAATTAGAAGCAGCGTGATTCAGAACGTCCTCCCTTGAATTGCACCGCGGCCTGGGGCATAGACACGATGTCGCTGAGCTTGTGCTGGTAGAGTGTGAACTCCGGACGAGCCGATGGCCCGATCGTGACCTTGGTGATGGAGACAAGAAGCTTGATAAACCCCTTAGGTACATTGGCGAACACATGTGACTCACAGTCGCTGCCAGCCATCTACAAAGGTAGACAAAAATTCCGAATAGTCAAATCATAAATTTATGATGACTAACAGAAAATTGCTACATTTGCAAAATTAAAATAGCACTTATTACGCTAATAACCGATTGGCGATCTCACCTAGTGGCTTCCTACAGTCAGCCTGGCTCTGATACCAAGGTTGTCAGGACCGGATTTCCAATAAAACATTTATTGAGAAACTGACCATTATATCAGACCAGTATTGGAGAATCCTCCTTACTGGTAGACAAATCCTTGATACAGAAATCCGTAGTACTAAATATTATACAAGGTTGAGCTGAGGCTGCTCAACAATTTATTACAAGCACGCCGATATTATACATAAAGGCGGATATGACACAAAGGGGTATGGTGGCATAACTACTAACTCGTAATAAAAGTGGTGGTGGATATGTCACAGTGAAGTGGGTGACATGACTCCAAAATCTCACAGCTCATCAAGCGCCGAAGTGAGGCTTGATGATTTTATTTGGGTAGCGGAAGCGTATATAATACAAGTGACCAACTTCAGGATCGCGCGGGACTGACTGGGACTCCTCTAAGCGTCCGACTCGCTATCGAACTCTTCATCCATACGATCGCCTTCGTCAACATCTGGCCAAATCAACAAGCCAGGTGAGTACTTTGAATGTACTCGCAAGACAGTTTGGACATAAGATATAACAAATGCAAACATGATGCACATGAGCAGACTAGCAATGCGCACTCAGATAATCAATTTGCACCTCATGTAAAATAAAATGGAAGTCAGGCGGTAGTCCTCCCGAAAGCCCAATAAAATAGCTGAAGACCGATCGGGTGTCTGAAGCGATGCCTCGAAAGGTAAAATAAATTAACATGTCATGATCGAGCGTCGAGGCGACACCACATAAAGGGCTTATCTTGAAATGTAAATGACAGTGTGTGCCACAGTCGGACGTCTAGGAAACATCTCGAAAAGGGCTTATAATGATAGTAAATAACAAGGATGCCACAGTCGGACGTCTTAGCAACATCACATAAATGGCTTATATCAAAGGTAAATAATAAGAAGGCCACAGTCAGACGTCTGGGCGACATCACATAAAGGGCTTATCAAAAGTAAATAACAAGAAAGCCACAGTCGGACGTCAGAGCGACATCACATAAAGGGCTTATATTTCGTCATTCGAATTCAAGTAGCTCATGAAAGTAACATCATCCCAAGGAATACTCGGTACATAAAAGTAAACTGGTTAGTCCATTCATAGGGATAACTTTCAGCCGGGTTTACCACTCCCAGTTTCATGCTTATTCTCCAGAGACTGTCACTGAGATTGACATTGAGACTGACACTGACATGTAGATCAAAGTCCTTGACCATGGACATGGTTACTCGAATGGTTTTGATTCTCCAAAGTTTGTACTCTTTACCCACAGCCAACGGATTTCAGTAGTCACAAAGGACTAGTTCCGTTTACGGTATTTTAGAAGAAACACATCTAACCAGTACACACCCATTCCACATTCCGCTGCCAGGAATCACCCTCGGCAACGTTCAAGGAAAACTCTAAGACGGGGAGGCCACAACCTCGAATAGCATGGGATCAAATTTATATCGCGCGCTCTAAGGGGTGCCCCCCTCTCGGTCCCAACCAGAAACACCCATGCCCCCTGACCGATGACGGGCTTTAATCCAGGTCGATGGGACCCTCATCACGGCCCCTCTATTTGGTGTGTACACTGAAAGAGGTTTGCAACTGATTAGACCGCATTCTTTGCAGAAGACATGTGGCAACACGAAAAGGGGACAAACGGGAACATGATTTGATCCACGTTAATTCTGGAGTTAAACGGTTGACATAAGACTGGCATGCTACAACAATACTAGCTTACAACCTATCATGCCACCACATGATCAGGTTATCTCACCATCATATGAACACATCAAATTTCGAAGCTCACTTGTAGCTTGCCTTGCATGCAATATGACATTCACAATTGCTTATATAAACATGCCATGAGAAAACTACTCAAGCAAACATGCAAAACACTCATCATATCAAAGGTTCAAACATGCTTGCTTGGTTCGGAGTAGTCGGAATCTAGCTCGGCGAAGTTTGCGGCTCCGTCACCTCCTTCGGTATCTACGGTATAAAAGAATCGGATACTAACGTAAATACCGTGCGTGCATAAAAATTGTTCCAAATAGTTTTCAAATAAATATTATAAAAAAACTAGATAGAATAATAAAGATGACAGAAAAAGAATCAACTCAAAACCATCTTTTGTTTAAAAGTTATTCCGGTTTTAGTCCAGGGACTAATCTGTGATGAAACATAAACTTTCTAGGGGCTAGTTTAGAAAAACAGAAAACGCTTCGGTTGGAAATATGCCAACCCAAAGGGAACGCGTATTTTGCCCGAAGGCGCTTTCAGAAAACGGTTCGAATAAGAGAGGAGAGGCTGACGAGGGGGTCCTGCCCGTCAGGTTTGAAATCTGAAATAGAGTACAACGGCGCCTGAGGCTTGCGGTGGTCGCCGGCGTCGATCCACGGCGAGGTAGGGGAAATGGAGGGTACCTATGGACTCACAGAGCTCTCTTGCGTCTGTGGGTGGTGGAGTTGGTCGTCGGCGAGCACCACGTCGACGGCGGCCTCCACTCCGGCGGACGGTGGTTTGGGCTGTGATGGATCCCACCGAGGAGGGCTGCAGACGCCAAATTGAAGTGCGGGTTAGGGGAATGGGTGTACTAGGAGGCTACTGGAACGGTTTGTGGGACGGGGGTGCTCTCACCAGAGAGAATCTTGCTGGAGCCCGAAGCGGATCGGGGTGCCCGGAGTCGGGGAAGAAGGCTCTCCCGAGGCCCCCCGATGAGCGTGGCGAGGTTCTGAGGCGAGGGAGGGAGGTGCTGGGTCAAGAATGAGCTCGAGGCCTCTATTGATAGCAGGCCCGAGGCGGTTGCCGAGAACTGGATCACTCCGGCGAGCGATTACAGTGAGGCGGAGGTTGGACGGGGGTTTAAGGTGACTGGGCAGCTTCGGATTGGTTCACTGGTTATGTTCAATTTCTAAACTTGGTACAACTTTGGTGATACTCCAAGCTCTCGACGGAACGGCCTCACGGGCACGACGGCAGCAGGGAGCGCACTCTGCGCTTTCCAGGCCACGGCAACGGTTCTGCAGCACGCACGGGGAAGAGGACGGCCACGCGTCGGCTCCTGGTGGTGTGGGCGGTGCTGGACGGTGCCATTCCACACTGAGCCTCTCTAGCGGCCGCAGCGAACATTGCTGTCGCTGCTCACGGGGGCGATGTACCCCTGCCAGCTCACCGCCGACGCTCACACCCGTCCAGACGACCATGCGGTGTGATGGATAAGAAGGGGGAGCAGGGAGCAAGGCGCCAACGCGTGCACTGGCGAGATTGACGCCGCGGTTCTGAAGAAAACGACACTGTCGACTGAACTGAACACTGAACTCTGAATTTGAACAGAAACAGTGCACACCAGCTGTTCGACGACATGTTTTGGGCACGTGGAAAATTTTTTTGGAGCTAGGACTTGGTGAGGTGATCTCTTGATGCATCTAGAGGCTGCCTGATTTATCTCAGATTTTGAGGAAAAGAAAAAGAATGAATTTCACCAAAACTGGCAAATCTGGTCCAAACTTGCAGCAAGCACATTTTGAAAAATTTGAACTGTGGACCAGCAGATCTTGATGGATCTAGGTTGAGGGTACTAAGAAGTAGCTAGGGAAATTTGCTTGGGCTCAGAAACTTAAGGGATCTGGTACTTCCTTTGTAAATCCCAGGAGTCCAAAATAAATTACAGAAAAATGTTTGAGGATAAAATAAATAGAAATAAAATCTAAAAGAGGTTGAAACTTGCTGCAATTGGATGCTTGGCTTGACCCAAAGTAGGGAGGTGGTTTTGGGAGAAAGTTTTCAACATAGGTCATGGCAAAAGAAAAAAAATTGAATGGGAAAGAATAAATGCATAATCCATAGAAACTCTTTTTAATAGGAAGAATTGTAAAAACTTTCCCAAAATTATTTGTGTTGAGTCAACAGAAGATGAAAAACCCTCCAGACCAAAAATCAAGGTTGGGAAGAACTCATAAACGTATTTTTCATAAAAAAGACAAAAATTTGAGAAGGAGAGTGTTAAAAAAATAACCTCCTTCCATTTAATTAAAGAATTTGATAAAAACCAAATAATTTTTTTTGGAGTGTTACACCAGATTTCTGGGCTGGGGCCGTATGTCCGGGCTGGGGCCGGATGTCCGGGGTCTGTAGATGTTGGGCGACTGGGAGGCTACTGTGGATGACGCTCCAGGGGCCGGATGTCCGGGGCCTGGGAGATGTTCTTGACTCTTCCCGTTGGTTCTTCTCATCCATGAAATTGGCAGCTTGTCCGTCTTCTCGTGCATCCTTGGGAGGGTCCTCTTGACACCTAATCATGCATAGCATATTGGACTTAGGTAGTAGCCATGTCTCGAGTGGATTATATGTGATATCACTAAGGAGAGAAGTCACCTCGTACTCGAGAGCTCTAGCTCGTGCTCGTGTCATAGGTCCTCTTGGCTCTTGATGAGACGATGGTAGGTCTATGGGGATGACCGAAGGATGCTCCGCATCATCTCTCCTCCCTTGGGAAAGATCCGACCTCGGATTGAAATCCTCATCACCATGGTACGGGGAGAGATCTTTGATGTTGAAGATGTCGCTCATGGAGTACTTGTCGCGTGGGATGTCGATCTTGTATGTGTTGTTGTTGTAGTGTGCAAGCACCTTGAATGGTCCATCGGCTCGAGGTAGAAGTTTGGACTTGCGTTCCTTGGGGGAGCGGTCCTTGCGAAGGTGTAGCCACACAAGATCTCCAACATTGAATATCATCGGTTGCTTGTTGACGTTGAGCTTGGTCGCGAGTCGTTGTACTTGGCGCTCTATGTTGTGTGTTGTATCTTCATGCATCTTCTTGAGGTAGTTGACTCGGGCACTCGCGTCCATGTTTGTGCGCTCTTGTAGTGGTAGAGGAAGTATGTCCAATGGGGACACAAGCCGTATACGGCCTCGAAGGGGACTTGCCGGTAGTCAAATGTCTTGCTCGATTGTAGGCGTACTCGGCGATAGGTAGGCACTCCTACCACTCCTTGATGTTCTTCTTTATCAACACGCATAGTAGAGTGGAGAGCGTGCGGTTCGTCACCTCCGTTTGGCCGTCGGTTTGTGGATGGTATGCCGAATAAAATAAAATCTTGATTCCGAGCTTGGCGCACAAGGTCTTCCAAAAGTAACTCAAGAAGTTGACGTCGCGGTACGACACAATCGTCTTTGGCACTCCATGAAGTCGCAAGATTTCCCTACAAAAGAGATTGGCAACATGTGAAGCATCGTCTATCTTGTTGCAAGGAATGAAATGTGCCATTTTAGAGAACCGGTCCACAACAACAAACACAGAATCCTTTCCATTTCTAGTCCTAGGCAAACCAAGCACAAAATCCATGCTAATTCTTCCCATGGTTGATATGGAATTGGAAGTGGCATGTAAAAGCCATGAGATTGAGCTTTAGAATTAGCTTTGCGACATGTAGAGCATCAGTTGGTGAAGCGGTTGACATCGCGAAACATCTTTGGCCAAAAATAGTTATTGGAGAGCGTAGCATGTGTCTTGTCGCATCCCAAATGTCCTATTAGTCCTCCTCCATGAGATTCTTGCAAAAGCAACAAATGAAGAGAAGACTCGGGGATGCAAAGTTTGTTAGCTCTCATAAGATAACCATCCTTGATGTAATATCGTTCCCAAGATGTATGCGTCAAACACTTAGCATAAGGAGTAGCAAAAGATGGGTCATTAGCATACAAGTCTTTTATATGCTCAAAGCCAATAACATTCAACTCAAGTTTAGTGACGAGCATGCATATGCATGAAAGTGCATCCACAACTACATTTTCCTTACCCTTAATGTACTTGATCACATATGGGAAAGATTCGATAAATTCACTCCATTTGGCATGGTGCTTGTTCAACTTAGTTTGACCTTTTAGGTACTTAAGCGTTTGATGATCGGTATGGATGACAAACTCATGAGGACGAAGGTAATGTTCCCAAACATGTAGCACACGCACCAAGGCATACAATTCTTTGTCATAGATGGGATAATTGAGTTGAGCACCGGATAGTTTTTCGCTAAAATATGCAATGGCTCGTTTCTCTTGCACCAAAACTCCGCCAATTTCGGTACCACTTGCATCACAATGAACCTCAAAAGTTTTGTCAAAGTTGGGCAAAGCAAGAATCAGAGCATGAGTAAGCAAAGACTTGAGCTCATCAAAAGCGGTGGATTGCAAAGATCCCCAAATGAAAGGAGCATTCTTCTTACTCGAGGTATGCAAAGGGGCGGCAATAGTGCTAAAATCTTTCACAAAGCGACGATAAAAACCCGCAAGGCCAAGGAAGCTACGCACTTGTTGCAAATTGGTTGGTTGGGGCCAAGTTTTAATTGCTTCAATTTTAGACTCATCAACATGGACACCCTTGGAAGAGACAACGAAACCCAAGAAAACCAGCTTGTCAACTACAAATGTGCACTTTTTCATATTAGCATAAAGAGGTTCCTTGCGAAACCTTTGCAAAACATCCCTAACATGCTTTAGATGCTCTTTCAATGATTTGCTAAACACAAGAATGCCATCAAAGTAAACGACAACAAAGACTCCAATATAAGGTCGAAGCACAAAATGCATAAGACGCATGAAAGTACCGGGAGCTTCCGATAAACCCATAGGCATGACCAACCACTCATACAACCCAAATTTTGTTTTGAAGGCGGTCTTCCATTCATCACCCTCTTGTATGCTGATTTGATAATAACCACTTTTAAGATCAATCTTTGAGAAAATGGTGGCACCGCTAAGTTCATCTAGCATATCATATAAGCGAGGAATGGGATGCCTATAACGCACGGTAATAGCATTGATTGGTCTACAATCAGAACACATGCGATAACTTCCATCTTGCTTAGGAACAAGTATAACGGGAATGGCACAAGGGCTTAAGCTTTCACCTACATGGCCATTGTCGATGAGTTGTTGTACTTGCCGTTGGATCTCCTTAGTTTCCTCGGGGTTAACGCGGTATGGAGCTTTGTTTGGTAGAGGTGCTCCGGGGATGAGGTCGATTCGATGCTCAATGCCTCGTAGAGGAGGTAGACCCGGAGGTAGCTCATCGGGGAAAACATCTTGGAATTCCTGCAAAAGAGATTGAAACACTAAAGGTAGCTCGTGAGAGGTGTTAGTTTTTGGTTCCCCATCCTTGCACACAAGGACAAAGTGCATAACACTCGATGGGTTCTCACACACTTCTCTCATCTCACTTTTTCTGGCAAATAGGACTAGGTTTTTCTCTCTAGGCGAAGAGGCGCTCATGTTTGGCTTGTGGCTCTCAATCACTTTTTGGTGGTTCACTTTCTCACTCTTCTCTCCTCGATGGGTGGCTTGCTTGTCCGCTATCACTTGACTAGGAGACATAGGTCATAGCACATATTCCTTCCCATTCGTCTTGAAGCTATAGTGGTTTGTGCGCCCGTTGTGGATGACACCTCGGTCATATTGCCATGGCCGTCGAAGAAGGAGGTGGCAAACGATCATCGGACGGACATAACACTCCAAAGTGTCTTCATATGCACAAATTTTGAAAGAGACTTGTACCCTATGGTTGACTTGGATTGTGCCGGTGTCGCTTAGCCATTGAACCTTGTATGGGTGAGGGTGCTTCATTTTCACCAATTGGAGCTTGGAGCATAGTTCTTCAGTTGCTAAGTTATGGCAACTCCCTCCATCGATGATGACCTTGACGGACCTTCCATTGATGCCGGCCTTTGTGTGGAAGATATGGCATTGTTGATCTTCTTCTTGTTGATGTTGAAGAGTCAAGACCTTGGAGACAACAAGAGCGGGGCTTGAATCTTCATCACAAAAGACTTGATCATCTTCATCGTCATTGTTCACTTGACGGTGCATGGCCACTTGCTCAAGGGCTTCCATTTCTCCTTCACTCATGGAGTCATAGGTGCCGTCGTCGTTGAGGATCATGGTGCGCTTGTTTGTGCACTCGAAGGACTTGTGGCCTCGGCCGCCGCATGTGAAGCATTTGAAGGAACTTGTCTTGATGGTCTCATCTGTTGGGGTAGATGATGATGAAGCCCTCGTCTTGAAGTTGCTTGTTGTAGGAGGACGACTTGAGGTGGTCGAAGTTTTCTTGTAACTTGACTTGTCGCCATTGCTTGTTGAAGGCTTGGTTGAGGTAGAAGTCGGAGGAGTCATTGAAGCTTGGTTCTTGTAGCCGAATGTCTTGGAAGAGAACTTGGCGTATTTGAAGTCATCTTGCACTTGACGTTCCCCTTTGGTATCTTGATGCACTAGCTCGATGAGGTTCGAGTATGGTTGGAAGTCGGCGATCTTCTTGATAGGATGATTGAGTCCATTCAAGAAACGTGCCATAGTTTTCTCATAATCTTCTTTGACATTGGCTCGTATCATGGCAATCTCCATTTCCTTGTAGTATTCTTCAACGCTCTTGGTTCCTTGCTTGAGTAGTTGGAGTTTCTTGAAGAGGTCGCGGTTGTAGTAGTTTGGCACAAAGTGTGCTCTCATGACATCCTTCATTTGTGCCCAAGTGGTGATGGGTGGTTCAACTCTTGCCTCTCGGCGCTCAATGACTTGTTCCTACCATATGAGCACATAGTCTTGGAACTCAAGTGATGCCATATTGATCTTCTTCTCTTCCTCATAGTTGTGTAAACGGAAGATTTTGTCGACCTTCAATGCCCATGAGAGGTACTCTTCGGGATCATTGCTTCCATTGAACTTGGGCATGGTGAATTTAAGCTTGCCGTAGCATTGATCTTCATTGTGTGTTGGTCGGTGGTGATGATGACGTCCTTGACGTGGAGGGTTATCCACCTCATGTTGCTCTTGGCGTGGAGGCCGTCCATGATCAACTTGCTCTTGTTGAACTTGAGGTTGAGGAGGAGCTTGTCGAGCTTGTGGAGGAACTTGACGTTGCACTCGCGGTTGGTTGGTTCGCTCTTGGATTTCTTCTTGAAGTGCTTCCTCTTGGTTGCGCCGATCTCGGTTGCGGTTAGCGTAGGCTCGACTTGATTCTTGAAGGGCACGGTGCGCCTCAAGAGCTTGTGCTTCATGTTGTTGTTGTTCTTGATGTTACGCCTCGGCATCTTGTGCATCTTGATGTTGTCGCGCTCGTTGCTCTTGTTCGTGTTGTCGTTGGCGTTGTCGTTCTTGTGCTTGCGCGAACGCATCTTGGGATTGACGTTGTCGAAGCTCTTGTGCATGAAGTTTCTCTTGAGAGGTGTTGCGTGTAGAGGATTGAGGTTTGCTTGACGGTCTTGGCGGGCGGCACGGCGAAGAGTGTTTGAAGTCGGTGTACTTGAGCCCGAGAATGTGTCGTCGGAGTAGCGACTTGAGTGGCTCCATCTTGAGTATGAAGAAGTTGAAGAATGACGGTTCACCAAGAAGGCGCGGATCTCGTCCATCCTTGCATCATTCTCGTGCTTGTGAGCGTCGAGCTTGTTGTCGAAGTAGTCTCTTGTATGTTGCTCGGAGAGTCGCAAGTCGGTGGCGAGGTTGTCGACGCGGTCGCTCATTGCTAGTTGCTCTTCATGTAAAGCTCGTTGTGCAACAAAGAGGTGAGTCTTTGTGACGAAGGATGACATGTCGTCGTCTTGCGTGAGGAGGGGTGGGTTGGTAGAAGAACTTGGCCTATCCATCATTCCAAGCAAAATGTGAGTGGAAGAAGGAAAAGAACTTATACCAATTGTACCTTGACCGATGTTGACGATGAATCAAGTTCACTCAAATGCGGACAATGAAATAGCACTATTGGTACCAATTCTTGTCGGTTCTCACACCTACACAAGTAAAAGCTTATGGTGGAGCTTGGTTAGGACGGTGGCACAAAATTTGATGCAATTGTATGTGAGCTTCAATAATGTTGGAAAAGATTCACAAATTTGCAAATGCAACAAGTAGACCAATAGCAAGATAAGGTACACGGAAACACACATGCAAATAGATAAGTGGGATTGTGCAACCAAGGGTGAGCCAAAATGTGGAGTCCATGAAAATGCTCTTGTTGCACAATACACGAGAGACGCTAGCATGATTGCACAATAGGCGGATACCTAACTTGCGCACAACCTACTAAGCAAAAATGCAACGACCTCTATCCCAAGTATTCTATATGTATGGTGTGTCGGTGATATGATCAAAAATGATCGAGTATGACAATCTTAATGTTGGATGATGCTATGGTTCTTGCTTATAAGTTCTTTTCTTATCTTTCCCCTTTGCTTAAAAGCTTGTTTGGCTCTTTGTTGTTTGAGCTCTTTTCTCATGCAAAGCTTCACGAACCAAGATAGCAATTGTGTATGCGATGGCAACTTTGCGACACAAAATATGATGCGAAGATATGCACCACTAAGGTATGGTATGTATGCTATGGAGTATGATCACTAATGTGCACAAGTCACGTTGCCTGCAATACTCAAAGGCTAGTCTCAATGGGTAAACTACGCAAATGTAAGGCCATGGGGTTATCAAGGCAAATTGCAAGGTATGACAAAGATGTCGACGAGGTTACCGTCCTTGGCGATGATGAGCAGTCGATGGAGATGAGCGGTGGTGATGTTGACGACGAACCGTACCTATATAGCCGAAACACAATAGGCCACGGGAACCACAACCTAGAATCTCAAAGACCGAAACGTCTCAAAATCGTCATAGGAGGTAGCAGTGAGCGGTGGTGTTTCTTGTGGAAAGCGGTGGTGGTATGTATGCGGAGGTATGCATGGGCACCGAGGCAAAATTTGGCGAACTAGGCGGAAAAAGGCGCGGGGGAATGGAGTTGCTGCTGCCAGGGGCCGGAAGTCCGGGCCAGTGGCCGGATGTCCGAGACGCCGGATGTCCGGGCTCCTGGATCTCGGACGAACCCGATGAACTCCACGAGAAAAGGGAAACTCCGGGGCAAAATTCGGACGAATTTGTGGATGGAAATTGCGGATATGATGGGGAAAAGCTAGATCCACTCGATGCAAAGCAGATCCGTGGATCAAATCCAACAAAACTTCATCACACCAACAAATCACAAAAAAAATTGGGGCTATTTTTGGTGGGGATTTTCGGATTTAGGACGAAAACAACAAAATCAAGCTAGAAAACACGGGATAGGGGCTCCAAAAACGTGATCAACGTGGCTCATGATACCAAGATGATGTAGACTCGTCCCTAAGTAGCCGAAACAACTTAGAAAACGGGAAAACCACAACGCAAAATCTCAAGGACAAAATCAAATGGTGGTAGCGAGAAAGCGGTGGTGGTTATGCGGAAGCTCAATGTGATTGCGGGAATGCAATGATAGGGTTGTGAGACGCAATGCGGAAGTGGAGGGTAAGGTGGTGGACTATACACAGTGTCGGAGTTGGAAGCACGTCCCTAAGTAGCCGAAACACCTTAGGAGACACAACTCACAACTCAAACAAAATTGGGTTAACTCGGGGTGGCGGAAGTGTATGGTGGGCTAGCCTATGGGTAGTTATGGTGGTGGTTGATGAAGAAGAAATCGTCCCTAAGTAGCCGAAACACCTTAGGAGACTCGAATCTCAACTCAAACAAACACTAATGCTATGGGGAACAAATTGGGTTAGGTTGCGGAAGGCTATGGTGGTTTTGTGGATGATATGGTGGAAGCCCTAGGCAAAGATGCCAAAGTGCCAAAAATTTGATGGAGTCTAATGGTGATGTAACCTACCTAGATTGATCGAGTATGTCAATAGCTACTCAACGAGCTAAAGAACGCGAAAATCGGACTCCGGATGTGAAAGTTACGGTCAAAACGGTGAAACACGGGAGGCTGATGCTCCAGGGGTCGGACATCCGGGGTCGGGGCCGGATATCCGGGACCTGATGTCCAGAAACTGGTGTGATTTTGCGCACCAGGAGCTGGATGTCTGGCTTGGGGCCCGGATGTCCGGCCAGATTGCCCGGATGTCCAGCCTGAGGCCTGGATGTCCGGCCCGACGATTCCAGATCGGGATTTGGACTTCGAAACTCGATTTGGGGCGGAAATTGATGATTTCGGGGGCAAAATTTCGGGGGCTCTGATACCAAGATGATGTAGGGTGGTACCGTAGATGGCCGATCTTTCACGAAAGGAGCGGATCCCGCGAAGAACACGAGGAACACGAGGGGAAAATGAGGGGAAACACGAGAGAATAACTCAAACCAACAAGAACAATCACACATGTGCTAGATCCTCGAAACACGAGAGGAGATACAAGATCCACGATTAACAAAGGACGATACAAAGGTAACCGGTTCTTCTCCATGAGGAGGCCTTGATGGGGCCACCCAAGAGGGGGTCTTGAATCCAAGGGGATCTTATCCATAGAGGGGCCGCGGTCTCTCTCGTGGAGTAGATCCGTAATGGATGAGCAAAGCTCTATCTCTAAATGAGCTAAACCAATGCTAACCCTAAATAGATGGGGGAGAAGGATTATATATAGTCTAGGAGGTCGAAGAGGTACACGGGCCTCGGCCCTTACACTTTGCGCAGACAGGAGAGGCCGGATGCCCGGGCATCAGGCCGGATGTCCGGGCCTTTGCGAGGTGCCGGATGTCCGGGCTGGCGGTGCTGGCCTTGATGCTCTCTGGGTAGGTGGGGTCTGGATATCCGGGCGAGGGGCCGGATGTCCGGGAGCCTGGGACAGGCCGGATGTCCGGGCCTGTGGCCGGATGTCCGGGCCTGTGGCCGAATGTCCGGGCTGGAGCGCTCTTTCTTCTGTAGGTTCTGTAGCGTGGCGCCGGATGTCTGGGCTGGGGTCGGATGTCCGGGCTGGACGCGGGATGTCCGGGCCCTGTAGACTTGGGCGTTTAGGTGGCTGCTGCTGTGGTTGCTCCAGGGGCCGGATGTCCGGGGTCTTGGTCGGATGTCCGGGGCGTGGCAGGTGATCTTGCATCGTTACGTTGGTTCTCTTCATCCATGGACTTGGCGATTTGTCCGTCTTCATGTACATCTCTGAGAGGGTCCTCTTGACACCTAATCATGCATAGCATATCAGACTTAGGTAGTAGCCATGTCTCGAGCGGATCATATGTGATATCACTAAGGAAAGAAGTCACCTCGTTCTCGAGAGCTCTAGCTCGTGCTCGTGTCATAGGTCCTCTTGGCTCTTAATGAGACGATGGTAGGTCCATGGGGATGACCGTAGGATGCTCCGCATCATCTCCCCTCCCTTGGGAAAGATCCGACCTCGGATCAAAATCCTCATCACCATGGTACGGGGAGAGATCTTTGATGTTGAAGATGTCGCTCACGGAGTACTTGTCGCGTGGGATGTCGATCTTGTATGCGTTGTTGTTGTAGCGTGCAAGCACCTTGAATGGTCGATCGGCTCTAGGTAGAAGTTTGGACTTGCGTTCGTTGGGGAAGCGGTCCTTGCGAAGGTGTAGCCACACAAGATCTCCAAAATTGAATATCATGGGTTGCTTGTTGTTGTTGAGCTTGGTCGCGAGTCGTTGTACTTCGCGCTCGATGGTGTGCCTTGTATCTTCATGCATCTTCTTGAGGTAAGTGACTTGGCCACTCGCGTCCATGTTTGTGCGCTCTTGTAGTGGTAGAGGAAGAATGTCCAATCGGGACATTGGGTTGAAGCCATAGACGACCTCGAAGGGGGATTTGCCGGTAGTCGAATGTCTTGCTCGATTGTAGGCGTACTCGGCGATAGGTAGGCACTCCTCCCACTCCTTGATGTTCTTCTTTATCAACACGCGTAGTAGAGTGGAGAGCGTGCGGTTCGTCACCTCCGTTTGGCCGTCGGTTTGTGGATGGTATGCCGAAGAGAACAAAAGGTTGATTCCGAGCTTGGCGCACAAGGTCTTCCAAAAGTAGCTCAAGAACTTGACGTCGCGGTCCGAGACAATCATCTTTGGCACTCCATGAAGTCGCACGATTTCCCTATGCTACCTTTTGAGCACTGCGTTAGATTTCCCCGAAGAGGAGAGGATGATGCAGCAAAGTAGCGTAAGTATTTCCCTTAGTTTTTGAGAACCAAGGTATCAATCCAGTAGGAGTCTACGCTCGAGTCCCTCGTACGTACACAAAAACAATAGCTCCTCGCAACCAACGCGATTAGGGGTTGTCAATCCCTTCACGATCACTTACGAGAGTGAGATCTGATAGAGATGATAGATAATATTTTTGGTATTTTTGGTATAGAGATGCAAAGTGAAAAGTAAAAGGCAAAGTAAAAAAGCAAATCAATAATAAAGTGATGGAGATTGATATGATGAGAATAGACCCGGGGGCCATAGGTTTCACTAGTGGCTCTTCCCAAGAGCATAAGTATTCTACGGTGGGTGAACAAATTACTGTTGAGAAATTGATAGAATTGAGCATAGTTATGAGAATATGTAGGTATGATCATGTATATAGGCATCACGTCCGAGACAAGTAGACCGACTCCTGCCTGCATCTACTACTATTACTACACTCATCGACCGCTATCCAGCATGCATCTAGAGTATTAAGTTAAAAATAGAGTAACTCCTTAAGCAAAATGACATGATGTAGAGGGATAGTTTCATGCAATATGATAAAAACCCCATCTTGTTATCCTCGATGGCAACAATACAATAAGTGCCTTGCTGCCCCTTCTGTCACTAGGAAAGGACACCACAAGATTGAACCCAAAGCTAAGCACTTCTCCCATGGCAAGAAAAAGCAATTTAGTAGGCCAAACCGAACTCACAATTCGAAGAGACTTGCAAAGATAACAAATCATACATAAAAGAATTCAGAGAAGATTCAAATATTATTCATAGATAGACTTGATCATAAACCCACAATTCATCGGTCTCAACAAAAAAACCGCAAAAGGAAGATTACATCGAATAGATCTCCATGAGACAGGGGGAGAACGTTGTATTGAGATCCAAAAAGAGAGAAGAATCCATCTAGCTAATAACTATGGACCCGAAGGTCTGAGGTAAACTACTCACACTTCATCGGAGAGGCTATGATGATGTAGAAGCCCTCCGTGATGACGGCCCTCTCCGTGAGTTCTAACAGCCCCAAGATGGGATCTCGTGGATACAGAAAGTTGCGGCGGTGGAATTAGGTTTTTAGCTCCGTATCTGATCATTTTGGGGTACGTAGGTATATATAGGAGGAAGGAGTATGTCGGTGGAGCAACAAGGGGCCCACGAGGCAGGGGGCGCGCCCTAGGGGGGCGCCCCCCACCCTCGTGACCGCCTCTTTGTTCCTTGGAGTAGGGTCCAAGTCTCCTGGATCACGTTCGGTGAGAAAATCACGTTCAGAAGGTTTCATTCCGTTTGGACTCCGTTTGATATTCTGCTTTCTTGAAACACCGAAATAGGCAAAAACATCAATTCTGGGCTGGGCCTCCGGTTAATAGGTTAGTCCCAAAAATAACATAAAAGTGGAAAATAAAGCCCAATATAGTCCAAAACAGTAGATAATATAGCATGGAGCAATAAAAAATTATAGATAACTTGGAGACGTATCAGGCATCCCCAAGCGTAATTCCTGCTCGTCCTCGAGTAGGTAAATGATAAAAAGAGAATTTTTGATGCGGAGTGCTACTTGGCATAATTTCAATGCAAATCTTCTTAATTGTGGTATGAATATTCAGATTCGAAAGATTCAAGACAAAAGTTCATATTGACATAAAAACAATAATACTTCAAGCATACTAACAAAGCAATTATGTCTTCTCAAAATAACATGGCCAAAGAAAGTTATCCCTACAAAATCATATAGTCTGGCTATGTTGTATCTTCACCACACAAAGTATTTAAATCATGCACAACCCTGATGACAAGCCAAGCAATTGTTTCATACTTTAACATTAGATAATATAGCATGGAGCAATCAAAAATTATAGATACGTTGGAGACGTGTCACCCTACAAAAGAGATTGGCAACATGTGAAGCATCGTCTATCTTGTTGCAAGGAATGAAATGTGCCATTTTAGAGAATCATTCCACAACAACAAACACGGAATCCTTTCCATTTCTAGTTCTAGGCAAACCAAGTACAAAATCCATGCTAATATCTTCCCATGGTTGGTATGGAATTGGAAGTGGCATTTAAAGGCCATGAGATTGAGCTTTTGACTTAGCTTTGCGACATGTAGAGCATCGGTTGGTGAAACGGTTGACGTCGCGAAACATCTTTGGCCAAAAATAGTTCTTGGAGAGCGTAGCATGTGTCTTGTCGCATCCAAAATGTCCCATTAGTCCTCCTCCATGAGATTCTTGCAAAAGCAACAAACGAAGAGAAGAATCGGGGATTTAAAGTTTGTTAGCTCTCATAAGATAACCACCCTTGATGTAATATCATTCCCAAGATCTATGCGTCAAACACTTAGCATAAGGAATAGCAAAAGATGGGTCATTAGCATACAAGTCTTTTATATGCTCAAAGCCAATAACATTCAACTCAAGTTTAGTGACGAGCATGCATATGCGTGAAAGTACATCCACAACTACATTTTCCTTGCCCTTAATGTACTTGATCACATAGGGGAAAGATTCAATAAATTCACTCCATTTGGCATGGCGCTTGTTCAACTTAGTTTGACCTTTTCAGTACTTAAGCGTTTCATGATCGGTATGGATGACAAACTCATGAGGACGAAGGTAGTGTTCCCAAACATGTAGCACACGCGCTAAGGCATACAATTCTTTTTCATAGATGGGATAGTTAAGTTGAGCGCCGGAGAGTTTTTCACTAAAATATGCAATGGCTCGTTTCTCTTGCATCAAAACTCCGCCAATTCCGGTACCACTTGCATCACAATGAACCTCAAAAGTTTTGTCAAAGTTGGGCAAAGCAAGAATCGGAGCATGAGTAAGCAAAGACTTGAGTTCATCAAAAGCGGTGGGTTGCAAAGATCCCCAAATGAAAGGAGCATTCTTCTTACTCAAGGCATGCAAAGGGGCGGCAATAGTGCTAAAATCTTTCACAAAGCAACGATAAAAACCCGCAAGGCCAAGGAAGCTACGCACTTGTTGCAAATTGGTTGGTTGGGGCCAAGTTTTAGTAGCTTCAATTTTAGACTCATCAACATGGACACCCTTGGAAGAGACAATGAAACCCAAGAAAACCAACTTGTCAACTCCAAATGTGCACTTTTTCATGTTGGCATAAAGACGTTCCTTGCGAAGCGTTTGCAAAACAGCCCTAACATGCTTTAGATGCTCTTCCATGGATTTGCTAAAATAAGAATGTCATCAGAGTAAACGACAACAAAGACTCCAATGTAAGGTCGAAGCACGAAATGCATAAGACGCATGAAAGTACCGGGAGCTTCCGATAAACCCATAGGCATGACTAACCACTCATACAAACCAAATTTTGTTTGGAAGGCGGTCTTCCATTCATCACCCTCTTGTATGCGGATTTGGTAATAACCACTTTTAAGATCCATTTTCGAGAAAATGGTGGCACCGCTAAGTTCAACTAGCATATCATCTAAGCGAGAAATGGGATGCCTATAACACACGATAATAGCATTGATTGGTCTGCAATCAGAACACATGCGATAACTTCCATCTTGCTTAGGAACAAGTATAACGGGAGCGGCAAAAGGGCTTAAGCTTTCACGTACATGGCCGTTGTCGATGAGTTGTTGTACTTGTCGTTGGATCTCCTTAGTTTCCTCGGGGTTGACGCGGTATGGAGCTTTATTTGGCAGAGGTGCTCCGGGGATGAGGTCGATTCGATGCTCAATGCCTCGTAGAGGAAGTAGACCCGGAGGTAGCTCATCAGGGACAACATCTTGGAATTCCAACAAAAGAGATTGAAACACTAGAGGTCGATCGTGAGATGTGTTAGTTTTTGGTTCCCCATCCTTGCACACTAGGACAAAGTGCATAACACTCGATGGGTTCTCACACACTTCTCTCATCTCACTTTTGGTGCCAAAAAGGACTAGATTTTTCTCTCTAGGTGAAGAGGCGCTCAAGTTTAGCTTGTGGCTCTCACTCACTTTTTGGTGGCTCACTTTCTCACTCTTCTCTAGACGGTGGGTGGCTTGCTTGTCGGCTATCACTTGACTAGGAGACATTGGTCGTAGCACATATTCCTTCCCTTTCATCTTGAAGCTATAGTGGTTTGTGCGCCCGTTGTGGATGCCGTCCAAGAAGGAGGTGGCAAACGGTCATCGGAAGCACATCACACTCCAAAGTGTCTTCATAGGCTTCGATTTTGAAAGAGACTAGTACCCGCTGGTCGACTTGGATTCACAAGAGCAAGTCGATGAGCAAGTACTTCGTCCTCAACCACACCAAGTAGCTTTTGATCAAGCACAAGAAAGGCAACGCCAAAGTCAACGAGAACAAGAGGAGCGATCCCGTCAACATCAAGATGCACAAGATGCCGAGGCGCAACTGCAAGAACGACAACAACGTGAAGCACAAGCTCTTGAGGCGCACCGTGCCCTTCAAGAATCAAGTCGAGCCTTCGCTAACCACAACCGAGATCGGCGCAATCAAGAGGAAGCACTTCGAGAAGAGATCCAAGAACGGACCTATCAACCGAGAGTGCAACGTAAAGTTCCTCAAGCTCGACAAGCTCCTCCACAACCTCAAGTTCAACAAGAGCAAGATGATCATGGATGGCCTCCACATCAAGAGCAACATGAGATGGACAACCATCCATGGCAAGGACGTCATCATCACCATCGTCCAACACAGAATGAAGAGCAACGCTACGGCAAGCTAATGTTTACAATGCCCAAGTTCAAGGGAAGCAATGACCCCGAAGAGTACCTCTCATGGGCATTGAAGGTCGACAAAATCTTTCGTTTGAACAACTATGAAGAAGAGAAGAAGATCGCTATGGCATCACTTGAGTTCTAAGACTATGTGCTCATTTGGTGGGAACAAGTTATTGAGCGCCGAGAGGCAAGAGGTGAACCACCCATCACCACTTGGGCACAAATGAAGGATGTCATGAGAGCATGTTTTGTGACAAACTACTACAACCGCGACCTCTTCAAGATACTCCAACTACTCAAGCAAGGAACCGAGAGTGTTGAATAATACTACAAGGAAATGGAGATTGACATGATACGAGCCAATGTCAAAGAAGATGATGAGCAAACTATGGCACGTTTCTTGAATGGACTCAATCATCCTATCAAGAAGATCGCCGACTTCCAACCGTACTCGAACCTTATCGAGCTAGTGCATCAAGCTACCAAAGCGGAACGTCAAGTGCAAGATGACTTCAAGTACGCCAAGTACTCATCCAAGACCTACGGCTTCTCCAACAACCAAGCTTCAATGACTCCTCCGACTTCTACCTCAACCAAGCCATCTACAAGCAACGGCGAAAAGTCAAGTTACAAGAAAGCTTCGACAAGCACAAGTCATCCTCAACCTCCTACAAGCAACTACAAGCCACATGCTTCATCATCTACTCCGACCGATGAGACCGTCAAGACAAGTTCCTTCAAATGCTTCACTTGCGGCGGTCGAGGCCACAAATCCTTCGAGTGCACAAACAAGCGCACAATGATCCTCAATGACGACGACACCTATGACTCAATGAGTGAAGTAGAAATGGAAGCCCTTGAGCAAGTTGCCATGCACCGTCAAGTGAACAATGACGATGAAGATGATCAAGTCTTTTGTGATGAAGATTCAAGCCCCGCTATTGTTGTCTCCAAGGTCTTGACTCTTCAACATCAACAAGAAGAAGATCAACGATGCCATATCTTCCACACGAAGGCTGGCATCAATGGAAGGTCCGTCAAGGTCATCATCGATGCTGGGAGTTGCCATAACTTAGCAAGTGAAGAACTATGCTCCAAGCTCCAATTGGTGAAAATGAAGCACCCTCACCCATACAAGGTTCAATGGCTAAGCGACACCTGCACAATCCAAGTCGACCATCCGTTACAAGTCTCTTTCAAAATCGGAGCCAATGAAGACACTTTCGAGTGTGATGTGCTTCCGATGACAATTTTCCACCTCCTTCTTGGACGGCGATGGAAATATGACCGAGGTGTCATCCACAACGGGCGCACAAACCACTATAGCTTCAAGATGAAAGGGAAGGAATATGTGCTACGACCTATGTCTCCTAGTCAAGTGATAGCCGACAAGCAAGCCACCCACCGTCTAGAGAAGAGTGAGAAAGTGAACCACCAAAAAGTGAGTGTGAGCCACAAGCCAAACTTGAGCGCCTCTTCACCTAGAGAGAAAAATCTAGTCCTTTTTGCCACCAAAAGTGAGATAAGAGAAGTGTGTGAGAACCCATCGAGTGTTATGCACTTTGTCCTAGTGTGCAAGGATGGGGAACCAAAAACTAACACATCTCACGATCTACCTCTAGTGTTTCAATCTCTTTTGCAGGAACTCCAAGATGTTTTCCCCGATGAGCTACCTCCGGGTCTACCTGCTCTACGAGGTATTGAGCATCGAATCGACCTCATCCCCGGAGCACCTCTACCAAACAAAGCTCCATACCGCGTCAACCCCGAGGAAACTAAGGAGATCCAACGGCAAGTACAACAACTCATCGACAACGGCCATGTACGTGAAATCTTAAGCCTTTGTGTCACTCCCGTTATACTTGTTCCTAAGCAAGATGGAAGTTATCGCATGTGTTCCGATTGTAGACCAATCAATGCTATTACCGTGCATTATAGACATCCCATTCCTCGCTTAGATGATATGCTAGATTTACTTAGCGGTGCCACCATTTTCTCGAAAATTGATCTTAAAAGTGGTTATTACCGAATACACATACAAGAGGGTGATGAATGGAAGACCGCCTTCAAAACAAAATTTGGTTTGTATGAGTGGTTAGTCATGCCTATGGGTTTATCGGAAGCTCCCGGTACTTTCATGCGTCTTATGCATTTCATGATTCGACCTTACATTGGACTCTTTGTTGTCGTTTACTTTGATGACATTCTTGTTTTTAGCAAATCCATGAAAGAGCATCTAAAGCATGTTAGGGCTGTTTTGCAAACGCTTCGCAAGGAACGTCTTTATGCCAACATGAAAATGTGCACATTTGGAGTTGACAAGTTGGTTTTCTTGGGTTTCGTTGTCTCTTCCAAGGGTGTCCATGTTGATGAGTCTAAAATTGAAGCTATTAAAACTTGGCCCCAACCAACCAATTTGCAACAAGTGGGTAGCTTCCTTGGCCTTGCGGTTTTTTATCGTCGCTTTGTGAAATATTTTAGCACTATTGCCGCCCCTTTGCATGCCTTGAGTAAGAAGAATGCTCCTTTCATTTGGGGATCTTTGCAATCAACCGCTTTTGATGAACTCAAGTCTTTGCTTACTCATGCTCCGATTCTTGCTTTTCCCAACTTTGACAAAACTTTTGAGGTTCATTGTGATGCAAGTGGTACCGGAATTGGCAGAGTTTTGATGCAAGAGAAACGAGCCATTGCATATTTTAGTGAAAAACTCTCCGGTGCTCAACTTAACTATCCCATATATGACAAAGAATTGTATGCCTTAGCGCGTGTGCTACATGCTTGGGAACATTACCTTCGTCCGCATGAGTTTTTCATCCATACCGATCATGAAACGCTTAAGTACTTAAAAGGTCAAACTAATTTGAACAAGCGCCATGCCAAATGGAGTGAATTTATTGAATCTTTACCCAATATGATAAAGTACATTAAGGGCAAGGAAAATGTACTTGCGGATGCACTTTCATGCATATGCATGCTCTTCACTAAACTTGAGTTGAATGTTATTGGCTTTGAGCATATAAAATACTTGTATGCTAATGACCCATCTTTTGCTACTCCTTATGCTAAGTGTTTGACGCATACATCTTGGGAACGATATTACATCAAGGATGGTTATCTTATGAGAGCTAACAAACTTTGCATCCCCGAGTCTTCTCTTCGTTTTTTGCTTTTGCAAGAATCTCATGGAGGAGGACTAATGGGACATTTTGGACGCGACAAGACACATGCTACGCTCTCCAAGAACTATTTTTGGCCAAAGATGTTTCACGTCGTGAACCGTTTCACCAACCGATGCTCTACATGTCGCAAAGCTATGTCAAAAGCTCAATTTCATGGCCTTTACATGCCACTTCCAATTCCATACCAACCATGGGAAGATATTAGCATGGATTTTGTACTTGGTTTGCCTAGAACTAGAAATGGAAAGGATTCCGTGTTTGTTGTTGTGGACCGATTCTCTAAAATGGCACATTTCATTCCTTGCAACAAGATAGACGATGGTTCACATGTTTCCAATCTCTTTTGTAGGGAAATCTTGCGACTTCATGGAGTGCCAAAGACGATTGTCTCGGAACGCAACGTCAAGTTCTTGAGTTACTTTTGGAAGACCTTGTGCGCCAATCTCGGAATCAACCTTTTGTTCTCTTCGGCATACCATCCACAAACCGACGGCCAAACAGAGGTGACGAACCGCCGCTCTCCACTCTACTACGCGTGTTGATAAAGAAGAACATCAAGGAGTGGGAGGAGTGCCTACCTATCGCCGAGTACGCCTACAATCGAGCAAGACATTCGACTACCGGCAAGTCCCCCTTCGAGGTCATCTACGGCTTCAACCCATTGTCCCCATTGGACATTCTTCCTTTACCACTACAAGAGCGCACAAACATGGACGCGAGTGTCCGAGTCACTTACCTCAAGAAGATGCAGGAAGATACAAGGCACACCATTGAGCGCCAAGTACAACGACTCGCGACCAAGCTCAACGACAACAAGTAACCCATGATATTCAAAGTTGGAGATCTCGTGTGGCTACACCTTCGCAAGGACCGCTTCCCCAACGAACGCAAGTCCAAACTTCTACCTCGAGCACGCTACAACAACAACGTATACAAGATCGACATCCCACCTGACAAGTACTTCGTGAGCGACATCTTCAACATCAAAATCTCTCCCCGTACCATGGTGATGAGGATTTTGATCCGAGGTCGGATCTTTCCCAAGGGAGGGGAGATGATGCGGAGCATCCTACAGTCATCCCCATGGACCTACCATCGTCTCATCAAGAGCCAAGAGGACCTATGACACGAGCACGAGCTAGAGCTCTCGAGAACGAGGTGACTTCTTTCCTTAGTGATATCACATATGATCCGCTCGAGACATGGCTACTACGTAAGTCCGATATGCTATGCATGATTAGGTGTCAAGAGGACCCTCTCGGAGATGTACATGAAGACAGATAAATCGCCAAGTCCATGGATGAAGAGAACTAATGGAACGATGCAAGATCACCTGCTAGGCCCCGGACATCCGGCCAAGACCCCGGACATCCGGCCCCTGGAGCAACCACAGCAGCAGCCACCCAGACGCCCAAGTCTACAGGGCACGGACATCTGGCGTCCAGCCTGGACATCCGGCCCCAGCCCGGAAATCCGTCCAGAAGCCCGGACATCCGACGCCATGCTATAGAACCAACAGAAGAAAGAGCGCTCCACCCTGGACATCCGGCCACAGGCCCGGACATCCGGCCTGTCCCAGGCTCCCGGACATCCGGCCCCTCGCCCGGACATCCGGACCCCACCTATCCAGAGAGCATCAAGGCCAGCACCGCCAGCCCGAACATCCGACCTCTCCAGTCCGGACATCCAGCACCTCGCAAAGGCCCAGACATCCGGCCCGATGCCCGGACATCCGGCCTCCCCTGTCTGCGCACAGTGTAAGGGCCGAGGCCCGTGTACCCCTTCGACATCCTAGACTATATATACTCCTTCTCCCCCATCTTTCTAGGGTTAGCATTGGTTTAGCTCATTTGAGATAGAGCATTGCTCATCTGTACCGGATCTACTCCCCAAGAGAGACCGCGGCCCCTCTTCGGAGAAGATCCATCCGGATTCAAGACCTCCATCCGGAGAAGCCTCAAGACCTCCTCACGGAGAAGAACGACTACCTTTGTATCGTCCTTTGTTGACTTTGGATCTCGTGTTACTTTGTGCCTCGATGATCTAGCACTTGTGTGATCATATTCTTGTTGGTTGAGTGTTTCACTTGTTTTCCCTCGTGATTACCCTCGTGTTCTTCCACGCGCTCTTCATGTTCCTTGTAGGGATCCTCTCCAAACGTGAAATATCGGCCCCATAGGGATCCGCCCTACATCATTAGAGGTCATATCAAAATGATTAAACATTGGTTCTTTTGCATCAACAGTTAATTCAATGGGTGCAGCCAAAACTGTTGATATTTTAGTTGTTTGATCACATGACGCATTCATGACAATAGCAAGATTCTCTAAAATAGGTGGTGTGCTCAAATCAACAGGTAACTCAACACATGATGCATTCGAGTTAACTAGGCATGCATCATTCTCATGTGAAGTTATATCATCAATACCTTTAGTATTACCTTGTCGCAAAGATGTAGTTCATGTAGATACGTACGTTGAAAATGTACCATACTCTTGAGATGATGTCGCGCTCACAATACGAGGTGGGGCTGCTCTAGTAGGTGCAACGGTGGAAGAACCGACCGGCGGTGGTGAGCATGAACTGGAATAGTAGTTGTTGTAGTCACCCAATGCATCCTCCTGTATCTGTCTCTCAAAGGTACAAGCGCGAACATACATACCAGTAATGCCACTAGGAATATGCTGAAATCTTGCCTGAATATCATGGTTCAAACCACCAAAAAATCTATTCATTGTATCATCCTCAGATTCTTCTATGTCACACTGATGCATATAAGATTTCAACTCTTGGTAGTAAGCATGAACAGTGTTGTTACCTTGTTTAAATTGTTCAAATTTGCGAAGCAATTCATGACGATTGTAAGGAGGGAAAAATTGTTGTCTCATTACATCTTTCAAATCTTTCCAAGTTGTGGGTTGGTTATCAATGGTTTTCTTAAATTGCACACTCCACCAAACAGAAGCAAAACCAGTAAATGCTCTAGTGGTAACTCGTACTCGCTCAAGTTCGGAAAAGTCATGGTGACTAAAAACTTGTTCTACTTCAGGCTCCCAAGCTAGATAAATAGCAGGATTAAGTCTACCCTCAAATGACGGCAAAGAGATAATCTGACCATGTGCTTGTGTGTGTTGTCCCAACTCTCGTGATGGTGAAGATGTGTCCGTCGTCCAAGAACATCTATCTCCGGAACCTGTCATGATTAGTAGAAACAAGAAACAAAATTCGAGAATAATGTTCCTATGAACTATTAGATGTGGTTGTAAAGTGCTCACAGTAAAGCAACTATCAATATCTTACAAGTTCTTACCATGCGGCAGGTGGTGACAGGCAACCAGCGGTGTCAAATAACTCCGAAAAAATGTGTAAAGTGATTGCCAGGGGAACATACATATACACGGTGTAGAAATATGTGGAGCTGGGTTGGCTATATTTTGTAGCAAAAGATTAGCAATAATCAATTCAAAGATGCAATGTTGATTAAACGCTTAACAACGATATTGTGATGGTCCTAGGCTAGACCGGACTAGAGACGCGGGCCTAGAACACTAATGAGGTCACGGCATAGCACAACTAGCATCAATGAAGGATACTAAGTAGCTCTGGACAGCAAGATATAAGTGAAGATCACAACGGCAGTAAAGATAATGATGAAAAACAACTGCCAAGCAGGATATACAACAACTTTCTCTCCAACTTTTCTCTGGAAAAGTTTGTGCCAATTTTCTAAAGAACTTTTCTCAAGAATGGCACTGACTCAAGCTTTCAAACGCAAAAAGAATCACTCAATTCTGAGTTGATATGTGGAGTCAAATAATTCTAAAACTGGCTCGAAAAACTGGAATAAACTGTGTTCGCGAAATTCGGAGGGCAAAAAGACCTATTTACAAGCCGATTTTGAGGTGCCAAATATTGAACTTGTCTCTGCAACTATTTAGATGCGGCTCGTCGCTAACTTTCATTTGAGTACCTCGCGGAGCCAAAAAGGACTTCGTATGAGGAAGTTATGCCTGTTTTACTGAACTGTGCGCAAAACAGATTCCAATCCGAATTCAACTACGAGATTGAGTCTAGATATATCCGAACTTTGTTTTTTTTTCTCTTTTTTTCCTCGCACTTTTTTCTTTTTTCTTCTCTTTTTTTCCTCACACTTTTTTTCTTTTTCTTTCTCTTTTTTTTCTCTGACTTTTTTTTACTTTTTTTCTCTCTCTTTTTTCTCTCTCCCTATTTCCAAAACAAACTAGATAAGATGCAGATTGGATCAAGCGAATATGTGAACAATCTCAACTATGATTATGACAATGAACGGTGGGTAGCACGTGGTGGAAATTGATGGATGGGTGGTGGACAACGGAAGGGATAACGATGCAGCGGCGGCATGACTAATGTGAACAGAACTCGAAACTCTAAACGAACTAGACACTAAGACTAGCAACTCGACACGACGATGCAACCGATAATTCAATAATGCAAACAAAGAAAAGAAAATTGAAAAGGCTCAGACTGGCTAGGACAAAGGATGAATAGATCTAACTTTTTTGTGGCTTTTTCCTGGACAATAGGTAAGAAAATAAATGTAATCTAGGGATAACTGGAAATTCTCACCGAGCAACTTGAAAACTGATACCACTTGATAGAGGCGAGGGTGTCCCGATCTTTCGATGAGATGATAACTATCGATTTGGTGGAGACGACTTTGACGAACCGACTACAAACATGCACGACATTGCGCCTTAGAAATCGCTAAACCAATCTCCTGAGGTTACTGACGATGCCGAAAGGACGGTCAGCCTGACCACGAAGGTCTATTCCTGCAAGCAATCGAAGAACGAGCAAGAATATGATACAGCAATCTAAATATTGCGAATATATATGAAGTATTGATAATGGTGGGGATCCGTAAGCGGTCTTGGCACTACAAAAAAATACACTTCCGTGATGATACGTGTTTGTCACAGTAGGTCGCTTTTTTTGTCATGCATGTACATCCATGACAAATTTATGACAGAGATAGTCATACCTATGCTGTCGTAGAAGTGTTCCATGACATTACCAAAATTATCATCACAGAAGTGTCCACTTCCATGACGATAAATCACGCGTCACAGAAGTGCTTTCGTCAAGGATGACCGACACGTGGCATCCACCGTAACGGAACGTCGTTAAGCTATCGGGCCGGGTTTTGGATCCGATAACCCGTTAACAGCCCCGACCAATGGGAAATTTCCACGTGTAAAATTCTTATTGGCGGACGAAACACGTGTCACTCGTCGATGGGTCGAGATAGGCGCCTATGATACGTCGACACATGGCACGGCCCAACAGAGGCCCATTCTGTGTAAAGGCCGCCCGATTGACTTGGTCAAAAGTCAAGGCCGCCCATGGAAAGCCTGTTAACGGCATGTTCGAATATAGCCCATTTACAGCCCGCTAACCCGAGGCCCGTTACGCCCTATCCGAATTAGGCCCAGTAGCATCATCTGGGCCATCCAATATGATTCCAGCCCGTTTTCACTTCTGGCCCATCTATGGCCCATGACGTCTTTCGGCCCGTATGAGGCCCTATGTAACTCTTGGCCTACTAACGGTCCGTGGTGAAAATGGCCCGTAATGAACAGTGTATCACTTTACACCCATTAACGGCCCATGGTGAAACTGGCCCGTGATGAACAGTGTATCACTTTATACCCATTAACGGCCCGTTATTCCGTTGGGCCGTTTCCAGCCCATGTTATCTTTCGGCCTTCTTAGAGCCCATTTATTCTTGGGCTCATTTCCGGCGATTCGTTTACTTACGGCCCGTTACTGTCATTTTCTGCTTGTGGGCCAAATTCAGCCCGTGGTTACAGTCGGCCCGTTTGTGGTGCATTAATACGTTGGGCCGTTTTCATTGCGTCATCAAATACGGCCTATTAACGATGGCCCATTATGGTCGGCCCATGAACGGACGATTCCAACTCTAGCCTGTTTACGGCCATAATGCGGCCTGTTATTGGCCCATGTTTGGCCATCGATCATCTTTGCCGTATAAGGCCCATTGATGATCTGACCCGTAGAAGGCCCATTGTTTCTCTGACCCGTAGAAGGCCCATCGCTTTCTCTGACCCGTAGGAGGCCTAGTGTCACTACAGTAAATATTAGCCCATGGTTATTGTGGCCTAGTTTTAAAAAATAGGTTAATGCAGCCACTAGCAAACCGCGGAAAAGAACTGCAATGACTAGAAGCAAACAAATAAACAAGACAACAAGGAAATAAATAAGCAAGCAACTTACGCTAGGCTATCACGGCTATCACACATATTACATCCACTGTGCATCAAAGTTCGCCACCAGTGCAAATAAACGAGCCAACAAAAGAATATACAAAACTAAGAGCACTTCAGAAGGCACTAGGCACGGCCCTCGCCCCAAACAGCTGAAGAAGCTTAGTAGACCTCAGTTGTGTCAATGATAGATGCATCAACACTAGATTTAAGGCATGATGGTGCGCACGGCAGTCCTCTCACATCTTCATTGCATCTTTGACTTCAAGTCGGAGCTGAGCTAAAGCAAGTCTTTCCGCTTTAAGTTGAGACTGAAGAAGTCGAACTGATTGAGGCAGCGACTGCACAGAGGTTGTCTGACACCTGCTGGTGAGTAGCTTCAACTCACTGTCTTCATCAAGACAGGACCTTGGGGTCATCTCGCTGTCCTCAAAATGGTTTGGCTCACTATCTTCCCTAAAGTTCTGCACTGGCGTAAGAGATACGATGCGAAGAGAAACAAGGAGACACGTAACAGGTTTCACAATTATATAAGCAAATAAATGGATCTGTTTTGCATAAGGAACATGTTTTTACAACTACAATTTGAAACTGGTAGTTGTTGCAAACATCCAATCAGATGTAAACAGCAAAGCAAACAGCAGTGGAGGAAATGATTCCTATCCTAATCTATACTAGAACAAAGTTTGAAGGCTTGAGAAGGATTGAGGGAGTGACTAGGGGGTATCAGGATAGCCGGACTATCGTCACGGCCGGACTCCAAAACTATGAAGATACAAGATTGAAGACTTCGTCCCGTGTCCAGATGGGACTTTCCTTGGCGTGGAAGGCAAGCTTGGCAATACGGATATGTAGATCTCCTACCATTGTAACCGACTCTGTGTAACCCTAACCTATCCGGTGTCTATATAAACCGGAGGGTTTTAGTCTGTACGACGAACAACAATCATACCATAGGCTAGCTTCTAGGGTTTAGCCTCCTTGATCTCGTGGTAGATCTATTCTTGTACTACCCATATCATCAATATTAATCAAGCAGGAGTAGGGTATTACCTCCATCGAGAGGGCTCGAACACAGGTAAAAACATCGTGTCCCTTGTCTCCTGTTACCATCCGCCTAGACGCACGATTCGGGACCCCCTACCCGAGATCCACCGGTTTTGACACCGACATTGGTGCTTTCATTGAGAGTTCCTCGTGTCGTCACCGATAGGCCCGATGGCTCGCCGGTCATCAACAATGGCCGCGGTCCAGGTGAGACTTTTCTCCGGACAGATCTTCGTGTTCGGCGGCCGCCTGCGAGCCAATTAAGCAAGCCATCCGGAGCGGATCGAAGCTACGCCCCCGCCATCGAGTCAGATTTGGAAGTTTAAACTATATGGCCGATATCCGCGGAGACTTGATCTTGATGGATTCGAGCCGCAGCCAAGCGAGCCGCTGTCTCGATGGGCATGATCTAGCTCTGCGGCGAGCGATTGCCACGGAGGCCGCACCAACATCCGCTCGACCCTTAATCCGGGCGGATTACCTGATCGAGGGCGAGTGGTTGGACACTGCCTCGGGGCTACAATCTCTCGGCGATTGAGCCGAACTCCATCCACTGTCGCTGCGAAGACCGCGACTCCCGGGTGCCGGACTCCTCTCCGGACTCCGAACCCTCCGCGCCCCTGCCAATCGAATGCGATTGGGCGCCGGTCATGGAGCTCACTGCCGCGGACATCTTCCAGCACTGTCCCTTTGGCGACATCCTGAATTCACTAAAGTCTCTCTCTTTATCCGGAGAGCCCTGGCCGGACTACGGACAGGATGGTTGGGATGCGGACGACGAAGACATTCAACGCCCACCCACCACCCACTTTGTAGCCACTGTCGATGATTTAACCGACATGCTAGACTACGACTCCGAAGACATCGACGGTATGGACGACGATGCCGGAGACGACCAAGACCCAGCGCCTCTGAGGGCACCGAAGGCCACCTCGTCATATGACATATATATGGTGGACATCCCAAAAGATGGGAGCAGGATGGAACAATGGAGGATGACCCCTCAAGAAACAACCCGAAGCGCCCGGCGTCGGTGGCGCCCGCTCTAAATCCTGCCACAATAAAAGCGGTGATTCCGGCACGGAGATAATAACACCCGGACGGTGCGAAGAGAACCCCTCCAGCAGGACTCGGCGCGGGAGGAGGGAGAAGCAAGTGCACTGCACGATGTGGCGAAAAAGAGAGGCTGAGGACGATAATTATGTGCCTCCCTCCGAAGATGAGGCAAGCCTCGACGACGACGAGTTTGTCGTGCCTGAGGATCCCGCCGAACAGGAGCGTTTCAAACGCATGCTCATAGCCACGGCAGGTAGCCTCAAGAAAAAGGAGCAACAGCTTAGAGCTGACCAAGACCTGCTAGCTGACAGATGGACTGAAGTCCTTGCAGCCGAAGAGTATGAACTCGAACGCCCCTCCAAAAGCTACCCCAAACGCAGGTCGTTGCCTCGACTAGAGGAGGAAGCACCCAAGTCACCAGCGCATGACATGGCAGACCGGCCACCCGTGGCAGCGACAGAAGCTTCTCGGCCCTCCGCTCAAGCCACGCCCCGACGCCGCTCAAAAAGTACCAAGGCACGGGAAAACGCGCCGGACTTGCGAGATATATTAGAGGATAAGGCAAAACATACAAGATCGATCTATGGATCGCGTGGGCGCCCAGCAATGCGGGATGATTACCGTCGCACCGGATACAGCAAAACCGGTAGGGCGAACCACGATGAACAAAGCTCATATGAGCTACGTCGTGATATAGCCCAATCTGAGGCGCCAGCACCCACTATGCTTCACAGATGAAGTAATGGATCATCAAATCCCCGAGGGCTTCAAGCCCGTAAACATCGAATCATATGATGGTACCATAGATCCTGTGGTCTGGATCGAGGACTATCTCCTGCATATCCACATGGCCCGCGGTGATGATCTACATGCCATCAAATACCTCCCACTCAAGCTTAAAGGACCAGCTCGACATTGGCTCAATAGCTTGCCAGCAGAATCAATTGGTTGTTGGGAGGACATGGAAGCCGCATTCCTTGATAACTTCCAGGGCACATATGTGCGACCACCAGACGCCGATGACCTTAGCCACATAATTCAGAAGCCAGAAGGATTGGCCAAACAATTTTGGACTCGGTTCCTAACAAAGAAAAATCAAATAGTTGACTGTCCGGATGCAGAGGCCCTTGCAGCCTTCAAACATAACATCCGCGACGAGTGGCTTGCCCGGCACCTAGGACAGGAAAAGCGGAAATCTATGGCAGCCCTCACAACCCTCATGACTCGCTTTTGTGCGGGAGAGGACAGCTGGCTAGCTCGAAGCAACAACTTGGCCAAACATCCTGATAGTCTGGATACCAAGAACAGCAATGGCAGGTCGGCGTCATAGCAAGAACAAAGCGCCCGCATTAACAGCAATAATACTGAAGATCACGGTCGTCAATGCCGGATTCAGAGGCTCTAAACCCGGTCAGGGGAAGAAGCCATTCAAAAGAAATACCCAGGGCCCGTCCAATTTGGACCGCATACTCGATCGCTTGTGCCAAATACATGGCACCCCCAAAAAACCAGCCAATCACACCAACAGGGATTGTTGGGTGTTCAAGCAAGCAGGCAAGTTAAGTGCCGAACTCAATGACAAGGGGCTGCATAGCGATGACGAGGAAGAGCCCCGGCCGCCGAACAATAGAGGACAGAAAGGTTTTCCCACACAAGTGCGGACGGTGAACATGATATACGCAACCGACATACCCAAAAGGGAGCGGAAGCGTGCACTCTACGGGGCGTATATGCGATGGAGCCGATGCGCCCCAAAGTTCAACCCATTGTCTTCCTGCACGATCACCTTGATCGAAGGACCACCCCACTAGAATCCGTCCACGGCGGCTTCACCGCGTTGGTTCTTGACCCAATTATAGACGGATTTCACCTCACCGAGTCCTGATGGACGGCGGTAGCAACTGAACACTGCTTTATCGGGATACAGTCGCCAAAATGGGCATAGACCCCTCAAGGATTAAACCTACAAAGACAACCTTCAAAGGCGTCATGCGGGTGTAGAGGCAGTTATGCGAGGCTCAGTCACACTCGAAGTGGTCTTCGGATCTCCGGATAACTTCCGAAGCGAAGAGTTAATCTTCGATATCCTCCCATTCCGCAGCGGCTATCATGCACTGCTCGGACGAACCGCATTTGCAAAGTTCAATGCGGTGCCGCACTACGCATACCACAAGCTTAAGATGCCAGGCCCTCGAGGAGTAATCACGGTTAATGGAAACACCGAACGCTCTCTCCGAACGGACAAGCATACGGCGGCCCTCGCAGCGGAGGTGCAAAACAACCTCTCAAGGCAATTCTCGAGTCCGGCCACTAAGCGTCCGGACACCGCCAAGCGCGCCCGGAGTAACCTGCAACAAGACCACCTGGCACGATTCAAGCACGAGTAGCAATCCGGCCCCAACCCCAGCCCTCGTGAAATTGCGAAGCTAGTATTACGCGTACATAATTACGCTCTGGAGATACCATGGGCATATGGGGAGGGGCAAGACAACGGCACGCCAAGAATGCGGCTTGACCGCACCTGAGCTCCGTTTGTGTCATTTCTTTTTTCTTTTTTCTTTTTCTTCCTTTTTTTTACTTTCAGGACTCCGTCTTTGAGAAGTCCTGTCCGGCACTTGAATCGCTGAACTCATGATGCAACAGCCAGGGAAACGGAAAGCCACGTCGAGTGTTCAGGTGGTCTCTATTACGAGCATTATACATGTTTTACATATCATCCAGCAGCTTACCCCTGGAGGGGGACATGTTAGATAGTCCCATCCCTTGCTTATCGCACTATTTGTATCGTTATGCTTCCATTGCAGTACCTTTTTGAATAAACAATACATAGCTTTTGCTTATTATTGCTCTACTTCCTTTATATATACATATGTTCATTTCACGACATGTTGCAAAGCGTACACTTTGGTACGGCCAATACACCGAGGGCTCAAGTATCCCAAAATTATGGTGTGATAAGTCCGAACACTTTCACAAGTGCGGCACCCGAACTTATAGCATTATATGAATTGGCTCGAATCATGTCTTGGGTCAATAGTTGGGTTTGCCCGGCTCTCGTGTTTTGGTACCTTACGTTCCGCTATATCGGCTAAGGTAGCACCGGGAGAACCATCGCGATTGTGCCCCAGTTATCTTTGGGTCGAGCACCTCGATGGAGAAAGCTAAAACTGATCGTCATGATAGGGCGAGAGCCGGTCGCTGTTCGAGAGGTTTTTTCGGGTCCCTAAAGACTTATGCCGCTTAGAGCGAGGAACCGGAATTGTTCGGCCAAGGGGTGGATAGCGCCCCGAACTCGGTCTTCCGAATACTAGGGTCTTCGCCGAAATTTAAAATTATAGAATTCTATGGCTAAGTGAGAGTGTTCAAGCATTATAAGTCTGGTTGCCTTGTTCGTTGTGTTGAGCGCCTCCCTAGATGGACCCAAGAATGGGAACAAGAGTGCTCAAGTTTATCCCGAACACCCCAGCACTCGTGGCATGGGGGCTGAAGCCAACGACTTGCCATCTCTCAAATTTGACAAACGGCCGCACATAAGGTAATATTTTAAATTAATAAGCGTTGCTTAGCGGATATGAACAAGTTTTCAGCGTACAGGATAACAAATGCGAGTTTATTCAAAAACTACATCCTTGGAGCACTCATCCGCTATTCGGCGGGCACCCTTCAGGAGGCCCTCATAGTACATTTTGGGCGTGCGATGCTCATGGCCCTTCGGTGGCCCGTCCGTCATAAGCCTCTCCGCATCCAGCTTCCCCAGTGCACTTTAGCACGGGCAAGGGCCCGACGGACACCCTCAATACAGACGGAGCACTTGATGACTTCAAGCAGCAGACGAGGCATCCACCAGCCGCTGCACCAAGCTGAAGTAGCTCCCGGGCATGGCCTCCAATGGCCACGGCCGCGCTATAAGGCCCTTCATGGCCTGTTCGGTGACCTTATGGAGCTCGACCAGCTGCTTCATCTGGTCGCTCAGGGGCACCGGATGGTCGGCCTCAGCATACTGAGACCAGAACACCTTCTCCATGGAGCTCCCCTCTGGCGCCGCGAATCTTGGCGACATCGACGCCTACGGGCAAATCTGTGAATGCTCATGGAGAGCTCGAATCCGGGTAAGTAACAGGTAATTGACTTTTACATTCTTGCTTTGCATAAAGAATGCCTTACCCGCCGCTATCTTCTTTAGTGCTTCAATTTCTTGGAGGGCTTTTGGGCCTCGGCCTTAGCAGCTTTGGCACTCTCAAGAGCCGAGGCAAGCTCGGACTCTCGGGTCTTGAGTCACGCTCCAAACCCTCGTGTTTCTTCACGAGAATCTGGAGCTCTTGCCGCACCTCCGCCAGCTGCGCCTCCCTTTCTCTCGCTTCGGTGCATTCCGCAGCCAGCTTTGTTTTCGACCCACGGACACCGCTTCCCTCAGGGTCGCCACCTCGTTCGTGGCCCCTGCAGTACCATGTTATTCCTGTTATTTTTCGCAACCAAAACCTTTTCTATAAGGTATTTCTTTAATAAGGTATTACTTACCTTCCTTGTCCTCGAGCTCCTTCTTGGCTTGTCCGAGCTCGTTCTCGGACCGCTCGAGGTTCTGCTTCAATGCATTGACCTCCGCATTCAGTGCGGCAGAGGTCAGCAGCGTAGCCTGCATTCCCATATTGACATACTTATGTTAGACTCCTGTGTACATCTTTTTAGATCCTTAGTCCGGCTTTTCTTTCCGAACACCAAACTAAGCATCAGGGGCTGTTGTCTATGCGATAATATTTTTACATATTTTAAACTTACCTCAAAGCCTGTTAGAAGTGCAGTACGAGCTTGGTCGATCCGCTCTTGGCGGATCGAACTGTCGGATCACCGCACTCATAACAGGCGGTGCTCCTCCTCGATGGAAGCGCCGTTAAGCGCCTCCAGATGCTATCCGGTGCCTCCGGTTGGGCCGGAGGACACGGCGTCTTACCCTTCGCCAAGGGTCCGCTTGGGACTCGGAACCATCAAGGTTCGGCATGGAGACTAGACAAGGGTCGGGCCTAGAGCCCTTGGGGGTCTTTCCCCCCGTGCACCTGGAGTCCGGGAGGTTGCCTTGTGGCACCTCCTGCACTACCTCCTCTTGACCAAGCCCCTCTTGGGGCCCCGCCGCGGCGTCGCCTGCAGCATGAGGCGAATAGGCGGTCGGAAGCGAGGTACTCTCCATTTCCGACGAGCCCAGGGACCCGCTCGATGAATCGGCGAACTCGCCCTTGGGCGGGCTGCACGGTTGTTCGACATTAGAGAACACTCTGTAATAATAAAGAGCCATGGGTATCCGGACACTTACGATCTCGCCAGGGGCTTGGCCCTCGTAGGCCAATCTTCCTCTTCGTCGTCGACGTTGGTGGAGAAGTCCGGAGGAAGGGTTCTTCCCTTCTTGGACCCTCCGGCCTCCCCAGTCGGGGCGACCTTCCTTTTCTTCGCCTCCCCCGCTGGGGTAGGAGCTTCTTCTTCTTCCTCCTCGTCTTCAGGAGAAGATTCCGCTTCAGAATCTGACAGCACCTGGCGTCGGGAGCTCCTTCGAGTTCCCGTGGCCTCCTTCTTTGCCTTCTTCTCCGGCACCACATGGGGTGCCGGAGCCAGCAGCCCCTTCAATCGGGCGTCCGCTGGGTCTTCTGGCAAAGGAGCCGGACAGTTGATCTGTCCGGACGTCTTCAGCCAGTCCTGTCAAAAAATAGGGAGGTTTTAGATCCCACATAGAGTCAATCTATGAAAAAAGAGTCCCGTAAAGGGTAAAATAACTTACCTCACCGGCTTGACGCTGCGAGCTGTATCCGCGATCTTTGGTAGCGGATCTTTGAAGCTTCACCCTTGAAACGACACCTTCCAGCGTCTTCGTACATAGTGTCGAAGAGCCGGCTCAAGGTTGGAGTCGTGCGGATCGAACTCCCACAAGTTAAAGGCCCTTTGTTGGCATGGGAGAATCCGGCGGATGAGCATCACTTGGATTACGTCGACAAGCCTAAGATTCTTGGCCGCCAGGTTTCGGACGAATGTTTGAAGTCCGGATGCCTCGTCTGAATTCCCCACGTCAGGCCGTCTCTTTCCATGACGAGAGCCGTGTGGGGAAGCCAGATCTGAATTCGGGGGCCGCAACCCATTCGGTGTTGCGGGGCTCGGTGATGTAGAACCACCCCGATTGCCACCTTTATTGTCTCCACGAAGGCGCCTTCGAGCCTTGGGACTCTTGCCATCGTGCCAACCATGGAGCCTTAGCACTCCTCTTGACGTCCGCCCACTACATTCGGCCGGACGTTGAAGATCTTCAGCCATAAGCCGAAGTGGGGCTGGATGCAGAGGAAGGCCTCGCACATGACGATAAACGCCGAGATGTTGAGGATAAAATTCGGGGCCAGGTCGTGGAAGTCCAGGCCGTAGTAGAACATGAGCCCCCGGACAAATGGGTGAAGAGGAAAACCTAGTCCGCGGAGGAAGTGGGGGAGAAACACCACCCTCTCACGGGGCCCAGGGGTTGGAATGAGATGCCCCTCGTCGGGAAGCCTGTGCGCGATGTTGCCGGACAAGTATCCGGCTTCCCTTGATCTTGTGATGTGCCCCTCCGTGATGGAGGAGGCCATCCACCCGCCTCCCGCCTCGACATGGTTGGAGAAGGTTGAGGTGGGATGTGCGGACTTAGTATTTGGAGCTCGAGTCTTGTGAAATGGATAAGCAAAGGAGGAAGAAGGCGTAGGTGAAAAGGTGAATCCTTATCCCCTTATATGGACGGACGACGCTATGCGTCCCCCACCAGCCTGGTAAAACACGCTTATTTCCCAAGCGCCGTAATCAATGGCGCAGATGGGTTGCCCACGTACGTATTGATGAGAATCCCGGAATAAGGGGGCACGATCTATGCTTTGATAAGACGTGCCAATGAAACCGCCTCGCTAAACGCGCTGAGGTAGAACAGTAAAAAACGATTCATATAAAGGCATGGCCGTGGTGTGATGTCACGCCGCAGAATACGTCAGCAGATCTGTGCAAAAATTATTCTCTCTACGGTGTTATGTGGAACTTGTTTTGCGAGCGGACACTATCCTTGTGTTCAAAACCTTCTATGAAGTATTCGGAGGAGGAACCCGCCTCGCAATGCCGAAGACAATCAACGCGCCGGACTCATCGTCATTGAAGCCTGGTTCAGGGGCTACTGAGGGAGTCCCGGACAAGGGGGTGTCCAGATAGCCGGACTATCGTCACGGTCGGACTCCAAGACTATGAAGATACAAGATTGAAGACTTCGTCCCGTGTCTGGATGGGACTTTCCTTGGCGTGGAAGGCAAGCTTGGCAATACGGATATGTAGATCTCCTACCATTGTAACCGACTCTGTGTAACCCTAACCTATCCCGTGTCTATATAAACCGGAAGGTTTTAGTCTGTAGGACGAACAACAATCATACCATAGGCTAGCTTTTAGGGTTTAGCCTCCTTGATCTCGTGGTAGATCTACTCTTGTACTACCCATATCATCAATATTAATCAAGCAGGAGTAGGGTATTACCTCCATCAAGAGGGCCCGAACCTGGGTAAAAACATCGTGTCCCTTGTCTCCTGATACCATCCGCCTAGACTGTCAGTGTACTAAAGTAGGGGTACCTTAGTACCCCGAACTTGTCTGCACGCAGTCAGGCCCCTCCGTGGCAAGCCTCATGGGTGTCCGCCAAAACCCTCGCAGCCATTCGTAAGACAAGACCCGGCATGAGGAGCTTGTCGGGAAGGCCTCTCTAGGCACAGACAAGGCCCCGACAAGAAGAGCTTGTCGGGAAGGCCGCCTCGAACACGCAGAAGACAAGGCCCCGGCAAGAGGAGCTTGCCGGGAAGGCTCGGAGCGCGACAAGTCTCCGAGCACGACAAGGATTCGGCTGCGGCAAGGCGCTTGCCGCGGCATGCAACCTCTCTCCGTCTCCGCTCCAGCTCACCCAGCGACGTGTCGCCATGGGACCGTTCCATGGGCGCGTGTCGAGCGGCTGTGCTGCCAGCGGAGAGCAGCGATAAGCGGCGCTGACAGGCTCGCCATCGTGGCGAGCGGAGGCGCACCTGCCGGCCTCTGTTGCACTGTTTGGGCGACAATGACGGGCATTTATTGCTTTTGTCCCTTGCCGTCAGAGATAGGTATTTTTGCACTGTACACTGTTCAAGTAGGTGTACCAACTCCTGTTTTTACATTTGTACCCTCGCCTATGTTGCCACCTGTCGGAGACCCCTTTAGCATATAAAAGGAGGCCCGAGTGCAACGTAGAGGGGGGTTCGGTTCGCCAGGTTAAATGTCGTTGGGTTCATTCGACCCACTCGAGACCAGATAGACTCACGCTAGGTTTTGTAGCTCTCGTTGCTCCCTAGCAAGAACACAATAGATCAAACAAGCAGCAGTAGGAGTTTTATCTCTCCGGAGAGCTCCGAAGCTGGGTAAACCGCTCGTGTGCCTCGCCTCGATCCGCTCTTCGTGCGATCTCCGCCCCCCTCCGAACCACAAGGGGCCTGCTCCGCCGGCCCCATAGGTGTCCGTGGGTACGATCAGCCTCCCCGACATCTCTGGCGCGCCAGGTAGGGGGCGTCGAGGCCGTGTGAATCTGATCCGGCGTTCACACGAGCAGCATCATCAACATCTTCCTCAACATGCCACCGAAGAAGAAGGCTTCGTCGGCAGCAGAGCCGTCCGCGTCGTACCCACCCTCACCGCAACAAACGGGTGGTGGTGCAGACGCTGGCGGAGGAACGGGCGCCGACGAAGGTGTTCGCGACGTTGCCAAGTCCAAGGACAAGGCACCGCAAACCTCGGCGTCCGCGTATCCCCCGCGCCACTCTCAGGCGACGCGAGACCAACAGCGTAATGACGTTCGCAACGCCATACGTTCGTTGGATCGAGACCCTCAAGACCAGCATGTGCGCCAACATGCTGGCACGAGCGAGATACGGTAGCCCGGACGGGGCGCTGCTCCTTCTAACGTAGTTAGAAGTCCGAGCGTGTCCCGCTCCTCGCACCGTTCTCCAATGCCACCCACTACTCCAGCGGAAGCTCTGGCGAGAGCTCAGCTGCTCCTCGACTACCCTCCAACGGCCGACAAAGGTCGACGAGTGGAGGGCCACTATCCGAGCCTCATCGGCTTTGCCAACGGCGGCGCTCACGCGGCAACCAACGCCATCATCGCGCGGCATGACGACAAGGCACGAGCCGGTGGCGACGAGGCTGTCGGAGCTGCAACCACCGTGCACTCTCCGCCAAGAAAGGCCAAGATCGCCGACTCACCGGATCCACCTCGACAGCGACTCCATCTGCGTCGTCGGATCCGCGAGCTTCGCCGCGATCGATGCCAAGTTCTTCATGAGCGACAACAAGAGGACGCCGAACTCGCATCGAGCGCCAAGAGAAGCGCGACGTCGATCCGACAAGCCGCTGGGCCTTCTGCTGACATGCACGCGCCCGGAGGGGCGAGCGACTTGTCAGACGCGGTAGGTTGCCCGACGTTCACTCGTGAGCTGCGGCAAGTCCAGTGGCCCAGCCAGAAAAACTTCGAACCAGACGTGCCGGAGAAGTATGATGGTAGGACGCACCCGTCGGAGTTCCTCAGCATCTACACCATCGCGGTGCAGGCTGCGGGGGGACGGGACGACAAGATCCTCGCCAACTATTTCCCGCTCGTGCTCAAGCCCAACGTCAGATCTTGGCTCATGCACTTGCCGGACAGCTCCATATCCTCTTGGGCAGATCTGTGCCATCAGTTTGTTGGCGCCTTCACAGGTGGCCACAAACCCCATGGCCAAGAGAGTGACCTTCACTTGCTCGCCCAGAAGGAAGGAGAGTCCCTGCGCAAGTTCATTCAGAGATTCAGCCGTGTGCACTACAACATCCCAGACGTCCACCCTGCCGCGGTGATCAACGCATTTCATCAGAATGTGCGGAACCGCAGGATGAGGGAGGAGATGGCGATGAGCAAAGTCAAGGACGTCAGTGAGCTGTACGCCTTGGCCGACAAGTGTGCACGCGCTGAGGAAGGGAGGAGACTCCCAGGAGAGAACGCAGAAGCAGGATCTGACAGTGGTGACTCCGCCCCGGCAAGGAAGGGCCGGCGGCGAGGCAACAGGAAGAAGAAAAGCAGAGAAGTGCTAGCTGTCGAGCTCCGGCAACGGAGGCGGCGACAAGAACGCCAAGGCTGGTGGCTCCGGCAAGGAGGTTGCCGCCGACGCCAACCACCGGCCGGTGGCGGCCGCCGACAAGGTGACAACTCCGGCAAGCAGATATTGCAAGATCCACCGCACTAAGGGCCACAATCTCGTGAGCTGCAAGAAGGTCGAGCAGCTCGTCGAACAACAGAGAGCTGAAATACGAGCGGCGAGACAAGGAGAAGGCCCAGAAGGTGCCGGGGAGCAAGCAAGAAACGCCCCGGCCGGGAGGACGCCACAGGCAAGGTCAAGCGGTGCAAGGAGATAGACCTCCCAGCCGCGACAAGGATGAGGATGAGGACGACAGCGAAGACATGGAAGACGCAGCGACGCCAAGAGCAGGAGTTTCAGAAAGCCACAGAGGTCCTTTATGCGTTGACGGAGGTGCTTCGCATACCTCCCACCGCCAACTCAAGCAATGGATGCGGAGGTCAATGCAGCGGAACCATCCGTAGAGTCACGCAAGCCTCTGAAGTGGTCCAGCACGCCTATCATTTTATATATTGAGGACCACCCCGATCGCATAACTGCGGTCGGGTGCTTGCTGATGTTGGTCTCTCCAACCAGCCGCAACCTCAAGGTCACAAAAATGTTAGTTGACGGCGGGGCCGGCTTGAATCTGATCTCCTCCGTGGTGCTCCAGAAGCTTCAAATCCCTGACAGCGAACTCGAAGAGACCGGAACCTTCCAAGGAATCATTCCGGGAAGGAGCAAGCCGAAGGGGAAGATTACGTTGCCGGTAACATTTGGCAACGAGCTGAACTTCAGGACTGAGAGGGTTACGTTCGACGTTGCCGATTTCCCATTGCCTTACAATGGGATACTTGGCCGCCCAAAGACTCGCCAAGTTCATGGCAGCCTCTCACTACGCCTACAACCTACTCAAGATGCCGGGCCCGATAAGCGTCATCTCTGTCCATGGCGACAAGAAGGATGCCCTTATCTGTGCCGACAAGATCTTCCGGGATGCAGCAGCCGCGATAGATTGCCAGACACTTACCGCTGAAGCTGCCGGGGGGAAGAAGACCGAGTCCAAGTCCGGCAAGGGTTCTGATGCTCACTCCGGCAAGCGCACCTCTTCGGAGTGCTGCGCTACCGTCGAGGACGCACCATCGAGCTCCATCGGTAAGTGCAAGAAGATGGTGGCTCCGCCGAAGACCAAGAAGGTGCCTGCCAAGGAGGACGGCGCTGGTGGTACCTTCACCATCAGTGCCTCTCTCGACCCCAAATAGGAAGGCGCTGCGTTGCTTTCCTGAGGCGAAGGTCGGCGTGTTTGCATGGCAACCGTCGATATCCCGGTGTTCCCAGGAAAGTGATTGAGCACCGCCTGGCCGTTTGTCCTCATGCGCGGCCCGTCAAGCAAAAAGTCAGGAAGCAAGCAGTGGAGCGCCAAGAATTCATAAGAGATCAAGAAACTGGAAGCAGCAGGCCTTGTCAGAGGAGTGCTCCATCCTACGTGGTTGGCCAATCCTGTAGTTGTGCGCAAGGCAAATGGGAAATGGAGGCTTTGTATTGACTTCACGGATGTTAATAAAGCTTGTCCCAAAGATCCATTTCCCTTGCCGCGCATTGACCAGATTGTTGACTCCACGGCTGGATGTGATTTGCTTTCGTTTCTTGATGCCTACTCAAGATACCATCAGATCTTCATGGCTGAAGAAGATGAAGAGAAGACCGCATTCATCACACCATGTGGCACATACTTTATTTCATACGGATGCCTTTTCGGTTTGAAGAATGCTGGTTCAACATTTGCAAGGGTAGTCCATGACGCTTTTGAGCCGCAGATGCACAGAAATGTAGAAGCCTACATGGATGACATAGTGGTCAAAAGCAAGGACAAAGCAACTCTGGTTCAAGATTTGGACGAGACCTTTGCAAATCTCCGCAAGATCAACCTCAAGCTCAACCCCGAGAAGTGCGCGTTTGGAGTCCCTTCCGGCAAGCTTCTCGGGTTCTTCGTGTCTCGAGGGATTGAAGCTAATCCCGACAAGATCAAGGCCATTGAGCAGATTGAAGCACCAAAGCGCGTCAAGGATGTACGAAGACTTGCGGTTGCGTGGCTGCTCTCAGCAGGTTTATTTCTAGGTCTGCTGAGCGCTACCGCCATTTTTCAAGATTTTGAAAAAGGCAGGTCCAAAGAAATGGACTCGAAGCGGAGGCTGCGCTGCAGGACTTAAAGAGATACTGTCCTCCACTCCAACACTTGTCGCACCTAGGCCACAAGAGAAGTTGCTGCTATATATAGCGGCAACCAATCAAGTTGTTTGTGCTGCGTTAGTGGCGGAGAGGGAGGCGGATGACGAGCCAGCAACCGCGGCAAGCACATCCAGCGACAAGCAGGGGGCTTCGCCGACAAGCTCTGGTCCCGACAAGGATGAATCCGCGCAGACACATGAACAGATACAGAAGAGGGTGGTGCAGCGCCCGGTCTACTTTGTCAGTTCCCTCCTGCAGGGGGCTAGGTCAAGGTACTCTGGGGTGCAGAAATTGCTTTTCGGCCTCCTCATGGCCTCGAGAAAGCTGCGCCACTACTTGCAAGCGCATGAGATCACAGTTGTCACTCGCTTTCCCACAAGAGGATACTGCAGAATCCGTGAAGCGGCGGGCAGGATTGTCGAGTGGGCCTTTGGAGCTGTCAAGCTTTGGTCTCAAGTTTGAAAGCACATCAACTATCCAAAGCGAGCATTGGCAGAATTCATAGCGTAATGGACGCCAATGCCGATGAAGAGATTCCTGAGACGAGCATTCCCGTCAAAGAAGCAAGCAAAGAGTGGCTGATGTACTTTGATGGTGCCTTCTCGCTGCAAGGCGCCCGGTGCCGACGTCGCTTATCGCACTCCACCGGAGAACACCTCAAGTACGTCGTCCGGATGCACTTTCCCAAGGAGCAAGCGACAAACAATACTGCAGAGTATGAAGGTTTGCTTGCCGGTCTCGTGGATCGCCGTGGACCTTGGGATCAAGAAGCTTATTGTCGGGGTGACTCGCAACTCGTCAGTCCGCCAAGTCAACAAAGATTACCAGAGTCCGTTGATGGAAGCCTACGTTGATGAAGTGAGGAAGCTAGAAGAGCACTTTGACGGCCTGCAAATGGAACATGTTCCAAGAGCTCGAGCGATATTCTTGGCGGCTTTGTCAAAGTCGCTGCGCTTAAGTTACACAATGGAACCGAGGATCTTTGTGCTCAAGCTGACTCAACCAACTGTAACACCATCAACAGGCAGAATAAGAAGAGGAAGTTGGCCTCTGGTGACTATTTTCCCACAGAGCTCCCGAAGCCGTCGTTGTAAAGGTCCCCAAGATCAACACCAACAAAGGTCTTTGAGGAGCGATCTGCTCCGGCTGCACCCGGGTTTGTTCCGTTGAAGCGGGCGCTCCCGACAAGTCTTGTTCCGGCAAGCAGTCGGGGAGCATCTAGCTCCGGCAGGGCAGCGGGCTCTTGCCGTGGAAGCTGATGTTCCCGCAGCGGATGTGCCTTTAGTCCTTGTTGTCGAGCCGCAAGCTCCAAAGATGGGCGCAGCGGATTGTCCATTTCCTCCGCATGGAGAACTTCCCAAGAGCAAGAAGAAGCGGAAAGAGTAGCCCGAAGTCAAGTATGTACCAGTTTGTCGACAAAGACACTGCATGTAAGAAGACTCAACGGTGTGAAATTGAAGTGTATTGCCAGGGAAGATGGACAGAAGCTGTTGGTAGAGATACATGGAGGCATATGTGGTCACCACATTGGCGCAAGAGCACTTGCCGGCAAAGCTTTCCGGCAAGGTTTCTTCCGCCGACAGCCTCCAGATGCAATCGCACAAGTAACCAAGTGTGAAGCATGCAGTTCCATTCCAAACAGATACACCAGCCAGCTCAAGCTCTCCAGACGATCCCTTTATCCTGGCCATTTTCGGTGCGGGGCTCGACATCCTCGGCCCCTTCCCCGAAGCTGTCGGGGCTTTGAGTACTTGTACGCCGCCATCGACAAGTTCACAAAGTGGCCGAAAGTGGAAGCGATGAGGAAGGTGACAAGATCGGCGGTCAAGTTCTTCAGGTCAATTGTTTGCCGTTTCGGAATCCCTAACATGATCATCACCGACTACGGCACACAATTTACGAGTCGCACCTTCATGCAGTACGTCCAAGACCTTGGCGCCAAGGTCTGCTTTGCTTATGTTGCTCACCCGAGAAGCAACGGTCAAGCAGAGAGGGCAAATGCTGAAGTGCTGCGCTGGCTCAAGACCAGAACTTTCGACAGGCTGCACAAGTGCGGAAGAAACTGGATCGAGGAGCTGCCGGTGGTTCTTTGGTCGATCAGAACGACGCCAAATCGAGCCACTGGCCAGGCACCCTTTGCTCTAGTCTATTTAGCAGAGGCAGTTCTCCCCACGGAACTCGTATACGGATCACCTCGAGTACTCGCTTATGATGAGCTTGAGCAAGAGCAGCTGCGACAAGATGACGCGCTGCTCCTCGAGGAGGATCGTCTTCGGGCCGCTGTGCGAGCCGCTCGCTACCAGCAAGCCCTGCGTCGCTACCATAGCCGCAGGGTTAGTGCCAGAAGTCTCGAGGAAGGCGACCTTGTTCTTCGGCGCGTTCAGTCCGCCAAGAATTCAAACAAGTTGGCCTTGAAGTGGGAAGGCCCTTATCGGGTGAAACGAGTCACTAGGCTGGCGCTGTCCGCTTTGAGACCGAAGATGGCATTCCGTGAGCAACTCCTGGAACATTGAGCATCTTCGTAAGTTTTACCCATAAAGCGCGGTTGTCGGAACCCGTTCGGTAACCACCTTTTGTACAAGTCTTGCGCTGTTGCATGTAATCCTTCGTACAAAGCAAGCGCAGACCCGATGCATCGATAAAGCTCATGTTTTATGCGACAGCTTGTCAAGTTCATGCTTTCATCAATTTATTGCATGCTTTGGCTAACACTTTGTGCAGCAACCACACCCGGTAAGCGAGAATCGAGCCGCTAGGCTCCATAATGTTATTCCCTCTTCTTTTCTTTTCTCAAAGGAAAGAAGGCTCCCTCGCGCACAAGTTAACCAGGGGAGGAGGAGATAATACTATGGACCAGGCACCGCTCGAGGAAGTTTCGCCTCATCGGGAAGCAAGAGACAGAAAAGCTAAGTTGCCAAAGTTTGAGCAATCAATTTTTAAATTTTTAGGTTATCTTCCTCGAACGATAGTACTTTGTATGGAGAACCTGTGTGTACAGGAACCAAATCGTGACTGGTCGCGCCCTTACTTTGTTTCGAGTCCGCTCAACAACTTAAGTGAGCTGCGGCTAGTCCGCGACAAGGTTGCTTGTCGGTAGCGATTCGCCCGCCGAAGTTGCTGAAGTTCACTCGCTGGCCACAAGGAAGGGTGCTCGACCGCAAGTTTCACGAAAAGCGTAAGGCAGAAATGTACAAAGGAACGAATCAAGTAGAGGAAATAACATTGCATTGATCGCCTAAGTAATAGATTTTTAAAGTTATCTTCCTAGAACGACCGCGCTTTGTATGAAAAACCCGTGCGCGGAGGGACCAAATCATGACTGGTCGCGCCCTTACCTTGTTTCGAGTCCGCTAAACAACTTAAGTGAGCTGCGACTGGTCCGCGACAAGGTTGCTTGTCGGTAGCGACCCCGCCGGAAGTGCTGAAGTTCCGCACTCGGCGCTCGCGGCAAGGGTGCCTGCACCGGCAAGTTTCCCTGAAAAGCGTAGGGTAGTAACATACAAAGCCAAGAGTCGAGTAAAGAAGTAACGTAGCAAATGTTGCCCAGAGTAAAGTTATATTACAAAAATAACTTATTGCGGCACTGGCTAAATCATTCTCAGAACTGAAATAACAGCGAAGAGGAGAAAAAGGGCGCACCGGCACCCAAGCCCCGGCAAGTCAGAGTTGCCGGGGGCTGCGGCAAACCAGAGTTGCCGGGGGCTGCGGCAAGCCAGAGTTGCCGGAGGCTGCGGCAAGCCAGTGTTGCCGGGGGCTGAGATATCAGATAAGCCCTTCGTCCCTTTTCAAGCATCCCTTTTTCATTAAAAACATTCTACTCGGATACAATCCGTGGGGAATGAAAAACATGAAAGGGAAGATTACAAGTATTAAATGCGGATAAGGCCCAAAGGCTTACAAATTAAAAAGATAAGATGCCCGTGATCCCTTTTCCTGTCCCTCTTTTCAGGAGGTAGGTCAAGGAGGCGAGAAGGGCAAAAGAAACGCCTAGGCGAGCTACAGGTGCGAAGGCACCAAGAGAACATCCCGGAGCTCCCGAGGGCTTGACGGAGATGGCGGCCTTGAGGCCGGGAGTTCGAAGGCAGGCGGCAGGACGCCAAGACGCGGTCGAGGGCACCACGCCTCAGATTCGACTCTGACGGCCTTGTCGCCATCCCTCTTCCCTTCCGCAGCCTCCCCTCGCCATCGCCCAAGGAGACGACCCGGGAGTTCAAGGAGCCGGCGACGCGGATGATGGGGTCGCCGGTGGCCTTGCAAGCGGCCTTGACAACTACTCGGGCCCGCGACCCTCGTCGTCGTTGTCGCTCTCCTCCTCGTCATTCTCGCTCGAGGGGGAATCTTCGCTGTCGGAGGAGCTGTCCACGCAACACGTCGCCCGAGTACCGAGATCCCCGAAGACCTTGACGGAGAGGAGATCACCCTCCATTAACTTAAAATGGAGGGTAAACCCCGCCCTCAGGCTGTGGATGCGAGTGAACGTCTTCCACCCACGGTCAAGGTACATCACATTAGGGGCTGGGAATACAACACGGACTCGCATGCCGCTGATTCCACAGCCCCTCATGTGCAGTCTCGATGTCTCGGCGGATCCGACTCCATCAAGGCTTCGCGAATGGAACTGGAAGCCGGAGGCGACGACGAGGCGCCGTGCAGCTCGACGAAGAACTTCGCAAGGGTCGTCCCTGTATGGACCGCCGTCGGGAGGAACCGCCCGGCGGAGGCGGAGACGGCGCCGCCCGTCCGCCTCTTCCCGGCGCCTCGACCTCGTCCACGACCTCGCCCCCTCCCTCTTCCTCTTGTGGCTGGCTCTGCCGCCCCGGGTGTGGGGTTGGGAGGGGAGCGCTGCCTAGCGGCGACCCTCGCCGCCACCGATGAAGGACCAAGGTTCCTTTTCTCCATGACGAATGAGAGAAAGGGGAGCAGAAACTAAGGAAAGGAGGGGATGGGAGAGTGCGGGCTTCTGCGCTCCCCTTCCGCTCTTTTTAAGGAAGCAAGGTGGGGGCTCGACCGCCTCGCTCGACAAATCAGGGCATAGGAAGAGCAGGGAATCAGGGCCAACCTGCTGCCTCTGCTCGCAACGGCCCAGTTTTCCTCTTCCACCGCCCGCGACCCCAAGAGCATGGGAACCACGTGGCGGGGATGCAGAATCGAGGCGACGGGTGGAGCGACCCAAGACGCCGCCCACTTCCCCACGACGCCGCAATTGACGCGTGCCGTTCTGGGGAACGCGGCGAGATACTGAGTGGGTTTGGTTTGGACCCAGGCCGCGTGCGTGCGTGCCCTATTTTGGGCCTGGCCCAACAGCGCTTCGGCACCGTGTATGGCCCTGCACCGGGGCTCCTGTCAGTGTACTAAAGTAGGGGTACCTTAGTACCCCGAACTTGTGCACGGGCAGTCGCAGCGTCCCCGTGGCAAGCCTCGCCGGGTGTCCGCCAAAACCCTCCGCAGCCATTCAGAAGACAAGACCCCGGCATGAGGAGCTTGTCGGGAAGGCCTCTCTAGGCACAGACAAGGCCCCGACAAGAAGAGCTTGTCGGGAAGGCCGCTCCAGGCACGCAGAAGACAAGGCCCCGGCAAGAGGAGCTTCTTTGGGAAGGCTCGAGCACGACAAGTCTCCGAGCACGACAAGGATTCGGCACGGCAAGGCGCTTTGTCGCGCATGCAACCTCTCTCCGTCTCCGCTCCAGCTCACCCAGCGGCGTGTCGCCATGGGACCGTTCCATGGGCGCGTGTCGGCGGCTGTGCTGCTAGCGGAGAAACAGCGATAAGCGGCCGACAGGCTCGCCATCGTGGCGGCGGAGGCGCACTGACGGCCTCTGTTGCCTTTGTTTGGGCGACAATGACGGGCATTTATTGCTTTTGTCCCTTGCCGTCAGAGTTAGGTATTTTTGCACTGTACACTGTTCAAGTAGGTGTACCAACTCCTGTTTTTACATTTGTACCCTCGCCTATGTTGCCACCTGTCGGAGACCCCTTTAGCATATAAAAGGAGGCCCGAGTGCAACGTAGAGGGGGGTTCGGTTCGCCAGGTTCGTCTCATTCGGTTCATTCGACCCACTCGAGACCAGATAGACTCACGCTAGGTTTTGTAGCTCTCGTTGCTCCCTAGCAAGAACACAATAGATCAAACAAGCAGCAGTAGGAGTTTTATCTCTCCGGAGAGCTCCGAAGCTGGGTAAACCGCTCGTGTGCCTTGCCTCGATCCGCTCTTCGTGCGATCTCCGCCCCCCTCCGAACCACAAGAGTCCTGCTCCGCCGGCCCCATAGGTGTCCGTGGGTACGATCAGCCTCCCCGACATAGACGCACAGTTCGGGACACCCTACCCGAGATCCGCCGGTTTTGACACCGACAAGGATGAACTTATATTACATGTTAACACGGGCTGGACAAAGCCCTTCTCCATGTTGATGGAAGGATAATTCAATAAATTCCCCAAAGAAAATTCTTTATAAGCGTTGCCATTATTCTACATTTTGCAAAGAGTAAATATAGATCAAATAATATTGGAAGAAACAGAGGATAATAAAGCTCCGGTGCAGACTGATGATACATAATCAAATAGCAATTAATTAACTACAGCGTTACAAGGCAAAAGGGAGAGAGGTACTGACAAGAGCAATGCAGAGCCCATTATTGTTTTGAGATCGTATGATCCTTTGAGCAAGGAGATTCATCTGAAATTAGTTTTCATACAAGAGAGAAGGTAAGGCACAAACAGAAATTTAGGAGTTCAAATTTTGAATTGATATCATAGGCGATTACGACCTTTGGGCTCCCGAAAGAGTTCTAATAGGGGTTTGGCCACTGGAGTAGGGGTAAAGCCTGTGTTTTCTGTGGCTGCTGATCTATCTGATTTAACAGGTATCACTACCTTTTCCAAATACCTAGTATGTACTCCTTGACGACCTGCACTCACCCTCTTCCTTTTGGACACCTATTACGAAAGAACAACATCTGACTGGAAAAACATAGTGTGACGACACATGGAATAGGTATATAAAATGGATAGGTATGGCATATACTCATATATGATGCTTAAACTAAGCAGATGGTGTAACAAAGTAGAAGTGATGCAAGTGGTCAGATGCAAAATATGTGCGACCAATACAACTTTGCAAAGTTTGAGCAAGCACCTTGATGGGTGAATAAGATAGGCCATCCTCCACCATGCCAAGTTTGATAGCCAGTGGATCGTTCCGCAATAGTCCTCTCGTGCGCCCATTCTCATATTCATTTTGATAATGTTCAATATCTGACATGCATGAAAACATAAAAAAAAAAGTGAGATTTTCTTCGTAATGCAGAAGTGATTCTACTCCAATACTGCCTCCTCAGAACCCCTTTGTGCTATCTCTCGCAATTCTTTTAAAAGATGCCATGCATGCTGTAATTTGTTGTGTGCATTAATATAATGTGGCCTACTACTCAAAATATGAGAGCTCCGTAGTGATGACACTTCGCAGATGATAGCTTCAACGTATAGTAAAGAAGAACAAGTCGACCTGACTTGACAGATTCAAAATATACTAAGGGAGAACAACTCGACCTGACCAGTCGACCGCAAGAGAAGAGTATCATCTTAAAGAAGAGCAGAAGAGCAAGCAGATGGAAGATATTACAAGTCTTTTAATACAATGTTGCTTGGCCACCCATGATGAACCAGAACGCACAGAGAAATACTATTCTTTCCAGTCTCTCCATGTGTGGCTCACATGCATATCGAAACTAAAGTAGGAACATTTAGCTAACCAATTAAATATCTCTCAGTTTTACTAATATCAGCAATAATATCAGATATGAATTTGTACAACTAAGCTTGTTTAGCTCGATGGGTGGAGCAAGGTTATTACGACACGAACCACGTAGGCTGATTGTGGTCATCATAAAATGGGGAAAACATAAGCATGATGAGTACAATGTTGACCGTGGTAGTGGGATGGCAGACCTGAAGCTGCAAACCGCGCAAAGGGTAGTTAGCAACCGATGTTTGCTTTGAAATAACAACTAAGATTTGGTATGGACAAGAAAGTACGGTCAACAAGTGACAAAGAAATGCAATTATGCTGCCTCTCTATATGTCGCAACATGCATTTGGAAACTCAAGTGGGACCTTTAGCTAACCAATAAAATGTGTCGGTTAACTAATATCAGTATCATATCACAATCATATTTGAACAACTAAGCTTTCGAATTCTGAGTGTTGTGTTGTTTAGCTTGAAGGGTGGAATAATGCTAGTACGGCGTAAAGCACCTCACGCAGATCATAGTAGAGTAGATAAAAGGGAAAGCCCTAAGCATCAAGAGAAAAATTAGGAAAGTGGAACTAGCTGGACCGATGGGTGGCGCACATGCTTTTTGAAACGAATATAGGAACATTAGGTGACCAATTAAACGCTTCTCTGTTTTAGTGATATGAGCATCATATCAGATTCGTATTCAACACGTAAGCTTTGGGTTGACGTCTTGAGGAGCAGTGCTAGCACGACACGAAGCACCTACGATGATGGTAGTGAATATAAAGGGGGGAAACCATAAGCTTTACGAGTATAGTGCCCGCGCCATGGCGGATCTGAAGGTGCAAACCGGACAAAGCTACTTCGCAACCAATGTTTGCTTTCAACTAGCCACTACGATTTGGTACAGACAAGAAAAGTACAGTAAACAAATTACGATCTATTTTTCGAGTGAGATCAATAACTTAAGCACATATGGAAGAGTACCAGCTCTCTTGCGACACGGTGTAGGCCTATGCTGATACGTTGAGGGTGCTGCGGGTGCGATGGCTGTCGGCGGAGGGGAAGAAGACTTTAGACGGCAGACGGCCGGGTCGGGGGATATATCCTTTTGCCGTGGACGAGGCGGTCAGAGAGCGGCAACGGCAAAGGTGGACGGCAAGCCGGATGAAGCAAGAGGAGGCGATGAAAGGATCCTAGTCCAGCGCCGTGGATGAGAGACGTCCATCTCTTGCAGTGGACGACGGGGTAGGGGTAGCGGCTCCAGCAAGGTGGAGGATGGGGTGGCGGACGGAGGAGGCTGGCCGCAGTCCGAAGGTTGTCGTGCCGCCGACGGTGTATGAATGGGGAAATGGAGGGGAGGGGGGATCTCAAACTTTGGGACGCACTTCTCTGAAATGGGGGAAAGTTACGAACCTATCCCCCGTTTAAAATTTCGGACATCGCGTCGGTTGGGGATAGGACAGTAATCTCACATCTCCCAAATATTTGCCGGTAACTATTTTGGGCGAGGAGAGGGTGTTTTGCCGCCCACGGTTGGTGCCCACGGTGTATGAACGGGGCTGACAGGTAGGGCGGTTGTGTCACGTCTGATGGAAGTTACACATCTGCCCCTATTTAAAATATAAGCCTACATCGATTTCGGACAAGGAGAGTTTGTTTTGCCGCCCACCGTGTATGAATGGGGAAATGGAGGAAGAGACACATGTCTTTTGGACGAGCTTGAATCAAATGTGTTTTGCCGCCCACGTTTGGCGTCCACCGTGTCTGAATGGGCTCAGAGGCCGTCGTGTCACGTCTAATTGAAGTTACTAGTCTACCCCTATCGACAGCAGTATAAATCCTGTCGATAAGGATGTCAAGTGTCAGGGGTAGACAGTAATTTCCATATCGCAAACACTTGCTTCGGGCATCCCACAAATTATAGTGGGTGTTTAGCCGCTTCGTTCAAAACTTGGGAGAATTAGCATTCATGTTTGCCCTGGGACCTGGCAAACTAAATTCAAATCCAGTTTGTATTCAATTACGAATATCTACAGATAATTATACGTTTTGTTATTTATTTCTTCAAAACCACAACAAAGATTTATTCCACCTTTATATATGATTATGATTTAGAAATGCCGTGATCTTCAAATTCAGTAGGTTGGATACACTCTGAGTCAAACAGTTATTTCATCCAATACAATATGCTCACACGAAAAACAGTTCACCTTATGTCAATCATACAAGTAATGAGGATTACATAGCCTAAAAATTAGGATCATTACAACACATGGACAACATAGGGGTCTTGCAACATAATCCATTCAGAGACATGACACAACATGCAAGTACAATAATCTAATGAAAATTTCAACTGGTATCTGAAGAAGAACCGGGATTATCTTGGGCTTCAGATAGCAGAAACAGCAGGACCTCCTCCGTCTTCAAATGCAACATTCTTACTTCCTCCTATTCTTGGGTTGCTTGCATAATGCGTGCCGCTAATTTCGTAATTTCCAGCCTCAAGATAAAGATTACCTCATTCATGGCAGCCACACCATCTCTTTCTGCCTCTAGTAGAGCCTCAAGCACTATAATATCTGTGCTCGCATCGCTCTCCGGTGGTGTTGCCTCCGAACTGCTACCATCTGGTAACATGGATGGCGCCTTTGCTTCCACAAATAGATTCTAGGGTTGTACATTGTGTCCTAGTGTGAGCGGCATCCTGAAAGGTTTCATTTGGACATCGATGAAGAGATAGTTATCGTATGATCCAGGCAGTAAGCTTACATGGTAAAGGACGGACGAATTACTGCCGAGCATGGCAAACTGTATTTAAATGGTTCGAAGTAGCATCAGCCGAAAATAAATTAAAATGGTAAGATGAAACTAGGGATGTAAGTGGCAAATAAACAAAATCTGCCAGTCCCATCTAGTTAGTTTTTGCTACCTCCCTAGTTCATTTTCCTCAAAAAAACAAAAACTCTTTTGAACTATCATACCACTAGTGGACTTTAATCGGGATTAAACCAGACCCAGTTGACATCCCTAGTTGAAAGGGAGTGTACAACCGCTATATTTAAGTTGCCAAGGCATCTAAGAAGTTGAAATAATCTGAGAAAGCACTTAACAGTGTGGCCTCATATAAACTACGAAGACAGTCTTGTGATGAAGTTGAGAGGAAAAGTTAAGGACTCACATAAAATAGGCATGCATTTCTTTATGATAGTACAGCAGGCAGTGCTGACATATTGGCCAACTCAGGTATAGCGTAACAACAAATAAGCATTCGAATCAAGCAATACAACAAAGCAGACAACTGAACTATTTGTAATTCCGTAGGATTACACGTTGAGGGCACAAGCCAAGAAAGCGGCCCACTCGCATTACATTTCACATGTACTAAAACACACTGGCTTACCATATGTTGTTGTGAAGCCTAGCTGCTATTGCAATGTTCTTTGAAGATATCGTCAGCATCCCGTGGTTGCAAATCTAGTTGTTGTAGTTTATTCTGCACCATCTATTTAGGTAAAATGAATTTTAGTCGCATGCACTGGTCTGAATTGATCATCAGTGGTTCATCTAAACTAATGAAAGAAGGGTGTGTGCATACACGACAATACTCCCTCCGATTCTTTTTACTTTGTGTATAACTTTTTCTTAGTTTTCTCGTATTAGTCTGCACGTTGTCGATTCCTAGCGCTGGTTTCCTTTTGTGCTCCGCCCCATCCGCCTCTGCCCTAATTAATTGGCAAATTAGTCTAGAAAAATTAAATCAGTGCCCTCCTTGGTATGCGGGTCAAGAGTTATGCGCAGAGTAAATAGAATCGGAGGGAGTATATCTGCTTCCCTCTATTTTTATGCTTGTTCGAGGTGCCAGCCCCAAAAGAACAAATATTTTGCTTGATGGGGTTGGCAGCTCCATAATTAATAGAAGCATCAAATTAGTCATGCAACTTGGGAAGATCAAGAACACACAAACAAGTAATGAACAGAGGCTCGGAGCGGTGATGTAATAGCTAGCATCGTAAAATGTAGGGTAAAAGCGAACAAAAGCGGCAGAACCACATGCTAGTTTGCTGATGTGTAATTAAGCATAGAGAACATTAAGCAGTCTGATGGAACCAACAGGTGGCTTCAGAACAAAACTAAAGCATATTAACTATATGTGCACTTGTATGTAATTTAGCACATGTAACATGTTCACTGCCAGAAGTATGGCCCTACAGGTGCAAGCAGAATAACGCGTCTCATGAAAAACTGAATGATGCCCTGAAGAAATTCAAAGGTGCGCTGCTTATGCTAGAAAAGTGAACGTAGGCGCCGGCCGTTGGATAATAGTACCTGATTCTCGGCGGCGTATGGGTATCGTTGTCATACTTGATAGCTAAGGATCGTCGATGGTGCTCGTGTTGCGGTTGAGTTTGGGCGGTTGTCACACTTGTTGAAGCGGCTCCGGTGCTCTGATTCTTGGCGCTGTCGACATACAAGAAAGCTCATCTGTGGTAAGTGAACAGTTGCATGATAAAGAGAAAAACAGAAGGAGTACAAATCGAAATAACCTAATGAGGCTGCGGCGTCGGTAAAGCAGGGCCGGTGGAGTTGAATATGGCGTTCGTGGAGCGGGTCCGGCGATGGGCGAAGGCTTGCTGCGTTGTACAGTGCTTTTGGTGAGGCGGATCTGTTGCGGTGGACGAGGGCTTGTATGAAGGGCCAGCGAAGGGGCGAACGAGGGAGTCAGTGAAGGGCCTACGCTGTGGTGGACGAGGGCGCCGGTTAAGCAGATCCGGTGCGGTGGACCATGATGGCGGTCAAGGAGATCTGGAGCGGTGGACAAGCCAGTCGCTGAAGCGGCTCCGGTGAAGTGGTGAGTTGGCAGTTGGGGGTTCCAAGGTGTGGAAGGTAGATCCGGCGAGGTGTGAGGTCCACCGCTGGGGCGGAGGACTAGATTCGGCGGTTTGCCGTGGTTGGGGGGGGGTCGGGGAGGGGAAGGGGAGGGGCTCTGGGGAAGAATGTTGGGGGCAAAGAGGGGAAAACAATGGAGTTACCAAATCAGCCCTTTTCCGTTCATGTGGTAGGGGTAAACAGGAATATCGCAGGGCTAAACTTTCGGGCGCGTGATATTTCGATGTGAGCGGGAAGTTTGAAAGCTTTTGGCGCCTAAAATTATAAGTATTATGCTCTTGTACGGCCGACTATGATATCATGGCCAACAATTTGTTTGTTTTGCACGCAAAAAAATGTGCATGTTTTGAAAATCAATATCTCCAACTCGAAACTTAGATTGTCCATTCAATTCAAATATGGATCATTGAGCTACTACAAGCAAATACCATCATACGGTCCAATTCAAATGAAATTCCAAATGTGTTTATCCTAAATATGATGACAAAAGAAAAATGTGTATGTGTATGAATAAAGTGGATGATTATAAAGTTTGAACATGCCCGTATGTGTATATCTCCAGGTTTGATATATGAATTTGAAATCACGAAATCCCAGCTTAAAAAATGTACCTCCATTTAAATGAATTACAAAAGCTAATGATGGAGTCGAATTCCAAAATTCCAATCTTAGGTTTGTAATTCTGGTACATCAAGGTATATCACGCATGTTCAAAAGTATCGTTATCTCATAGTACAAACTGTGAAAAAAATTGATCAACCATGAGTGCACAATATCTCAATTACGCTAAAGTCCCTCAAATATAGACACCTCTCTCTTTATCTGAATTCAACCCCCCTCCCCCACCACACACACACACAGAGAGAGAGAGAGAGAAGTCGTTCTCTCCCCCAAACACCAACACACGAGCACATTAACACCCCTCTCTCTTGTAAAGTCCGGACCCCAACATAGGTCTCTATCATTTTGTCTCTCGGGCATGCACACATCTCTTCCCTCACTCTCTAGGTCTCTTGCTATCTCTCTTACCCAAGCACACGCACTATGTAGAGGGTATATTTCCCATACACACAAAATGTCACCCCCAAACGTCTATCTCCCTAGTTATGTGGTTCTCGTGCACTCACCTCACACACCACCCCCACTTCAAACAAGCACACTTTGTCTCCTTGTGCACCACTCTCTTCTTTCTATCTCTCCCACATGCAGACCCGCCCCAGCTCTTCCCCTGTATACATATATGTCGTGACTCTTTGCATAGCTCCCTAATGTATAATCGTTCTCGATTTCGCACATTGTTCTCTACACCATCTATTCTAGATCTCTCATGAAGTCCCTATCACACACACGATGACTTGCTTCCCTTGCGTCTCCGTTCATAGGCCAATTTAGGACAACATCAACATTATCTCCCTATCTATACGCCATTTATGGACACAAACGTCCCCTCTCGCCCCCTCTCTTCCTCTCTCTTCCTCTCTCTCTCTCTCTCTCTCTCTCCATCGCTAGCTCTCTCTTTCTCTCGCTCTCACACCCCTCTCCCACACACACACTCGATGTCTCTTCCAAATAGTCTGCTCCCCCCGCCCGCACCTGTGCTATCTCGCTACTACACATGTCACACCATCCCCCCTTCCCTTATACTAGGTTTACATCATCAGTGGTCTCTCTACTCCACATACACTCTCTGCCTCTCACACACAAACGCGTGCACAAACACACACAGACACACACAAACACCCATTTACCTGGATCCTCATCTCTCCTCATGTCCGCATGTGTATCTCACACACTCACTATTTAATTATGTATATGTGTCTCCATGTTACACAACACAAAGCCCCATGTACATGTCTCTCTCTATCCTCCACACACATAGACACAAAGAATCTGTTATCATTGCCTCAGTCTCTAACATATCACACACGCACACTCTCTCTCTCTCTCTCTCTCTCTCTCTCTCGCAAACACGCTCAACAAGGGTTTCCCCGTGAATAACTTACCGTCTATTCATCAACAGTCGTGGCAGTATGGCGAACACGAGACGTGAAAAAGAATAAATCTACACGTGCTTAGACCACCTAGTATGACTACTAGGACTAGAGCAAGCCAAAAAGCGCATCGCCGTCACCCCCCTCCTTGTCGGCGACGGAAAATCTTCGCTTTACACAAATGAGAAGTCATTGTGCTAAGGCCCCACATGCCGAGGCGTTGAGTAGAATGTAGATGCTAGTTTACGGAAGCAAGTATCGATAATACGTTTGTATCTCCATACTTATATTTCTTCTCTTATAAAAAAACCGAGTTGGTGATGATGGTACGTTTGCCATCTTGCAATATAGACCGTCCGATCTATATCTGACAGATGGAAATTAAACTAAAAGATACCCGCACCCCTATCCACATTTGCAGACAAGGCCTTCCCTCGTTAATCTTTGTCTCCAACAAACCTCATTGTTGAGCAATTAATAAAGGAAGCCTCTGGAACAAACTGGCACAGTGGCGCATTTGCCGGCGTCGTCAATCCCCATGCCTCCGCCAGTCCGACCACCAACCACCACCACACCCCACTCCTCTTCACCTTATCTCATATTTCTCGAGATATCATTAGTTTTTACACATGGGATTACTTCCGCAAGGGTCAATCACAACAAGTGTTTTATAAAAAATGCATCTTGATGTTCCGTGCAATGCACGGATCTTGCTAGTACTCCTACACAAGACTAAGTTGGTGATGCTGGTGTGTCTGCCATCCGTCGTTTCTGACCATTAGATCTACATCTAACGATTGTGAGGTAAGTTGTTGCCTTTTCTCACCAACATCCCACTTGTCTACCAATTTGTAGAAAAACCCATAATTAGTATCTTAAAACCAACCACATCCCTCCCTGACCTCACCAAAACAGCCCAAGGAATATATTCTAATTGAAATATAATATATCTCTAGTGACATATGTATATCAAAATTAGAGTATTTTGTACCAAGTTTGTGAATAAGTATTATTCTAATTATGATTCGTTGCAACGGACATGAACATTGCTAGTATTTCCAACCATGCATTTCTTTTCCTAGTATTCCATAGTTTCAAGTTTTCCATCAAGATATTAGTCACTCATGGTTGATATTTACTTTCAATCATGTACACATATGCACTATGTAACTAGCCTTGCTTATTGGCTTCCAAAGCTTAACTTTCACTCCTACTTAGAATATGTAGAGTATTTAACAAAAAACTACCACTTTCAACCAGCCCTAGGAGGAACCTACTGTACAAAAAATAGCAAAAACATATGCACTATGTAACTAGCCTTGCTTATTGGCTTCCAAAGCTTAACTTTCACTCCTACTTAGAATATGTAGAGTATTTAACAAAAAACTACCACTTTCTACCAGCCCTAGGAGGAATCATTGTACAAAAAATAGCAAAAACATACCCAATATTTCTTAATCCACGCCAAAAACTACCTAGTACTCCTACCGATTAGGTTCGTTTTAACCCATTTATGACAGGGTTGGCCCACATGTCCGTGCTGACGAGGCAGCTTAAACCAACACATTTTGTTTGACCGTTGACACGAGGGACCCACATCTGACCTTCTATCCTGTTATTCCCCATCAAATCATTATTTTTCCTGAACATTACTTCAAACAGTACTGATGCGTGTTGGTCGGTGGCGCCGGTGATGAGCGAGTTGGCCGCCGCTCCGCCGGACGGGTCGGACGCCGTGCTGGCCTCCGCACGGGTTGGCCGGCTGGCCCGAGCGTGACTCATGAGCGAGCAAGCCGCCGCGCCGGCCTTTGCTCGAGCCAGATGGCTGGCCTTAGCGCGGCGCGCGCAAGCAAGCCGCCGCGCTGCCGTGCCAATCTAGCTAGCAAACCTTATAGACAAGCAGCTGGACGGTGCTATCTTGGCTAGCTAGCGGCCGCGAGCGCCGGACGGAGCTAGCATCCGGGCTGCCGCAACATGAGCTCCACACCGCCGGCGGTTTTGACCTCGCCTTCTGCCGGCGGTGGTAGCTGCGTCCCACGGCCGAGGATGACTAGGTGGACGGGCCGGAGGTAGGAGGTCACTCGAGGATTTTTGTTGGTAAGAGCATGTACAATGGTTGATAAGGTAGTCTTATCTTAAGTATGACACGTATGCAAGTGGTAGTAGTTTCTTGGCATTTTAGTGGTTTCTTGCATTATTAGAGCAAGTACAATAGAGCCGAGTCAGTGGGCTATAAGAAATAAACTACTACTACATGTTGGCTATAAGATGGGATGTAGATGACATGGCACTAGCTTATAGCCAGCAGCTAGCTATACTATTAACCATGCTCTTAGGGGTTTCTTGTAAGGAACAATGTACGTACTACTAGCGACAAAAGGCGATTCTAGGTTGCGTTGTACTCCAATGAGTACTACTAGTGGTCGCGGGAGTGTATACCTCGTTTTGTGGGTTCGATCCCGGCCGAACACACGACGGCCTTTTAAAAAAATAGTATACTACTACACTTTGCTGCGAGCCAATATTTTACACGGGTAGTTTGAGTTTTGAAGTCAAACGGACGTGCGGCCCCACAATCTGGGTGCACTGGACAGCCTAGCCACGTGAACGGGTTTTCCTTCCCAAGATCCCGTGGCTCGCGGTGGCCCTAGCCAAGACTCGCTTAGAAGCTTCCAAATTAGTAGCATATTTTAACTAGCGCCTCCCAATTAAGCCCGATGAGCCGGAAAAGCCTGGCGGAGCATTGGGAACTGTGCAATATGGCTCTGTACGTAAAGTGCTCTACTACTACTCTGTAGCTTGTGGTGTTGCATGCATGGACTTCACTCCATTATCGGCTCTACTATAAAATAAATTCCTCTTGACGTGTTTTTATGAAACGGAGGCAAAAGCTTTGCTTCATCTCATTCATAAAGAAGGAACTACTAACAAAGTTCGACGAGATCCATTACACCTCCACAAATGGAAGCGAAAAGCCTAGTCTCGCTGTATCAAATAACTCAAATGTTCTGCCCCACAAAGAACTGGGTCATTGATGAACAGGCTGCTAGTGTGTGCGTGAGAGGAGCGGGCTGAGTAGGCCAGCTACGTGAGAGGAGCGGCTGAATAGAGCACCAAGAGTACCCACTAGGCCACTACACAGTGTACTTCCCTGCATTGATAGTACAAATGATGGTTCTAGAGAACGATAGTACCCGCCCCTTCCAACCGTAGCTCCTTGGCCCTGAGATTCAGGAGTTCAAAACTGGTGCACTATACAAGACTAGACTAGAAGTACAATACTCCCTCCTTTCCGGTTTATAGGGCTCATCTCAAAATTTTAGTTTTTCCATTTTATAAGGTTCAATTTGGTTGTTTCCCATCACATGTTTAGATTCCAAGGTGCATTAAATCATTGCATGCAAGTATTAAGAGAAAATTGACCAATGAATGTAATTTATGCATGCATGCATTGCAATTAATGCATTGGTAAACATACTTTTTTGAGGAAAACAAGAGCATTAATTGGGTGCTTTTTTGAGGAGTAGTTGAGAAAAGTAGTACTAGTATCGACTGATCTGATGTGTACTCCTCAAATCACATAATGTAATGACGCTTTTTGACACTAGTTACGTGTACAAAAATGGCAAAAACATACCCAAAATTTCTTAATCCACGCAAAAAACTACTACCTAGTGCTAAAAATTTCTTACTAGTGCTATTATTTATAGTATAATGCAATCCCATAACGTTACATAATGCTAGTACTAGTACTCCATGGTACCAAAAACTACTACCTAGTGCCACAAATTTCTTACTAGTGCTATTATTTACTAGTGCTATTATTTTAGAGTAGTAAATAATAGCCTCTCCCCTTCGCTGAGGAACGATCTACAGTTGGAAGGGACGAGGCCCTGTGGTTACTACGCTCTTATCTCCTCCTCGCCAGTTCCCCTCCCCCCGAAGAGAAGGCAGTTCATCGCTGCTCCCATGGATTCGCCAGGAGGTTCTCCTCCTCGTCGGGGCTGGGAGACCTTGGACGACGATTCTCTGGGAGAAATCGCACGCCGCTCCGACGTCCTCACCGCTGCAAGACTTGGTGCTTCCTGCACCAACTTTTTCAAGACGCTGCTTAAACATGCTTGGGAAAAGGCCATGCTTGTTGGTCTTCCATGCGTCCCCGAGGAGAAGGTTCTTCTATGGGACAATTCTTCGAACAGTCCACCGCTCCCTGGCCATGGTTGCACGTTGACTCCGCTAGAGTTGACAACATTGAGAGGTAGTCGGATTTTGTCCGATGAGCAGGTCAGTAATGGAGTTTGATCATGTAGTACTTAGTTATTCCATTTCCATCCCGTAATTTCTCCGCTGCCCACCGTCTTATATATAGGTCTGGGTCGCTGCCAATGAAGATTGGCTTGCATACCTCCGACCGGATACCACCATGATTTTGCACAACATCCACAGCAGTGCGGCCGTTCCGGTAGATCCCTTCTCCACCATTGGGATCGGCCTTCCGGACTGGCTGGGCAAGAATACGTATGATGATGCCTACATGAGATTGAAGAAGATAGCAATTGCGGACCTGCCGACAAAGCGACGCGGCTACGACGATTACTATCTCATCGCGAAGAGTTCGACATAAGGATTGCCATCAATGCAGGAGGCAGAATCGGCAGAGGTCGGGCGCATGTTGGTGGCGGCAGATTTGTACCCCTACATCGCTCGAAGACGCCAGGCGCCATCTAGGCCGCATCTTCACGGTGACAAGCCGTGGGACTTGTTTCATCTGGTTGACATCCCTACGATGCACGGGAGATTACAAACGGAATGCACAAACCATCATTTGCATCCCTAACGGCACTCCATTATTTTGCAGGGACCAGTCATACCCCGATCAAAATAAGATCGCCGATCCTGGATGTGCATTTGCATCCGCGATTCGGTCTAACCTGGAACCTTGTAGCTGACTTTGGCATATTGGGATCAACTATCTTAGCAGTCGTTACCCATGGTACCACTAATGTGCAACATGGTCACATAATCTACCACGATCGGACCGTCACCATCTACCCAGGTATTCCATTTTTAACCCTCTCGCCTTCTCTTTCATTGTTGTACTAGTAGTATACTTTGTAGTACTAGTAGGGGTACTTTTTACCTTGCAGGACGAGTATAGCTAGCTAGGCCCTTGAAGACTTGAACCCACTAGCTGCCACCATTTTTGTTTTTCCATGTCTTACTATCTCGTCCATGTAGCCAAGAGTGGCTATATATAATAAGCCGGTTATTTTATTTCCTCTATACCGGAGTAGCACTATTTGCTGCACAGTATTACTGACCACCACATTTGAGCACAACACTATTATGCAAGGACCTTGACTATGTACGTCACCATGTGTCCAGATCTGGGATGCCGCGTGTACCAGATGAACGGCGCCGAGTTCGACCCCCGTGATGCTACGTGGGTGCCGAGGAACACTCTTGGAGAGTACTACGCTTTCATCGGGGACAACTACCCCATTGTGAAGCGGATGCCACCTTCCATGCACGACCACGGAAGGCCTGCCGTTCATGAAGCATGGTTGTGTCTTCAGATCGCACCACGGATGAACGACATGCTGGGACACGCTATCCCTGATTTATGTCTCTTCATCTTGGATGAGTCTCCATCGTGTGGAACCGGACTAGAAAGCTGCGACAATGATTCCCGTTGCCCACCGCTATGGATCATGCCATCCATGAAGAACACCTGGGACTGGAACCTGGAGGAGGACATGTAGCCCATCTATAACGTGTAAGTGGAGTACGGTAATTGTGAACGGTAGCACTGTGAATATATGTAGACTAGTCGTGCACAAATTTATCACATGAGTTGGAGATGAATTTGTGTGGCATACTTGCATTTGTATTTTAGAATTTATTACTAGTAAATGTGTTATGTCTACGTGCAACTTGTGTGGTTGTTGCACGGGCTCCAACACGCTCTTTGAGAAAAAAAGGTCGCACAGCTTTGGATATACGTGACGTGGCGGCATCATACAGTAGCATCGTTCGCTATAGTTGTACTAGTACACTCCTACTAGGACGACAACTCCTATAAAACCTTGCTCTTGGCTCTTTGCCTCTTCGGGAGGTTCAACAGTTCATACTCGTGTGAACCTTGCACTTGGCTCTTCACCTCTTCGGAAGGTCCAACAATGATGATACTACAGTACAATATGCTTCCGCAATCGACACCGATTGAACTGCTGCACGTCCACCGCGAGGGCAAGGGGCGAGGAGAGGCGCTGTAGTCAAAACCCTCTCCTCGTCCTGCGAACCATCACAAGATGGGCGTAGGGAGAGGCGTAGTAAGTAAGCTTCTCCTCGTTCGGCGAGTTGACGGGACACATCAAAGCAGTACTAGTACTAGTAGTAGTAGTCCATACTGCGTCCTTTCCGATTAATATGGCTTAATTTGACACGAAAAAAATACACTGGCGGTCAACGTATGTAACAGTACGCTCTTTACGGTCACTATATATAGTTTTGCGGCGATTATGCGATCACTAGCTCATCGTAGAGCACCGTATTGCACCCTCTTGATCGCCACATAGTCAACGTGGCACTTTGTTGACTGGTTAAATTGTCACCTCGCTTCGGGTCCCACCTGCCGTTGGCGAGCAAAGAAATCAGTTAAACAAAACTTTACGCAGCGCGACACGAGTCCAACCCTTGCGCACGAACCGCCTGGCTGTGTATGTGAGTGCATGCACGTGTCCTCCTCGCCTTCCAACAAAGAGTGTACTACATGATGTACATCTACACTTCCAATGCATTTAGCCTTTAATCTACTAAATCGATATTGATTGACTAATGCACCAAATTGTGCTGTAGGTATAGGCTACATGTCTATACTTAATTACAGCATGCAACGGCCTTCATTTAATCTTCTTATCTCAATGGTCGCATGCACACATAAGTCTGCTACTTTTGGGCGTTAATTATGCCCTGGTCAATGTCTAAATCTCTAAATGTACAGTCTTTCACGGACGTCGAGAGTAGGTTGAGCACTTGAGCATGAGCGTGTGTGTTGCGTCGTGTGCTGTGTGCCGCATGGGTGCGTGAGTGTTGCATGCGTCCATGTGTACGTGTGAGTGTTGCATGTTGCATGCATGCATGCATGCATGCATGGGGCTTACTCCCTCCCATTGACATGTTCATATTTCAAGCTTCCTCTGTTCCCTCCATATGGTGATACTCCCTCTGTTCCCAAATATAGTAAAAAGTTGAGTCATCTATTTTGGAACGGAGGGAGTAGTACGGAGTAAAAGCCTCCCTCTATTCTCAAATATGGAGTATTTGTCTTTCTACAGATTTCAACAAGTGACTAGGTACAGAGCAAAATGAGTGAAGTGAGCGTAGAGGCATAGGGATACTGTAGAAAGGAAGTCCTCCGATCCATTTATTCCCCATCTCGGTCAGAGAGAACTATTCAACTAGTCTTCGCAGTGAAGTGACAATACACACTGCAGCAGATGGGTCACGTAATTAATAAGCTGAACCAACGTGTTGGTGTTACTAAATCAGCCTTACCCAGTACTGCCATCATGTTTTCCAGTAGAGCACGCTTCCGCAAATACACCTACGCACCTCTGTCCTCCATTAACTAACATATGGGCCCTGTTGTGGTAGACCCACATGTCATCGGTGTAACTATTTACACTCCGAAGGACGCTATATCCTGGTAGTAGTACTAGTAGAATTGAGATTGAATGCACTTTCTTCCCCGTCTTCCACTCTTCTTCCTCCTCTCTTCTTCTTCCTCCTCTCTTCCCCATCGTCGGTCGCACACCATTTACCCCCGCTCACTGCTTGCCCGCCCGCGCCATCTTCCTTGGTAGCTCGCGCGTACCATATCCCCTCGCTCACTGCTCGGCCACACGAGGAGAAGCTTCTTCGCTCGCCCGCCCGAATCCACTTCCCCGCTGGTTCGCAGGCACCGAAAACCCCAATGGCAGAACCGACTGACACACAGAGCCGCGATTGGAATTCCCTCCCCGATGTTCTCTTGGAGCAGATCTATAGTCGTATGGACCTACTCAGCACCGTCCGTCTGGCCGCATGCTTGGTGTCTTTGTACCGTCTACTCGTCTGCAACCGGCCGGCTCTTTTCAAGACACCCTACTTGCTGATGCCCGATCCTCGCAGGTGGCCCAGACACCGACTTGACGATCCTACGGAGGTTGACGTGGTGCCCCTCGACATGCTACCACTACCCGTCCACCTGCCCTTCGTGCGCGACCACTACTGGGCGGGCATGAAGGCCAACTGGGTCGTCCTCATCCACCAATCTGGTAGTCCATGGCGTCTCGTGGATATCTACACCCAGCGAGATCACCCTTCCATTTTTGGATACCGCCGCCATCGAGCCTCGCGTCGCCGGACACTCCTGCCTACTACGCACGAGACGCGTCAAGCTTTTGGCTCGACCTCTGTTTGCAGAAAGTTGTAATCTGCGAATTGCCCACACCATCAGAAGACTACATGGACTACAAGCTCATTGCCTTGTTCAACAAGGGATTAGTCTATCTAGAATCTGGTCGCCATACATGGTTATGGCTCATCATCAATCCTGTTGAGGAAACATTTCTGTCTGATGCTATAGTGCACGATGGCATCGTTTATGCGGTCGACGCATAGCTTTGGCTACCTATACTGGTGGAATCTATCGTCGTGTAATTGTTCTATCTCATCTCATCTTTACCTTATGAATACGACTGTCTGTTCATTTGTTACAAATTTAGAATGCATAGCATGTCTATAACCACATCATTGCTATATGTTCCTCTCATTTCCTAGATTTTTATGACCACACATGTTATTGTTAGAGTTGATATGAGAACAATTGGCATCTAATGATTGTTAGAATACATATTATGAGCATAACATCATGATTGCTATATGTTACTCTCGTTTACAAGATTTTTATAACAACGCATGTTATTGCTTAGAGTTGATATGAGAACAGTAGTAGTAAGTGCTATGGTAGAATATGAGTAGGCGCTGTCATAGCTGTTTTCCTCTCATTTTTACATGATGTTTGAACCATGACATATTGCTAGAATATGAAATCCTTTGGCATATTTTTTTAACTTGGGGTATGATTATGACCACGACATTGCAATTCTCTGTCTATGATATGTGTCACTGTTATAATAATCTTAATTCCACACATACTCTGAACATGATTGTTTATTTTTGTCCTTTTGGTCTCCAATTTGAATTGTTGCAGCAGACGAATGCGCTGCCTTCATGATTCCAGGACCTGGAATCATACCAGCCGATGGGTGGTGGTTTATCGCTCGTTCAATAACGGCGGTCATTTGACGCTCATTCGCACGCACTAAATTGACCAAACCATTACATCAAACCACATGCAGTACAATGCGTGGGGCGTTCGTGACATTGATGGCTATGGCTGCTTCGTTCGAGAAAGATCCCAGCTCCGTTGGGCGGCGTATTCAATCGGAGGCAGGTTTACGTTTCGGCAACCACTCCTTGTCCGTCGGGCTCAATTATCCGATCATCCAACCAATCATCGATCATATCATCGGCGATGATTACTGTGCTATGCAACTTCCATTCGCGAGGGGGGGGGATGTGTTTACACATCATACCATGGGTTCCATGAATCACCATATCCAGAGATTCGTCGACACAGCTTGTTGCCAGATAATCATCAGTGTGTGAAAGGCATCATGCTTCCGTGCGATGGATGGCTTTTGCAAACCCGACATGCGGCGATGTGGTTCATGCCAACAGAAAATATGCACAACTTGATTCGTGCTGATATCTAGACTGAGCCATGTATTCTGCTGCTTTAGCACGACCCTCTTTTGTTGGATATTATGTAATCGTTGTTAGTTTGAAGCACTCCTCTGGTTTGAAGGATAGATACCTTCACGGGATCAAGTGCATCCTAACTCACCTGCGAGGGATGTACCGATAATGATGATGGAGATGTCAGCGAAGCCATATATATATATATATATATATATGTATATATATATATATATATATATATATATATATATATATATATCAGTTAGGCTTCAAGTGCGTACTTGTTAGTTAAACCTATGTATAAATTGTGACACTAAATACGACTAGTAAGTAGTAAAGTAGCAGTACTAGTATACGTTGGTCAAATTATTCAGCATGTCCACACATTGAATTGACGTGACAACACGCTGCGCGTGAGGTGACACTTGAATCCCGGCGGCGTGTTCGGGTATTCTGGACTTCAGATTTGGAGTACCACTTATCTGTCGAAATCTTTCATCATTCACTTAAAACAGTCGATTGATCATACATTGAGTACCATATAACTGGAATTACCGATGTAATTCGAAGAAGGATTGTCCCGTGCCGCCGGCTGGCGTCAAGTTCGATCCCACGGATCAGGAGGTGATCGAGCACCTTGAGGCCAAAGTGAGTGCTGACAGCGCGAGATTTCAGTCTCTCATCGATTTGTTCATACCAACCATCGACAGCGAGCACGGCATATGTTACACCCAACCTGAGAAACTTCCAGGTAAGACACCGATCGGCCGTCTACTTGCACAAACATATTCCTTTGTTTATAGCTCTATTTTTCTTTTTACACGCAGACCTGGTGAAGCAATTACAATTTGACAGTTAATAAAAAGTGAAACAAGTGACTGCAACATGCCAAAGATGTTATGAAAATGCCAACTAGGTACACTAAAACCTGTATTCCACAATACTGCATGTATCACACTGAGTGGCCGGAAGCATTTCTTCCAGCGCAATTCCAGGGCGTTCAAAAGGGGCGCATGGACGCGTCGCAAGATACATTCGGAGTGCGGCATGCACGCGATGTGGCACAAGACCGGCAATACCTTGCCGGTGATTGTCAACAACCGGCAGATGGGCAGCAAAAAAGGTTCTGGTGCTGCACACCAACAAGAACTTCGACCAGCAGAGGACCAACTGGGTGATCCACCAGTACCACCTCGGGGACCTGGAGCAAGAGAAGGAGCGGGAGCTGGTCCTCTGCAAGATTTTCTACCAGAGGAACACTAGGGCCAGGAGTAAAAAGATTATAAGTTAGTTTGGTATTGGTAGTTGTACTACCGTGTCGTCCGCAAGTTGGTATTGTTGTTAACGATCTTTTGGTATGAACTTGCATTTGCTTCCAACCATCATGCCGAGGGTCGACGTGGATATAAAGCTGAATCATTTTTTCAAAGCGAATTTTCGTGCACCTGATTTTTATTTGATGGGTAGCATAAGCACCCGCCGTTCGAATTCCCAGTTCTCCAATTTTTTCGAAACAAGTGCATGCACTTATTATCACGATAAAAAACAATATCCGTGTTTCATCCCAGTTATCAGTCTGTACTTGCAGAATTCTCATGTTTATTGAGCACGCATATTGTTTTTTCAGGTCGAGCAAGTTTCAACTGGGCTGTAGATTGCCCAGGGTTGTTTTGTTTTTAACAGGCCCAGCCCATGATGACAACGGGGCACAAAGATCCAGCAGGTATCTACTGGCCTCTGGCCCGCCAGCGTTAGTTATATTTTTTCTTACAACATCTGCAGGCACTTTCTTTATTGAATCAAACACACAGCCCATTTCTATTTCCCTCTTGAAACGCATGTCCTACATCCATTTTCTAATCTCTACCTATAGTTTTACTAGTTCATATACACGTATCATTATATTGAAAACACATAAAATTCCCTTTTCATATTTACATCCTTATTTTTGTTGTTTTTTCCCACCCAGCGCTGATTGTTTTACCACTGGTTTTCCCTTAAACCAAATAAATTTGTCCCACGTCTTATTTGCTTACAAAAACAAAACGATTTTTTTGGCAAATCAATAAGTTCTGAAAAAAATGTTTATCATTTCGGGATTACAACACATCAAACCGGCAATTATTTTCAAATATCTTTTTTTCATTTCGAGATTTGAAATTACATTAATTTTTATGCGTGGAGAATTTGTTGGATTTTATATTGATACACATTTATTTTTAAAATCACTTTGAATGTGAGTCAAAATTTCGGGATTAAAAACAGTTCGGACCGCACCGAAATATGCAAATTTTCGTATAATTTTTTAACCGTGGCCACAATATGGGCTGTAATGCTAACAAAAAGAATGTGGGCTCAAAAAAACCTTAATAATTAGCAAATGGGTTGTAAATTATTAGAAATAATGGCAGATGGGCTGTATGCTGTTTTCCACAGATTTGAGGCTTTCCTAAAAAAAGGTTGGCCTTTGGCAAAGGATCGTTGGATCGCCATCCAACGGTTGTCGTGCTTCTTCAATCTCTGCTCTTCTGCTCCAGCCGCTCAAGCAGGCGCCGCAGACTGCTCGCTCCCTCCTCCCTGCGGCCGGCTTCTGGCTGCTACTGGCCTCACCGCCCACCAGATTCCCATCGCTGGCCTAGCCATCCCTCTACTCACCCACACTGTTGTTATTCTCCGCTGACGGCGGGCAGACCAAGTAAACCCCTAAATGATCGTACTCCCCTCCGCGTGGGAAACAACTGCCGTGTCTTCCCTGCCTCCGTGTCATTCCCTTCCTAGGCCTCGCTGTCTTCCACCGCCCTGGTGCTCTCGGCGCGGCCTAGTCAACGTGGTCAACGACCGACATGCATTTGAAGTGGACTTTACAAGGAGAGGCTGGCAGCTGGGTCCACGGCCACACGCAAGGAAATGCCTCCTTATTACGCGCAAAATAATGATTCCTCCACCTGACATCAGGGACCCACCAAAAGGGCTTCTGTATTTCACCAAAAAAACGTTACCGCCGTTGACAGCTCGGACCCACCAGCTATATCTTCGCACGCAAGGAAGTGCCTCCTTATTACGCACACAAAAAAATGAATACCCCCCTGTTAGCTGGGACCCAGTATAGTAGCAGGCTGACTTGTGGGCCTACTAAGTTGACGGGGACGGAGGGCTTTGTCAACTTAGTCAATATGCACGATTCTAGCTCCAAAGTGACGTCGATGTCCATCCAACGGTCGTAGTGTTTCTTCAACCTCTGGTCTTCTTGCTCCAGCCGCCCAAACCAGCGCCGATCGTGCCTCGTGCTCCTGCCTCCCGTGGCCGGCTGCGATGCGGCAGAGGCCTCACCGCCCCCTACTACTCCCACCGCTGGCCAGGCCATCCCTCTACTCACCCACACCCCCTGTTATTCTGCGGCGACGGCAGCCTCACACCGCAGCTGAACCAGTGAATCCTCGTACTCCCCTCCGCGCGGGCTTCCACTGCTACGTCTTCCCCGGATCCGTGTCGTCCCCTTCCTAGGCCTCGCCGTCGTCTAGACCACCGCCCTGGTGATCTCGGCGCGATGTGGTCAACGTGGTCAACGACCGACTTCCATCGGAAGAGTACTGTACGTGGAGAGGCTGACAGCTGGGTCCAGGCGGCCGCAAGGAAGTGCTTCCTTATTACGCGCAAAATAATTGTTCCTCCACCTTACAACAGGGACCCACCGGACGGGCCACCTTATTTCGCGAAAAAAACGTTTCCCACCTGACTGCTCGGACCCACCGGATGGGCCAACATATTTCGCGAAAAAAACATTCCCCCCGCTGTCAGCTCGGACCCACCAGAAGTGCCTCCTTATTACGCATAAAAAATGAATACTCCCCCTGCTAGCCGGGACCCACCATGGTGGGAGGCTGACTTGTGGGCCTACTAAGTTGACTGGGACGGGGGCCTTTGTCAACTTTAGTCAATATAAACGATTCTAACTCCAATCGACCGTCACGATGTCCATCCAACGGGCCGTAGTGCTTCTTCAACCTCTGGTCTTCTTGCTCCGGCCGCCCAGCAGCGCCCGGCCGTGTTGCCGCATGCTCCTGCCTCCCGTGGTCGGCTATGCTGCCACGAAGGCCTCATCGCCCCCTACTATTCCCACCGCTGGCTAGGCCCTGCGGCGACGACAGCCTCACTCCGCAGCCGAACCAGTGAACCCTCGTACTCCTCTCCGCGCGTGCGGGGGCTTCCACTGCCGCGTCTTCCCAGGCTCCTCCGTTGTCCCCTTCCTAGGCCTCGCCGTCGTCCACCGCCTTGGTGCTCTCGGCGCGGCGTGGTCAACGTGGTCAAGGAACGACTTCCATCGGACGTGGACTGTACGTGGAGAGGCTGATAGCTCGGTCCACGGCCGCAGCAAGGAAGTGCCTCCTTATTACGTGCAAAATAATTATTCCTCCACCTGACAGCGGGGACCCACTGGATGGGCCACTGTATTCCGCCCGCTGACTGCTGGGACCGACCAGCTACATCTTCGCAGGAAAGGAAGTGCCTATCGGCGTTCTGGGAACGGGGGTCCCCAGACTTGCCTGCCTGCGGCCTGCGGCGTGGCTCAAAGGAGGCCCAGGACGGCCCATCTTCATCAACACAAGCTCAAGACCCTCGCGAGGGGCAAGCCTCATGAGGCGGACGACCAAGAGCTTCCTCGGTAGCGGCCTCGTTAGGGCTGGCTCATGAGGAGGCGGAGAACTCAAGCGCGGTACCTCGCGAGGTGCCCGTGGCGCAAGCCATGACGCGACCGAGGGCGCCGATCCGAGGCGCCAGCCATGGCGTCCTCCTTTCCTCTTTGGTGCAAAGGGGCAAGCGCAGGCAAGAGCATCAAGCAAAGGCATCCGCTTTGATTGCAACAAGACCAAGACCAGCCCCAACGGCTGGAATGCGATCATCGTGGAGCCCAAGCATGCGTCATCACGAGCCTTTGGCGGCGAGGACCAACTTTAGTCAGTGTAAGTGTACCCGTTGTTCCCCTTCAAAATGGCCAATTGTTGGCGCCCTTCCCGCTCAATATTTGGGAAGAGGCCCAGGGCCTTCGCCTATAAATAGGGGTAGCCACACTCAGAGAGAAAGGGAGGACGATCGGATCGTGCATTCGGGATCTAGAGAGAGAGAGAAACCCGTTCCTCAAGCGAGAGCGACGGGGCACCACTTAGCAGTTCATCACACCCACCAAGAACAGACCCTCGCGAGGCTGTTCTTCCCTATAATATTCTTCGTCAGCCCCAGAGGCAATCCACACACCACAAACTAGAGTAGGGTATTACACCACAACGGTGGCCTGAACTAGTATAAATCTTGCGTCTCTTGTGTTGTTCTTGTAAGTAGTTTAGGTCCCTGCGATTCGGCGAGGTACGAGGCGGTGGAGGGTTGGATCTCCGCACGCACCCCAGAGTTCGAACCTTAAGGGTCTGCCGGAACCCATGATCTGACATTTGGCGCGCCAGGTAGGGGTGCGCCGGAATCTGCCTTTCGTCGCCTCGTTCTTCCCCGACCACCGCCTCCATGTCTGACGCTCGTCGGGCTTGCGCCGAGCGCCGAGCTGCCCTCGCTTCCCACGTCGCCCAGACGGCTCCCGTCGGCGGACGTCCTCGTCGTTCCCCGTCACCGGCTGTCAACGCCGCCACCGGCCCGGCGGGGAACGAGCAACAAGCGTCGTCCCAGCACCCGTCCATGAGGCGGGACGGCCGCACCGCCACGCCTTCGCTCACCCCCGCTGGTTCTTCATCGCGCGGCCAGCGCGCCATGGAGGCCCGAGCTGCACTCATCGCGCCAACGAGCTCCTGCGCTACCGCCCGTCGGCAGCGTGTACGAAGAATGGCTCGACAGCGTCGCCGAAGCTCGTCACGCTGCGGAGGCAACCCAGCGCCGTCGTTTATTTGCACCGCACCCGCCCAGCAGCGATGAAACTCGGGCGCCTCGGCCGCCTCCTCCTCAAGACGGGCGCCACAGCCCCAAGCGCGCGGCCTGGCGGAACCCACTCCGCCCGGTAGCGTGGCAAGAGCAAAGCTGCCAAGAAGTTCCTCGCCCACAAGAAGCTGCCGGGCGCTCCCGCTCCGGCCGCGTCAAGACCTGCGCTTCCCCGGCCAAGCGCGCCGAGGCCTGCAAGACCAAGCTCTCGTCGTCCGAGGCCCCAGCGGCCACGGCTGCCGCGCCTTCACCACTGAGCTGCGTGGTGTCGTATGGCCCGCCAAGTTCAAGCCAGACCTGCCCCCACGCTACGACGGCACGGCAGACCCTACGGAGTTCCTCCAGCTCTACGAGCTGGGCATCGAGGCTGCCAACAGAGATGAAAAGGTCATGGCGAACTGGTTTCCCATGGCGCTCAAGGACGGAGCCCGCACTTTGGCTCCCGAATCGGCCCCTGAGCACGATCTCTTCCTGGGACGAGATGCGCACCCTCTTCACCGCCTACTTCCAACGTACTCGCGACCGGCCACCCGCCGTGAGCGACATTCGCAGATTCAAGCAGCAGCCCGGAAACCCTGCAAAGTACATCCAGCGCTTCAACAACGCTACGCCTCAAGATCCCGGTGGTGACGCAGAGGCCATCATCTCTGCCTTCTCCGATGGCGTCTTGCGACGTCAAGATGAAGGAGGAGCTGGCGATGCATGAAGAACTGTGCACCTCCTGGGCTATTCAACTTGGCGACCAAGTGCGCCAGGGCTGAGGAGGGGCGCCTCTCCCTCCTCGAGCTGCCTGCCGCGGATCCCGAAGAGAAGAAGTCCAATGCCAAGGACGTAAAGCGCAAGGGGGCTGCCGTACTCGCGGCCGAACCAGACACCAAGCGGGACAGAGATCAGCCCGAGTCTTCCAAGGGCAGCCGGTACTGCGTGTACCACGACCTCCACACCCACAACACCAATGAATGTCAAGAGCTCCGAGCCGTGCGCGAAGGAAGGGCCGGCAGACGCCCTGAGCGCAGCGACCGGGGCTACGGCCGAGGAGGAGGAAGAAATCCAGGACGCTGGGAAGACCGCGGCCCGCGCCAAGGGTGGCGCGACCAACCTCGCGAGGACCGCTGGCAAGACCCACCTCGCGAGGGGGGCTGGAGGGATCAGCCTCGTGAGGATCGCCCGCAAGGGAAAGCAGGCCTCCCTCCGCTGCCGCTGCCACCAAGGAGAATCGAAGACCGTCATCAGGACGAGGGGGCTGGGGGCTTCCGAGGCAGCGCGATCGCTTGCATCCTGGCGGAGCCCACGCCCAGCCTCCCACCGCATCTTCAAGCGATTACTTTGTGAAGTGAATGCAGTCCTCCCCAAGCTCGAGTCCACGTGCCCTCTCAGGTGGTTGGCGTGTGCCATCACGTTCAGCTCAGCGGATCAGCTCAAGTGCGCAGCCACGGCCGGAGTTCTCCCAATGCTTTTCTCCCCAATCATCAGCAACGTGCTGGTCACCAAGACCCTCATCGACGGTGGAGCAGGGCTCAACGTCCTGTCCGTGGAGACCTTCAACAATCTTCAAGTGCCCTACAGCCAGCTTCGGCCAACCAAGCCCTTCTCCGGAGTCGCAAGCGGCTCCACGGTCCCGATCGGGCAGGTCCGCCTTCCTGTCACCTTCGGGGCCCGCGACAACTACCACACCGAGCTCATCGACTTCGACGTCGCCCACATTCGCCTGCCGTACAACGCCATCATCGGGTACCCAGCGTTGGCCAAGTTCATGGCCGTGACCCGCCATGGCTACAACATCCTCAAGATGCCAGGAAGCGGCGGGATAATCATGGTGCCCTGTGAAGAGAGAGATGCAGTGTGCTCATTGGAGCGAGATTTTCAGGCCGCATCGCTGGGAGACCCAGACCACAGCAGCAGGACGCCTCCCGAGGCAGCGCCCAAGAAGAAGAAGACATCGACCGGCCCGGCTCATCAAGAGACAGGCCCCTCAGGGCCCGCACCGGGCCAGGGGGAGCCTCCTTCCATCGCATAGGAAAGCGCGCCTGGCACCCTCCTCAAGCAGGGCTCGGGGGCTCTCCCCTGGAGGGCCACCGACCTCGCCAAGGTCTCGAGGGAGGCGCTTGGGCACCACGTGGAGGCATGTTTCGAAGCACGTTTCCCACAAGCAGGAGCAAGACCAGGAGGACAGAACCCCCGAGAGTTCATCAGCAAGGCCATTCAGGAGTTACAGGAGTCAAGGGTCATGAGGGGCAGCCGCCGCCTACCCGCTGTGGCCCCCCATCCAGGCGAGGATGGTGGGCTGCGCGTCTGCATCGACATACCAGGGCTCAACCGAGCCGCATCTCAAGAGCGCCTCTGGCCCTCGCGAGTGGGACGTTGCGAGGGCCCGCCAAACAGCTACGTACGCATGCCTTATGGCCTGCCAAACGCGGCTGCTGCACACCAACGTCTCATGAGGACCATCCTGGAGGCTCAAGAGGTCAGGCACGCCGCAGCCCTGGCGGAGATGGAGATGGCCCGTGAGGGGCCGCCAGCGCCTCCAGAGCCTCCCGAGGCCCCTGAGCCTGGGGGCTCGTGAGGATCGGCTCCCGCAGCCCACCGAGTCTGCTACATCAACAGCCCTTCATCCCCAACATCACCAGGTGACATCTTTAAGTTTTATTTCCGGCTGGGAGCGCCTTCAGGGCCGCGTTATTCCCAGGCCGCGTGGGTCCGTCCCTGCGGCATGTATCCCTTTTATTTCATGTCCTTAGCTTACCCTATTGGGGGCGCCCCTCGGGCTGCATCATCCCCAAGCCGCTCGGGCCAGTCCCAGCGGCATATATCTTCCATCCGTTTTCCTTAGGATTATGCTCCACCATGCTTGTTATTTGGCGCCTTCTCCTGGGTGGCGAAATCTTGCACGTTAAAGGGGGGGTGCCTGAGCATCGCGACTCAGGGCTCCTACCGGCTCTCCGGCCCTCACCCTCAGGTCTTGTCCATGGCATCGCGACCTGGCTTGCCAGCAACGGTAGAGACCAGCCCGAGAGCCGGGACCCAAGGACGTAGAGTTGTGTCATCTAATCCAAATTTTTGGCGTTAAAGGGAGGGTGCCTGAGCATCGCAACTCAGGGCTCCTACCGGCTCTCCGGCCCTCACCCTCTGGTCTTGTCCATGGCATCGCGACCTAGCTTGCCAGCGACGGTAGAGACCAGCCCGAGAGCCGGGACCCGAAGACGTAGAGCACCGGCATCTTTTTGGAAAAGGCCCAGAGCCTGTGAAGAAGGCGAATGCCTATGAAGTTCATCCTTTTGGAAAAGGCCCGGAGCCTGTGAAGAAGGAGAATGCCTGTGAAGCTCACCTCTTGGGAAAGGCCCAGAGCCTGTGAAGAGGGCGAACGCCCGTGAAGCTTGCTTACCAGAGGAAAGGCCCGGAGCACATGAAGAAGGCCAGTGCTGTGAAGCTCGCCGCCCCGTGACACTCTCACGAAACAATGAGTGGGGCTGTACACGCCCCGGAGTCTCAGGGGTGCCGGCCTCAGGCCGTGGGGCTCCCTCCTACGCCCAGTAGCAGCACTTAGCTCCGCGCTGGTGAGAAGATGTCCAAGACTAGACTAGGTGCCGGACGTGGATTTTTCATTTGCTTTCCGCAGTTGACTGGTTATTCCCATTTGAAGCTTTTATCGAAACTATCGCCCCGTTTTGGTCCGTGGTCCTTCGATCTTTTTCGCCCTCCTGCCTCGGTTTCTCTTGCGGGGCTCGCGAGGCGTAAGCCTCGGAGCCCCTCAGGTGTTCCTACCCTTATCGCTCGTGTTTCACGACCACAGTCCACGGTGGAGCACCCCTCGACCATGCCTCACGGGCAGACAACGCTAACACGGGCTGTGGTCGGCCACCCACGCCCATGATCGGGGTTCGCTATGCGAATGAGCGCCGCAGCGAAGGGAACAGAATAAGGATAACAAAAGCGTACATTAATTAACGGCGCGTTGCCTAAACTCGCCCCCACGGGGCGAACATTGTTCCCTTTTTACGCAGGAGAAAAGGAAAGAAAAGGACAAAGCAGGTGAAGCACGCCCGTCTTTGGCTCTCTTGGGAGGCCCGAGCCGCCTCCGAGCTCGGTCGGACTCCATCTCGCGCTTCACGGGCGTGGCGGCAGTGGACCGCTGCCACACCCCAAGCCTGGCGTGAGGCTGGCATGACATTCTTTGGAAGAATCGCCACTGAAGAAGAAGGGCTGGTGAGCGTGGGGGAGTCGCGGGCATCGCCGGCTACTGCCCGCTGCTGCCCCCTCCGCCCGCGCCGGGGCTGAGTCCTCGGCCGCGGCCGTCATCCTCAGGGCAGCACCCCCTGCGGCGGCCGTCTTCCCCGAACACCCTCACGTAGAGGGTGGCGCCGCCATCATACTTGAAGTGCAGGGAGCACCGGCGGCGGAGACCCCGTGCATGCGCGAACGTCTGCCAGCCGCGGGCCAGGAACAAGTTCCCTGCAGCAAAGACCTCCAGAGAAGCCCATGAAGCCCGGCTGCAACAGCCATCTGCCTGGAGCCAGAGGCCACTCAGGGCGCCATCTGGGAGCTCACCCAGGAGGAAGCACGGGAGCTGAAGCCGGACGCTGAACGGCTCCTCTACCCTCACCAAGAACTCCGGCAGCGCTTCAGCAGCGTGGAGGCGCGGCCTCGGGGGACGAGCGGCCGGGGCACGCCCTCCAACCATGGTCAGCCGCTCGTCGCCACATTGAGAGCCTCCCTCACGACCGCGGGAGACCGCCGTGGAGGCCACAGGGTGCTTGCGAGGGCGACCTCGACCACGCTTAGGCGGAGGAGAGGAAGATTCGACCTGGCGGCCCTTCCCCTTCTCTGCAGCCGAGAACTTCCTTGGTGGAGCCATGGAGAGGAAGGAGAAATAAGAAAGGATAGACTGGAAGGGCGAGCGCCGTTCCGTACTTATAGCCGGCGAAGGCCAACTGTCGGCCTCCACGACCGCCAGTCATCATGCCCAACCCTGCATGCAAGGACCTGTCAAGTCCGGGCGGTTACCAAGGCGTCGTGGGGGACGCAGTGCGCCCACGTCCAATCAACCGCCACGCAGCGCCCAAGGCCACAGGCTGTTAGGGGCCCTGGCAACGCCGCACTTGCCCTTTCGCCTCTCTACACGGCCAAGTCCGGGCGCGTCGTGGCCCCGGGGGCTACTGTCGGCGTTCTGGGAACGGGGGTCCTCAGACTTACCTGCCTGCGGCCTGCGTCGTGGCTCAAAGGAGGCCCAGGACGACCCATCTTCATCAACAAAAGCTCAATACCCTCGCGAGGGGCCAAGCCTCGCGGGGCGGACGACCAAGAGCTTCCTCAGGCGTGGCCTCGTCAGGCTGGCTCATGAGGAGGCGGAGAACTCAAGGCGGGGTACCTCGCGAGGTGCCCGTGACGCAAGCCATAACGACCGAGGGCACCGGTCGAGGCGCCACGACCATGGCGTCCTCTCCTTTCCACTTTGGTGCAAAGGGGGCAAGCGCAGCAAGAGCATCAAGCAAAGGCATCCGCTTTGATTGCAACAAGACCAAGACCAGCCCCAGCGGCTGGAATGCGATCATCGTGGAGCCCAAGCGGCTATCACGAGCCTTTGGCAGGCGAGGACCAACTTTAGTCAGGATAAGTGTACCCGCTGTTCCCCTTCAAAATGGCCAATTGTTGGCGCCCTTCCCGCTCAATATTTGGGAAGAGGCCCAGGGACTTCGCCTATAAATACGGGTAGCCACACTCAGAGAGAAAGGGAGGACGATCGGATCGTGCATTCGGGATCCAGAGAGAGAGAGAAACCCGTTCCTCAAGATAGAGCGACGGGGCACCACTTAGCAGTTCATCACACCCACCAAGAACAGACCCTCGCGAGGCTGTTCTTCCCTGTACTGTTCTTCGCCAGCCCCAGAGGCAATCCACACACCACAAACTAGAGTAGGGTATTACACCACAACGGTGGCCCGAACTAGTATAAATCTTGCGTCTCTTGTGTTGTTCTTGTTAGTAGTTTAGGTCCCTGCGATTCGGCGAGGTACGAGGCGGTGGAGGGTTGGATCTCCGCACGCACCCCAGAGTTCGAACCTTAAGGGTCTGCCGGAACCCGTGATCCGACAGTGCCGGACAGTCGGGACCCACCTGGTCGAAGTGTACGTAGCATTGTCATTCTGGTCGCGAAGGTGTACGTACATACTGGTCAATGTAAAGGCGCGCATGTGTCATAGTAGAGGCGCGCACGAGTCGTAGTAGAGGCGTGCACGTAGCATGTACACGCACGTACAGCGGCAAGGGTGCAAGAAAGAAAATACGGCCACGTATGTGTACATACGGGCGGGGTCTCGAACGCCTACTCGCGCATACGTACGGCGAGGGCTCGTTGACATGGCTAGGTCGGAATGGAGAAACAACTCTCGTAGTGTTCATGGGGAGGCAACGGAATGCGTCGTGTTCATCGGGAGGCAACTCGGCTGGGTCGGAATGGAATGTGTGGTCGTGTTCATCGGGAGGGCTTGGACGGAAGAGGCGATGGAAACGAGGCCTGGCGTACCGCAGAACGGAGGAAACGGACCTCCTATGGTCGAAATGGGGGTCCTGTTGATCGGAAGGGGTGTGGTGTACCGCAAAACGGAGGAAACGGACTTGTGTTGGAGCGCTACGGTTGAAACGGGGGTCCTGTTCATCGGGAGGGGTGTGGCGTACCGCAAAACGGGACTCCACGGGATACTGTTCATCTCCACCGTCGACCCCCTCCAGCCTCCACGAGCTACTGTTCATCCACCGTCGACCTCCTCCAGCCTCCACCGCGCGCTACTCCACCGGCTACTGTTCAACCACCCCACCACCGTCTACTGTTCATCTAGCCCTCCACACCACAGGGTCCTGTTCAACCACCCCTCCATGGGCACCCCTCCACCGGCTACTATTCATCCTGCCCTCCACGGGGTGGTCCTGTTCATCCAGCCCTCCACGGGTCCTGTTCATCCAGCCCCAACCGGCTCGATCGATCGGGGTCCTGTTCATCCAGAGGCAACACCACGGGGTCCTGTTCATCCACCCCCACCGGGAACTGTTCATCCAAACCCCCCAGCAACGCTCACTGTTCATCCAGAGGCAGCATCGATCAGCTTCAGTTAGCAGCAGTAGCGAAGGAATCGCTCGATCGGGTTCAGTTAACAGCCATCGATCGATCGCTCGGGTTCAGTAACGCGTAGCCTGCAGTGCAATCGCTCGGGTTCAGTTAGAGCCCAACGCCTCGCTCGGGTTCAGTTAGAGCCAACGCCTAGCACACCTGCAGCAGCGTGCGTGTCACGAAGAAAGCAGCGCATCGCTCGGCCCCGACCTCCCACCGTGTAGGGAACTCCCCGAAATTTTCCTCCCCCTCGCTTCTACCATGGTTTTTTCCGTCATGGACGGCCCAAAGAATGTCATGCAGCTGCGTCTCCGGCCCGCCCAGGATGAAAAGCCCATTTTCTGTCATGATTTTTTGTCATAGAAGTAGGAGCCCACCGGGTTTTGTCACAATTATCGTCATAGAAGTGTCATATGTATGACAGAAAAAAAATTCGTTCGGCCCAAAATGTCACGGATGTGTCTTTTTTTGTAGTGTGGCCTGGTCGCTGGAAACAAACGAAGTACACGAAATTGCAATGGCTAACTTTTAACTAAACAAATCCCTGGGAAAAATCTACTAGATGGATCTACTTATATAGGAGCAAGGGGTGGCGGCCAAGGAGGTGGGAGGACGTCCCAAGGCAGCCTAAAACTAACCCTAGGTCGCACAAGGCCCAATGGGCCCAAGTGGAGGTGATGTAACACCTTTGGACTTGTAATTTGACTCGGATTCTGCTGCAGCATCAGATTGTTTCGTCCATAACTCAACACTCCAGACGAATTTGAAGGTGAATCCAATTGGTTGGAAAGAGCACGGAATCTATTTTCCAACAAAAAAAGAATCACCCAATTCAGAGTCCGTATGAAAGAGTTATTTCCGTTTTGAGCCAGGTATGTCTGTGCGGTCCGAATCTGAATCCAGAACGTGAGAGACTTGGACTCTATCTTCTCTTCGTCCAAAAGTGACGTGGGAGGACTTTTTGAACAGCACCTAAACTTCTCTTTTTCCCTTATCTTCATATGTGGAATGTACAAATGTCCCATACACCTGCAATTAGACAAAACACAAAAGTGTGTGAAGTATTTTTGTTCTGGATAACATAAATAGATTATTGAATAGTTTGCACTAGAAATCACCTGACAAATATGCATGTATGCAATAATTTTGGTCGTATCCAAGGTAGTCATGTCCTCATCAAGAGCTCTCGAGACCGAGGTGACTTCCTTCCTTAGTGATATTACATATGATCCATTCGAGACATGGCTACTACCTCAAACGGAAATGCTATGCGTGCTCAGGTACCTAGAAGACCCTCGCCGAGATACACATGAAGATGGACAAGTCTCCAAGTCCAGGAATGAAGAGAGCCAACGGAAAGAGGCAAGAGCACCTCCCAGGCCCCGGACATCCGGCCAAGACCCCGGACATCCGGCCCCTGGAGCGTCCACCACAACAGCATCCCAGTCGTCCAACAGCTACAGGCCTTGGACATCCGGCCTGAGCCCAGACATCCGGCCCGAGCCCGAAAATCCGGCCAGAAGCCCGTACATCCGGCGCCACGCGCCAGAACCTGCAGAAGCTGACTCCACTAGCCCGGACATCCGGCCTCCAAGCCCGGACATCTGGCCCCTCGGGAAGGCCCGGACATCCAGCCCATCGCCCGGACATCCGGCCCCCCTGTCTGCGCACAGTAAAGGGCCGAAGCCCGTGTACCCCTTCGCCCCCCTAGACTATATATACTCCTTCTCCTCCATCTTTCTAGGGTTAGCATTGGTTTAGCTCATTTGAGATAGAGCATTGCTCATCCGTACGGATCTACTCCTTCTGAGGGACCGCGCCTCTTCGGAGAAGATCCACCCGGATTCAAGACCTCCATCCGGAGAAGACAATCAAGACCTCCTCACAGAGAAGAACGGCTACCTTTGTATCGTCCCTTGTTGACTTTGGATCTCGTGTTACTTTGTGCCTCGATGATCTAGCACTTGTGTGATCATATTCGTGCCGGTTGAGTGTTTCTCTTGTCCCCCCCCCCCCGGGTAATTTCCCTCGTTTCCTTCCCCGCGTTCTTCGTGTTCCTCGTAGGGATCCTCTCCAAACGTGAAAGATCGGCCCCTAGGGTTCCGCCCTACATCACTTTGTGTACATCATGTCATCTTGCTTAAGGCGTTACCTCGTTCTTTATGAACTTACACTACTGCAGGGTGCTGCTAACGCGACACTACGATCAGAGACCCTTCGACGAAACTGTGTGTGATACAATACTCGCAAACGGTGGTGTAAAATAACCGTCAACAAAGGTGTAAACCATTTGCGATGGTGGGCACATCAAACACGGTTCAGATTTTAGTTGCGTGTATGATGCTGAGCATACGGTTGATCCATATGAACTGTTTGCGATTAGATAGAACAATAGAAATGGGCAGCCATATCATTGTATGTGCGATATACGACATACAGTTTGCTCTGATGAACTATTTGCGATGATCGAGGTGAACAAAAATGATTCGGCGTAACAAGATGTGTGTGATACCCGGCAAACAGGTCGGTAATCAGAATTGTGTGCGATCATTATAGATAGCCCATACTGACCTTTTTTGTGAATTGTGTGCTTGTCAGGGCATGCAGTTCAACAAACCAACCTATGGGCGATAATGTAGAAGATCTCTATCAAATACTTATTACTAACCATCTGCGATGAGATTGACAGGATAAATAGAGATAACAAACTAATATGAGCGAACGGAAACAGAGATATGTACAGTCTGCTTAATTTAGTCCTTCTTCTTGTTGTTCTTGTTGGATGGCCCCGCGACATCGTCTTGGCGAGGACGCTTGTTTCCGCTGACGGTTGGCTTTTCATCATCGCCGCCATTGTCGTTGTCCTCCTCCTTGTTCGACCATTCCTCCTCCTCATCATCGTCGTCCTCTTCTCCATCCTCCGACGACTCCTCGTCCATCGGGTTGTCGTCTGACGACTCCTGAGGTGGCGTCCCTTCCATGATCCGGATATAATCAAGGTCTGGGCTCGATGCCAGACTCATGGAAGATGAGCCGGATGATTCTGATGTTGACCTATCATCGGGCGCCAGACTGCTGGCTGAACTATCGTCCTCGTTGTCGCTCGACATGGCTGTAGAGTGTGTGCCAGCGTGTAGCACAGCCTGCCGGGGACGATGAAGATGGTGGACACTTAAGCGGGGTATGCAGAGAAGAGGAAATGCCAATTGAAGCGGGGGTTGTCGTATTATCTAACCGCTGATATAATCAACCGCAATTATTTGTACCCAGTCACTCCAAATTCCCAGGGTTGCACAGGGCTACTATTGGCTAGTTTATTTTTTTAGGACAAAAAGAAGGAACGAGTTTTGGGATTATGCACCAGTACCGGTACGAACTGAGTAGGACAGTTGGCAAACAATACATTGAGCTCTTCTTATTGATAAAGCCAGTAATAATCAAACTAGAAAGGAAAAGAAAAAATACAAAGGAAAATATCTGCACGAAACTTCGCGTAACATCAGTGGCATAGGACCTAGATATGCATTACTTAGAGCACATCTAGATGTGCTTTAGCAATACTATCAAACAAAATCCCTAATCATCGTTGCAAACAACGCATAGAACATGGCTAATGCGACAACCAGAACTACACATGCTAGTTTGTTCTTGTCTCTTGCTTTCATCTGTTACCTGTGATTGATTCTTTCTTGCTTCATCATACTGATTGTACATTCCAGATCAGCCAGTTTCTTCTTCAGCTTTACGTTATCTTCTGTGAGCTTGGTGATAACACTCCAGCCAGTTAACAAAGGCACAAGCCTCATATCCCTACCAATGTTAAATAGTATTCAGGATAAGCGGTGGCATTAACTGAAGTAAAATGACGAACTTAGCATTAACCTCTAAGGGGCAACTGAGAAACCGCCTGCCAATGTCGAATCCCTCCGTGCATACACATTGAGCGGGAGTGTGCCCGTGCAGACAACTCAGCTTTTGGTCCTTATCGGTGGTGCAAAACTCAGAGTCGAACTCGTGTTGCGGGATTCTGGAGTCATGCTCCGGATCCGGCGGCAGATCGCATTCCTGGGGGGGAGGGGGTGTCATTCAGGACGGATTCAGCAAGGAGCTATACTTTGTACATGCTAAAAAAGATCGGGATAGATTGGAACCTGACAGGACGGTTCGGATCCGTAGTGCACCTTCCTTCTGATAACCTTAGGCAAGTGCTCGGAGGCTAACGCCGTCGTCGTGGCGATACGAGCAGGAGCAGCCGCACCGTAACCATCAACACCACTCATCTGTATCCCCCCAATGTCAGCGCCACGCGAGGGAATTTGGAGGCTATGTAGGGATTTGGGGCAAATGGGTAAACTGTGGGGATAAGCTAACGGTAGGGAACTACTTATGGTACTGTTAGGTATTACAACGTCAAACACGATTTTGTCGGATTTCAGGTTCCGGCAGACCCTCTAGGTTCGAACACTGGGGTGCGCATGGAGATTTCGCCCTCTACCTACCTGCACCTCGCCGCCTCACTAGGATCTAAACTATGAAAGGAACAACACAAGAGACACAGGGTTTATACTGGTTCGGGCCACCATTGTGGTGTAACACCCTACTCCAGTGTGTGGTGTGGTGGATTGCCTCTTGGGCTGATGGTGAACAATACAAGGAAGAACAGCCTCGCGAGGGTCTGTCCTTGGCTGGTGCGATAAACTGCTAGGGGAGTTCAGTCGCTCTCTCTCTCGCTAGATTGCTTGATCTCTAGCTCTCTTCTGGATTCCGGATCGTCTCCCTCTACCTTGTGGGTGGCTAGTCCTATTTATAGGCAGAGGCCCTGGGCCTCTTCCCAAATATTGAGCGGGAAGGGCGCCAACAATTGGCCATTTGAAGGGAACATCTAGTACACTTATCCTGACTAAATTTGGTCATCGCTTTGTCAAAGGCTTTCACGTGGTTACGCGGCTTGGGCTCCACGATGACTTCCTTCCCCTGCCGTTGACGGTCTTGGTCTTGTTGCACCAAACGGATGCCTTTGCTTGATGCTCTCGCTGCGCTTGCCCCCTTTGCACCAAAGAGGAAATGAGGACACTGCAGCTGGCTGGCGCTCACTTGGCGCCTCTTGGTCGTCATGGCTTGCATCATGGGCACCTCGTGAGGTACCCCGCCTTGATCTCTCCGCCTCCTCGCGAGCCAGCCTGACGAGGCTGTGCATGAGGAAGCTTCCTGTCGTCCGCCCCGTGAGGCTTGGCCCCTCACGAGGGTCTTGAGCTCGTGCTGATGAAGATGCGTCGTGCTGGGCCACCTCTTGAGCCATGCCGCAGGCCGCAGGCAGGCAAGTCTAGGTACCCCCGTTCCCAGAACGCTGACAGTAGCCCCCGGGCCCTAGGCGAGCCCGGACTTGGCTGAGCAGAGAAGCGAAGGGGCAAGTCTGCGCGCCAGCGGGCCCTAACAACCCTGACCTTGGGCGCCGCGTGGCGGTTGATTGGACGTGGGCGGCTCCGCTTCCCCACGATGCCTCGGCAACTGCACGAATTGATAAGTCCCTGCATGCAAAGCGGGTCATGATTACCTGTGATCATTGAGGCCGGCGGTTGGCCTCCTCTGGCTATAATTACGGGACTGCGCCTGCCCTTTCAGTCCATCCCCTCTTGTTTCTCCTTCTTCTTCATGGCTCTGCCAAAGAGGTTCTCGGCCGCGGAGAAAGGAAAGGCCCGCCAGGTGGAGCCTGACTCTCCCTCGCCCAAGCGCGGTCGAGGCCGTCCTCGCAAGCACCCTGTGGCTCCCATGGCGGCTCCTCCCGGCCGTGGAGGTGATCTCCCGCGCGGTGACGGGCGGCAAGCCATTGCTGGGGGGCAAGGCTGCGGCCGCGCGACCCCCTAGGCCGCGCTTCCACTCGGCAGAGGTGCTGCTGGAGTTCGTTGTGTGGTCGGCGGAGCCGACCAACACCCGGCTCCAGCTTCCTCGCTTCCTCCTAGCTTCTGGCCGGTGCTCCGGGCGGCCTCTGGCTCCAGGCGGACGGTTGCTGCAGCCGGGCCTCCCTGGCTTGTTGGAGGTCTCTGCAGCCGGGCGTGGCCCTGACCATGGTGGCAAACGTTTGCCCGCGGCTGGTCTCGAGCCGGGCGGTGCACCTTGCACTTCAAGTTCGACGGTGATGCCACCCTCTACGTGAGGGTGTTCGGGGAAGACGGTCGCCGCGCTTGGTGCTGCCCTGAGAACGACGACCGCGGTCGTGGGCCCAGCCCCAGCAACGATGAAGACGACAGCGCACGCTTGGTCGGCGGCGCTCGGGGTTCATAGAGCTTTGACGACTCTTCTTCGGGCAGCGGCTCCTCCAGCGGTGGCCGCGACCAGCCTCCGCGCCGCCACGCCCGCCTGGAGGAAGTTAGCGGGTCTGCCCGCTGTCGCGCCTCGATGAAGCGCGAGATGGAGTCCGCCTGAGCTCCGGAGGCAGTTCGAGTCTCCCCCGTAAGTTGGTGTCAGGCGAGTCGCGCCTGTTTTGTTCTTTTTCCTTTTCCTACGCAAAGAAACAGTAGTGTAGGGCCCCGCGGGGGCGTGCTTGGACTATTGCTGTTAATTATCGTACTATTTCCGCTATTTTGGTATTATGCCTTTGTGCCACACGCCTGCACGTAGAAATTACTTAGCTCGGGGGGGGGGGGGCTGTCGTGGCCTTTGCTTCCTAAGGCCGAGGCCTCGTTGAACGCTTTATGTCCTGCAAAGGTTAGTATGGAGAGGTAGCTCCCGGCCTCGGGGGTGGAGGCGACCGACCCAGTCCTGTGTTAGGTGTCGCGGTGCCCGTGGGGCCGCAGACTGGAGGGTGCTCCTGTAGTGGACCCGGGTAGGGAAGCCTGAAACGATAAGGCAGAAAACACTCAGCGAGGGTGCCCGCGTTGCTCCCTCCACGAGACTTCTTGGAGAAATCGAGCCAGGAGAGCGAAAAGGCAAAGAGTCACAAGCCAAAGACGGCAACAACTTCAATAAAACCTCGAATGGGAATGAACAAGCCAACTGCAGAAAGCAAATGAGAAAAGCCATGTCCGGCACCTAATCTAGTCTTCGACGTCTTCTCACCAAAGGCAGAGAGCTAAGTGCTGCCCTTTGGGCGTGGGAGGGAGCCCCGGGGCCTGAGGCGGCGCTCTGAGACTCCGGGCGTGTACAGCCCCAACTCATTATTACGTGAGAGTGTCACGGGCGGCGAAGCTTCACAAGCATTGGCCTTCTTCCACGAGCTCGGGCCTTTCTCGTAAAGATAAACTTCACAGGCGTTTGCCTTCTTCACGAGCACGGGCCTTTCTCGGAAAGATAGACTTCACGTGCGTTTGCCTTCTTCACGAGCACCGGGCCTTTTCCAAAACGCCGACAGCGGCTTCACATGCGTTCGCCTTCTTCACAGGCTCTGGGCCTTTTGCAAAACGCAACAGCTTCACAGGCGTTCGCCTTCTTCACAGGCTCTGGGCCTTTTCCAAAACGCAACAGCTTCACAGGCGTTCGCCTTCTTCACAGGCTCTGGGCCTTTTTAGGGGTAAAACCTCCGGAGGTGCTGGATGTTCCACGCGTTCTGGACGGGCACCCCCTCCTGAGTCTCCAAGCGCGCGGAGCCCGAGCCTGGAAATATGAACAACCTTGAACGGGCCCTCCCACATGGGAGATAGCTTATGCAGCCCTTCCCTGGAGAGAACCCGCCTGAGCACGAGGTCCCCTTGTCGGGACCCCGATCCTAAGTCACACCGACCTAGCATGTAACACATCATATCACTTTGCGGCCTCACGCACGGTATTCCCACGGGTGTCGCCTTACCATGGCCCGGGACCGTTTGCGCCTTTTGGCTCACGTATATGATAGTGTCGCTAGCATCCATCTGACAGAGAACCCGGGTCAACATGACTAGTCGTGAACCCAAAGTGGCACTAACCTATGGGGACAGGCATACATGAATCACATCGAGCATATCGGTCATCAACGTATGAATTGGTAGCACCTTGGGCTATGAGGACTCCGGTATCCCGGGCTGTAGCATGTGAGCTAAGCGGGACTCGGTATCCCGGGCTGTAGCGAGCTAGGCAGGACTCGAATATCCCATGCGACATTTCCCGAAGGACAGACATAGGAAGGCAGTGAAACACATGCCCGGCCAGTCAAGTGTCCAAGCTGTAGTGCTGGGCTAGCAGGACTCCGGTGAACCGGGCTGTAGCGGACTACTATCGCTCGGAAGCACGAGACTACATTTCCCCATAAGAGAGGCTACCAAGGATAAACAACTAGGTTGTCGGATCCCACACATAGCAATACAAGTTACACGTACGCATAACATGGAAGTATGTGCTGTACAACATGGCATCACAACATAACGCAAACTCATATAGATAAAGGCTCGGAAGAGCCACATAAACTAAATACACACAGGGTCACATGACCCATCATTCAGAGCATACAAGCAACAAGTGGAAGCATTACATGTCCGAGTACGTACAACTACAAAGAAAAAGGCCGAGAAGCCTGACTATCTACAAGACCCTCCCAAGGGTACAAGATCATAGCTGAGGTAACAAGCTACTCGTCAAGTCCAAGCGGAACTACCAAGTAAGACCCGAAGTCTCCGCTGCAAAAACATAAATAAAACAGCGTGAGTACAAAGGTACTCAGCAAGACTTACATCAGATCCTATTATACATGCATTAGTGTCAAGAAGGTAATGTGGGGTTTAGTTGCAGCAAGCCAGCTTTGACTGTGGCTATCCTGTTCTCGACTACGAGAACTTCTTTTGAGGTGATACGGCGCACACAGGTCCACTAGTCACCACATCAATACACTACTATGGATTCATCCCGTCTCCATACGAGAAGGCCATCCATAGCACTCACACTTGTCTTGAGCATTTTTAGAGTATCCACTTCAAGTTGTCTATGTACCACGTAAGCATCCAAGAAGTCCATAACCGAGGACACGGCTATTGAATAGATCATGATAACCTGCAGGGTGTACTTCTTCACACACGCTCTCGCCACTTACCGCCATATACACGTCATGTATCTCGGCAACCTTCAAGCGGAAGCTTTGGCGAGGGTGTCGGCCACGACGACTAACCACACAAGACTCTAGTCGAGTTTATCTCCTATTCGGGTTCCATCCGCAAGGAGATCCGGCGGGTGTCGCTCACGGCCCCAAATGATGTGTGCAGGGTTCCCAAGCCCACCTCGCCCGGATGGATCTACGCTTGGTACATCGTGCCACTTGTGCCTAATGCATCCCAAGCCCACGGCCGGGTGCCACTTGGTAGACTACTAACACTACCTACAAACACCGAGAAACTAGTTGCGACTCACGGGCCGGAGGTCAAGTTGGTCAATAAGTCGAGAGGGCACTTAAGCATTCCAATGTGTGGTAGTAGCTAGTCATTGGACAACATACAGAACTCGATTAGCTTAAGGGCGGTTCCGGTGAGACAACCCACCATGTACTCCTACATGGCCTCTCACCGCTACCTTTACCAAATCGTGTTCACACATTTCACTCTCGACATCGTAACATAGAACTGTACTCCAATTCATCCCCAATGAATCAGACTGACACAACTCTAAGCAATAGCAGGCATAGCATGGTAGGAACACAACATGGCTCGATCCAACTCCTACACATGCTAGTGGGTTTCAACTATTTACTGTGGCAATGACAGGTCATGAAGAGGAATGGGTTCAACTACCGCAGCACAAAGTAGCAGATGAATCGTTGTTGTCCTAATGCAATAAATGAGAGCAGCAGCGAGAGAGTAGGATTATATCGGAATGAACAAGGGGGTTTGCTTGCCTGGTAAATCAACAAGGGAGGCACTGCTTCACACAGACGGTGATACGGAACATCTCCGGAGCAGGACCTACTCGAGAAGGAGCAGTGCCGACAATCTATACACAATCATATGCAACAATATGATGCATGAACATGGCATGTAGATGTGATGCTGTTTGAGCTAATGCAACTAGTATTCAATTTGAATGAAGTCCATTTGAACCAAGGTTAAAATGCAACTCCAAACTAAACTCTTATAAATGCCATTTACATGTTTTCACCTATACAGCAGGTTTAGGTCGGTTTGTCATGCATGAAACTGGTACAGATGGAAAGATTGCATTTTTCTGATAATTTTTCATATATAAATTATTTCAATCCGAGTTACGGTTGAATTTCTATGATTTTTTGAAGTTTGAAACATTTTCTGGAATTTCCTGATTTAATTTAATACCAGAAAATCAAATAATTGTGTCATCATTACGAGGCATGGCGTCAGCGGAAGTCAACCGTGGTTGACGGTCAAACTTGACGATGTGGGGCCACCACGTCGGTGACACGGGTTAAACAGGGGGGTTAGTTTAGTTTAATTAAAGATTAGGGCACTGGGGCCCACATGTTAGCGTCAGGGGTTAGGTTAGTTGGTGATTAGCTTAAGCTAATCACCTGACGAGCCGGACCCACGTGGCAGGGCTCAGGCGACGGGGCTCGTCGCCGGCGACCTCTGACGCCTTGGTGAGTCCAGCGCCATAGGCCCGCGAGGCGGCGTCACGAAAGCATCGGGCGTAGCCGGGCTCTCAGCGCATCTGATGGGGCGGTGGGAGGAGCTGGGGGGCCAGGGGCTCGCCGAAGCGGAGCTTCATGGCGGGCGGCCGAGCTTCGAGGCTCAGCCAGGCGTCTGTACTGAGCGTGGGGAGGCAGGGAGAAGGGGAATGGATGCAGCGGCTCCACGGCGGACTCGATGGCGTCGGCGAGCTTCGGGGGCCTTGTGGTCGACGTGGCGGCGAAGGGGATCCAGCGGCGGCGGTGAAGAGACAGCGGTGGCGGCGATGGAGGCCGTCCGAGGTGCGTGGCTCGGCGAGGAGGTAGAGGGTGTGGCCGGAGCTAGGGAGGCGTGTCGAGGAGGTGTGGCGATGGCCGAGGCCACGGTGGCTGTGGGCGGCGGCAGCGATTTCGGCCGTGAGAGAGGGAGGCGAGGGAGGAGGGAGAGGCACGGAGAGAGAGGAGAGCGGTCGAGGCGGCGCGTGGCGGCGCCCGGGTCATCCAGCGACGAGGGGGAGGACTGTGACGGGGAGGAGGTGGCGCGGCCTTGGCGGTGCGTCAGACGCGTGCTCGTCCTCCTGTCGGGGAGGAAGACGACAGAGGAGGGGGCCCAGATGGGCTGGGCTGGCCAGCTGGGCCGGCCAGGCCGCACAAGAGCTGGGCCGCAGGTAGGTCCAGGTAAGATTTTTTCCTTTTATTTATTTTCCTATTTTTCTGATATTTGTTTGATTTAATTAAAATACTAAATCATTTTATTTCCTTATGCCAAACTTTGCAGGAGCTAACTATATTATTCCAGAGCTCCTCAGCCACTAGCATAATTATTGGACATATATTATATATATATAACAATATATATCCAACGAAAATAATTACTGCATTAATTCCAAATGCCCAAAATAATTACTTATGGACTCCTAAAAATATTGGTTTGATTTTTATCTCTGTCCAATATTTTTTCAGAGGGCAACATGAGCATTTTCTTGGACCCTTTTGGAGCAATTTTTACTTGGGTCAATTTCCAAAAATGATTCTGAGGGTTTCACAAATCCCCATTTCAATTTAAATGGAATTTAAACATGATGCACAAATGACCAGCTAGTCTAGGTCATACCAGAACTAGGGATGTGACAACTCGCTCTGATACCAACAATCTTAAAAGTCTGTGGATTAGTAACACGTCATCCTATTAAATAGATGAGAAGCCTAGTTCTTAAACCCCGTAGAAGAGAAGATGATGACTCAGATCAGAAGGCCATGAGGTATAAGGAGTAAAAAGAGCCTTACGTTCCCTTCCACAATCAACTCCCTTACATAACTAAAGCATTTCTAGACACAACTTCGACCAGTTTGTCTTGGTAATCCTCTGACGATCGAGGCTCGATAACAACGCTGTCGGGACCCGATTCCAAATCACATCGACCTGGCGGTAACACCTCATATCACTTTGCGGCCTCACGCACGGTATTCCACAGTGTCGCCTTACCATGGCCGGGACCGTTTGCGTCTTTTGGCTCCGCATATATGGCGGTGTAAGCTAGCATCCACATGATAAAGAACCCGGTGACATGGCTGAGTCGTGAACCTAAAGCGGCGCTAACCTATGGGGACAGGCATACATGAATCACATCGAGCATGTCGGTCATCAACGTATAAATTGGGCTGTAGCCTTTGGGCTAATAGGACTCCGGTATCCCGGGCTGTTGAGCTAAGCAGGACTCGAATAACACCGCGTGACATTTCCCGAAGGAACGGACATAAGGAGCAGTGAAACACATGCCCGGCCAGTCAAGTGTCCAAGCGGTAGTCTTTGGGCTAGCGAGGACTCGGTGAACCGGTACATGGCGGACTACTATCGCTCGTAAGCACGAGACTACATTTCCCCATATGAGGCTGCCAAGGATAAACAACTAGTTTGTCGGATCCCACACATACCAAGCATTTCAAACATACACACAATATGCTCAATATGTGTAGATACAACATGGCATCACAACATAACTCTACGACTCAAATATTTATTCATTAGGCTCGAGGAGCGGGATATTACAAACATGGGTCTCATGACCCAACACTCGAAACATACAATTGAAGCACAAGCGGAAGCTAAACATGTCTCGAGTGCACGGACAACTATAAATGAAGAAGGTGAAGCACGACTATCTACCAGATCCTGCCGAGGGCACAAGATCGTAGCTGAGGTAACAAGCTAACCGTCGAAGTCCAAGCGGAACTACTAGCGAGACCGAAGTCTCTCTGCAAAACATAAAATAAGCAAGCGTGAGTACAAACGTACTCAGCAAGACTTACATCAGAACTAGCTACATATGCATCATTATCAAAAAAAGGGGGTGGTGGAGTTTGGCGCAGCAAGCCAGCTTTGACTTCGGTGGCTATCCCGAACTACGACGCAAGTAACTCTTTTGAGGTGGCGCTACGAGTCCACATATTCACCATATCAATACACCACTATGGACCCGCTCCCGTCTCCCTACGAGAACGCCATCCATAGCACTCCACGCTTATCTTGCGCATTTTAGAGTATCCACTTTCACTTGTCTATGAACTGATATAGGCAACCCGTAAGTCCTTCTCCGTGGACACGACTATTGAATAGATCATATTAACCCTGCGGTGTACTTCTTCACACGCTCTCACCACTTACCGCCGTTTACACGACATGTACTCGGCAACCTTCAAGCGGAAGCCCAACGTGGGTGTCGGCCACAACCTACCTAAACACACAAGTCCCAAGTCCAGGTTTATCGCCTATTCGGGTTCCATCCATGAGAGTCCGCCGAGGTTTCCCATACAGCCCCGAGCGATGTGTACAGGTTCCCGAGACACCAAACGCAATCGGTACATCAGACACCCGCGGTGCCTACTGCAACACAACCCACCCCTACTTGGGTTGCTATGTGCGGCTGCCCCAAAGATACTACAAACACGAAACTACTTGCAACTCCTGGATCGAGGACAAGGGTGGTTAAGAAGCCGAGAGGGTCAATTAAGGATCCCAATGCGTGGTAGTAATCTGTTTCATGGATCACAAACCACGTAACTTCAGTTCCTGAGGGCGGCTGCAATGAGACAACCCACCATGTACTCCTACATGGCCTCTCACCGCTACCTTTACCAAATCGTGTTCACACACTTAGCTCACACACAGTAGGACATGTTCACACAACCATTCCAATTCATTCCCGATGAATCGGACCTGACTCAACTCTAAGCGATGGCAGGCATGACAACAAGCATGAATGAGTAGGCACAACATGGCTCAAACAACTCCTACTCATGCTAGTGGGTTTCATCTAATTCTTGTGGAATGACAGGTCATCTGAGGAGGATAAAGGGGTTCAGCTACCGCAGCAAGTAACACATGAGTCGTTGTTGTCCTAATGCAGTAAAATAGAGCAGGAGCGAGAGAGTGGGATTATATCAAAATGGACAAGGGGGTTTTGCTTGCCTGGCACTTCTGAAGATAATATAGTTCTTCATCGGTGTCATCGAACTCATCGTTGAAACATCGTCTACTGAGAGGGGACAAACACCGACAAACAAGAGAGAACACAATCAATGCAATGCACATTCACATGAATGACATGTCATGTTAAGGTACTGAATTCACCTAATGCAATATCTAGCCAAGTTAATTGAAGTGGAATTTGAACAAGGTTAAACTCCAACTCCAAATGCTAGTTCATAATTTACCCTAATCATGATTCATCCTATTCAGTGAGGTTAACTTGTTCAAACATGCATGATCATGGCATAAACAGATTCTTCATATTTTTCTGATCATTTTTCATATATAAATTATTTAATTTGGAGTTACGGATTACAAGTTATGAATATTTGAAGTTTGGGGTATTTTCTAAAATTTCCTAAATTAAATTAAATCCAGAAAAGGGTATTACTGCGTCAGCCTGACGTCGGTGTGACGTCAGCAGGTCAACAGGACTCGTCCGGGTCAAACCTGACAGTGGGTCCCGCGTGTCAGCATAATTAGCCTAACTAAAAATTAATTAAAACTAATCCTAAATAGTTAACGAAATTTGGGCCCCCACTGTCATTGACTCAGCGAGAGTCAACCAGGGCCCACCGTCAAAGTCAAAGTCGGCTGCCGGCGTCTAACCGCCCAGCCCGAGCCAGCTGGCGAGAGTGGTTTTGGCCACTCCGGCGACCAAATGGGCCGCGGAGGGCATCTAGGAGGAGCTGGGGAGGAGCCGAAGCTCTTGGTGGAGTTAGTCGGGGTCGGGGTGGTCGGAATCGACGCCGGCGACGACCTAGGCGGCCGCCGGAGCTCGGGTGGTCGGGCTCGACGCTGCGGTGCACGAGCAAGTGGGGTGAGGCGCTAGTGGTGGCCTACGTGATGCGGTGAGTGCGATGGGCGCTAGCCCGGGACCAAATGGTCACCGGAGCAGCGCCGGCAGCCAGCGGAGGTGAGCTACGGCTTCAATGGTGGCCCGGTGGCTACGAGGCTAAAACGACGCGGGAAGAGAGGGAATCGTGGGAGGCTCACATGGGTCGCGTAGAGATGGTCAGCGGGCTCGGGGAAGCGACGACGGTGGCGAATTTACGGCGGCGATCCTCGGTGGCCGACGAGGGGAAAAGCGTCGGGGCGGCGCTTCGGGGCTTTCGGCGGGGCGTGGCTCAGTGAGGGGGTCGAGGACGGAGTGGCGGATCCTCTGGGCTGGTCGGGGAAGCGAGGGAGGGCTTGTGGCCCCGGTAGTGGCGAGCGGCGGCGACGAGCTCCGCTCGGTGGGAGAGGGAGGAAGCCAGAGCAGGGGACGAGGCCACGATGAGGGAGAGAGAGGTCGAAGTGCGTGGCGCTGGGAGGCGTCAGGCGTCGGGGGTGAAGCGAGCAGGGTGGAGGTGGCCTGCTGCGTGGGCGTCACGTCGGCCACACGCCTCTCGTCCCCATCTTGACGAGAGGTGGGAGGCAGTGGCGCTGGTGGGCTGGGCCACCAGTGGGCCCGGCTGCAGCTGGGCGGTGTCTATGCAGAATGGTAAGGCTTCTCTTTCTCTCTGCTATTTTATTTCAGTTTTCTATTTTTCTGCAGATGTTTGGCTTTATTAAAAATACCAGAACCTATTCAAAAATAATGAAACTTGCTCAGGCCCACTGTTTGGAAAATATCCAACAGCAAACATTTAAGTTTATGATTATTTGAGCATTTAAAATATTTTATAGCATTTAAATGCCCAAATGCAAATACTTAATGAATTAATCCGATGACCAAATATGTCATGAAAATGTGCAGCACCTCTGGTTATGGTTTATAGCATTTTTCCAGAAATGATAAACATTTTCTAAAGCCATTTGAATTCAACTGAAAAATATTTTTGGTTGAGCCTATTTGAATTCCTTTAATGCTAGGGTTTAGGCAATCCCCATTTCAAATTTCATGAAAATTAAACATGATGCATGGATGCAATGCCACTAGGTTACAAGCAAGCTCTAGGGCTGTGACACACATCCCTAGTTCTGGTATGACCTAGACTAGCTGGTCATTTGTGCATCATGTTTAAATTCCATTTAAATTGAAATGGGGATTTGTGAAACCCTCAGAATCATTTTTGGAAATTGACCCAAGTAAAAATTGCTCCAAAAGGGTCCAAGAAAATGCTCATGTTGCCCTCTGAAAATATTGGACAGAGATAAAAATCAAACCAATATTTTTAGGAGTCCATAAGTAATTATTTTGGGCATTTGGAATTAATGCAGTAATTATTTTCCTTGGATATATATTGTTATATATATATAATATATGTCCAATAATTATGCTAGTGGCTGAGGAGCTCTGGAATAATATAGTTAGCTCCTGCAAAGTTTGGCATAAGGAAATAAAATGATTTAGTATTTTAATTAAATCAAAACAAATGTCAGAAAAATAGGAAAAGAAATAAAAGGGAAAAATCTTACCTGGACCTACACCAGCCCAGCTCCTGTAAGGGCCTGGCCGGCCCAAATTGCCGCCCCAGCCCATCCGGCCCCCTCCTCTGTCGTCTTCCTCCCCGGACAGGGAGGGCCAGTGGCGTGCCCGACGCGCCCTTGGCCAGCCCACCTCCTCCTCCCCCGCCTGTGTGTCCTCCCCCTCGTCATTTGGATGACCCGGGCGTCGCCACGCGCCGCCCCGACCGCTCTCCTCTCTCTTCCGTGCCTCTCCCCTCCTCCCCCTCGCTCCCTCTCTCACGGCCTAAATCGCCGTCGCCGCCGTCCACAGCCACCATGGCCTCGGCCACTGCCACACCTCCCTGACACGCTCCCTAGCTCCGCCGCGACCCCCTCTACCTCCTCGTCGAGCCACGCACCCCCGGACGGCCCCCATCGTCGTCACCGTTGTCTCTTCACCGCCGGCCGCCGTGGATCCCCTTCGCCGCCCCGTCGACCACAGCGCGTCCCCAAGCTCGCCGTCGACGCCATCGAGTCCGCCGTGAGCCGTTGCATCCATTCCCCCTTCTCCCCTGCCTCCCCTGCTCAGCCGCCCGCTCGAGCCCGAGCTCCGGCCACGCCGCCCGCGGCTCCGCTCGTGAGCCCGGCCCCAGCTCCTCCCACCTGCCCCACGGATGTGCGAGCCGGGCTACGCCCGGTGCTCTCGAACGCCGCCCGTGGCAGTGGCGCGAATCCGCCCAGCGTCGAAGAGGTCGCCGCGGCGAGCCCCGTCGCTGAGCCACCTGCCTCGTGGGCCCGGCCGTCAGGTGATTAGCTTAGTGCTAATCACCGCCTTTTAACCCCCCTGACACTGACTAGTGGGCCCAGTGCCACTAAACCTTTAATTAAGTTAAAACTAACCCCCTGTTTAACCCGTGTCACTGACGTGTGGACCCCACACGTCAGGTTTGACCGGTCAACCACGGTTGACTTGCTGACGTCATGCCTCTGTAATGCTGACGCAATTATTTATTTTCTGGATTTAAATTAATCAGGAAATTCCAGAAAATGTTTCAAACTTCAAAAAATCATAGAAATTCAACCGTAACTCGGATTGAAATAATTTATATATAAAAATTATCAGAAAAATGCAATCTTTCCATCTGTACCAGTTTCATGCATGACAAACCAACCTAAACCTGCTGTATAGGTGAAAACATGTAAATGGCATTTATAAGAGCTTAGTTTGGAGTTGCATTTTAACCTTGGTTCAAATGGACTTCATTCAAATTGAATACTAGTTGCATTAGCTCAAACAGCATTACATCTACATGCCATGTTCATGCATCATATTGTTGCATATGATTGTGTATTGATTGTCGGCACCGTTCCTTCTCGATAGGTCCTGCTCCGGAGACCGTTCTAGAGTACCTGTCTGTGAAGCAGTGCCTCCCTTGTTGATTTACGAGGCAAGCAAACCCCCTTGTTCATTCCGATACAATCCTACTCTCTCGCTCCTGCTCTCATTTATTGCATTATGACAACAACGATTCATCTGCTACTTTGTGCTGCGGTAGTTGAACCCATTCCTCTGCATGACCTGTCATTGCCACAGTAAATAGTTGAAACCCACTAGCATGTGTAGGAGTTGATTGAGCCATGTTGTGTTCCTACCATGCTATGCCTGCTACCGCTTAGAGTTGTGTCAGGTCTGATTCAGTGGGAACGAATTGGAGTGCAGTTCTATGTTACGATCTTTGAGAGTGAAATGTGTGAACACGATTTGGTAAAGGTAGCGGTGAGAGGCCATGTAGGAGTACATGGTGGGTTGTCTCACTGGAACCATCCTTAAGCACTGAGTTATGTGTATGTTGTCCAATGACTAGCTACTACCACACATTGGAATGCTTAAGTGCTCCTCTCGACTTATTGACCAACTTGACCTCTGTCCAGGAGTCGCAACTAGTTTCTGGTGTTTGTAGGTAGTGTTAGTAGTCTACCAAGTGGCACCCGGCCAGGTGGGCTTGGGACAGACTAGGCACAAGTGGCACGGTGTACCAAGGGTAGATCCATCCTGCGATGTGGGCTTGTGAACCCTGCTCACATCATTTGGGGCCGTGGCGACACCGGCCGGATCTCCTTGCGGATGGAACCCGAATAGGCGATAAACCTGGACTAGGGTCTTGTGTGGTTAGTCAGGTCGTGGCCGACACCCTCGCCAGGCTTCCGCTTGAAGGTTGCCGAGATACATGACGTGTATATGGCGGTAAGTGGCGAGAGCGTGTGTGAAGAAGTACACCCCTGCAGGGTTATCATGATCCATTCGGATAGCCGTGTCCTCGGTTATGGACTTCTTGGATGCTTACGTGGTACATAGACAACTTGAAGTGGATACTCTAAAAATGCTCAAGACAAGTGTGAGTGCTATGGATGGCCTTCTCGTATGGAGACGGGGATGAATCCATAGTAGTGTATTGATGTGGTGACTAGTGGACTGCAAATGCGCCATATCACCTCAAAGAAGTTCGGTAGTCGTAGAGAACAGGATAGCCACAGAGTCAAAGCTGGCTTGTTGCAACTAAACCCCACATTACCTTCTTGACACTAATGCATGTATAATAGGATTTGATGTAAGTCTTGCTTGAGTACCTTTGTACTCACGTTGCTTTTATTTATGTTTTTGCAGCGGAGACTTGAGTCTTCTTTGGTAGTTCTGCTTGGACTTGACGAGTAGCTTGTTACCTCATTTACGATCTTGTACCCTTGGGAGGGTCTTGTAGATAGTCGTGCTTCTCAGCCTTTTTCTTTGTAGTTATGCAGACTCGGACATGTAATGCTTCCGCTTGTTGCTTGTATGCTTCGAGCGATGGGTCACGTGACCCTGTGTGTATTTAAGCTATGTGGCTCTTACGAGCCTTTATCTATATGAGTTTGCGTTATGTTGTGATGCCATGTTGTACAGCACATACTTGCATGTTATGCGACGTGTAACTTGTATTGCTATGTGTGGGATCCGACAACCTAGTTGTTTATCCTTGGTAGCCTCTCTTATGGGGAAATGTAGTCTCGTGCTTCGAGCGATAGTAGTCCGCTCTGACCGGTTCACCGGAGTCCTCGCTAGCCCAAAGCACTACCGCTTGGGCGCTTGATCGGCCGGGCATGTGTTTCACTTCGTTCCTATGTCCGTCCCTTCGGGAAATGTCGCGGGATATTCGAGTCCTGCCTAGCCTGCTACAGCCGGGATCTTTGAGTCCTGTTAGCCCGATTGCTACAGCCCAATTCATACGTTGATGACCGACATGCTCGATGTGATTCATGTATGCCTGTCCCCATAGGTTAGTGCCACTTTGGGTTCACGACTAGTCATGTCGGCCCGGTTCTTCGTCATATGGATGCTAGCGACACTATCATATCGTGAGCCAAAAGGCGTAAGCGGTCCGGGCCATGGTAAGGCGACACCGTGGGAATACCGTGCGTGAGGCCGCAAAGTGATATGATGTGTTACATGCTAGGTCGGTGTGACTTAGGATCGGGTCCCGACAGCTTTGGTATCGAGCTCGACTGCTCAGAGGATTTCCAAGCCAACCTGGTCGAAGTTGAGTCTAGAAATTCTTTAGTTATGTAAGGGGATTGATTGTGGAAGGGAACGTAAGGCTCTTTTTACTCCTTTATCTCATGGCCTTCTGATCCGAGTCGTCCTATCTTTCCTACGGGGTTAAGGAACTAGGCTTCTCATCTATTTAATAGGATGACGTGTTACTAATCCACAGACTTTTAAGATTGTTGGTTTTAAGACTCAGTTCGTTTCCTACTACTACTGTATGATAATTGTTGATCTCGGAACCTTGGCATTGTGATGTTGAGTGGTTATGCCACCCTTTTTTGCAGGATGTCTCAAATCATTTTGAGCATTTACAGCCGTTATGCTGTCCGAGTCATTTCAGGTCTCTGAATAGTCCGATGCATTTGCAAATCCTTTCCTTCCGTTCCGATGTCCTTTTGACCAGAATAATCACACAAATTAATATGTTGAGGTACTCCGCTGCCTCAACATATATGTTGGAGTTATTATTATGACCCTAGGTGTTTAGGAAGTCACCTAGTAAACTAGCCATGTTTCGTGTTCCCCAGTGTGATGATTCCGGCCATCATTCTCGAAAGCATTCCGTGATGCGACTTAGTAGTAGGTATTCTATTCCTGGGCTCTTGAACCTGAGATTCACCCTACTTCATGTTGTTAGTATTTGCTAGTTCCTTTAGGATATTAGTAACTTTGCGATAGTCCTCGAGGTTCGTGGCATTTCCTTCTTCCAAATACCATGAACTAGTTATGGCAGAAGTTCTTTGAACCAAAAGATCACAATAAGAGTGCTCTTGAGGAGTTTTCCATTCATAATTGTGACTCTGCCGGTCTCACCTTCTCTGCATGGGTTATCCGGGAGAAATGTTGAGCTTTGCTCGATATACTAATCCATGCCTCCACAACTTCGAAAAATTATATGTTCCTTTGAGTTGCTCTCTTTAGTTGTATCCCGACCATCCTCTATCGGTTGATAACCAAGAGTATGTGTGCATTCGTTTATCGATGTCTATTATCCTTGTGGTCCGTCAAGCCATTCTATTCTCGAATGACTAGGAGAAACAAACTCGATGCCTCATCCATTTCGAGGATTGGGTCCAAAGTAGTTGTATCCCGCAGATCAAAATGCCAATTCAGCTTTTGATGCTGTTCCACCTGGAGTGTTACCATCTTTATGTCAAGAATGTCATGAGAATTGCACCTTCTCTTATGAATTCTCGATGCAGTGATACTTCTCGCCATCATTATTCATTCCTCGGTCCCGTGTTGATGCAACCGGAATGTCGACAAGTGAATTGTGGTGTGTGAAATCGATACTCCTAGCAACCTTGTTGCTTGGTAGTAAATGGACAATATTATCATTCTTAGCGTGATGGTTATTAAATCATCATCCTAAGATTAATCGTGCTACCTAGTCCTTATTTCTGGTGCACACTTCGAGTGATGAGTTAGGATTATTCAATCCCTTGCTTATTTGATCATATCGTCTTGCCCTCAAAAGCAAGATTGATCTCGAGCTTAGTAACATACCGGTGGTTCGTGACTTTCCAAATATCTTCTTGGAAGTGTTACCGGGTTGTCTCCCTCGACTGTTATGTTGAGCTCGTGATCAAGTTGGTTTCCTGTGAACCATCATTTCTTCAAGAATCTGTGTTGGATATCCCTGAGCTAGTTGGTTAAGCTAGACAACAACTTGGAGAGTTGGAAGATAAAAGCTTGCCTAACTCATTTCGTTCCAAAGGGATATTCTTGTGTAGTGTGTGTTGAAGAAAGATGATATCTTCATCAAATGGTCCCTGTGATCAGTTGTTGGACCAATTGTCTTATCAATCTTTTGACTTGAGTATGGGCTATTATTAAGTCAAATCAGAACCAACGATATTCGTAATGTTGTCTTACTCGTGGTTGATCCCTCGAGCATACCCCATTACATCGTTTGGTCTCGACCAATGCTATCACCGTGTTCACATGATGGTGGAAGTCGATTGATATGGAAATTACGATGAGTTGTTGTTGAACCCATCAGCCAAAGCATGTTGTCTCCCCATGAGTCATGTTGAACATCAACCTAGTGTTGGGAACTTGTGTAAGCATTTCTTCGTGTTCCGTTCATGAAGCTTATGCTTGGATGGAAAGGGTGACTTCCTCAATTCATGTGCTTTAGGTGTAAGTTGCCGCCATGAATTTGAGAAAGGTTTGTTTTGTTTCCTTTGGAATCATCCCAAGTCAGTCATGCACGTGCGAAGTATTCTGTGGTTCGATAGACTGATCATCTTCATTCCATATGAATTCCATAGCACACCAAGCCACTGATTGATTTGTTCAAGGAAAATGAGTTGTTGTGCAAATCCTAGGTCATGCACAAGACTTTGATATCCTCGTTGATGGTTCCCCACGAACTCGGTAGTGTCTTATGATAAGACTACTATGTGGTCATTCTTGTCTTGGACAACATGTTCACATGATAGTAGCAGAACCAGCTCATGTTTTGGAGCTTGCTATCGTAGTTCATTCCCAAGAATCTCGCAACATCTTCTCGTCGATTTGTGTTGCAAACTTTCATTTTTTTTTCTAGACTCGATGAGTCTGGAATATCCTAACACCAACCAGATCTGAATCTCAGGCAGATATGATGGTTGGAACATTCCCAGCATTTGCATTTTGTTCCCAGCTTGCACCCTATTGTGCCAACTTCCCAGGGGCTGCCTTTCTTGGTAGTTGCTGTCCAATATAATCTTTAAAAGTGGACTTACCATGGGTCCCATCCATTTCCGGTGATAAGCAAAAGTCATCCATTGCGTTGTCTTCAACAAGGTAGTCCACATCATCCATTCTAGTCTGAGTATGCCATTCCTTTGCACTCCATCAAACGATCGTTTGCGAATGCCTTAGGCTGGTATAAAGAGTTTCAATGATGTTATATCAAAAGTAATTCTTTTGCCACTTAAGGGAATAGTTCCTCGCGTCACCTCCACTGGTGTGCCCCGTTAATGAGTCGTGGCAAATTTTTTACATCGCCACCATGACACCAACAACCATCATTCTAAGCGTGGAATTGTTGCCCACTAATCACACACCGTTGTTTGTTCTTCCATCCCTCTCGATGTGTTTTGTGTCTCAACTCGAGATGTTTTTAAATCTCATTCCGTGAGTCGATCATGTTTACTTGATCTTCGTGAAGATTAAATCCTGTAGGATTTCCCCCTCTTTCTGTTGTCATGTCGAGTGAAGATCTCGAAAGCAAAGACGTCAAGACCAAGATGATGGAATGAATCAACATTTTCGAGAAGGGCAAATGGATCATGAAGATTGTGATAGTTTTGTGATTTCCCTTTTCCTCTTACCTCACGTCTTGAATCTCGGGGCGAGATTCTTGTTTAGTGGGGGTGAGTTGTCACAGCCCTAGAGCTTGCTTGTAACTAGTGGCATTGCACCCATGCATCATGTTTAATTTTCATGAAATTTAAAATGGGGATTGCCTAAACCCTAGCATTAAAGGAATTCAAATAGGCTCAACCAAAAATATTTTTTAGTGAATTCAAATGGCTTTAGAAAATGTTTATCATTTCTGGAAAAATGCTATAAACCATAACCCGAGGTGCTGCACATTTTTCATGACTTATTTGGTCTATGGATTAATTCATTAAGTATTTGCATTTGGGCATTTAAATGCTATAAAATATTTTAAATGCTCAAATAATCATAAACTTAAATGTTTGCTGTTGGATATTTTCCAAACAGTGGGCCTGAGCAAGTTTCATGATTTTTGAATAGGTTCTGGTATTTTTAATAAAGCCAAACATCTGCAGAAAAAAGAAAACTGAAATAAAATAGCAGAGAGAGAGAAGCCCACAGCACAGACACCGCATGCTTCCCCCCCGTGCTGGCCCAGCTGGTGGCCCAGCCCACCAGCGCCACCGTCTCCCACCTCTCGCCAGTAGGACGAGAGGCGTGTGGCCGACGTGCTCGCCCACGCAGGCCACCTCCACCACCTGCTTCACCCCACCTCGACGCCTCGACGCCTCCTCGAGCGCCACGCACCCCGACCTCTCTCTCCTCACCGCGGCCTCGTCCCTCCTCCGGCTCCCTCCCTCTCCCACTTTAAATGCTAATAAATATTTTAAATGCTCAAATAATCATAAACTTAAATGTTTGCTGTTGGATATTTTCCAAACAGTGGACTTGAAACAAGTTTCATGATTTTTGGGATAGTATTAGTATTTTAAATAAATCCCTAAAGCTACCGAAGAAATAGAAAACTAAAACAAATAAAAGAGAGAGAGAGGACTACCTAGCCCACCTACCTGTAGCCGGCCCAGCTCGCTGGCCCACCTCACCTGGCGCCTCCTGTCGTCTTCTCCACCGCGCCAGGAGGACGCGGGCGTGTGCCCGGCCTTGCAGCAGCCACCTCCTGCTTCCGCCGCTTGGAACCCGGCCCCAGTGCCACGCCTCCCCTCGCCCTGCACCTCTCCTCTCTCCCCCTGGACCCCATTCCCTCCTCTGCTCCTCTCTACTTGACAGCCACCGAACACACCTGGGCCGCCCGGCAGAGCACCACCGCGGCCACCGGGCACCCTCACCCTTCCGCCGAGTCGGAAGAACCGCGGGGAACCTCCTCGTCCTCCCAATCGAAGCTACAAGACGCCGGGAGGCCCCTGCTTCATCGTCATCGCGGTCATCTCAACCTCGGGCACCCGAGCCCCTCGCCGTCGATTCGCTGCACTCCGGCCGCCTCGAGCCGATCGACCCTCCAAGCGGACTCACGGTGAGCCCCGAGTCGTCCTCCCCTTCTCCCTGGTCTCTTTCGACCTCTAGGCCCTAGCCCGTCTTGGCCGAGAACCCCACGCCGCCCGGCGATGTCGCGCCGTCACTGCAGCCAAGAAGCTTCGAAACCGAGCACGGCACGTGCTCCTAGCATCTTCGAGCTCGGTGAGCCCCTTAGCCAACCCTCCGTCCTCTGTGGCCTCGCGCCGCTCGAACTCAGTAGCTCCGGCCGCCCGCCTTGTCATCGCCGCCGCCGTCGTTGTAGTGCACCCTAATCGCTGCTGTGGACGCAATGGATGCGCGCGAGCACAGGCGTCACGTGAAACCCTCCGCCTCTCTTTTGGTCGCCGGAGGGCGAAAACCGGCGCCCTCCGCCATCTCTGGCCCCGCCGGCGACGAGCCGCGGTCAACTCCGGTGAGTTTGACCCGGGGTTGACCGTTTTGACCGGTGAGGTTTGACCCCTCTCTTTCACTGACATACGGGCCCCGGTCCCTGTTATTTAGCTAAGTGTTAAAATTAACTTAAGTTAATCCCATAGTCACTGACGTGTGGGTCCAGGGACTAATTAGCCTAGATTAACTTTTAGTTAGTACTAATTAACCTGTTAGTTGGTAGAGACAACGGCGTATGGGTCCCACAGGTCAGGTTTGACCTGGCCGACCCAGTTGACTTGCTGACATCACACGTGTGTCATGCTGACGCAATAAGTATTTTCTGGATTTATTTTTATACAGAAAATTTCAGAAAATACTACAAACTTCAAATATTCATAACTTTTAATCTTTAACTCCAAATTAAATAATTTATATATGAAAAATGATCAGAAAAATATGAAGAATCTGTTTATGGCACTTTCATGCATGATTAAACAAGTTAACCTCACTGAATAGGATGAATCATGATTAGGGCAATTTATGAAATAACATTTGGAGTTGGAATTTGTTCTTGTTTGAATTCCACTTCAATTAACCTGGCTAGACATTGCATTAGGTGAATTCAGTACCTTAACATGACATGTCATTCAGGTGAATGTGCATTGCACTGATTGTGCTCTCTCTTGTTTGCCGGTAATTGCCCCTCTCGGTAGACGACGTTCCGACGATTGTTCGATGACACCGACGAAGAACTATATTATCTTCAGAAGTGCCAGGCAAGCAAAACCCCCTTGTCCATTCCGATATAATTCCACTCTCTCGCTCCTGCTCTCTTTTACTGCATTAGGACAACAACGATTCATCTGTTACTTGCTGCGGTAGCTGAACCCCTTTATCCTTTGCATGACCTGTCATTCCACAGTAATTAGATGAAACCCACTAGCATGAGTAGGAGTTGCTTGAGCCATGTTGTGCCTACTCATTCATGTTTGCTTGTCATGCACTGCTCGCTTAGAGTTGAGTCAGGTCCGATTCAACGGGAATGAATTGGAATGGTTGTGTGAACATGTCCTATCGTGTGTGAGCTAAGTGTGTGAACACGATTTGGTAAAGGTAGCGGTGAGAGGCCATGTAGGAGTACATGGTGGGTTGTCTCATTGCAGCCGTCCTCGTGAACCGAGTTACGTGTTTGTGATCCATGAAACAGTTACTACCACGCATTGGGATCCTTAATTGACCCTCTCGGCTTCTTAACCACCCTTGTCCTCGATCCAGGAGTTGCAAGTAGTTTTTGGTGTTTGTAGTATCTTTGGGGGCCGCATAGCGCTGACCGTAGGGGTGGGTTGTGTTGCGGTAGGCACCGTGGCCCGGTGTACCGATTCGCCCGTTTGGTGTCTCGGGAACCCTGTACACATCGTTCGGGGCTGTATGGGAAACCTCGGCCGGACTCCCTGCGGATGGAACCCGAATAGGCGATAAACCTGGACTAGAGACTTGTGTGTTTAGGTAGGCCGTGGCCGACACCCACGTTGGGCTTCCGCTTGAAGGTTGCCAAGTACATGTCGTGTAAACGGCGGTAAGTGGTGAGAGCGTATGTGAAGAAGTACACCCTGCAGGGGTTAATATGATCTATTCGAATAGCCGTGTCCACGGAGAAGGACTTCTGGGTTGCTTATACCAGTTCATAGACAAGTGAAAGTGGATACTCTAAAATGCGCAAGATAAGCGTGAGTGCTATGGATGGCGTTCTCGTGGGGAGACGGAGCGGGTCCATAGTGGTGTATTGATATGGTGAATATGTGGACTGCGTGTCGCCCACCTCAAAAGAGTTACTTGCGATCGTAGTTCGGGATAGCCACCGAGTCAAAGCTGGCTTGCTGCAGTCAAACTCCACCACCCCTTTTGATAATGATGCATATGTAGCTAGTTCTCGATGTAAGTCTTCTTTGATGCGTTTGTACTCACGTTTGCTTATTTTATGTTTTGCGAGAGAGACTTCAGTCTCGCTAGTAGTTCCGCTTGGACTTGACGGTTAGCTTGTTACCTCAGCTACGATCTTGTGCCCTCGGCATGATCTGGTAGATAGTCGTGCTTCTCAGCCTTCTTCATTTATAGTTATGTCGTACTCAGACATGTTTAGCTTCCGCTTGTGCTTCGACTTGTATGCTTCTGAGTGTTGGGTCATGAGACCCATGTTTGTAATATCTCGCTCCTCGGGCCTAATGAATAAATATTTGAGTCGTAGAGTTATGTTGTGATGCCATGTTGTATCTACACATATTGAGCATATTGTGTGTATGTTTGAAATGCTTTGTATGTGTGGGATCCGACAAACTAGTTGTTTATCCTTGGCAGCCTCTCATATGGGGAAATGTCGTCTCGTGCTTCCGGCGATAGTAGTCCGCTTCTGGCCGGTTCACCGAGTCCTGCTAGCCCAAAGACTACTGCTTGGACACTTGATCGGCCGGCATGTGTTTCACTTCGCCTTATGTCTCGTCTCTTCGGGAAATGTCACGCGGTGTTATTCGAGTCCTGCCTAGCCTGCTACAGCCCGGAATACCGAGTCCTCGTTAGCCCAGTGTTACAGCCCGAATTTATACGTTGATGACCGACATGCTCGATGTGATTCATGTATGCCTGTCCCCATAGGTTAGCGCCGCTTTGGGTTCACGACTAGCCATGTCGGCCCGGGTTCTTTGTCATGTGGATGCTAGCGACACTATCATATATGTGTGCCAAAAGACGCAAACGGTCCCGGGCCATGGTAAGGCAACACCGTGGGAATACCGTGCGTGAGGCCGCAAAGTGATATGAGGTGTTACCGGCTAGGTCGATGTGACTTGGAATCGGGGTCCTGACAGCGTTGGCTTTATCTTTCTTGAGAAGTTCCGTGAGGGGTTTAGCTACTTTGGAGAAGTTTTCAACAAAGCGGCGACAATAGCTGGCTAGACCAAGGAAACTCCTAACTTGTTTAACGGTTTCAGGTGGAGTCCAATCGAGAACGGCCTGAACTCTCTCGGGATTGACAACAATGCCCTTACCGTAAATCACGTGGCCTAGGTAGGTCACCGGCAACCAAAATTCGCACTTGGAGAACTTGGCATAAAGGCGGTGCTCTCTCGAGTTTTTCTAACACAAGTCTAAGATGTTCGGCATGCTCTTCCTCGTTCTTCGAGTAAATAAGAATATCATCGAGGTAAACCACGGCGAATTTGTCTAAGTACTCCATGAAGATCGAGTTCATCAAGCGGAGAATGTAGCTGGAGCGTTGGTTAGACCAAAGGACATGACGGTGTACTCGTCTTGGCCATAACGAGTGACAAAGGCTGTCTTGGGGATGTCCTGCTTTTGATCTTGATTTGGTGGTATCCTAACCTCAAATCCATTTTGAAAAGATCGAGGATCCAGCCGAGCTGATCATACAAGTCGTTGATCCCGGGAGCGGATACTTGTTCTTTATCGTGACCAAATTAACGGGACGATAATCTACAACCATTCGGGTCCGTACCATCCTTCTTCTTGACAAAGAGGGGCGGGGCAAGCCCAAGGAGAAGAAATAGGACGGATGAAACCCTTTTGTAAGGACTCATCAAGTTGTTTCTTAAGCTCGGCTAGTTCTAAGGGTGCCATCTTGTAAGGTCTCCTAGAGATTGGAGCGGTTCCTGGAATAAGATCTATTACGAACTCTACATCTCTGTCAGGTGGAATACCTGGCAGTTCCTCTGGAAAGACATCCGGAAAATCACGGACTACGGGATATCTTCAAAGGTCCGGAAGAGGGCTGGCATTAAGAGAATAGAGTTGACGCTTTGCAACTCTAGTGGAGACGGTGACTATCTTGCCAGATGGGTGTGTAAGCTGAACAGACCTAGTGAAACAATCAATCTTGGCATGATGAGCTGTCATCCAGTCCATACCCAAGATGATGTTAATATCTGAAGACTTGAGGGCTATAAGTGAGGCAAGGAATACAAGTCTGTCAACAAGGATTTCGTTACTATGGCTTACACAAGAAGTTTGTCATTTGGATCCAGGAGTTTGAATGAGTAGCGGGAGGGCATATCACAAAATGACATGTCGTGCAAGCGGGCATAGCTTTTCGAAATGAAGGAATGAGATTCTCCGATGTCGAATAGAACCGAGCTGGATGACGATTGACAAGGAGTGTACCAAGAACGACATCCGGATCATCATGGCGTCTTTAGCTGAGACGTGATGCACACGCCCATGTTCAATTGGGAGCTGACTTGGCCGAACATCTTCTTGCGATGGCTTACTACCACGGCCAATGACTTCTCGGGCTGGGGTGGAGCAACTCTGGTCTGAGTACAAATACGGGCAATGTGGCCTGGCTCTCCGCACTTGTAACAAATCTTGGAGGTAGGACGTGGACCCGTATTGGCAGGTGGTCCACCAATAGGCCTGGGTGGTGCATACTGCTGAACTGGATGAGGTGCCACATAAGATGGCCTTGGTGTGTATCCAGGAGGAAGAGCGGAGTTCGGAATCCAAATCCGGCGCTTCTGAGAACTAGAACCGGAAGAAGATCCCAAATCACGGTTGTGCTTACGAGACTCCTCGTAAGTGAGCTGAGCTGTCTCTGCATTAATGGCCTTGTTCACCGTGAGCCTGGAATGTATCACAATGATGTAGGTGGAGATCACGACGCAACTTGGGGTTGAGACCCTTCCGGAACCTAGCCTGCTTCTTGGCGTCCGTGGACACTTCTACTGTAGCATAGCGGGCAAGGTTCTCAAACTCTCTGCTGTAAGCATCAACAACCATCTTACCCTGGATGAAACTACAGAACTCTTCTCTCTTGCGATCGATGAGGGCTTCAGGAATGTGATGCTCGCGAAAAGCCTCAGTGAAATCTCTCCAGGTAGGAATCTGACCAGCTGGAAGCATAGCCTCATAGTTCTGCCACCAAAGACTAGCATGACCTTCCAGGTGGTATGCAGCATAGGTGACCTTGTCACTTTCAACTACGTTCGCAGAACGGAGCTTGCGTGTGATACTACGGAGCCAGTCATCTGCATCGAGTGGCTCGATGGAATGATGAAAGGTAGGTGGGTGCAAGCGAATAAAATCATGAATGGTTACAGACCCTTTGAACTGTTGTGCGGTGTTCTCCTCGATACGTGCCAACAAGCGGTTAGACTCACGCTTGTTCCTCTCCATCTCTAACATGAACTCTGCCAACGAAGGTGGTTCAGGAGGATCCTCATCCCTACCATCTCCGTGGTTACAGCTACGAGCAACAAAACTTCGCTTAACCGATGACATCACGAGAAAGCAGAAACCAAGGACGGAATCAACATCACTACATCTTGAAAATGTAGGACACGAAATTAGTAATTCTCGAACTCCCCGGGCAATTCCGGCAGCATAACGGCAAAGAAATGCTCAAAATGAGACATCCTGCTAAAATGGGGTAGTACAACAACTCAACATCACCACTCAAGGTTATGAGATATTACTAAACAGGCTACACCGAAGGTACTCGAAAACTGGGGTATGACTCTGATCAACCAATCCTAAGAGACTACGGAGTAGTAACACGTGATCCTCGATGAGACGGAAGAGAAAGCCTAGTTCCTTAACCCCGTAGAGGAAATTAAGATGACTCGATCGAAGGCCATGAGATAAAGGAGTAAAAAGAGCCTTACGTTCCCTTCCACAATCAATCCCCTTACATAACTAAAGAATTTCTAGACTCAACTTCGACCAGGTTGGCTTGGAAATCCTATAGGCAGTCAGGCTCTGATACCAAAGCTGTCGAGACCCCAATCCTAAGTCACACCGACCTAGCATGTAACACATCATATCACTTTGCGGCCTCACGCACGGTATTCCCACGGGTGTCGCCTTACCATGGCCCGGGACCGTTTAGCCTTTTGGCTCCACGTATATGATAGTGTTGCTAGCATCCATATAATGAAGAACACAGGCCGACATGACTAGTCGTGAACCCAAAGTGGCACTAACCTACGGGGACATGCATACATGAATCACATCGAGCATGTCGGTCATCAACGTATGAATTCGGGCTGTAGCCTTTGGGCTAACAGGACTCCGGTATCCCGGTACATGGCAGGCTAGGCGGGACTCCGAATATCCCGCGACATTTCCCGAAGGAACAGACATAAGGAACGGTGAAACACATGCCGGCCGATCAAGCGTCCCAAGCGGTAGTCTTTGGGCTAGCGAGGACTCCGGTGAACCGTCAGAAGCGGACTACTATCGCTCAGAAGCACGAGACTACATTTCCCCATAAGAGAGGCTACCAAGGATAAACAACTAGGTTGTCGGATCCCACACATAGCAATACAAGTTACACGTACGCATAACATGCAAGTATGTGCTATACAACATGGCATCACAACATAACGCAAACTCATATAGATAAAGGCTCAGAAGAGCCACATAGCTTAAATACACATAGGGGTCACATGACCCATCATTCAGAGCATACAAGCAACAAGCAGAAGCATTACATGTCCGAAAGTACGCACAACTACAAAGAAAAAGGCTGAGAAGCCTCGACTATCTACAAGACCCTCCCAAGGGTACAAGATCGTAGCTGAGGTAACAAGCTACTGTCGAGAAGTCCAAGAGGAACTACCAAGAAGACCGAAGTCTCCGCTGCAAAAACATAAATAAAGCAACGTGAGTACAAAGGTACTCAAGAAGACTTACATCAGATCCTATTATACATGCATTAGTGTCAAGAAGGTAATGTGGGGTTTAGTTGCGACAAGCCAGCTTTGACTCTGTGGCTATCCTGTTCTCGACTACGAGAACTTGTTTGAGGTGATACGAGCGCTGCAGGTCCACTAGTCACCACATCAATACACTACTATGGATTCATCCCCGTCTCCATACGAGCAGGCCATCCATAGCACTCACACTTGTCTTGAGCATTTTTAGAGTATCCACTTCAAGTTGTCTATGTACCACGTAAGCATCCAAGAAGTCCATAACCGAGGACACGGCTATTCGAATAGATCATGATAACCCTGCAGGGGTGTACTTCTTCACACACACTCTCGCCACTTACCGCCATATACACGTCATGTATCTCGGCAACCTTCAAGCGGAAGCCTGGCGAGGGTGTCGGCCACGACCTGACTAACCACACAAGACTCTAGTCCTGGTTTATCGCCTATTCGGGTTCCATCCGCAAGGAGATCCGGCCGGGGTGTCGCTCACGGCCCCAAATGATGTGTGCAGGGTTCCCAAGCCCACCTCGCCGGATGGATCTACGCTTGGTACATCGTGCCACTTGTGCCTAGTCTGTCCCAAGCCCACCTGGCCGGGTGCCACTTGGTAGACTACTAACACTACCTCCAAACACCGAAACTAGTTGCGACTCACTGGGCGGAGGTCAAGTTGGTCAATAAGTCGAGAGGGCACTTAAGCATTCCAATGTGTGGTAGTAGCTAGTCATTGGACAACATACACGAACTTCGATTAGCTTAAGGGCGGTTCGGTGAGACAACCCACCATGTACTCCTACATGGCCTCTCACCGCTACCTTTACCAAATCGTGTTCACACATTTCACTCTCAAAGATCGTAACATAGAACTGCGTACTCCAACTCATCCCCAATGAATCAGACTGACACAACTCTAAGCAATAGCAGGCATAGCATGGTAGGAACACAACATGTCTCAATCAACTCCTACACATGCTAGTTGGTTTCAACTATTCTTTGTGGCAATGACAGTCATGCAGAGGAATGGGTTCAACTACCGCATGACACAAAGTAGCGAGATGAATCATTGTTGTCCTAATGCAATAAATGAGAGCAGGAGCGAGAGAGTAGGATTGTATCGGAATGAACAAGGGGTTTGCTTGCACGGTAAATCAACAAGGGAGGCCTTTGCTTCACGAGCAGGTATTATGGAGCGTCTCGGGCGGGACCTATCGAGAAGGAGCAGTGCCGACAATCAATACACAATCATATGCAACAATATGATGCATGAACATGGCATGTAGATGTGATGTTGTTTGAGCTAATGCAACTAGTATTCAATTTGAATGAAGTCCATTTGAACCAAGGTTAAAATGCAACTCCAAACTAAACTCTTATAAATGCCATTCACATGTTTTCACCTATACAGCAGGTTTAGGTTGGTTTTTCATGCATGAAACTGGTACAGATGGAAAGATTGCATTTTTCTGATAATTTTTCATATATAAATTATTTCAATCCGAGTTACGGTTGAATTTCTATGATTTTTTGAAGTTTGAAACATTTTCTGGAATTTCCTGATTTAATTTAATACCAGAAAATCAAATAATTGCGTCAGCATTACAGAGGCATGATGTCAGCGAGCCAACTATGGTTGACCGGTCAAACCTGACGTGTGGGGCCACACGTCAGTGACACGGGTTAAACAGGGGGGTTAGTTTAGTTTAATTAAAGATTAGGGCACTGGGGCCCACATGTTAGCGTCGGGGGTTAGGTTAGTTGGTGATTAGCTTAAGCTAATCACTGACAACAGGACCCATGTGGCGAGGCTCAGCGACGGGGCTCGTCGCCGGCGACCTCTGGGCCAGCGGAGTCCGCGCCACAGCCATGGGCGGCGTCTGAGAGCACTGGGCGTAGCCCTGCTCGCGCATCTGTGGGGCGGTGGGAGGAGGCTGGGGGCCGGGGCTCGCCAGTGGAGCTTCATGGCGGCCGGAGCTTCGGGCTCGAGCAGGCGTGCGGCTACAGAGCCTTGAGGAGGCAGGAGAAGGGGAATGGATGCAGCGGCTCACGGCGGACTCGATGGCGTCGATGGCGAGCTCGGGGACGCGCTGTGGTCGACGGGGCGGCGAAGGGGATCCACGGCAGCCGGCGGTGAAGAGACGACGGTGGCAGCGATGGAGGCCGTCCGGGTGCGTGGCTCGACGAGGAGGTAGAGGAGTCACTGGAGCTAGGGAGCGTGTCAGGGAGGTGTGGCCGGGGCCGCGGCCACGGTGGCTGTGGACGGCGGCGACGGCGATTTTGGCCGTGAGAGAGGGAGCGAGGGGGAGGAGGGGAGAGGCACGGGAGAGAGAGGAGTGCGGTCGGGGCGGCGCATGGCGACGCCCGGGTCATCCAGCGCGACGAGGGGGAGGACACGCAGTGTGGGGAGGAAGTGGCCTTGGCCTTGGCGCTGCTGGCACGCTGCCTGCCCTCCTCTTGTCGGGGAGGAAGACGACAGAGGAGGGGGCCCAGATGGGCTGGGCTGGCCAGCTGGGCCGGCCAGGCCGCACAGGAGCTGGGCCGCAGGTAGGTCCAGGTAAGATTTTTCCCTTTTATTTCTTTTCCTATTTTTCTGACATTTGTTTGATTTAATTAAAATACTAAATCATTTTATTTCCTTATGCCAAACTTTGCAGGAGCTAACTATATTATTCCAGAGCTCCTCAGCCACTAGCATAATTATTGGACATATATTTTATATATATAACAATATATATATCCAAGGAAAATAATTACTGCATTAATTCCAAATGCCCAAAATAATTACTTATGGACTCCTAAAAATATTGGTTTGATTTTTATCTCTGTCCAATATTTTCAGAGGGCAACATGAGCATTTTCTTGGACCCTTTTGGAGCAATTTTTACTTGGGTCAATTTCCAAAAATGGTTCTGAGGGTTTCATAAATCCCCATTTCAATTTAAATGGAATTTAAACATGATGCACAAATGACCAGCTAGTCTAGGTTATACCAGAACTAGGGATGTGACACCCCTACCTCGAGAGTCCTGGGGTGGATGTTGCTGCAGTGGTATCGCCGCAGCGCTTGTTGGTATCTTGCCGCTCGTAGCGCGGCTTCCCGACAATGCTCCTCCCCCAGCACGAGGTACGTCCCCCGCATGGCGTCCTGCTACGCCTCGTCGAACGCCAGGACCCATGCGGAACGACGTCTGAACTCGTGAGGGAGGACTGCTTCAGCTCCATAGACCAGGAAGAACGGGGTCTCGCCAGTCGGCTTGGTCGCAGTTGTGCGGATGGACCACAATACGGACTGAAGCTCATCGTACCAGCCTCTGCCGCAGGCCTCCAGCTTCTTGAATGTCCTGGTTTAGAGGCCCCTCAGGACCTCTGCATTGGCCCGCTCGTCCTGACCGTTGCTCCGTGGGTGCGCCACCGAAGCGTAGCATACCTGCGTCCCAAGGTTAGCACAGTATGTTTTGAAGACGTTACTGGTGAACTGCGAACCGTTGTCGGTGATGATGCGGTTCGGCACCCCAAACCGGCTCACGATGCCCCTGATGAACTTCACCGCAGAACCTGCGGGGATGGTGCGGACGGCTTCCACTTCAGCCCACTTGGTGAACTTGTCCACGGTGACGTAGAGGTAGCGATAGCCACCTGGCGCCCGAGGAAATGGGCCCAGGATATCCAGCCCCCAGACTACGAATGGCCACGAGACGGGTATAGTTTGCAGACCTCCCGCCGACTGATGGATCTGCTTGGCATGGAATTGGCAGGCCTCGCAAGCCTTCACCAGTTCGACGACATCATTGAGCCTTGATGGGCCAATAGAACCCGCTGCAGAACACCTTGCCAACGAGGGTCCGCGATGACGAATGATGCCCACAGTCTCCACCGTGTATATCTGCCAGCAGTTCCTTCCCTTGCTCCCTGGAGATGCAGCATAGGGACACATCATTTGGTCGCTTCCGGTAGAGCTCTCCATCCCTAATGCAGTATGTTGTGGCTTGCCGTGCCACACGTTCCGCTTCCTCCTCCTTCTCCAGCAAGGTCCCTTGCGTCAGGTAGCTCCGGAGCTCTGTGATCCAGCACCCCTCCTGAGGCTCCAGCATCAAGAGCAGGCGCGCTCCTGAGGCCGGGCCACAGACCAGGGCACCTGAGGCTGGTGGCTGGGGGAGCTCCTCCCGAGGCTGCACCGTGCTTGACAGCGATGGCGTGGCCGAGGGCTTGAAGAGCCGCTCTTCGAAGACGCCAGGCTCCTGAGGTAGCCGCCTGGATGCCCGTTTGGCGATGTCGTCGGCCTCTTGATTGGTGCCACGGGGCACATGCTGCAACTCCAGCCCCCAGAACTGCTTCTCCATCCTGCGGACATCTGCGAGGTAGGCTTCCATGTGCTCATCCCTCGGCTCGTATACCTTGTTGGAGAAGTTGACGAGGAGTTGTGAATCACCCTTGATGGTAAGGCGCTTCACTCTTAGGGCAGCTGCGGCCTTCAGGCCTGCTATCAGGCCTTCATATTTTGCTATGTTGTTGGAGACCTTTTCTCCGTGCTGAAAACAGAGCTGCACGGCATAGTAGAGCTTGTCTTGAGTAGGAGATATAAGCACTGCTCCAGCCCCCGCGCCGTGCCTGGAGAACGCCCCGTCGAAGTACATGACCCGACCGTCCGGTGCCTCGCTTCCCGGGGAGAGGGATCAATCCTCATCAGCCTTAAGGCCCGGCGCCTCCGTCCATTCTGCCACGAAATCCGCCAATGCAGCCCCCTTGATGACCCTGGTTGTGCTGAATTCGGGCTGGGCAACTTCTGGATTCGATGTTCCACTCAGCGACTCTTCCGGCTGAGTTGGGGCTCCTGAGCACCCTTTCCAAGGGGTATCTTTGAGACAACCTTGATGGGGTGGCCCTGAAAATAATGTCGCAGCTTGCGCGAGGCCACCAATAGCGCGAGGAGGAGTTTCTGAGGCATGGGGTACCTCGCCCACGCGTCCCGCAACACTGTGCTGACGAAGTACACAGGGTGTTCAACGAGGTTGGGAGTGCTGGTATCGATGGCGCCCTCCGGAGACCGTGGCGCCTCCAGCGGCTGGTCGCCTAGGGGAGGGGTCTCTTCTGTCCCGAGTGCGTTTCCCTGCAGCTGTGGTAGTGGTCTCCGTGGGTCTTCCTTGATCCTGCTTCACCTTGACACGGGCAGTTGCCGCGGCTTTGGTCCGACGCTCCTCCCTAACCACTACCAGGGCTGCGCTGGCGGAGTAGGGAGTGGCTGCAAGGTAGAGCACCAGGGGCTCTTGAGGGCACGGGGCCACCATTACCGGAGGGCTGGTTAAGTACCTCTTGAGATCTTAACGCCTTGTCGGCCTCTTCAGTCCATTCAAAGGGCCCTTTTTTCTTCATCAGCTGAAAGAAAGGCAGCGTTGTGGCACTCCAAAAAAATTTATTTGGTTTTTGACAAACCCTTTATTTGATTTGAAGGAGCCTACTTAAAATCTTTCCAAAAGCCCCTCCATCTCAAAAAAAATTCTCCTATGACAAGTATTTTGTTTTTGTATCTTCCTCAACCTTGGTGTTTGGTTTTAAAAACCTTCCTTCTGATTTTAACTCATCTCAATAAATTTTTGGAAATTAAATTTCTATTAAAAAGAGACCCTATGGGTTTTGGGGCTATTCTTTTGTTTTGCAACCACCCATTGTTTTACCATGCCTCATATCAAATTTCTCCCAAAACCCCTCCCTCCACTTTGGGCCAAGCCAAATATTCTATTCCAACAAGTTCAACCCATCTTTCAATTTTATTTCATTTATTTTATCCCCAAAACTACTTCTATCTTTTATTTTGGACCTAGGTGATTTACAAAGGAAGTACCTGATTTCCTTTGAGTTTTGATCTCAAACCAACTCCTCTGGCTAGTCCCTAGCACCCCCAACCTAGATCCATCAAGATCCACTCTTCCACAATTCAAATTTTTCAAGTTTCACTCACTGCAAGTTTGGACCAGATTTGGCAAATTTGGTGAAATTCATATTTTTGCTTCTCCAAAAATTCTGCCAAAATTCAGGAAGCCCCCAGGTGCATTGAGAGGCCACCCCACCAAAGATCAGCTCCAGATAAATATCCCACATGCCAAAATCATTTCATCGAACACTGGCGAGCATTGTTCTTTGTTCATTTTCGAGTTCAATGTTTCAGTTCGGCGACAGCCGGTGTCGCTTTCTTCAGAGACATGGCGTCGATCTCACGGTGCCCACTCACGGAGCCATGCGCACTGCTCCTTCATCTTATCCAGTGCCGCTTACGGTCCTTTGGGCCAGGCACCATCATCGGTGGTGGCGTGTCCGCCGACGCCAGCGGCTTCTGCGGTGGCAGAGCCAACCGAGGCGGCCAGCGAGGATCAAGACCGGCTTCGGCGCCCGTCGGCCGCCCAAGCCACCCGAGGCCTCCAGCGTGGCGTCTGCTTTACTGCGCCGCGTTGCGGCACTATCGCCGTGCTTTGAGCAGCAGAAGCGCTCCCTGCCGCCGACGAGCTCCGTGCGCCGTTCCGTTCGGAACTTGGAGTATCAACCAAGGCAGGCCAAGCTTAGCACCTAAACCGAACCCGTAGGCCCCCACGGTGATGCTTAGCCCCCTAAACCACATGACCAACCGCTGCACCGCCGTAATAGTCGCCGGAGTTATCCCGTTCACGGCCACCGCCTCGGATCAGCTATAAAAGGAGCCCCCGAGCTCGCTCTCGACCCCGCACCACAACTCCACCTCACCAGAGCCCCGCCAAGCCACCAGGAGGACCCCGAGGAGGTCTCCTTCCACAACTTCGGCCGCCCCAATCCGCCTCGAGCTCCGGCTTGATTCACTCAGGTGAGGCCACCTCCGACTCCCAAACCACGTCAGCGGCCCTCTGGTGCACCCAGTGTTCTAACCCGAGCCTCAATTCAACCTGTGTAGCCGTCCCCGACGAGATCCACCAACGCCCGAACCACCACCCGCCGGAGTTGAGGCTGCCGTCGACGTGGTGCTCGCCGTCGACCAACTCCACCACCCACAGGTGCGAAAGGACCCAAGGAGCCCGTAGGTACCACCCAATCCTCCTAACTCGCCGTGGGTGGCCGCCGGCGACCACCGCAGCCTTCGGGCGTCGGTGACTCTGTTATAGAGTTTAAACCCGACAAGTGGGACCCCCCCCCCCCCGTCAGCTTTTTCTTCTTTTTGAAACATTTTCTGAAAACGCCTTCGGGAAGGATACGTTTCCCTTTGGAGTTGGCGGGTTTTTAATCGAACCGTTTTCTGTTTTTATAAGCTAGCCCCTGGGAACTTTCTGTTTCATTACAGACAAGTCCCTGGACAAAACTTTAAAAACTTTTAAACAGAAAATTATTTTTGATTGATTCTTTTTCTGTCACCTTTATTTTGCTGTCTAATTTTTTATCATATTTATTTGAAAAATATTTGGAACATTTTTTGTGCACACACGGTATTTACGTTAGTACGTATTTTTCTTATACTGTAGATACCGGAAGAGGTGACGGGACCGCGAACTTCACCGAGTAGACTCTGACTACTCCAAACCAGGGAAGCATGCTTGAACCTTTGATATGATGGGTGTTTTGCATGTTTGCATTGAGTAGTCAGTTCATGGCATCATTATATGCATAACAGTAAGGGTTGTATTACATACATAGATATTGCAAGTGAGCCTCGAAACTCGATGTGTGATTCTATGTGAGATTACTTGATCATGTGGTGACATGATGGGTGGTAAGATGGTATCGTTGCAGCATGCCAGTCTTATGCCAAACTACTTAAGTCCAGTGTCAACGTGAATCAAGTCACGTTACCATCCGTTCCTTTTCTTGTACTACCACATGTTTTCTTTATGGAATATGGTTTAGTAAGTTGCAACCCTCTTTCCTGGTACGCACCAAACAGAGGGGCCGGGATGACGGTTCCATGGCCCTGGATTAAAGCCCGTCATCCGGTCAGGGAGCATGGGTGTTTCCGGTTGGGACCGAGAGGGGGGCACCCCTTAGAGCGCGCGAGATAAATTTGATCCCATGCTATTCGAGGTTGTGATCTCCCCGTCTTAGAGTTTTTTCTTGAACGTTGCCTAGGGTGATTCCTGGCAGCAGAAGGTGGAATTGGGTGTGTACCGGTTAGATGTGTTTCTTCTAAAATACCGTAAACGGAACTAGTCCCTTGCGACTACTGAAATCCGTTGGCTGTGGTTTAATAGTACAAACTCAGAGAGTCAAACTCATCCAAGTAACCGTACCTATGGTCAAGGTCTGTGTTCAACTTGTCCTTGTCGGTCTCAAAGTGCCGCCTCCTTGACAAATCTCCGATTGAGCATGTACATGAGTGGTAAACTCGACTATATGATTACTCCTGTGGATGCACTAACCCGTTTATTTTTATTATGTGCTGAGTATTTTCCTTGGAATGGTCTATACTGCTTGAATACGACTATGAAATATAAGCCATTTATGTGATGTCGCTCGGACGTCCGACTGTGGCACTTATGTTGTTTACTTTCGATATAAGCCCTTTATGTGATGTCGCTCAGACGTCCGACTGTGGCATTTATGTTGTTTATTTTCAATATAAGCCCTTTATGTGATGTCGCTCAGATGTCCGAATTTGGCATTTATGTTGCTTTACTTCCAATATAAGCCCTTTATGTGATGTCGCTCAGACGTCTGACTGTGGCACTCTTGTTATTTACTTTCGATAAAAGCCCTTTACGTGAAGTCGCTTTGACGTCCGACTGTGGCACGCACTATCATTTACTTCTCCATATAAGCCCTTTAGGTGGTGTCGCTTAGACGTCCGACTGCGGCATGTTAATTTATTTGTTCATCATTCGAGGCGTCGTTTCAGACACTCGATCGGTTTTCGGTTATTTTTGTTGGGATTTCGGGAGGACTACCGCCTGACTTCCTTTTATTTATCATGTCGTGCAAGTTTATCGTTTGAGTATGCATTGCCGATTACTCATGATGCATCATGCTTACATTTGTTATATCTCATGTCCGAACTGTCTTGCGAGTTCATTCCAAGTACTCACCTGGCTTGTTGATTTGGCCAGATGTTGACGAAGGCGATCTTATGGATGAAGAGTTTGATAGCGAGTCCGACGCCTAGAGGAGTCCCAGTCAGTCCCGTGCGATCCTGGAATTTATCACTTGTACCATATCCACTTCTGCTACCCGAATAAATCATCGAGCCTCACTTCGACGCTCGGTGAGCTGCAAGAGTAGGAGTCAATGTCACCCACTTCACTGTGACATATCCACCACCACGTTTAAATACGAGTCAGTAGTATGCCACCACACCCTTGTGCCATATCCGCCTTTATGTATATTATTGGCGTGCTTGTAATAAAATTGTTGAGCAACCTCAGCTCAACCCTGTAATATATTTAGTACTTCTGGATTTCTGTATCAAGAATTTGTCTACCAGTAAGGAGGACTCTCCTATACTGGAAATAAAAAGATCGGTTTCTCAATAAGTATTTTATTGAAAAACCGGTCGTGACAAACTTGGTATCAGAGCCAGGCTCACTGTAGGAAGCCACTAGGTGCGATCGCTAATCGGTTATTAGCGTCTTAGTACGATTTTAGCTTTTTGTGCAAAACGTAGCAATTTTTCTGTTAGTCATCATAAATTTATGACCTGACTATTCAGAATTTTTGTCTACTTTTGTAGATGGCTAGCAGCGACTGTGAGTCATAGGTGTTCGCCAATGTTCCTGAGGGGTTTATCAAGATCCTCACCTACATCGTCAAGATCGCGATTGGGCCATCGGTTCGCCCAGTGTTCACACTCTACCAGCACAAGATCAGCGACAGTCTGTCTATGCACCAGGCCGCGGTGCAGTTCAAGGGAGGGCGTTCAGAGTCACGCCAATCCTGATTTGTTGGCAGGGCCATGCCTACGGAGAGGCATGCCATGCAGATGGCTGCCCGGGAGGCGATAGCTCGTCTCCGGGATGTTCTTCCTTCAATGAAGACTCGCCGCTACCGCTACCTCCCATGCCACGTGCCATACACGTGTCACTATGCATTCGCCTGCCCAGGCACTGGAGGCAGGGTTTGACAACCTTGTGGACGACCTTGTGGCTGCCCGTATGGACTCAGTCCATGGCTGTGCCGCCAACAGGAGGGAGCTCCTCCACACAGCACCACCACTGACCTTCGTCTCGTCCTCAGCATCTTATTCACCTGCCATCCTCGCCACCGCTCGTCGCCTGCCTACCACTGAGGAGTTCGACCAAGTCATCGCGCCCACTCCAGTCCGTGTTGCACCACCTATTGCGCCCACTCCAGTCCGTGTGGCACCACCTATTACTCCATCACCAGTTCATGTTGCACCACCTCTCGCGCCCGCTCCAGCTTCTCAGCGCAGCACTTCACGCCTGGAGCCTATTAGTGAGGAGGAGGTTGAGTCCCCAGCATCACTGGGCCTCACCCTCGGCAGGCTAAGGGAAATCCTTACCATCTCCGACTGAGTGTGCCTAGCAGCCCTGCGTTGTGCCAGCTTGTATGATATGTTTATATGTATATAGGTTGTGAGAAGTAGTTTGCATGGGCATCATGTAGGAACTGGGAGAAGTGCACTAGCCTAAATAACATGTCAGGATTGTGTACGCACATCCTGAGTGATGTATTGTATAATTACTGCTTGTGTGTAAGATATGTACTGAGCGGTCCTTCTCCATGCGCTATCAAATATTTTCTTGAAAAATCTTGGAGTGGTTAAATTCTTTCGCCTTTGAGTATTTATTTGTTTTTGCGGCTCAATTTCTTTTCCTTATGATTTTTTTCCAAAATATATCCCCAGAGTGGAAAATGTCTCGTCTTTGGACTCGTTCCATGCCAAATCCGCCAGAAGAGAATTATGGCACCCAAACCAGCAACAACTTCACACAGGGACAGTCAAGTCAACAGTGGCGTTGAGACAGCTTTTTCTCAAGTGTGCCGCCTTTATGAGAAAAGCCAAGAATAGCACCAAGAAATGATGAACCAGGTCATCAATATGGGAAATCACCGTGGACCGTGATCAAGACAATCCAAATTGTCGAACTACAAAAGACGCGTCCCCCAACATTCTCGCACACTGACAAACCTCTTGAGGCCGATGACTGGCTTCGAGACATTGAAAGGAAATTGATTATTGCACAATGTTCAGACCGTGAGAAGGTACTATATGCACCTCACTACCTCACAGGAGCAGCTGCATCATGGTGGGAAAATTTCCTACACATGCACCCCAATGAGAATGACATCACCTGGGAAGAATTTAAATAAGGTTTTCGTGGGGCGCATATCCCCAAAAGCGTTATGAAAATCAAGAAGAGGAGTTTGACGACCTCAAGCAGAGAGGCATGACGGTGACCGAGTACAACAGTCTGTTTACTCAGTTATCTCGTTACGCCAACGAAGAGCACATGACGGAAAATAAAAAAGATGGAAAAATTCCTGGATGGTCTTGCGCCAGCACTTAAATGCCAGCTGGTTGTACACACCTTCCCAGATTTCAAAACACTCGTGGACAAGGCCATTACCCTGGAAAATGAGCGCCGCAGTTTGGAAGATTTTCGCAAGCGCAAGAGGGACCAAACTACTCAAGCTCGCAACAACCGAAGCAAGACTGACTTCCATAAAAGTGGAGCAAACAAGTCCACAACCAATATCCCACGCTCGATCAAGAATTATCATGCGAGGGACAAGGATTTTACATACCGCCCAGGTGTTACTTGCTACGCTTGTGGAGAAGAAGGGCACTATGCTAAGCAGTGCCCAAAGCCAAGAAACTCGGCTCCCACGCCGAACCACGGTGGGAATAATTGAGCACCCAAGCGTAACAACTTCAACCCCAATAATAATCACAAGAAGGGTCACTTGAACCATGTGACCAAGGAGGAAGCATAGAATGCCCCGGATATCGTACTCGGTACGTTCCCTGTCAACACAATACCTGTCACGGTTTTGTTTGATTCTGGAGCTTCTCACTCGTTCATTTCAAAGAAATTTGCTTTGCAAAATGATTTTTTGATGCTTCCCCTAGAAAAGTCCATGATCATCAAGTCCCCCGGGATTAAGCAAGTTACTCAGAGTTACCGGCCAAGGTGTGGTTATTGAGTTTGAGGATTAAAGTTTCGCACCAACCTTATTGTATTGGAAAATAAGGGACTAGATGTCATCCTAGGGATGGACTGGTTAACCACCAACAAAGGATTTATTGACTGCTTCAACCGGACAGTAATTCTTACCCACCATCACGGGAAGACAATAAAAGTCTCAGGTCAAGAGAGACAAATATCACGGCAGCCCAGGTTGAACAAGGTGGACATTTCTGAATTAAGCAAAGTTCCAGTAGTGTGTGAGTTCCCAGACGTATTTCCCAAAGAACTACCAGGCATGCCACCAGACCGGGAGATAGAATTCAGCATTAAGCTCGCACCTGGAACTACCCCCATTTACAAGAAACCATACAGAATGGCACCCTCAGAGTTGGTGGAATTAAAGAAGCAAATAAAAGAATTACTGGACAAAGGATTTATTCGAGCCAGCTCCTCACCCTGGGGCTCTCCAGTTTTATTTGCCAAGAAAAAGGATGGCACACTGAGATTGTGTATAGACTATCGAGAACTCAACATGGTCACAATCAAGAACAAATATCCGATGCCACAGATAAACGATTTATTTGACCAGATCGCTCAAGCCAAGGTTTTCTCAAAAATTGACTTAAGGTCGGGATACCATCAATCAAAAGTATGGACAGAAGATATCCCCAAGACAGCCTTCACCTCCAGATACGGGTTGTATGAGTTTACAGTGATGTCGTTTGGTCTGACCAACGCCCCCGCATATTTCGTCCGCCTCATGAACGAAGTGTTTATGAAATTTATGGACAAGTTTGTTGTGGTATTCATCGATGATATTCTGGTATACTCCAAGACACCAGAAGAGCATGCTGAACATCTCAGAATTGTACTGGGAGAATTAAGGAAACATCAATTATACGCCAAGTTCAGCAAATGTGAATTTTGGTTAAGAGAAGTTGGTTTTCTAGGCCATGTGTTAACACAAGAAGGTGTTGCTGTAGACCCGAAAAAGGTCAAGGCCGTACTTGGTTGGAAACCACCAGCCAGCGTAACGGATGTAAGAAGTTTCTTGGGAATGGCAGGGTATTACCGAAGGTTCATTGAAGGGTTCTCCACCATAGCAAAGCCAATGGCCTTGATTGCTCAAGAAGGACAAGAAAATTGTTTGGACGGAAGCTTGCGAGAAAAGTTTCCAAGACCTCAAAAGAAAATTAACAACAGCACTAGTATTGGTTGTGCCAGACATGCATAAAAGTTTTGAGGTATATTGTGACGCCTCCAGGAAGGGCCTCGGATGCGTACTAATGCAAGAAGGCAAGGTAGTCGCGTATGCCTCCAGGCAACTACACAAGCATGAAGAAAATTATCCTACGCATGACTTGGAACTGGCAGCAGTCATTCATGCACTCAAGGAGTGGAGGCACTTTTTACTCGGAAACCGTTAGAAATATACACGCACCATAAAAGCCTCAAGTATATTTTCACACAACCGAACTCAATTTCACGGCAGCGGTGCTGGTTGGAATTAGTGAAAGATTATGATGTCGATTCACTACCATCCAGGAAAAGCGAATGTTGTGGCAGATGCTCTTAGCCGAAACCCCAGTTCGGGCAATGATAGTCTGCCAGACTTGAGACCTGAATTTCAGCAAGAGTTCGCCAAACTCAACATGATGATGGTCGCCGAGGGCGATGTGTCAAATTTGGAAATACAGCCTACCTTAATGGGGCAAATTAAGGAGGCTCAGCATGGACACCCCAGCATCGAAGGCATAAAAAGAAAAGTGAGTTTGGGCAAGGCCTCAGAATTTATCATAGACGATGAGGGAATACTATGGTACGGAGACAGACTTTGCGTATCGAATATAAAAGACCTCAAACAGCGAATCCTAGCTGAAGGCCACACTACTCCGTATTCAATCCACCCGGGAGGAACCAAAATGTACAAAGACATCCAGGAAAAGTTTTGGTGGCACGGTATGAAGAGGGATATAGCCACCTTCATTGCATGTTGTGATTAGGTGTCGGTAGCATTAAGGCCGAGCACCAAAAACCGGCAGGGTTATTACAGCCAAACAGGATACCTGAGTGGAAATGGGATGAGATCGGGATGGACTTTATTGTTGGACTACCTCGGTCAGACAGACTAACCAAGGTGCCACATTTCATTCCCGTGAAGACAACCTACACCACTCAGAAGCTTGCGAAGCTTTACCTCTCTCACATAGTTTGCCTGCATGGAGTCCCAAAGACTATAATATCTGACCGAGGCACCCAATTCGTCTCTAGATTTTGGGATCAATTACAACAAGCTCTGGGTACTCAACTGGCATTCAAGATCAAAGCATACCACCCCTGCATCGATGGGCAAACCGAACGCGTAAACCAAATACTAGGGGACATCTTTGAGAGCGTGTGTCCTCACCTATGGGACCAGTTGGGAAGAAAGCTTGCCATATGCCGAGTTTGCATACAACAACAGTTACCAAGCCAGCCTGCAAATGGCACCCTTCAAAGCCTTGTATGGACGGAGATGCCGTACACCATTGAATTGGTCAGAGACCGAAGACAGTCGTATCTTCGGCCCTGATATGCTCAAGGAAGCTGAGGAGAAAGTTAGGCTAATCAGGGACAGACTCAAGACAGCTCAAAGCCGACAGAAGAGTTATTACGATCGGAAACATCGGGGAGTCAGTTTTGAACCCGGTGAGTATGTGTACCTCCGAGTATCTCCTATGAGGGGCCTACAACGATTCAAAGTTAAAGGAAAGCTAGCACCAAGATTTTTCGGACCCTTCTGTGTAGTTGCACGAAGAGGCACGGTAGCCTACCAGCTAGACCTACCCGAAGAGCTATCCGACGACCACGACGTGTTCCACGTCGCGCAGTTGAGGAAATGTGTGAGCAACCCAGAAAAGCAGGTATCCCATGAGGACATTGATGTACAGCCAGACCTCACCTACAGGGAACGCCCAATAAAAATATTAGAGGAGTCTAAAAGGAGAACCCGTCAGAAGGTAATCAAGTTTTTCAGAGTACAGTGGAGCAATCACACCGAAGACGAGGCAACATGGGAAAGAGAGGATTTTCTTCGAGCAGAACACCCACACCTATTTCAGGATCAGCTGAAATCTCGGGGACGAGATTTTTCCTAAGGGGGTAGGTGTTGTGACACTCCAAAAAAAATTATTTGGTTTTTCACAAACCATTTATTTGATTTGAAGGAGGCTACTTAAAATCTTTCCAAAAGCCCCTCCTTCTCAAAAAAAATTCTCCTATGACACGTATTTTGTTTTTGTATCTTCTTCAACCCTGGTGTTTTGTTTTAAAAACCTTCCTTCTGATTTTAACTCATCTCAATAAATTTTTGGAAATTAAATTTCTATTAAAAAGAGACCCTATGGGTTTTGGGGCTATTCTTTTGTTTTGCAACCACCCATTGTTTTACAATGCCTCATATCAAATTTCTCCCAAAACCCCTCCCTCCACTTTGGGCCAAGCCAAATATTCTATTCCAACAAGTTCAACCCATCTTTGAATTTTATTTCATTTATTTTATCCCCAAAACTACTTCTGTCTTTTATTTTGGACCTAGGTGATTTACAAAGGAAGTACCTGATTTCCTTTGAGTTTTGATCTCAAACCAACTCCTCTGGCTAGTCCCTGGCACCCCCAACCTAGATCCATCAAGAACCACTCTTCCACAATTCAAAATTTTCAAGTTTCACTCACTGCAAGTTTGGACCAGATTTGGCAAATTTGGTGAAATTCATATTTTTGCTTCTCCAAAAATTCTGCCAAAATTCAGGAAGCCCCCAGGTGCATTGAGAGGCCACCCCACCAAAGATCAGCTCTAGATAAATTTCCCACATGCCAAAATCATTTCATCGAACATCTGGCGAGACCTTTGTTGCTATTCATTTTTGAGTTCGGTGTTTCGATTCGGACCCGATGTCGTTTTCTTCAGAGACATGGCGTCGATCTCACCAGTGCCCACTCTGGAGCCATGCGCACTGCTCCTTCATCTTATCTAGAGCGCCGCACGGTCCTTTGGACGAGCACCATTGTCGGTGGTGACGTGTCCCGCCGACGCCGGCAGCTTCTGCGGTGGCAGAGCCAACCGAGGCGGCCAGCAGGGATCAGCCCAGCTTTCGGCGCCGTCCAGCACCGCCCAAACCACCCGAGGCCTCCGCGTGGCCGTCTGCTTGCCTGCGCGCGCTGCGGCGCTGTCGCCGTGGCCTGAGCAGCGCAGAGCGCGCTCCCGCCGACGAAGCTCCGTCGCCCGTTCCGTTCGAACTTGGAGTATCAACCAAGGCAGGCCAAGCTTAGCACCTAAACCGAACCGTAGGCCCCCACGGTGATGCTTAGCCCCTAAACCACATGACCAACCGCTGCACCGCCGTAATAGTCGCCGGAGTTATCCCGTTCACGGCCACCGCCTCGGATCAGCTATAAAAGGAGCCCCCGAGCTCGCTCTCGACCCCGCACCACAACTCCACCTCACTAGAGCCCCGCCAAGCTACCAGGAGGACCCCGAGGAGGTCTCCTTCCCCGACTTCGGCCGCCCCGATCCGCCTCGAGCTCCGGCTTGATTCACTCAGGTGAGGCCACCTCCAACTCCCAAACCACGTCAGCAGCCCTCTGGTGCACCCAGTGTTCTAACCCGAGCCTCAATTCAACCTATGTAGCCCTCCTCGACGAGATCCACCAACGCCCGAACCACCACCCGCCGGAGTTGAGGCCGCCGTCGACGTGGTGCTCGCCGTCGACCAACTCCACCACCCACAGGTGCGGAAGGACCCAAGGAGCCTATAGGTACCACCCAATCCTCCTAACTCGCCGTGGATCACCGTCGGCGACCACCGCAGCCTTCGGGCGCCGGTGACTCTGTTTTAGAGTTTAAACCCGACAAGTGGGACCCCCCCCCCCCCTCGTCAGCTTTTTCTTCTTCTTGAAACGTTTTCTGAAAATGCCTTCGGGCAGGATACGTTTCCCTTTGGAGTTGGCGGGTTTTTAATCGAACCGTTTTCTGTTTTTATAAGCTAGCCCCTGCGAACTTTCTGTTTCATTACAGACAAGTCCCTGGACAAAACTTTAATAACTTTTAAACAGAAAATGATTTTTGATTGATTCTTTTTCTATCACCTTTATTTTTATGTCTAGTTTTTTTATCATATTTATTTGAAAAATATTTGGAACACTTTTTGTGCACACACGGTATTTACGTTAGTACATATTTTTCTTATACCGTAGATACCGGAAGAGGTGACGGGACCGCGAACTTCACTGAGCTAGACTTCGACTACTCCGAACTAGGCAAGCATGTTTGAATCTTTGATATGATGGGTGTTTTGCATGTTTGCATTTAGTAGTCAGTTCATGGCATGATTATATGCATAACAGTAAGGGTTGTATTACATACATAGATATTGCAAGTGAGCCTCGAAACTTGATGTGTGATTCTATGTGAGATTACTTGATCATGTGGTGACATGATGGGTGGTAAGATGGTATTGTTGTAGCATGCCAGTCTTATGCCAAACTACTTAACTCCAGTGTCAACGTGAATCAAGTCACGTTACCATCCGTTCCTTTTCTTGTACTACCACATGTTTTCTTTATGGAATATGGTTTAGTAAGTTGCAAACCTCTTTCCTGGTACGCACCAAACAGAGGGGACGGGATGAGGGTTCCATGGCCCTGGATTAAAGCCCGTCATCCGGTCAGGGAGCATGGGTGTTTCCGGTTGGGACCGAGAGGGGGGCATCCCTTAGAGCGCGCGAGATAAGTTTGATCCCATGCTATTCGAGGTTGTGACCTCCCCGTCTTAGACTTTTTTCTTGAATGTTGCCTAGGGTGATTCCTGGCAGCGGAAGGTGGAATTGGGTGTGTACCGGTTAGATGTGTTTCTTCTAAAATACCGTAAACGGAACTAGTCCCTTGCGACTACTGAAATCCGTTGGCTGTGGTTTAATAGTACAAACTCTGCAGAGTCAAACTCATCCAAGTAACCGTACCTATGGTCAAGGTCTGTGTTCAACTTGTCCTTGTCAGTCTCAGTGCCAGTCTCCTTGACAAATCTCCAGTGAACAGACATGAGTGGTAAACTCGACTATATGATTACTCCTGTGGATGCACTAACCCGTTTATTTTTATTATGTGCTGAGTATTTTCCTTGGAATGGTCTATACTGCTTGAATACGACGATGAAATATAAGCCCTTTATGTGATGTCGCTCAGACGTCCGACTGTGGCATTTATGTTGTTTACTTTCGATATAAGCCCTTTATGTGATGTCGCTCAGACGTCCGACTGTGGCATTTATGTTGTTTATTTTCAATATAAGTTCTTTATGTGATGACGCTCAGACGTCCGACTGTGGCATTTATGTTGTTTTACTTCCAATATAACCCCTTTATGTGATGTCGCTCAGACGTCCGACTGTTGCACTCTTGTTATTTACTTTCGATAAAAGCCCTTTATGTGATGTCGCCTTGACGTCCGACTGTGGCACGCACTGTCATTTACTTTTCAATATAAGCCCTTTAGGTGGTGTCGCTTAGACGCCCGACTACGGCATGTTAATTTAGTTGTTCATCATTCGAGGCGTCGTTTCAGACACTCGATCGGTTTTTAGTTATTTTTGTTGGGATTTCAGGAGGACTACCGCCTGACTTCCTTTTATTTATCATGTTGTGCAAGTTTATCGTTTGAGTGTGCATTGCCGATTACTCATGATGCATCATGCTTACATTTTTTATATCTTATGTACGAACTGTCTTGCGAGTACATTCCAAGTACTCACCTGGCTTGTTTATTTGGCGGATGTTGTGAAAGCGATCTTATGGATGAAGAGTTCGATAGCGAGTCCGACGCCTAGAGGAGTCCCTCGATCCGTCTGCGATCCTGGAATTTATCACTTGTACCATATCCGCTTCCACTACCCGAATAAATCATCGATCCTCACTTCGACGCTCGGTGAGCTACAAGAGTAGGAGTCAATGTCACCCACTTCACTGTGACATATCCACCACCACGTTTAAATACGAGTCAGTAGTATGTCACCACACCCTTGCGCCATATCCGCCTTTATGTATATTATTGGCGTGCTTGTAATAAAATTGTTGAGCAACATCAGCTCAACCCTGTAATATATTTAGTACTTCTGGATTCCTGTATCAAGAATTTGTCTACCAGTAAGCAGGACTCTCCTATAGTAGAAATAAAAAGATCGGTTTCTCAATAAGTATTTTATTGAAAAACCGGTCGTGACAAGCGCTCGCTCCCCCAACCTGGAGATGAAGCGTCCTAGTGCGGTCACGCGCCCAGTGAGCTTCTGCGTTTCTCTGAGGGTCTTTGGCGGGCTCATGTCCTCGACCGCCTTGAGCTTTTCTGGGTTAGCCTCGATGCCTCGGTGGGACACGAGGAAGCCCAAGAGCTTGCCCGAGGGGACCCCAAACACACATTTCTCCGGTTGAGCCGCAGGTTCACTGCGTTGAGGCTCGCGAAGGTTTCCTCCAGGTCTTGTATCAGGGTTTTGGCCTCACGAGATTTCACCACAATGTCATCGACATAAGCCTCAACATTCTTCCCGAGCTGCGGGCCCAAGGTGATGTGCATCAGCCGCTGAAAGGTCGCTCCTGCGTTGCGCAGCCCGAACGGCATGCATGTGTAGCAGTACACTCCACACGGGGTCAAGAAGGCCATCTTTTCCACGTCTTCTACCGCCATCTTGATCTAGTGATAGCCAGAGAAGGCATCCAGAAAGCATAACAGGTCGCACTCGGTGGTGGAATCAACGATCTGATCGATACGGGGGAGCGGGAATGGATCCTGCAGGCAGGCTTTGTTGAGGTTGGTGAAGTCGACACACATGCATTCCTTCCCCCCTTTCTTTGGCACAACAACTGGGTTGGACAACCAATCCGGGTATCGGACCTCGCGAATGACCCCTACAGCTTCTAACTTGCGGGTCTCTTGAACGATGAAAGCCTGCTTCTTAGTGGACTGCCGCCTTGCTTTCTGCTTCACGGGGCGTACATTGGGCACACGTTGAGGTGGTGCTCGATTACGCCTCTCAGGATCCCTGCCAACTGATCTGGTTCCCATGCGAACACCTTCTTGTTTGCTCGCAGGAACTTGACCAGGGCCTCCTCCTGCTCGGGCTCGAGGTTGGCGCCTATGGTGAAGGTGGCGTTGGTGGATCCGTCCTCGTCGACTAGTATCTGCTTGGTTTCCGCCTTGTCTTGGGTGAACAGCTGCTTCTTCTTGGCCGGCGCAGCCCCCTTGGGCTCAGGGGCGTCTGAGTCGGCGGGCTGTGCCGCCGCCGCAGCCTTGAAGACGTGCTTGAGTACCTGCAACGCATCCCCGGTGTCTCCGGACACGGTGAGGACGCCGTTGCTCCCGGGCATCTTCATGAGGTTGTACGCTGGGTGAGTTGCGGCCATGAACTTGGCCAGAGCTGGGTACCCGAGTATGGCATTGTATGGCAGGCGTATGTGGGCGACATCGAAGTCGATGAGCTCGGTGCGGAAGTTGTCGTAGGTGTCGAAGGTCACCGGTAGACGGATCTGTCCCAGGGAGCCGGCTGAACCGCCTGCGACGCCCAAGAAGGGCCCGCTAGGCCGAAGCCGCTCCGGCGGTAGGTGGAGGAGGCTGAAGGCTTCAATCGAGAGCACGCTGAGGCCCGCGCCACTGTCGATGAGGGTCCTGGTGACTGCCACCTGGAAAATGGTGGGAGTGCACAGCATTGGGAGCGCGCCCGAGCAGGTTGAGTTGGATGGGTGGTCCTCCAAGCTGAAGGCCAGATCGGCCTTGGACGCCGACCGGCCTGGGGGAGCCCCCTGCCGCGCGGAGGCAGCGCCGACCTGGCAGAAGAATGGCTTGATGTGGTGGCCTGAAGGTGGCGCATGCGAGCCTCCCAGGAGAGCCGCGACGATCGGGGCCGCCGGCGCAGCGTGCTGGGCGAGGAAGAGATTGCGCAGCTCTTCCCAAGAGGCCACTAAGCTTGTTGGCAGGTGGAGCAACCACATGCGTGGGGGCGTCGGTGAGGGCCATGGGAAGCCGGTTGGCCATGACCACATGTGCCGCCTCTGCTTTGAGGATGGCCTCCTCGTCACGCCCGGCCAGGAAGGCTAAGCGGATCGATTGTGCCCGTTATGGCCTTGGCGGCATCTTCGGCTTGAACTTGTCCGGCCACCGCACCTGTCGCAAGAATGGGGCCAAGGCTCGGAGCCCCCTGGCCCCCGCGCTGGCGCTGGCGACCAGAGTGGGCGGCGCTTTGCTCATCGCAGGGCGAGTCGCGGTGTCGGCGGAGAGCGGGTCGGCGGAAGGGAAGCTCCGGCGCACCCCTATCTGGGCGCCAAATGTCGGATTTCTGGTTCCGGCAGACCCTCTAGGTTCGAACACTGGGGTGCACGCGGAGATTTCGCCCTCTACCTACCTGCACCTCGCCGCCTCGCTAGGATCTAAACTATGAAAGGAACAACACAAGAGACACAGGGGTTTATCTTTGGTTCGGGCCACCATTGTGGTGTAACACCCTACTCCAGTGTGTGGTGTGGTGGATTGCCTCTTGGGCTGATGGTGAACAATACAAGGAAGAACAGCCTCGCGAGGGTCTGTCCTTGGCTGGTGCGATGAACTGCTAGGGGAGTTCAGTCGCTCTCTCTCTCTCTCTCTCTCTCTCTCTCTCTCTCTCTCTCTCTCTCTCTCTCTCTCGCTAGATTTCTTGATCTCTAGCTCTCTTCTGGATTCCGGATCGTCTCCCTCTACCTTGTGGGTGGCTAGTCCTATTTATAGGCAGAGGCCCTGGGCCTCTTCCCAAATATTGAGCGGGAAGGGCGCCAACAATTGGCCATTTTGAAGGGGAACATCTAGTACACTTATCCTGACTAAAGTTGGTCCTCGCATGTCAAAAGGTTCTGGTGGTCACGCCGGCTTGGGCTCCACGATGACTTCCTTCCTGCCGTTGCGACGGTCTTGGTCTTGTTGCACCGAAACGGATGCCTTTGCTTGATGCTCTCGCCTGCGCTTGCCCCCTTTGCACCAAAGAGGAAATGAGGACATCAGACGGGTCGGGCGCCTCCTGGCGCCCTTGGTCGTCATGGCTTGCGTCATGGGCACCTCGTGAGGTACCCCACCTTGATCTCTCCGCCTCCTCGCGAGCCACTGACGAGGCCATGCCCGAGGAAGCTTCCTGCCGTCCGCCCATGAGGCTTGGCCCCTCGCGAGGGTCTTGAGCTTCGTCTTGATGAAGATGGGCGTCTTTGGGCCACCTCTTGAGCCACGCCCGCAGCCGCGAGCGAGCAAGTGCAGGTACCCCGTTCCCAGAACGCCGACAGATTTGTGCACTAAACTGTGTGAGAAGACAATGTAGGTTAGACACAGTTGCCGTTACATAACTGTATGTGATGTACTACCCTATCCATATAATTGAGTTATAGTGATACCGTGTAAACAGCCGCTCTCCGGATATCCGTCAAACAAAAACAGCCTCTCTACATATAGAGATGGCGGCGGCGGCTACCGGAGAAGAGGTCAATCCTCGATTGGTGGGCGATGGCGGCATCATTGGAGGTCAATCCTCGGTCTGCGGCGGGAGATAGGAGGAGCTCAACCATCGAGGTTGGCGGCAGCGTGATTCGAGCATATCCATCGCGGTCGATGGCGGGATAGTGGAGGTCGAACTTCAGGCGGCAACCGCACTATGCTTTGCTCCTCGACCCTGTTGTCTCGGCGTGCCGCCGCATCGCGCTTCTCTGTCAGCTGGGTGGAGGTCACCGTGCGGCTAATTAATTAAGGTATTCTCTTCATGAGTGGCTTAATTAAGGTATTCAATTCCTAAGGGTAGTGTTGTACTAGTACTCTGCGTGTAAATTGACTGGCCATTAATTTTTTTAATTGCACGTCTGGATAAAAACATGGAGCACCCTCAGTAATTATGAAAATAAAACCTTGTGATTTATGCACGCATCTCTGGGCAGCAGTTAATCCGTGTATTAATGTTGTTGTTTTGTTTTTAATTACCATTCCCGTGCTGCAGATGGAACGATCTCGATGGATGAAGAATCGGAAAAACCACAGATTTTATCAGTGGCATGATAGAGTTCATGAATTTGGCTGAAAGTACAAAGAGGAGAATTGGTGATGCGGATTACATCCTGTGTCCATGTACTGATTGTTCCAATACAGAGTCACATGATCTTACAGATGTCCAGTTGCACTTAGTCTCTAGGGGATTCATGGATGGATATACACGTTGGACCAGACACGGTGAAGAGGAGGTCATGGATGAAGATACCCAGGGCAGCAAGATGCCAAACCCCGATCAGTGTCACACGGATGTTGAATCTAACATCAGAGCAGAGGCGTCAAGCTACCAATGGAACACCGGAAAGCCAAAACGCCCACTAAAAATGTAACACCCCGGATACAACTTTCCATATTAGTATGTAACACCCCGGATGTAACTTTCCATAATTGTAACTCCAACTCTTGTCATTTTCGGCATTGTGATATGATATTCCCTCCGTGGTTGGGTTTTTCTTCATTTTGCATTTTGTCCATGTCATGCATTTTATATCATGTCATCATGTGCATCGCATTTGCATACGTGTTCGTCTCATGATTCCGAGCATTTTTCCCGTTGTCCGTTTTGCAATCCGACACTCCTATCTTCCCCGGCGTCCCCTTTTACGTTTTTCCGTGTGCGGGTACTAAACCTTCTCGGAATGGACCGAGGTTTGTCTTGTGGCCTTGGTATACCACCCGTAGACCACCGGTCAAGTTTCGGGTCATTTGGAGCTCGTTTGGTACTCCAACGGTTAACCGCACTCTCGCAAAGGCCTCTTTTAAGTTGCAGCCCAACACCCCTCCAAAACAGCCCAATAACCCATCTAAGTCACTTCCATGCTCTCCGTCGTTCGATCACGATCGATCGTGTGGTAAAACTACACCTCATTTGGACTCTCCTAGCTCCCTCTATGCCTATTTAAGCAAACCCCTCCAAATCCGGATCATCCCTTCCCGAAACCCTAGAAACCCTCCCGCGCCGCCGGACACTTCTCACGCCGCCCGCGCCAATCGGGGTCATCACGTGGCCGCCGCCCGCCCCGCCGCCCATGAGCCCACGGCCGGCCCTCCCAGCTCCGCTCTCTCTCCGCCCGCCCGACCGGCCCGCCCGCCGCCGCGCCAGCCGCCCGCCGGCAGCGCCCGGCGACCTCGCCGCGCCTCACGCCCCAGCCGGGCCCGCCGCCCTCACGGCCGGCCACCGCCGTGCCCGACGCCGCCTTCTTCCGCCGTCGCCCGGCTCCACCGAACTCCGGCGCCCGCCCGCCGTCGCCCAGATCCGATCGGGTCGGGCCCGATCCGATCTCGGTTCCAGCGCCGTTGACCTCTCTCCTCACTTTTCCTGTCTTTTGCATCTATTGTTATTTTGTTGCATTTTCAACCGAGTGTATCTTCGCATCTGTAGGTCCATTTTGCGCGTATAATATGTCAAAATGTTTGTATCGAAGAGTAGATCACTTCATCTCATTGCATCATTTTTATTTGAGCTCATCCTGATGCCCGAAATGCTGTTGGAAGAGTGCTATGTGATGTTAGTTTCTGTTTCTTAACAGAACTTGCACTCTTGTTATTTTGCCATGATTATTGTGTGCACCCTATGAATTGGAGTCCTACATGTGTTTTGTAATATGCCATGCCATCTTTCCAGGGGTGTATGCCATGTATTTTTGTGATCTATGTGGTGACTAGCACAAGCATGCAAAGTAGGTGTCCTGATGTTGCTGTTTCCAGCTCTGTTTTGCTGATATTTTGATGCCATGTTAACTTGATGCTACCGAGAGATCCATGGATATTTTGAGATACTTCAGTAAGGATGTTTTGTTAAACATGTCTTGCTATATCCATCCATGTCCTTTTTGCAATTATGGAGTACCATAGCTTGAGTCAATCGAGCTCTACTTTTGCTATAAAATGTTTCCTGGCAGATTGTTTACATGTTATTCAATTTTGCCAAGGTTGTTGAGGTTCCTCCATTTATGCTATGTTATTGTTCTTGCCATGTATGTCTTCTATGTCATGTCTTCTTGATGTATGTATGCTTATTTTATCATATAAGACTCTGTAGTGAGTGCATTGAGCTTGTAAACATGCCTACTCGTTATCAGTTTTGACATGTCATGTTGCTGAATCTGTTAACGGAACTTTCAATATTGACATGGGTGTTACTATATTTTCTAGTCCTTTTTGGCTTATGGTCAGTAAGGGACTTTTGATCTATGCTTTGAGTAGACTCATGCCATGCCATGTTTTGCTATTTTAAGGTCCTGTAGCTTGTGGTTTTGCTGCTCTGAACATTGCAACCTGATGCTGTTTTTGCCATGTCCAGCCTGATATTTTGTGCACTTTTGCCATGCTTGTTTGAACCTGTTATGATGTGATTTAGCGAGCTCAGTGCTCATCTTTTGTCAAGCATCTTGTGTAGATCACTGCCATATACTTTGGTGATACGTTTGGGTGCAGTAGCTTAATTTCTTGTTGCTTGCTAAGTGGCATCATGCTGTTAATGGCAGATTTGTGCCATTCTTGTTTTGCTTGTCATTTCCAAACCGTGCATCCGATTCCGGTGATCTTTATATCGATTTCAACCGAAATCATCTCATCTTTCCAGTGGCATACTTGGTTTGCCAAGTTGATGCCTGGTTCATCATTTCCTTCCGGGCGCACATAAGCATTGCATATCACATCATGCATATCATGTCATGTTTTGCATCATGTTGATTGTGCATTGCACCGTGATTTATTGTGGTTCCTTTGTTTGTGTTGTTGCTTTTGGTAGAGCCGGAGGCGTGTACGTGAGCGAGGAACCTGTTGAGAACGCTTACGAGGATCAAGCTTTCGACAACTCGAGAACATTGCGAGCAAGATGACCATACCCTCGAAATCACTTCTATCTTTGCTATGCTAGATGCTCGCTCTTTTGCTATGCCTATGCTGCGATGCCTACCACTTGCTATATCATGCCACCCATATTGCCATGTCAGCCCTAACCATCCTTTCCTAGCAAACCGTTGATTGGCTATGTTACCGCTTTGCTTTCGGCCCCTCTTATAGCGTTGCTAGTTGCGGTGAAGATGAAGTTGTGTTCCTTTTGGAACATGGAGATGTTGTTCCTTGTTGGAACATGTTTACTTGTTGGGGATATCACAATATATATCTGCTATGATTAATACATCTATATACTTGGTAAAGGGTGGAAGGCTCGGCCTTATGCACAGTGTTTTGTTCCACTCTTGCCACCCTAGTTTCCGTCATACCGGTGTTATGTTCCTTGATTTCGCGTTCCTTACGGTTGGGTGATTTATGGGACCCCTTGACAGTTCGCTTTGAATAAGACTCGTCCGGCCAAAGGCCCCACTTGGGTCGTACCAGTTGCCACCTAAGCCTTTTACCCCCGGGTTTTCGCGAGCCCGAGGGTCCTCATTATTTTAACCCCGGACCGGTGCTCCTTCGAGTCTTGGCCCGAATCGAGCTACTGCGGGGCCACCACGGGAAACTTCGAGGCTTGGTTTTACTCGTAGCTAGTCTCATCCGGATGTGCCACGAGAACGAGATATGTGCAGCTCCTATCGGGATTTGTCGGCACAATCAGGCGGCTTTGCTGGTCTTGTTTTATTGCTTTGTCGAAATGTCTTGTAGTCCGGGATTCCGAGAGGGATCGGGTTTTCCCGGTAGAAGGAATATCCTTCGTTGACCGTGAGAGCTTATAATGGGCTAAGTTGGGACACCCCTGCGGGGTAATATCTTTCGAAAGCCGTGCCCGCGGTTATGAGGCAGATGGGAATTTGTTAATGTCGGTTGTAGAAAACCCGAAGTTGACCTCAAATAAAATACACATCAATGGCGTGTGTAACCGTGATGGTCTCTTCTCGGCGGAGTCCGGAAGTGAACACGGTGTTGGAGTTATGTCTGACGTAAGTAGTTCAGGATCACTTCTTGATCGCTACTAGCTTCACGACTGTGCTTTGCTCCTCTTCTCGCCCTCTTTTGCAGTAGCCACCATATTTGCTAGTCGCTTGCAGCAGCTCCACTTTACTACCCTGTCCTTCCTATAAGCTTAAATAGTCTTGATCTCGCGGGTGTGAGATTGCTGAGTCCCCGTGACTCACAGATACTTCCAAACACGATTGCGAGTTCCGGCGATGCCGGTCGGGTGACTCAACCGAGCTCAAGTGGGAGTTCGACGAGGAATGTGGTCGTTACTATGTGTCTTTCACGATGATCGATAGTGGTGCCCAGTTGGGACGATTCGGGGATCTGTGTAGCATTTGGGGTATCTTCTTTTATTTTGGTTCCGTAGTCGGACCTTGAGTGTACTCTGAATGATGGATGTTTATTTATGTACTGTGTGAAGTGGCGACTGTAAGCCAACTATGTATCGCTTTCCCTTATTTATTACATGGGTTGTGTGAAGATTACCTCACTTGCGACATTGCTTTCAATGCGGTTATGCCTCTAAGTCGTGCCTCGACACGTGGGAGATATAGCCGCATCGGGCGTTACAAGTTGGTAATCAGAGCCTTCCCGACTTAGGAGCCCCCTACTTGATTGTTTCTTTGGCGTTGTTGAGTCTAGAATGGAAAAATGTTTTGAGTCTTAGGATTATATATATCGGAGAGTAGGATTCTTTTTACTTCCCAGTCCTTAAATAAGCTCTGTGAGGTATCCTGACGTAGTGTTTTGACTCTTCTCTCCTCAATTTTCACTAAAAAATTTTAGGATCACGTGGGTATCTTGGAATCGTTCGATGGTTTTGTGGCGAGAACATTGTTCTTGGTGCCTCCTCGACATTTAGGGGTTGTGGCGGTGTCCCGGGAGTTGAGCTCCGAGGTGTTGTCGTCACAATTTTATCGTTGCGATTACGGAATACCTGAGTTTTGCCGACATCGAAATCTCTTTTGTGCGATTGTTGGTGAGATAACCTGATAGCCCGATCTTGTGGCGAGTCTTGAGTATTGCCATGACTTGTATAACGGATGTTTTTTCAAGGTCGAGGTACCACGATTTCCGAGGATTTCTTGGTTATGTGTTGACGGATGGATACAATTTGGATCTAGGTATTGTTAGCTTGGGTGATATATTTTGTGTCCCTGTATCCCCAACACCAGATTGCATAACCGTAAAGTTTCGGGAGTTTATAGGTGGGAATTCTAGTAGCTTACAGGATATTCTTTCCGGCGGATGTATGATTTGAGATTGGGGTTCAAAGTTTAGTGGTCCGCCCATTCACGGTCGATTCTGATGGTCGCGAGGCGTCTTAAAGAATCCTTGGCTATGCTGATTCGGAGACGTCTTGTTTGTCATTCGTGACGGCCGCTATATCGTCGTGCCGTGGGCCCCACCACGAACACTTTGGGCGAAATCTCTATCATGTGTTTGTTCCGGCTCATTCTAGAAGCCAATCTTTTGTTTTCAGTTGTGGTATTCGAGTTGCTTCGAAGCCAAGTGTTGATTCCATACCTTTCCTAAACGGTGTTATCATATTGCTATGTGAATACTAATCCTTCTTGATCTTGAGCTTGTCATGTCAATTCTTTTCTCAACCGGCGTGCTTCTCTTCAAGTAAATCCGATCATTGCAACATTCGCAAGATCAATTCTAAGCTTTTTTTTCTCAACGGTGTTTGTTTCATCCGACCCAAGTTGTTTTTGTTTTCCCACCCTCCCACCCCTTTTTCTTCAAGGACTCAGATTTCTTAATCAAGCATCCATTTTACTGTTGTGAAGTTTCTTCATTCTTTTCCTTTAATGTTTTATCCGGTGATTTCTCATGAAGGCGCTAAGGAAGCTTCAACCTTATCGTTGTTCCATTCTAATTTTCTTCTCCGGTGGATTCAATTCAAGCTTTGTCGATCATATCATTTTCCCCGTTTCAAATGCTTTCTCATACCGATTGCACCTATCAATCACTCACTTCTCGCTATTGATTTGTTACGGAGTCTTTGAAGATATCTCCGAAGGCTCGTCTTTTCATTCAAGATCCGTTCAAGCTATTTGGGGATTATTATCTCATTCAATTCATTTAATTCAACCGGTGCAATCTTTATTTCAAGCAATCGTTCAACGGTGTTTCTTTTGAGTGGGCCCTAACCCACAGGTCTTTTCCCAGGATCTTACCTGACTCTTCTAATTTTCCGGAGTTATTCTCAAATTCTTTGCAAAGTTTGACGTAAGAATGATTTATCATCAGTCAAATGCTTTTCTCCAAGATCCATCATCTTAGAATTATTCATTCTCAACATCTCACTCTCCAAATCTTACCGGTGCATCATTCAAGTATTCTCCAATCAGCTCGTCATCTATTCGTTCACTTGTATCTAAATCCCCTCAAATATCTTCATTCGCTTTTCCAATTCTTCCCGTGAATTGTGCCTTTGCTACTTTTATTCTCAATTCTTACGGTGGTTCGTTCAAGATTTCATTTCCTTTATTATCGTATCAATTCATTCGTTCTTTCCGAATCCTACCGGTGAATTGTTGAAGACCTTCCCAAGTTTCCGCCATATCTATCTTAATCCTTTCTACGGAATAAGTAGTATGCCAAATCCGTTGCTTGTCATCAATCTAAATTGGTGAAGGATACGCATAACATAATTCTTGTTCTTGTTTCTCCAAGTGATTGATTCATTCTTCCGGAGTTCGTAATGGTATCAATTTCTCAGTTCTAAGTTGTTCATCTCTTGTTTCGGAGTTTGTTCATCATATCACATTCTCGGTCCGAGATGCTTCATCTTTTCTTTCCGGAGTTCAAAGTTTTTCTCGGTTATATCATTTCAAAGCTTCTTCTTATCACCGCAAGGCTTCACCTTGTGTTTTCAACTTCTCTTTCTTTTATCATCCTTTTCTTACGGAGTTCTTCATGGAGGCTCTACATGGTGGTTCATCAAGGATTCTTTTCATTCTTCAATTGTTCATCAAGATTTCTCTCGGAGTTAAGATCCGCCAAGCTTTACTCAAAAATAAGCATGGTGTTCAACATATGTTTTGTTTGGAGGAGCTCAAGTATTCTTCATCTTGCATTCCGAAGTGCAATTCTTTCGACCTTATCTTTTGAGGTGGTGTTATGTCATTCTTGACAATTTCCTTCATGCTTCATGATTCACATGTTGTCAAGAACGAGGTATTTTTAAATCCATCAATCTCTTCGTTGGAGTTATCTTGTGTCATATCTCACCTAAAGCCTTCCCTAAGGAATGTTGCTAATTATGGTGCTTATTAATGATCCAAGTTTCTCCTTCTCTTCTCGGTGAAAGAGTTTTCATCTCTCGCATTGCTCTCAAGCAATCAATTGTTTTCCATAGTGGCATGTATTCACCTCTAAGTTTGAGATGTTTTCCATAAGCCCACAACTAGCTTATTCTTTTCGTTGTTGGTTTTCCAACGACTCCGTTCTAACCTTCTTGGAAGGGTGCTTTCCAAGTTCATTTGTGGCAAAAGTTGTCAGTCTCTTCTCCATTTTGTTATTCCAATGATCTATCTTCTATTCTTTCTTTCGAAGGCATTGTGATGTTGCTCTCTTCACTCATCTTCTCGTATTGTGAGGATCGTGTTCTTTTCGTGCTTATCCATCTAACCGAGTGTTGTGTCATCTCTGCTAAGTTTTTTTTGCATCTTATCAAGTCTCGCATCTCTTTTCAACTGGAGTTCTATCCGAATTTGTTCTTCCTTGTTTCTTGTTTATCTCGTTTCAACCAGAGTGGTTCCAATTCCTTCTTGTTCATTATGCTCGTCATTCATAACTTTTCAACCTCTCAAGGTTCTTTGGTTTCATTCTTTTGTCGAAGAAGCAACTTAGTTTTACCGCTTATCTTCCTCTTCCTTTTCCCTCTGGTGCCATCCTAGATCTCGGGACGAGATCCTCTTGTAGTGGTGGAGTGTTGTAACACCCCGGATGTAACTTTCCATAATTGTAACTCCAACTCTTGCCATTTTCGGCATTGTGATATGATATTCCCTCCGTGGTTGGGTTTTCTTCGTTTTGCATTTTGTCCATGTCATGCATTTTATATCATGTCATCATGTGCATCGCATTTGCATACGTGTTCGTCTCATGATTCCGAGCATTTTTCCCGTTGTCCGCTTTTGCAATCCGACACTCCTATCTTCCCCAAGCGTCCCCTTTTACGCTTTTTCCGTGCGAGTACTAAACCTTCTCGGAATGGACCGAGGTTTGTCTTGTGGCCTTGGTATACCACCCGTAGACCACCGGTCAAGTTTCGGGTCATTTGGAGCTCGTTTGGTACTCCAGCAGTTAACCGCACTCATAAAGGCCTCTTTTAAGTTGCAGCCCAACACCCCTCCAAAACAGCCCAATAACCCATCTAAGTCACTTCCATGCTCTCCGTCGTTCGATCACGATCGTGTGGGCGAAAACTATACCTCATTTGGACTCTCCTAGCTCCCTCTATGCCTATTTAAGCAAACCCCCCTCCAAATCCGGATCATCCCTTCCCCGAAACCCTAAAAACCGTCCCCGCGCCCGCCGGACACGTCCGCCGCTCGCCGGACACTTCGCGCCGCCGCCCCGCGCCAATCGGGGGCCGCCACGTGGCCGCCGCCGCCATACCGCCCCCGCGAGCCCACGGCCGCCTCCCGGCCCGCTCCGCTCTCTCCGCCGCCCGGCCGACCCGGCCACGGCCGCCCAGCGCCCGCTGCGGGCCGCCACAGCGCCCGGCGACCTCGCCGCGCCTCACGCCGCCAGACGCCGCCGCCGCCCTCACGCCGCCCGCCGTACCGCCGTGCCCGGCCGCCGCCTTCTTCCGCCGTCGCCCGGCTCCACCGAACTCGGCGCCCGCCGCCCGCCGTCGCCAGATCCGATCGGGTCGGGCCCCGATCCGATCTCGGTTCCCGCGCCCGTTGACCTCTCTCCTCACTTTTCCTGTCTTTTGCATCTATTGTTATTTTGTTGCATTTTCAACCGAGTGTATCTCCGCATCTGTAGGTCCATTTTGCGCGTATAATATGTCAAAATGTTCGTATCGAAGAGTAGATCACTTCATCTCATTGCATCATTTTTATTTGAGCTCATCCTGATGCCCGAAATGCTGTTGGAAGAGTGCTATGTGATGTTAGTTTCTGTTTCTTAACAGAACTTGCACTCTTGTTATTTTTGCCATGATTATTGTGTGCACCCTATGAATTGGAGTCCTACATGTGTTTTGTAATATGCCATGCCATCTTTCCAGGGGTGTATGCCATGTATTTTTGTGATCTATGTGGTGACTAGCACAAGCATGCAAAGTAGGTGTCCTGATGTTGCTGTTTCCAGCTCTGTTTTGCTGATATTTTGATGCCATGTTAACTTGATGCTACCGAGAGATCCATGGATATTTTGAGATACTTCAGTAAGGATGTTTTGTTAAACATGTCTTGCTATATCCATCCATGTCCTTTTTTGCAATTATGGAGTACCATAGCTTGAGTCAATCGAGCTCTACTTTTGCTATAAAATGTTTCCTGGCAGATTGTTTACATGTTATTCAATTTTGCCAAGGTTGTTGAGGTTCCTCCATTTATGCTATGTTATTGTTCTTGCCATGTATGTCTTCTATGTCATGTCTTCTTGATGTATGTATGCTTATTTTATCATATAAGACTCTGTAGTGAGTGCATTGAGCTTGTAAACATGCCTACTCGTTATCAGTTTTTGACATGTCATGTTGCTGAATCTGTTAACGGAACTTTCAATATTGACATGGGTGTTACTATATTTTATAGTCCTTTTTGGCTTATGGTCAGTAAGGGACTTTTGATCTATGCTTTGAGTAGACTCATGCCATGCCATGTTTTGCTATTTTAAGGTCCTGTAGCTTGTGGTTTTGCTGCTCTGAACATTGCAACCTGATGCTGTTTTTGCCATGTCCAGCCTGATATTTTGTGCACTTTTGCCATGCTTGTTTGAACCTGTTATGATGTGATTTAGCCGAAGCTCAGTGCTCATCTTTTGTCAAGCATCTTGTGTAGATCACTGCCATATACTTTGGTGATACGTTTGGGCGCAGTAGCTTAATTTCTTGTTGCTTGCTAAGTGGCATCATGCTGTTAATGGCAGATTTGTGCCATTCTTGTTTTGCTTGTCATTTCCAAACCGTGCATCCGATTCCGGTGATCTTTATATCGATTTCAACCGAAATCATCTCATCTTTCCAGTGGCATACTTGGTTTGCCAAGTTGATGCCTGATTCATCATTTCCCTTCCGGAGCGCACATAAGCATTGCATATCACATCATGCATATCATGTCATGTTTTGCATCATGTTGATTGTGCATTGCACCGTGATTTATTGTGGTTCCTTTGTTTGTGTTGTTGCTTTTGGTAGAGCCGGGAGACGTGTACGTGAACGAGGAACCTGTTGAGAACGCTTACGAGGATCAAGCTTTCGACAACTCACGAGAACATTGCGAGCAAGATGACCATACCCTCGAAATCACTTCTATCTTTGCTATGCTAGATGCTCGCTCTTTTGCTATGCCTATGCTGCGATGCCTACCACTTGCTATATCATGCCACCCATATTGCCATGTCAGCCCCTAACCATCCTTTCCTAGCAAACCGTTGATTGGCTATGTTACCGCTTTGCTCAGCCCCTCTTATAGCGTTGCTAGTTGCGGTGAAGATGAAGTTGTGTTCCTTTTGGAACATGGAGATGTTGTTCCTTGTTGGAACATGTTTACTTGTTGGGGATATCACAATATATATCTGCTATGATTAATACATCTATATACTTGGTAAAGGGTGGAAGGCTCGGCCTTATGCCTGGTGTTTTGTTCCACTCTTGCCACCCTAGTTTCCGTCATACCGGTGTTATGTTCCTTGATTTCGCGTTCCTTACACGGTTGGGTGATTTATGGGACCCCCTTGACAGTTCGCTTTGAATAAGACTCGTCCAGTTGCCACCTAAGCCTTTTGCCCCCGGGTTTTCGCGAGCCCGAGGGTCATCTTTATTTTAACCCCCGGACCAGTGCTCCTTCGAGTCTTGGCCCGAATCGAATACTGCATGGGCCACCACGCTGAAACTTCGAGGCTTGGTTTTACTCGTAGCTAGTCTCATCCGGATGTGCCACGAGAACGAGATATGTGCAGCTCCTATCGGGATTTGTCGGCACAATCGGGCGGCTTTGCTGGTCTTGTTTTATTCTTTGTCGAAATGTCTTGTAGTCCGGATTCCGAGATTGATCGGGTCTTCGGTAGAAGGAATATCATTCGTTGACCGTGAGAGCTTATAATGGGCTAAGTTGGGACACCCTGCAGGGTAATATCTTTCAAAGCCGTGCATGGTTATGAGGCAGATGGGAATTTGTTAATGTCCGGTTGTAGAAAACCCGAAGTTGACCTCAAATAAAATACACATCAACGCGTGTGTAACCGTGATGGTCTCTTCTCGGAGTCCGGGAAGTGAACACGGTGTTGGAGTTATGTCGGCGTAAGTAGTTCAGATCACTTCTTGATCGCTACTAGCTTCACGGCCGTGCTTTGCTCCTCTTCTCGCCTCTTTTGCATTAGCCACCATATTTGCTGGTAAACTTGCGGCAGCTCCACTTTACTACCCTGTCCTTCCTATAAGCTTAAATAGTCTTGATCTCGCGGGTGTGAGATTGCTGAGTCCCGTGACTCACAGATACTTCCAAACACAGTTGCGAGTTCCGGCGATGCGGTCAGGTGACTCAACCGAGCTCAAGTGGGAGTTCGACGAGGAACGTGGTCGTTACTATGTGTCTTTTCCTGATGATCGATGGTGGTGCCCAGTTGGGACGATTCGGGATCTGTGTAGCATTTGGGGTATCTTCTTTTATTTTGGTTCCATAGTGGGACCTTGAGTGTACTCTGAATGATGGATGTTTATTTATGTCTTTGTGTGAAGTGGCATTTGTAAGCCAACTATGTATCGCTTTCCCTTATTTATTACATGGGTTGTGTGAAGATTACCTCACTTGCGACATTGCTTTCAATGCGGTTATGCCTCTAAGTCGTGCCTCGACACGTGGGAGATATAGCCGCATCGGGGGCGTTACATAGTAACTCCAACTCTTGCCTTTTCCGGAGATGTGATATGATATTTTCCTTCTTGGTTGGATTTTTGTCTTTTGTTTTGCATTTTGTTCATGGCGTGCATCTCATCTCATAGCATTATGTGCATGGCATCCATATGTTTTCATAAAACCCGTGTCCGCTCGTAGTTTCCGCGTCACCCCTTGCTTTCGTTGACTGTTCCGAGACCAATCCGGTTTTTGCTTCCCTCTTGACCCTGACCACCTAACCTCTCTTGCCAGCTCCCCCCCCCCCTCTTGGTGTGTCCAAAAACCGCTCCGAACCCGAACCGGGCTATCGTGACCGATGAGTCCGGATCATCCCCAAACATATCTAAAACATCTCCGTTTTTTATTTGGACTTCCCTACCTATTTATTCTCATCCATCGGATTTTGATCGGGTGATCCAAACTCCTCTCTTTCTTATATATATAGTCTAACCCTAGACCCTAGGCTGTCCAATCCATCCATCTCCTCCTACCCGCCGCCGCCACTCTCTCATAGGGATCCTCCCAGATCCCCTCCTCACCAACCCACGCACAGCCAGCCACCTCCCAGATCCTCCCGACCATTCCCTTGATTTCCTTTGCCGCTCGAGATCCTGCAGAGCAGTGCTCCCTCGCCCACGGGCCCGAGTGGGGGAACCCGTCACCGAGCTCCCGCTGCGCGAGCCGTGGCCAAGGCGCCTGCAGCCTCGTCGCCCGCATCCCCGTTTGCCTCCCGTGCTGGAGCACACCGCAACCAGCTCGCCGGAGCCGAGCTCCTCCTGCCGACGCCCTCCGCCACCCAGGCGAGCCCCCGTCGTGCTCTCGGCTTCCTCCATTTCCCTTCTCTCTGTACCTCATCTCTCTCTCTGAATCAGGAACCCCATCGATGGTCGCGTCCTCATCGTGCGCGTCGCCCTTCAACCGGAGCCCCGCTGTCGCCCCGCTCTTCTGTAAGTTGTGCCCGTGTTGCCGCAGCAGCGCCGCCATGGACGCCGAGCCTCCTCTGATTCACCTCGTGCAGGAGATGCAGCGCGCCGAGCCACCCAGCGCCTCCACCACCTCGCCGGATCCCGCCGTCCTGGACCCCCTTGCTTCGCCTTGGTCTGTTGCCGCTGACCATCTCCCACGCCGCCGCTGCTCCCCTGCTTCAACCGCTGCTACCTGCTTCGCTCGGTCAAGCTGCGCGTTGACCTCCAGCGCCAAGGCCCAGCGTGCCAGCCCTCTGCTTCCTCTCCACCGACGGGCCTCGGCCCATGGTGAGCAGCCCAGCTCCCCAGTAGATTAGGCACGATGCGTGTTTTTTTTTCTCTGTTGCGATGTAGCTATTATCCCAGGATTTACATATTTGCAGAAAAGACCCTCATCTTCATGCATTCAATGACTCATCAACTGTGCATCGGATTAAAATGTTATAAACATGTAAAATGCTTAGTTTTTCATCTAGTTTCATAATCTGTTGTTTTCATCCATGTTTAAAATGTTTAAAATGGTGTTTGTTTAAATTTGCTCAAATGCCATGTTAAAATGATTTATTTCATAACTAAACAACCGTAGTTCGGTTTTAAATAAACTTTATATGTAAATGGGGTGGAAAATGCATAGGATAACATGGTGCACTTTCTTTTGCTGTTTAACAACTCTAAAATATGTTTTAGGGCGGAACAGTACCAAATTTGAAATATGCACATGGGGATTTTCCGGAATTGTTGTTTGTTGTTCCGGCCTCATTTAAATTTGCCTAATTAGTTAGTCTACTCATGTTTCACCTCTTGCCATGTTAACAACATTTAATCTCGTCATGTATCATACTTGATTGTGCAACATGCCTTGTTCATGTGTTGTGTGTTTACCTTGTTGTTGGTTTCTTTCCGGTTGTGCTCCTTCTTGTTAGTTCCTGTTTCGTTGCGATCGTGAGGATTCGTTCGCCTACACTTAGTTCTTCTTCGTGACTTCATCTTCTTCATGGATTCGTTCTTCTTCCTAGCGGGATTTTAGGCAAGATGACCGTCACCTTGGATCTCATTACTATCATTGATATGCTAGTTGCTTGGTTCATTCGCTATGCCGCGTTACCTACCACTTGCTTATCAAGCCTCCCAAATTGCATGATAGCCCCTAACCGTTGTCACCCTTCCTAGCAAACCGTTGTTTGGCTATGTTACCGCTTTTGCTCAGCCCCTCTTATAGTGTTGCTAGTTGCGGTGAAGATGAAGATTGCTCCATGTTGGATTATGTTTATGTTGGGATATCACAATATCTCTTATATTATTAATGCATCTATATACTTGGTAAAGGGTGGAAGGCTCGGCCTTATGCACAGTGTTTTGTTCCACTCTTGCCGCCCTAGTTTCATCATATCGGTATTATGTTCCCAGATTTTGCGTCCCTACCGCGGTTGGGTGATTTATGGGACCCCTTGACAGTTAAGCTTTGAATAAAACTCCTCCAAAGAAGGCCCAACCTTGGTTTTACATTTGCCTCACCTAAGCCTTTTTCCCTTGGGAGTCGCGCTCCCAAGGGTCAGCTTTATTTTACCCCCGGGCGGTGCTCCTCGAGTCTGGTCCAAACCAGCGATGTCCGGCGCCCCTGCGCAACCAGGGTCTATGCCAACCCGTCGTCTTGCTCATCCGGTGTGCCCGAGAACGAGATATGTGCAGCTCCTATCGGGATTTGTCGGCACATTCGGGCGGCTTCTTTGGTCTTGTTTTACCATTGTCGAAATGTCTTGTAAGCGGGATTACGAGATTGATCGGGTCTTCCGGAGAAGGAATATCCTTCGTTGATCGCGAGAGCTTACCATGGCTAAGTTGGGACACCCCTGCAGGGTTTGAACTTTCGAAAGCCGTGACCGCGGTTATGTGGCAGATGGGAATTTGTTAATATCCGGTTGTAGTAAACTTGAAGTAAACTCTTCTAAAATACACCAACCGTGTGCGTAACCGTCAGTGTATCTTTTCAGGGTTGATCGAGAGGAGAACACGGTTTCTGGGTTATGTCTGACGTAAGTAGGAGTTCAGGATCACTTCTTGATCATTACTAGTTGACGACCACTTGCTTTCGCTCTTGTTTCGTAAGTTAGCCACCATACTTTGCTTAGTCGCTGCTGCAACCTCACCACTTTACCCCTTCCTTACCCATTAAGCTTTGCTAGTCTTGATACCCATGGTAATGGGATTGCTGAGTCCTTGTGGCTCATAGATTACTACAACACCAGTTGCAGGTACAGGTTATTGCGATGATCATGACGCGAGAGCGATGTTTGCTTGTTTTGGAATCCTTCTTCTGCTTCTTCTTCGATCAGGGGATAGGTTCCAGGTTGGCAGCCTGGGATAGCAGGGTGGATGTCATTTGAGTTTCTGTTTGTGTTTCATCCGTAGTCGGATGATGCTCTTGTGTATGATGATGTTGTATTCGTTTGGCATTGTATGCCTTTTGTATGTATCCCCATCTATTATGTAATATTGATGTAATGATATCCACCTTGCAAAAGCATATCAATATGCGGTTTTATCCTTGGTGGGACCTTCGAGTCTCTTTTGGATAGTATCGCATATTGGGTGTGACAAGTTGGTATCAGAACCTCGACCGACCATAGGAGCCCCCTTGGTTGTTGACCGTTGTTGAGTCTAGAAGAAAACTATTTTGAATCTTAGGATTATATATATATCGGAGAGTAGGATTCTTTTTACTCCTCAGTCCCTTCGTCGCTCTGGTGAGGCCTCCTGATGTAGATGTTTTGTCTTTCCTCTCCTCAAATTTCACGAAATTGTTTTTTGGATCACGCGGGTATCTTGGGATCGTTCCGATAGTCTTGTGACGAGAACATTGTTCTTGGTGCCTCCTGACATTTAGGGGTTGTGGCAGTGTCCCGGGGAGTTGAGCTCTGAGGTATTGTCGTCACAATTTTATCGTTGCAGTTCTGGAATACCTGAGTTTTGCCGACATCGAAAATCTCTTTTATGCAGTTGTTGGTGAGATAACCTCGACGCCACCCAGTACTAGGGAGTTCGGGACTATTGCCATAACTTGTATAACATATGCTTTTCGAAGGTTGAGGTACACGATTTCCGGAGTTTTCTTGGTTATGTGTTGAAGGATGGATACAGCTGGATCTAGGTATTGTTAGTTTGGGTGATATATTTGTGTCCCCTGTATCCCCAACACCAGATTGCATAACCAGAAAGTTTTGGGAGTTGATAGGTGGGAATTCAAATAGCTCCTAGAATATCTTTCCGACAGATGCATGATATGGGATTGGGTAAATCTCTATCATATGTATTTGTTCTGGCTTATTATGCAAGCCAAATCCTTTGTTTTATTTTATTTGTGGTTTTCGAGTTGCTTCGATGTCAAGTGTTGATCCATACCTTCCCTAAACGGTGTTCTCATATTGCTATGTGAATACTAATCCTTCTTGATCGTCGAGGTCATCATGTCAATTCTTTTCCCAACCGGCGTGCTTCTCGTCAAGTGGATCCGATCATTTCAACATTTGTGATATAAATTCTAAGTTTTATCAACAGTGTTTGTTTCATCCGTCCCAAGTTGTCTTTGTTTTCCCGCCCTCCCACCCTTTTCTGCAAGGACTTATATATTTTAATCAAGTATCCATTTATTCATGTGATGTCCCTTCACTCTTTTCAATCAATGTTCTGATCCAGTGATCCCTCATGAAGATGCTCAACAGCTCCAAGTTCATCATTCTGCATTCTCGTATTATTTTCCGATGGATTTAACTCAAGCTTTCAGTGTTGATCATATTCTTTTCCTTGTTGCAAATGCTTTATCTTGCCGATGCACCTCTTAATCATTCACTTCTCACTATTCATTTGTTCTGGAGTGTTGAAGATATCTCAGAAGGCTCGTCTTTTCATTCCAGATCCGTTCAAGTTATTTTGAGGTTGTTATCTCATTCAAGCCATTTAATTCTCTTGGTGCAATCTTTATTTCAAGCAATCCTTCAACGATGTTTCTTTCGAGTGGGCCCTAACCCACGTGTCTTTTCGAGGATCTTACCTGACTCTTCTAATTTTCCTGGAACTATTCTCAAATTCATTTCAAAGTTTGACGTAAGAATGAATTTTCATTAGTCACATGCCTTCTCCAAGGTCACTTTCAAACTTTTTTCATCTTTGGCTCACCCTTTCCTCTTTTAATCCTTCCAGAGTTTCTCAACAATTTGGTGGTGTTTCTCCTCGTCATTCTCAGCATGTGAAGACCGAAGAAGAGTTCCTCTTAAATCCTTACCCGTTCTTCCAAAGATGCGTAGTTCAAGTTTGATGCCATCCTCTCATAATTGTTTTCGATTGTGGGAATTCTTTTCACCCATCCATAGCATTTCATGAGTTGTTTACATTTCTTTCCTCCGAAGGCCATCATGTCATAATTCTTCATTCTCAGCGTGTAGCTACCATTCTCCAAATCTTACCGGTGAATCGTTCAAATATCCTCTAATCAGTTCATGATCTCTTCATTCTCTTGTATCTAAATCCCCTCAAGTATCTTCATTCGTTTTCCAATTCTTCCCGGTGAATTGTGCCTTTGCTACTTTCATTTTCAATTTTTACGGTGGTTCGTTCAAGATTCCTCTTCCTTTATTACCGTATCATTTCATTCGTCCTTTCCAATCCTCTCGGTGATTCGTCGAAGACTTCTTCAAGTTAGCGCTATATCTCTCTTCAATCCTTGCAAAAGAATAAGTAGTGTGCCAAATCTGTTGCTTATCATCAATTAAATTGGTGAAGGATACGCGTAACGTAATTCTTATTATTGTTTCATCCAAGTGATCTAGTTTATTATTTCCATCATCGTCATCATGTCACATTTCTCGGTTCGAGATGCTCCATATTTTCTTTTCTGGAGTTCCAAGTTTTCCGCAGTATCTCATCACGAAGCTCCACCTAAATTATTGCAAGGCTTCACCTTGTGTCTTCAACTTCTCTTTCTTTTTATCATCCTTTTAGTACCGGAGTTCTTCATGGAGGCTCTACGTGATGGTTCATCAAGGATTCTTTTCATTCATCGTTATGATCCGCCAAGCTATACTCTAAAATAAACATGGTGTTCAACACATGTTTTGCTTTGAGGATCTCAAGTATTCTTCATCTTGCATTCCAAAGTGCAATTCCTTCTACCTTATCTTTTGAGGTGGTGTTATGTCACTCTTGACAATTTCCTTCATGTTTCATGATTCATATGTTGTCAAGAATGAAGTATTTTAAATCCATCATTTTCTCTTTGTTCAAGAGATCTTTTCAACCAATCAATCTTTTTGTTGGAGTTATATTGGGTTATATTTCACCTACAGCCTTCCCTAAGGAATGTAGCTATTTGTGGTGCTTATCAATGATCCAATTTTCTCCTTCTCATCTCGGTGAAGAAGTTTTTCATCTCTTTGGTGCTCTCAATCAAATCAATGGTTTCCATTAGTGGTCGGTTGTCACCTCATAGTCTCGAGATGTTTTCCATAAGCCCACTACAAGCTTATCCTTTCATTGTTGGTTTTCCAACAACTCCGTTCTAACCTTCTTGGAAGGGTGCTTTCCAAGATAATTTGTGGCGGAAGTTGGCATTTTCTTCTCCATTCTTTTATTTCAATGATCTATCTTCTATTCTTTCTTCTGGAGGCATGGTGATGTTGCTCTCTTCACTCATCATCTCTAATTGTGAGGACCGTGTTCTTTTCATGCTTATCCATTTAACCGGAGTGTTGTGTCATCTCTTCAAGTGCTTTTCATCTTATCAAGGTTTCCTTCTTCTTTTCGATGAGTGCTGCCCAAGTTATATCAATCTTATTCCTTCTCTATCTAGTTTTAACCGGAGTGGTCTCAATATCTATCTTATCACTAAACCTCTTGGTTCTCGCCGTATCCCTTGTTCCTCTTTTCTAACGGAGTGTTTTCAATTTTGCTCATCTTCGTTGTTTTTCTTTCTTTCATTTTGCTCAACATCTCAAGGTTCATGGTTTCACTTTCGTTTGTCGAAGAAGCAACTTAGTTTTACCTCTTATCTTCCTCTTTCTTTTCCCTCCGGTGCCATCCTAGATCTGGGGCGAGATCCTCTCGTAGTGGTGGAGTGTTATAACGCCCGGATACAACTTTCCATATTAGTAACTCCAACTCTTGCCTTTTAGGAGATGTGATATGATATTTTCCTTCGTGGTTGGATTTTTGTCTTTTGTTTTGCATTTTGTTCATGGCGTGCATCTCATCTCATAGCATTATGTGCATCGCATCCATATGTTTTCATAAAACCCGTGTCCGCTCGTAGTTGTTGCATCACCCCTTGCTTTCGTTGACTGTTCTGAGACCAAACAGGTTTTTCCTTCCCTCTTGACCCTGACCACCTAACCTCTCTTGCCAGCTCGCCCCCACCCCCCTCTTGGTGTGTCCAAAAACCGCTCCGAACCCGAACCGGGCTGTCGTGACCGATGAGTCCGGATCATCCCCAAACATCTCTAAAACATCTCCGCTTTTTATTTGGACTTCCCTACCTATTTATTCTCATCCGTCGGATTTCGATCGGGTGATCCAAACTCCCCTCTTTCTTATATATATAGTCTAACCCTAGACCCTAGGCTGTCCAATCCATCCATCTCCTCCTACCCGCCGCCGCCACTCTCTCATTGGGATCCTCCCAGATCCCCTCCTCACCAACCCACACACAGCCAGCCACCTCCCCAGATCCTCCCCGACCATTCCCCTTGATTTCCGCTGCCGCTCAGATCCTGCAAGAGCCAGGGCTCCTCTGCCCACGGGCCCGAGTGGGGGAACCCGTCACCGAGCTCCCGCTGCGCTAGCCGTGGCCAAGGCGCCTGCAGCCTCGTCGCCCGCGTCCCCGTTTGCCTCCCGTGCTGGAGCGCGCCGCAACCAGCTCGCCGGAGTCGAGCTCCTCCTGCCGACGCCCTCCGCCACCAAGGCGAGGCCCCGTCGTGCCCTCTCCTTCCTCCATTTCCCTTCTCTCTGTACCTCATCTCTCTCTCTCTCTCTCTCTCTCTCTCTGAATCAGGAACCCCATCGATGGTCGTGTCCTCGTCGTGCGCGTCGTCCCTCCAACCGGAGCCCCGCTGTCGCCCCGTTCTTCTGCAAGCCATGCCCGTGCTGCCGCAGCAGCGTCGCCATGGACGTTGAGCCTCCTCTGCTTCTCCTCGTGCACGAGATGTAGCTCGCCGGGTCCCGCCGTCCTGGACCCCCTTGCTTCGCCTTGGTCTGTCGCCGCTGACCATCACGCCGCCCTCCTGCAAGTCCCACGCCTCCGCTGCTCCCCTGCTTCAACCGCTGCTACCTGCTTCGCTCGGTCAAGCTGCGCGTTGACCTCCAGCGCCAAGGCCCAGCGCGCCAGCCCTCTGCTTCCTCTCCATCGACGGGCCTCGGCCTATGGTGAGCAGCCCAGCTCCCCAGCAGATTAGGCCCAATGCATGTTTTTTTTCTCTGTTGCGATTTAGCTATTATCCCAGGATTTACAGATTTGCAGAAAAGACCCTCATCTTCATGCATTCAATAACTCATCAACTGTGCATCGGATTAAAATGTTGTAAACATGTAAAATGATTAGTTTTTCATCAAGTTTCATAATCTGTTGTTTTCATCCATGTTTAAAATGTTTAAAATGTTGTTTGTTTAAATTTGCTCAAATGCCATGTTAAAATGATTTATTTCATAACTAAATAACCGTAGCTCGGTTTTAAATAAACTTTATATGTAAATGGGGTGGAAAAATGCATAGGATAACATGGTGCACTTTCTTTTGCTGTTTAACAACTCTAAAATATGTTTTAGGGCAGAACAGTACCAAATTCGAAATATGCACATGGGGATTTTCCGGAATTGTTGTTCGTTGTTCCAGCCTCATTTAAATTTGCCTAATTAGTTGGTCTACTCATGTTTCACCTCTTGCCATGTTAACAACATTTAATCTTGTCATGCATCATACTTGATTGTGCAACATGCCTTGTTCATGTGTTGTGTGTTTACCTTGTTGTTGGTTTCTTTCCGGTTGTGCTCCTTCTTGTTAGTTCATGTTTCGTTGCGACCGTGAGGATTCGTTCGCCTATGCTTGGTTCATCTTCGTGACTTCATATTCTTCATGGATTCGTTCTTCTTCCTAGCGGGATTTCAGGCAAGATGACCGTCACCTTGGATCTCATTACTATCATTGCTATGCTAGTTGCTTGGTTCATTCGCTATGCCGCGTTACCTACCACTTGCTTATCAAGCCTCCCAAATTGCATGATAGCCCCTAACCGTTGTCACCCTTCCTAGCAAACCGTTGTTTGGCTATGTTACCGCTTTTGCTCAGGCCCTCTTATAGCGTTGCTAGTTGCAGGTGAAGATGAAGATTGCTCCATGTTGGATTATGTTTATGTTGGGATATCACAATATCTCTTATATTATTAATGCATCTATATACTTGGTAAAGGGTGGAAGGATCGGCCTTATGCCTGGTGTTTTGTTCCACTCTTGCCGCCCTAGTTTCCGTCATATCGGTATTATGTTCCCGGATTTTGCGTCCCTAACTTGATTGGGTGATTTATGGGACCCCTTGACAATTTGCTTTGAATAAAACTCCTCCAAAGAAGGCCCAACCTTGGTTTTACATTTGCCTCACCTAAGCCTTTTTCCCTTGGGAGTCGCTCCCGAGGTCATCTTTATTTCCCCCCTCCGGGCCGGTGCTCCTTTGAGTGCTGGTCCAAACCGAAGCGATGTCCGCGCGCCTGGCAACCTGTGGTCTATGCCAACCCGTCGTCTTGCTCATCCAGTGTGCCCTGAGAACGAGATATGTGCAGCTCCTATCGGGATTTGTCGGCACATTCGGGCGGTCTTCCTGGTCTTGTTTTACCATTGTCGAAATGTCTTGTAAACGGGATTCCGAGACTGATCGGGTCTTCCCGGGAGAAGGAATATCCTTCGTTGATCGCGAGAGCTTATCATGGGCTAAGTTGGGACACCCCTGCAGGCTTTGAACTTTCGAAATCCGTGCCCGCGATTATATGGCAGATGGGAATTTGTTAATATCCGGTTGTAGTAAACTTGAAGTAAACTCTTGTAAAATACACCAACCGTGTGTGTAACCGTGAGTGTCTCTTTTCGGGGTTGATCGAGAGGAGAACACGGTTTCTGGGTTATGTCTGACGTAAGTAGGAGTTCAGGATCACTTCTTGATCATTACTAGTTGACGACCGCTTGCTAAGCTCCTCTTCTCGCTCTTGTTTCGTAAGTTAGCCACCATACTTTGCTTAGTCGCTTGTGCAACCTCACCACTTGACCCCTTCCTTACCCATTAAGCTTTTCTAGTCTTGATACCCATGGTAATGGGATTGCTGAGTCCTCGTGGCTCACAGATTACTACAACACCAGTTGCAAGTACAGGTTATTGCGATGATCATAACACGAGAGTGATGTTTGCTTGTTTTGGAATCCTTCTTCTGCTTCTTCTTGAATTAGGGGATAGGTTCCAGGTCGGCAGCCTGGGATAGCAGGGTGGATGTCGTTTGAGTTTATGTTTGTGTTTCATCCGTAGTCGGATGATGCTCTTGTGTATGATGATGTTGTATTCGTGTGGCATTGTATGCCTTTTGTATGTATCCCCATCTATTATGTAATGTTGATGTAATGATATCCACCTTGCGAAAGCGTATCAATATGCGGTTCTATCCTTGGTGGGACCTTCGAGTCTCTTTAGGATAGTATCGCATATTGGGCATGACAGAAAAAACCAAGACGTCGACGCAGATGACGACGATCTTGATATGCCAGATTTTTCTGCTATGATTGCAGATTTTGAGGGCCCAAAAAAGCATATGATTGGGTACAAGGATCTGCCAACCATTGATGCGGACTCCATGAAAGAATTGTATCCAGGTTGCAAAAAGAAATATTCCAAGTTGAGTGCCACCCTGGCGCTTCTCAGATTTAAAGCAGCAAACAGTCTATCAAACATGGGCTTCACAGAGATGTTAGGTCTTTTGAAAGAAATTCTTCCGGAAGATAATGTGCTCCCTAGAAGCATGAATGAAGCGAAGAAAATTGTTTGCCCATTGGAACTTGAAGTACAGAAGATACATGCTTGTGTGAATGATTGTATATTGTACCATGGTGAGTACAAAGATTTGCGTGCATGTCGCACATGCAAGCATGCATGATACAAGCGCAGGAGAGCAAAGGACAAGTACAAATTGGACGACGAGATCAAGACAGGAATCCCGTTCAAGGTTGTTTGGTACTTGCCTTTAATTCCAAGGTTGAGGCGTTTGTTTGCAAACCCTAGAGAGGCAAAGAGGTTGCGGTGGCATCATGATGAGCGAATTGCGGATAGGTTTATGAGGCACCGAAAGATGGGGCTCGATGGGGAATTAATCGACAACAAGTATGTAGACTTTGCCATGGATCCTAGAAGTATAGGGCTCAGGGAGTGTACTGACAGGATGAATCCTTTTGGCGATATGAGCACCAATCACAGCACATGGCCGGTGCTTCTGTGCATATAATAACCTAGCTCCTTGGTTGTGTATGAAGAAAAAATACATTATGATGTCAATGATTATCCAAGGCCCGAAGTAACCTGGAAATGACATCAACATTTACTTTCAGCTACTGGTAGAAGAACTGTTGTGGATAGATGCACATGCTATAAAATGTTATGATGCTTATAGAAAGGAGATTTTCGATCTACATGCGATGCTGGTGCACACCATTCAAGATATGCCGGCATTAGGCAACACATCGAGGCAGAAAACAAAGGGAGATGTAGGGTGTCTCACATGCATGGATAGGACAGCTATCAGAAGACTTCCCAACTCGCACAAAACCATGTATTTGTGTAATCGTAGGTTTTTACGGAAAACTCACCCATACTGAAAGATGAAAGCTGAATTTGATGGTACGGCAGAGGCAGGTGTGGGCCCAAGATCCTATGAAGCGGAGGTGGTCCACAACATGGTTTGCCCAGGACTAGAAATGGAAAAGATTCCGTGTTTGTTGTTGTGGACCGGTTCTCTAAAATGGCACATTTCATTCCTTGCAACAAGATCGACGATGCTTCACATGTTGCCACTCTCTTTTGTAGGGAAATCTTGCGCCTTCATGGAGTGCCAAAGACGATTGTCTCGGACCGTGACGTCAAGTTGTTGAGTTACTTTTGGAAGACCTTGTGCGCCAAGCTCGGAATCAAGCTCCTATTCTCCACGGCATACCATCCACAAACCGACGGCCAAACGGAGGTGATGAACCGCACGCTCTCCACTCTACTATGTGTGTTGATAGGGAAGAACATCAAGGAGTAGGAGGAGTGCCTACATATCGCCGAGTACGCCAACAATCATGCAAGACATTCGACTACCGGTAAGTCCCCTTTCGAGGTCGTCTACGGCTTCAACCCGTTGTCCCCATTGGACATTCTTCCTCTACCACTACAAGAGCGCAAAACATGGACACGAGTGGCCGAGTCAACTACCTCAAGAAGATGCATGAAGATACAAGGAACACCATCGAGCGCCAAGTACAACGACTCGCGACCAAGATCAACGTCAACAAGCAACCCATGATGTTCAATGTTGGAGATCTTGTGTGGCTACACCTTCGCAAGGAACGCTTCCTCAACGAACGCAAGTCCAAACTTCTACCTCGAGCCGATGGACCATTCAAGGTGCTTGCACGCTACAACAAGAACGCATACAAGATCGACATCCCACGCGACAAGTACTCCATGAGCGACATCTTCAACATCAAAGATCTCTCCCCGTACCATGGTGATGAGGATTTTGATCCGAGGTCGGATCTTTCCCAAGGGAGGGGAGATGATGCGGAGGATCCTACGGTCATCCCCATGGACCTACCATCGTCTCATCAAGAGCCAAGAGGACCTATGACACGAGCACGAGCTAGAGCTCTCGAGAACGAGGTGACTTCTTTCCTTAGTGATATCACATATGATCCACTTGAGACATGGCTACTACCTGAGTCCGATATGCTATGCATGATTAGGTGTCAAGAGGACCCACTCGGAGATGTACATGAAGACGGACAAATCGCCAAGTCCATGGATGAGGAGAACCAACGGGAAGAGTAAAGAACACCTCCCAGGCCCCAGACATCCGGCCAGGACCCCAGACATCTGGCCCCTGGAGCGTCATCCATAGCAGCCTCCCAGCCGCCAACCTCTACAGGCCCCGGACATCCGGCCCCAGCCCGGACATCCGGCCCGTGCCCAGAAATCCGGCGAGACGCCGGGACGTCCGACACCCCGCACCAAAAACTACAAAAGCTGATTCCACCAGCCCGGACATCCGGCCTCCTAGTCCGGACACCCGGCCACTCCCGAAGCCCCGGACATCCGGCCCGTCACCCGGACATCCAGCTCCACCTGTAAGCGCATAGTAAAGGGTCGAGGCCCGTGTACCCTTTCGACCCCCTAGACTATATATACTCCTTCTCCCCCATCTTTCTAGGGTTAGCACTGGTTTAGCTCATTTGATATAGAGCATTGCTCATCCGTACCGGATCTACTCCTCGTGAGGGACTGCACCACTTCGGGGAAGATCCACCCGGATTCAAGACCTCCAATCGGGGAAGACCCTCAAGACCTCCTTCCGGAGAAGAACGGTTACCTTTGTATCGTCCCTTGTTGACTTTGGATCTCGTGTTACTTTGTGCCTCGATGATCTAGCACTTGTGTGATCATATTCGTGTTGGTTGAGTGTTTCTCTTGTTTCCCCTCGTGTTTTCCCTCGTGTTCTTCCGCGCGTTTTTCGTGTTCCTCGTAGGGATACTCTCCAAACGTGAAAGATCGGCCCCATAGGATTCCATCGTACATCAGAACGGGTCGACATCAGCAACACCGCCTCTTATCATTGCCAAGGACAGTAACCTCGACGACACCATTGTATATTACCCTGGCAATCACATTGTTAACCCCTAGCCCATTTTGCGTCACTTGCCAATCGAGACTAGCCATTTGAGTATTGCCGGCAACGTTACTTGTGCACATTAGTGATCTACACCTGCCATTGCATACATACCATATCATATTGGTATTATCATATCATCTCGTGTGCCTCAAGTTTGTTCACACATATACACAATTGCTATCTTGGTTTGTGCTGTCGGATTTCGGGTTCCGGCAGACCCTTAAGGTTTGAACTCTGGGGTGCGCGCGGAGATCCAACCATCCACCGTCTCGTACCTCGCCGAATCGCAGGGACCTAAACTACTAGAAAGAACAACACAAGAGACACGAGATTTATACTAGTTCGGGCCACCATAGTGGTGTAATACCCTACTCTAGTTTGTGGTGTGGTGGATTGCCTCTTGGGCTGATGAGGAGCAGTCTGGGGAAGAACAGCCTCGCGAGGGTCTGTTCTTGGTGGGTGTGATGAACTGCTAAGTGGTGTCCCGTCGCTCTAGCTTGAGGATCGGGTCTCTACCTCTCTCTCTCTCTGGATTCCAAATGCCGGGATCCTTCCTATCCGATCCTCTCCCTACTATGGTGGCTAGCTCTGCTTATATATACGAAGGCCCTGGGCCTGTTCCCAAATATTGAGCGGGAAGGGCGCCAACAATCAGCCATTTTGAAGGGGAACAGCGGGTACACTTATCCTGACTAAAGTTGGTCCTCGCCTGCCAAAGGCTCTGGTGATGACGCCTGCCTGGGCTCCACGATGACTCCCTTCCAGCCGTTGGGGCTGGTCTTGGTCTTGTTGCTTTGCTTGATGCTCTCGCCTGCGCTTGCTCCCTTTGCACCAAAGAGGAAAGGAGGACGCTGCGCGGGCTGGCGCCCGTCTGGCGCCCTTGGTCGTCATGGCTTGCGTCATGGGCACCTCGCGAGGTACCCCGCCTTGAACTCTCCGCCTCCTCATGAGCCAGCCTGACGAGGCCGTGCCTGAGGAAGCTCCTGGTCGTCCGCCCCGCGAGGCTTGGCCCCTCGCGAGGGTCTTGAGCTTGCGTTGATGAAGATGGGCCGTCTGGGCCTCCTTTGAGCCACGCCGCAGCCGCAGGCAAGTCTGGGGACCCCGTTCCCGAGAATGCCGACAGAGCCCCCGGGGCCACGGCGCGCCCGAACTTGGCCGTGCAGAGAGGCGAAAGGGCAAGTGCGAAGCGTCGCGGGCCCTAACAGCCTGCGGCCTTGGGCGACGCGTGGCGGTTGATTGGACGTGTGCGCACTGCATCCCCATGATGCCTCGGAACCGCTCGGACTCGACAAGTCCCTGCACGCATGGTCAGTCATGATTACTGGTGATCGTGGAGGCCGGCGGTTGGCCTTCGCCGGCTATAAGTATGGAACGGCGTGCGCCCTTCCAGTCTATCCTTCTTGTCTCTCCTTCTTCTCCATGGCTCCACCAAGGAAGTTCTCGGCCGCAGAGAAGGGGAAGGGCCGCCAGGTCGAATCTTCCTCTCCTCCGCCTAAGCGTGGTCGAGGTCGCCCTCGCAAGCACCGCGTGGCCTCCACGACGGTCCCCCGCGGTCGTGGGGGAGGCTCTCAGCGTGGTGACGAGCGGCTGGCCATGGTCGGGCGTGCCCGGCCGCTGGCCCCCGAGGCCGTGCCTTCATGTCTGAAGCGCTGCCGGAGTTCATGGTGAGGGCGGAGGAGCCGTCCGGCGTCCGGCTTCAGCTCACGTGCTTCCTCCTGGGTGAGCTCCCAGATGGCGCCCTGAGTGGCCTCTGGCTCCAGGCAGATGGCTGCTGCAGCCGGGCTTCGTGGGCTTCTCTGGAAGTCTCTGCTGGAGGGAACCTATTCCTGGCCCGCGGCTGGCAGACGTTCACTCGTGCGTGTGGTCTCCGCCGCCGGTGCTCCCTGCACTTCAAGTATGATGGCGACACCACCCTCTACGTGAGGGTGTTCGGGGAAGACGGCCGCTGCATGGGGTGCTGCCCTGAGGACGACGACCACGGCCGAGGACTCAGCCCCGGCGCGGGCGGAGAGGGCAGCGCGCGGGCGGCCGGCGATGCCCGCGACTCCTCACGCTTCACCAGCTCTTCTTCGGGTGGCGATTCTTCCAGCAGCGGCCGCGGCCAGCCCCCACGCCGCCGCGCCTGCTTGGGGGGTGGCAGCGGGTCCGCTCACCGCCACGCCCCGGTGAAGCGCGAGATGGAGTCCGACTGAGCTCCGGAGGCGGCTCGGGCCTTCCAAGAGAGCCGGCACGGGGCGTGCTTCACCTGCTTCTGTCCTTTTCCTTCCTTTTCTACTGCGTAAAAAGGGAACAATGTGTGGCCCCGTGGGGGCGCGTCTAGGGCAACGCCGTTAATTATTTACTGCTTTTGTTATCCTGATGACGTTCCCTTCTGCCGTGCGCCCATTCGCAAGTGAACCCCGGTCGTGCCCGCGAAGCGACCGACCACAACCCGTGTTCGCGTTGTGCTGCCCGTGAGGCATGGTCTGGAGGGGTGCTCCAGCTATGGACCAGGGCCGCGAAAACTTGAGCGATAGGGGTAGGAACGCTCGCGGGGGCTCCCGAGGCTTCCGCCTCGCAAGTCCCCACGCAAGAGAAATCGAGGCAGGAGGGTGAAAAAGATCGAAGAACCACGGACCAAAAAGGGGCGATAGTTTCGATAAAAACTTGAAATGGGAATAACCAGTCAACTGCAAAAAGCAAATGAAAAAGCCGCGTCCGGCACCTAGTCTAGTCTTCGACGTCTTCTCACCAGCGCGGAGCTAAGTTGAAACGCCCTCGATGCGGCTATATCTCCCACGTGTCGAAGCACGACTTAGAGGCATAACCGCATTGAAAGCAATGTCGCAAGTGAGGTAATCTTCACACAACCCATGTAATAAATAAGGGAAAGAGATACATAGTTGGCTTACAATCGCCACTTCACACAATACATGAGTAAAACATTACATCAAACAGATACAATCAAGGTCCGACTACGGAACCAAAATAAAAGAAGATACCCCAAATGCTACACGGATCCCCGATCGTCCCAACTGGGCTCCACTACTGATCAATTTGAAACGAAACAACACAATGAACAAGATCTTCATCGAGCTCCTCCTTGAGCTCGGATCCATCACCTGCACGGTTTCATCGGCACCGCAAACTGGTATTGAAGTATCTGTGAGTCACGGGACTCAGCAATCTCACACCCGCGAGATCAAGACTATTTAAGCTGAAAGGTAGGACAGGGAAGTGAGGTGGAGCTGCAGCAAGCGACTAGCATATATGGTGGCTAACATACGCAAAGAGAGCGAGAAGAGGAGGCAAAGCACGGTCGAACAACTATGATCAAGAAGTGATCCTAGAACAACCCACGTCAAGCATAACTCCAACACCGTGTTCACTTCCCGAACTCCGCCGAGAAGAGACCATCACGGTTACACACGCGGTTGGTGTATTTTAGTTAAGATCAACTTCGGGTTTTCTACAACCGGACATTAACAAATTCCCATCTGCCACATAACCGCGGGCACGGCTTTCGAAAGTTCAAACCCTGCAGGGGTGTCCCAACTTAGCCCATGATAAGCTCTCGCGATCAACGAAGGATATTCCTTCTCCCGAGAAGACCCGATCAGTCTCGGAATCCCGGCTACAAGACATTTCGACAGCAATAAAACAAGACCAGCAAAACCGCCCGGATGTGCCGACAAATCCTGATAGGAGTCGCACGTACCTCGGTCTCAGGGCACACCGGATAGGTCAGCCTACGAGTAAAACCAGACCTCGAGTTGCCCCGTGGTGGCCCTTGATCTGCCGTTCGGACCAACACTTTCGAAGGAGCACCGCCGGGGGGCTAAAATAAAGATGACCCTCGGGCTCCGAAACCCAAAGGGAAAAAAAAGGGCATAGGTGAGGCAAATGGTAAAACCAATGTTGGGCCTTCTTTGGAAAAGTCTTATTCAAAGCGAACTGTCAAGGGGTCCCATAAATCACCCGACCGCGTTAGGGACGCAAAATCCGGGAACATAACACCGGTATGACGGAAACTAGGGCGGCAAGAGTGGAACAAAACACCAGGCATAAGGCCGAGCCTTCCACCCTTTACCAAGTATATAGATGCATTAATAATATACGATATATTGTGATATCCCAACAAGTAAGCATGTTCCAACAAGGAACAACATCTCCATGTTCCAACAAGGAACAAACTTCATCTTCACCTGCAACTAACAACGCTATAAGAGGGGCTGAGCAAAGCGGTAACATAGCCAAACAACGGTTTGCTAGGAAGGGTGAAAAAGGTTAGAGGCTGACATGGCAACAGGGGAGGCATGATAAGCAAGTGATAGGCATCGTAGCATAGGCATAGCAAAAGAGCGAGCATCTAGCAAGCAAAGATAGAAGTGATTTCGAGGGTATGGTCATCTTGCCTGAAATCCCGCAAGGAAGAAGAACGAGTCCATGAAGAAGACAAGCGGACGTAGTCGAGCGAATCCTCACAACTCCGAACGGAACGAAGCTAATGAGAAAAGCAAACCGGAAACAAACAAACAACATAGTAAACCAACAAGCACAAACATGGCATGATGCGCAACCAAGTATGATGCATGTCCGGTTTAAATAGCATGGCATGGCAATATGCACAAACAAAACTACAGGTTAAGTGGAGCTCAAAATGCAACGAGTTGCATATTGACGTAACACCACATCACTTATTTAGTTCTCTCCCGATTAGGTACTCAACAATATTAAATGTTATTAAACATGGCAAGAGTTGAAGCATAATGAAACTACCTATCTAGGCAAGTTTAAATGAGGCCGGAAACAACGAACAACAATTCCGGAAAATCCCCATATGCAAATTATGGATTCGGTACAGATCTGACCTAAAGCATATTTTAGAGTTGTTAAACAGCAAAATAAAGTGTACCATGTTAAACTAGGCATTTTTCTACCCCATTTACATATATAATTTATTTAAATCCGAAGTTCACGGTTATTTAGTTATGAAATAAATCATTTTAGCATGGCAATTATGCAAATTAATGCAAACAACAATTTTTTTAACATTTAAATGTTGTTATCATGATGCGGATGACATGTGCAAGTTTTATGCAATTTTATGAAAATGTTAACATGAGCATGTTACGAGGCATTATGTCACCGTGGTGGATGAAAGGGGTGCCACGGCAACGAATCCGAAAATGGTGCCACGGCAACACATCGGTTCCGACAGCTCATCGAGATGTCGGTGCAAAAGAAAGCGTGGCGTGTCATGCGAGGATGGTGGGGTGCTCCGATTACGGGTTCCCACGGAACGGTGACATGGCAAAAGAGGGGCATCGCAAGGATGATTCGATCACGGTCGGTCATCTCGGTGGTTATACCTTCGAAGCGTGCGTTCGGGGCGGAAAACGTTTCGTAGAGGGAAGTAGTCGTACACGGCGTAGGGGAAGTAGACGTTCATGTCCCGTGGATGTTCGGGGTCCACGGGGTCTTCGAGGGTCGACGGTAGTGGTACACGTTTTCGTAGATGTTCGAAGATGGACTTGGCGCATCCGATGTCTCCGGGGTCGAAGGTAGTGGTACTCGGCAATCCGAAGGGGTACTTGGCGTTTCCGGGTTCGGTGGTCGTGCACGTATGTAGGTGAACTCGACGGGTCAACAACCTCCTGGTACTTGGCGAAAACCTGAAGATGGCCTTGGCGTCCCTGGTGTCTTCGGCCTTGACGCGAAGCAGGGAGGCGGAGCAGAGGACCGGGAGGCCGCAGGGACAGCTGGGGGCGAGGCCGCAGGCAACCGGCGGGGCAGTCGGTGAGGGGGGTGCACGGAGCGGCGTCGGTCGCCGGAGTCGGGGCCGAGATGGACGGGTCGAGGGGCTCCTCCCCTGGCGACGGAGCTGACGAGGCGATGGCGCCGGGTAGACGAGGAGGCAGAGCTTGAGGGGATCGGGCGCGGCGCTCCTGGTGGAGCTCGTCGGCGACGAGGAGGCCACCGGGGGGTCCGGCCTGGTCGTTGACGGAGGGCGACGGGGATCGGGTTCGGCGTCGGCGAGAGGGTCGGGCGAGATGCCCTGGCGGCGCTAGGAGGAGGAAGCGGTAGCGGCGCCATGGTGGCAGCAGCCGCGAGGAGGTCGGGCGGTGGTACGAGGAAGGAGCAGGGTGGAGGAGGCGCCCGAGGAGAGAGCGAGGGCAAAGGGAGAGGGGATCGCGCGGCGCTGGAGGGAGGACGAGGGAGATGGAGATCCGATCGGGCTGGGGCTCTCGATCGGCTAGGGTTAGAGAGGGTCTAGGTGGGCCTTGGGCCTCGGGAGGCTAGGCCGACTGGAGGGAGGCGCTAGGTGGGCTGGGCCTTAGAGGCCGGCTGGGCTGGCTCTCTCTCTCTCTCTTTAAACTCTTAAAACAGAGAAAAGAAAGGAAAGGGAAGAAAAGAAAAGATTAGAGAAAGAGTTTGGGCACGGGATTATTTTCCCGAGCTCGCAAAAATGAGCTCGATCCAGGAAAATAAAAGAGGCATGATTGAAAGAATTGAATTCAAATTCATTTGATTTAAGTTCAAATGATTTGAATAGGAAGTGAGGTTTGGGAAGGTCCAAAAATGTTCGGATTTTTGGTGGGGCTCCGGAAAATGACGAAATAATTTATGGGCAAGGTTGGAGACCAAGAATTGAGATAACAACGGCATGTGATATTTTGCAAGTGGGTTATGGTGATTCCAAAACAATGGAATATTTTTATAATATCTCCCTAAATATCGGGAGGGTATGTTTTAAAGAGAACCCACCATGTGAGTTTCCTCGATTTAAATGGATCGAAGATCCATACGGTTTATTTAGTTGAGTTTTAAAAATTAATGATATGATGGCATGATGACATGATGCAATGCAAGAGATGACATGATGAATGCACACACAAAACAAATCACACGACAAAACTCGGAAACCCTGGAAGGCAACTGAAGCTCCGGTCTTGGGGCGTCACAACACTCCACCACTACGAGAGGATCTCGTCCCGAGATCTAGGATGGCACCGGAGAGAAACGGAAGAAGAAAGAGGTAAAACTAAGTTGCTTCTCCGACAAATGAGTGAAACCAAAGAACCTCGAGAGGTTGAACAAAATGAAAGAAAGAAAACAACGAAGATGAACAAGGTTGAAAACACTCTGTTAGAAAAGAGGAACACGGAACATTATGGGAACTTGAAGGTTGCAAAGACATGAATCAAGAGTTTAAGGGATAAGAAAGAATTCGAAACCACTCCGGTTGAAACAAGATAGAGTAGGATTAAGAATGATATAATTTGGGCAGCACTCCGACTGAAAATGGAAGGAATTGAACATGATCTTGACAAGATGAGAGGATACTTGATGAAAGAAAAGAGGATACTTGATGAAATCAACAAACACTGCCTCTGGAACTATTGAAAAAAATGGCACAAGGGGTAAGAAAGATTTCAGACAACACTCCGGTTAAGAAAGGAGGCAAAACTTGATAAGATGAGAGAGCTCGAATGAAAACATGACACTCCGATTAAATCGATAAGCAAGGAAAAGGACATGGTCTTGACAAAACAAGATGATGGGTCAAGAGAGCAACATCACAATGCCTCCGATAGAAATAATAGAAGATAGATCATTGGAATAACAGAATGGAGAAGAAAATAACAACTTCTACCACAAATGAGTTTGAAAGAAACATCCTTACGAGGAAGGTTAGAACGGAGTTGTTTGAAAAACAACAACGGTAAGAATAAGCTTGTAGTGGGCTTATGAAAACATCTCAAAATTATGAGGTGAGCTTCTGCCACCAACGGAAACAATTGATTGGATTGAGAACAACACGGAGATGAAAACTTATATCACCGGGAGGACAAATGAGGAACTTGGGTCATTTATAAGCACCATAAATAACAACAATCCTTAGGGAAAGCTTTAGGTGAAATATAGCCCAAGATAACTCCAATGAAGAGATTGATGGATTTAAAATACCTCATTCTTGACAACATGTGAATCATGAAACGTGAAGGAAAATTATCTAGAATGACATAACACCATCTCAAGAGATAAGGTAGAACGAATTGCACTTTGGAATGCAAGATGAAGAAATGCTTGAACTCCTCAAAACAAAACATGTGTTGAGCACCATGTTCAATTTTGAGTATATCTTGGCGGATCATAACTCCGAGAGAAATCTTGATGAACAATTCGAGAAAGAAATGAATCCTTAACGAACCATCATGTAGAGCCTCCATGAAGAACTCCGGTAAGAAAAGATGATAAAATAAAGAGAAGTTGAAAACACAAGGTGAAACCTTGCAGTGATAAGATGAAGCTTTGAAATGATATAGCCGAGAAAAGTTGGAACTCCGGAAAGAAAGATGAACAAATGAAATCACGAATTTTGACGATCCTCCGGAATAAGGAATTGAACTTACTCGATGAAACAAGAATAAGAATTACATTATGCTGATCCTTCACCAATATAGATTGATGATAAGCAACGGATTTGGCATACTACTTATTCCCGTAGAAAAAATGATTACAAATAGAGATATAGCGCAAACTTGAGAAGGTATTGATGGAACCACCGGTGGGATTTGGAAAAACAACAAATGAATTGATATGATAAAGAAGGAAGTGAAATCTTGAACGAACCACCGTAAGAATTAAAAATGAACATAGCAAAGGCACAAATCACCGGGAAGAATTGGAAAACGAATAAAGATGCTTGACAAAATTTAGATACATTAGAACGAAGAGATCATGAACTGATTAGAGGATATTTCGACGATGCACCGGTGAGATTTGGAAAACAAGAGTTGAACGCTTGAATGAATAATTCTGAGATGATGGGCTCCGAAGAATCAAACCGAAGACTCCTGAAATGCTCGGGTGGGTTAAAAGAATTCTCACAACCGAAAATAATTATGAGAGGATGGCATCAAGATAAAACCATGAATCTTGAAGAGAAAGGAGCGAGATTTAAGAGAAACTCTTCTTCGGTCTTCAAAATTCGAGAATGACGACGAGAAACATCACCATGAATTATTGAAGCACTCCGGGATGAAAATTAGAAAGGTTGAACCAACGATGAAGATAATTTGAAAGATCTTGGAGAAAAGCATTTGGTGATGATAAATCATTCTTACGCCAAACTTTGCAAAAGAATTTGAGAATAACTCCAAAAATTAGAAGAGTCGTAAGATCCTCGAAAAGACCTGTGGGTTAGGGCCCACTCAAAAGAACCACCGTTGAACAATTGTTTGAAATAGATATTGCACGGTAGAATTAAATGGCTTGAATGAGATAGCATCTTCAAAAGAACTTGAGTGAATTGAGAATGGAAACTAGAATCTTCCGAGATATCTTCAACACTCCTAACAATTGAATAGCGAGAAATGGATGATTAAGAGATGCACCGACATGAGAAAGCATTTGAAACGATGAAAAGAATACGATCAACACTGAAAACTTGACTTAAATCCACCGGAGAAGAAAATTAGAATGGAACAATGATAAGGTTGAAGCTTCCTTAGCGTCTTCATGAGAAATCACCGGATAAAACATTAAGGAAAAGAATGAAGAAACTTCACTCAATAAAAATGGATACTTGATTAAGAAATCTGAGTCCTTGAAGAAAAAGGGTGGGAGGGCGGGAAAACAAAACAACTTGGGTCGGATGAGACGAACACCGTTGAGAAAAAGCTTAGAATTGATCTTGCGAATGTTGGAATGATCGGATCCACTTGAAGAGAAGCACGCCGGTTGAGAAAGAATTGACATGACCAGCTCAGTGATCAAGAAGGATTAGTATTCACATAGCAATGTGAGAACACCATTTAGGAAAGGTATGGAATCCACACTTGACATTGAAGCAACTTGAATACCACAAAACGGAACAAAAACAAAGGATTTGGCTTGCAGAATAAGCCGGAACAAATACATATGATAGAGATTTACCCAATCCCATATCATGCATCTGTCGGAAAGATATTCTAGGAGCTACTTGAATCCCACCTATAAACTCCCGAAACTTTCTGGTTATGCAATCTGGTGTTGGGGATACAGGGGACACAAAATATATCACCCAAACTAACAATACCTAGATCCAGCTGTATCCATCCGTCAACACATAACCAAGAAATCCTCGAAATCGTGGTACCTCGACCTTGAAAAACATCCGTTATACAAGTCATGGCAATACTCCACTTTTCGCCACAAGATCGGCTATCGGGGTTATCTCACCAACAAGCGCACAAAAGAGATTTCGATGTCGGTAAAACTCGTGTATTCCAGAATCAGCAACGATAAAATTGTGGCGACAACACCTCGGAGCTCAACTCCCCGGGACACTGCCACAACCCCTAAATGTCAGGAGGCACCAAGAACAATGTTCTCGTCACAAAACCATCGGAACGATTCCAAGATACCCGCGTGATCCTAAAAAAATTTTTAGTGAAATTTGAGGAGAGAAAAGTCAAAACTCTACGTCAGGATACCTCACCAGAGCGACGAAGGGACTGAGGAGTAAAAAGAATCCTACTCTCCGATATATATAATCCTAAGACTCAAAACATTTTTCCGTTCTAGACTCAACAACGCCAAGAAACAATCAAGTAGGGGGCTCCTAAGTCGGGAAGGCTCGATTACCAACTTGAACGCCCTCGATGCGGCTATATCTCCCACGTGTCGAAGCACGACTTAGAGGCATAACCGCATTGAAAGCAATGTCGCAAGTGAGGTAATCTTCACACAACCCATGTAATAAATAAGGGAAAGAGATACATAGTTGGCTTACAATCGCCACTTCACACAATACATGAGTAAAACATTACATCAAACAGATACAATCAAGGTCCGACTACGGAACCAAAATAAAAGAAGATACCCCAAATGCTACACAGATCCCCGATCGTCCCAACTGGGCTCCACTACTGATCAGCTGAAACGAAACAACACAATGAACAAGATCTTCATCGAGCTCCTCCTTGAGCTCGGATCCATCACCTGCACGGTTTCATCGGCACCTGCAAACTGGTATTGGAAGTATCTGTGAGTCACGGGGACTCAGCAATCTCACACCCGCGAGATCAAGACTATTTAAGCTGAAAGGTAGGACAGGGAAGTGAGGTGGAGCTGCAGCAAGCGACTAGCATATATGGTGGCTAACATACGCAAAAGAGAGCGAGAAGAGGAGGCAAAGCACGGTCGAACAACTATGATCAAGAAGTGATCCTAGAACAACCTACGTCAAGCATAACTCCAACACCGTGTTCACTTCCCGAACTCCGCCGAGAAGAGACCATCACGGTTACACACGCGGTTGGTGTATTTTAGTTAAGATCAACTTCGGGTTTTCTACAACCGGACATTAACAAATTCCCATCTCGCCACATAACCGCGGGCACGGCTTTCGAAAGTTCAAACCCTGCAGGGGTGTCCCAACTTAGCCCATGATAAGCTCTCGCGATCAACGAAGGATATTCCTTCTCCCCGGGAAGACCCGATCAGTCTCAGAATCCCGGCTACAAGACATTTCGACAGCAATAAAACAAGACCAGCAAAGCCGCCCGATGTGCCGACAAATCCTGATAGGAGTCGCACGTACCTCGTTCTCGGGGCACACCGGATAGGTCAGCCTACGAGTAAAACCAGACCTCGAGTTGCCCGTGGTGGCCCCTTGATCTGCCCGTTTCGGACCAACACTCGAAGGAGCACTGGCCCGGGGGGGGCTAAAATAAAGATGACCCTCGGGCTCCGGAAACCCAAGGGAAAAAAAGGGCATAGGTGAGGCAAATGGTAAAACCAATGTTGGGCCTTGCTGGAAAAGTCTTATTCAAAGCGAACTGTCAAGGGGGTCCCATAAATCACCCGACCGCGTTAGGGACGCAAAATCCGGGAACATAACACCGGTATGACGGAAACTAGAGGCGGCAAGAGTGGAACAAAACACCGGGCATAAGGCCGAGCCTTCCACCCTTTACCAAGTATATAGATGCATTAATAATATACGATATATTGTGATATCCCAACAAGTAAGCATGTTCCAACAAGGAACAACATCTCCATGTTCCAACAAGGAACAAACTTCATCTTCACCTGCAACTAACAACGCTATAAGAGGGGCTGAGCAAAGCGGTAACATAGCCAAACAACGGTTTGCTAGGAAGGGTGAAAAAGGTTAGAGGCTGACATGGCAACATGGGAGGCATGATAAGCAAGTGATAGGCATCGTAGCATAGGCATAGCAAAAGAGCGAGCATCTAGCAAGCAAAGATAGAAGTGATTTCGAGGGTATGGTCATCTTGCCTGAAATCCCGCAAGGAAGAAGAACGAGTCCATGAAGAAGACAAACGGACGTAGTCGAACGAATCCTCACAACTCCGGAACGGAACCGAAGCTAATGAGAAAAGCAAACCGGAAACAAACAAACAACATAGTAAACCAACAAGCACAAACATGGCATGATGCGCAACCAAGTATGATGCATGTCCGGTTTAAATAGCATGGCATGGCAATATGCACAAACAAAACTACAGGTTAAGTGGAGCTCAAAATGCAACGAGTTGCATATTGACGGAACACCACATCACTTATTTAGTTCTCTCCCGATTAGGTACTCAACAATATTAAATGTTATTAAACATGGCAAGAGTTGAAGCATAATGAAACTACCTATCTAGGCAAGTTTAAATGAGGCCGGAAACAACGAACAACAATTCCGGAAAATCCCCATATGCAAATTATGGATTCGGTACAGATCTGACCTAAAGCATATTTTAGAGTTGTTAAACAGCAAAATAAAGTGTACCATGTTAAACTAGGCATTTTTCTACCCCATTTACATATATAATTTATTTAAATCCGAGTTACGGTTATTTAGTTATGAAATAAATCATTTTAGCATGGCAATTATGCAAATTAATGCAAACAACAATTTTTTTAACATTTAAATGTTGTTATCATGATGCGGATGACATGTGCAAGTTTTATGCAATTTTATGAAAATGTTAACATGAGCATGTTACGAGGCATTATGTCACCGTGGTGGATGAAAGGGGTGCCACGGCAACGAATCCGAAAATGGTGCCACGGCAACACATCGGTTCCGACAGCTCATCGAGATGTCGGTGCAAAAGAAAGCGTGAGCGTGTCATGCGAGGATGGTGGGGTGCTCCCGATTACCGGGTTCCCACGGAACGGTGACATGGCAAAAGAGGGGCATCGCAAGGATGATTCGATCACGGTCGGTCATCTCGGTGGTTATACCTTCGAAGCGTGCGTTCGGGGCGGAAAACGTTTCAGAGAGGGAAGTAGTCGACACGGCGTGGGGAAGTAGACGTTCATGTCCCGTGGATGTTCGGGGTCCACGGGTCTTCGAGGGTCGACGGTAGTGGTACACGTTTTCGTAGATGTTCAAGATGGACTTGGCGCATCCGATGTCTCCGGTCGAAGGTAGTGGTACTCGGCAATCCGAAGGGTACTTGGCGTTTCCGGGTTCGGTGGTCGTGCACGTATGTAGGTGAACTCGACGGGTCAACAACCTCCCTGGTACTTGGCGAAAACCTGAAGATGGCCTTGGCGTCCCTGGTGTCTTCGGCCTTGACGCTGAAGCGTGGAGGCGGAGCAGAGGACCGGAGGCCGCAGGGACAGGTAGGGGCGAGGCCGCAGCAACCGGGCGGGCGGTCGGTGAGGGGTGCACGGAGCGGCGCTTGGTCGCCGGAGTCGGGGCCGAGATGGACGGGTCGAGGGGCTCCTCCTGGCGACGGAGCCGACGAGGCGATGGCGCCGGGTAGACGAGGAGGCAGAGCTTGAGGGATCGGGCGCGCGCCTCTGGTGGAGCTTCGTCGGCGACGAGGAGGCCACCGGGGTCCGCCTGGTCGCTGACGGAGGGCGACGGGGATCGGGTTCGGCGTCGGCGAGAGGGTCGGGCGAGATGCCCTGGCGGCGGCGCTAGGAGGAGGAAGCAGGGCGCGGCGCCATGGTGGAAGCAGCAGCGAGGAGGTCGGGCGGTGGTACGAGGAAGGAGCAGGGTGGAGGAGGCGCTCGAGGAGAGATCGAGGGAAAAGGGAGAGGGGATCGCGCGGCGCTGGAGGGAGGACGAGGGAGATGGAGATCCGATCGGGGCTGGGGCTCTCGATCGGCTAGGGTTAGAGAGGGTCTAGGTGGGCCTTGGGCCTCGGGAGGCTAGGCCGGCCTGGAGGGAGGCGCTAGGTGGGCTGGGCCTTAGAGGCCGGCTGGGCTGGCTCCTCTCTCTCTCTCTTTAAACTCTTAAAACAGAGAAAAGAAAGGAAAGGGAAGAAAAGAAAAAGATTAGAGAAAGAGTTTGGGCCTGGGGATTATTTTCCCGAGCTCGCAAAAATGAGCTCGATCCAGGAAAATAAAAGAGGCATGATTGAAAGAATTGAATTCAAATTCATTTGATTTAAGTTCAAATGATTTGAATAGGAAGTGAGGTTTGGGAAGGTCCAAAAATGTTCGGATTTTTGGTGGGGCTCGGAAAATGACGAAATAATTTATGGGCAAGGTTGGAGACCAAGAATTGAGATAACAACGGCATGTGATATTTTGCAAGTGGGTTATGGTGATTCCAAAACAATGGAATATTTTATAATATCTCCCTAAATATCGGAGGGTATGTTTTAAAGAGAACCCACCATGTGAGTTTCCTCGATTTAAATGGATCAAGATCCATACAGTTTATTTAGTTGAGTTTTAAAATTAATGATATGATGGCATGATGACATGATGCAATGCAAGAGATGACATGATGAATGCACACACAAAACAAATCACACGACAAAACTCGGAAACCCTGGAAGGCAACTGAAGCTCCGGTCTTGGGGCGTCACATAAGTGCTTCCACTGGGCGTGGGAGGGAGCCCCAGGGCCTGAGGCCGGCACTCCTGAGACTCCGGGGCGTGTACAACCCCAACTCATTATTACGTGAGAGTGTCACGGGTGGCGAGCTTCACAGTGCGCCTTCTTCACGTGCTCGGGCCTTTCTTCCGAAGCGAGCTTCATGGGCGTTCGCCCTCTTCACGAGCTCCGGCCTTCCGACGCTGACAGCCTTCATAGGCGTTCGCCTTCTTCATGTGCTCGTGGCCTTTTCCAAAAGATGAACTTCACAGCATTCTCCTTCTTCACGTGCTCGTGGCCTTTTCCAAAAGATGAACTTCACAGCATTCGCCTTCTTCACGAGCTCGGGGCCTTTTCCAAAAGATGAACTTCACAGCATTCGCCTTCTTCACGAGCTTAGGGCCTTTTCCAAAAGATGAACTTCACGGGCATTCGCCTTCTTCACGAGCTCGTGGCCTTTTCCATAAAGTTGAACTTCACAGGCATTCGAATTCTTCACAGGCTCTAGGCCTTTTAGGGGTAAAACCTCTGGAGGTGCTGGATGTTCCACGCGTTCTGTATAGGTACTCCCTCTTGAGTCTCCAAGCGCACGGAGCCAGGCCTCGAGAGTTCTGGGGCGGACGTTGCGGGAGTGGTATCGCCGGAGTGCGTGCTGGTACCTTGCCGCTCGCAGTGCAGCTTCTCGACGGCACTCCTCCCCCAGCACAAGAGCCGTCCCCCACATGGCGTCCTGCAGCGTTTCGTCGAACACCAGGACCCGCGCGGATCGACGCTTGACCTCATGAGGGAGGACCGCTTCGGCTCCGTAGACCAGGAAGAAGGGGGTCTTTCCAGTTGGCTTGGTCGCAGTTGTGCGGATGGACCACAACACAGATGGAAGCTCGTCGTACCAGCCTATGCCGCAGGCTTCCAGTTTCTTCTTGAACATCCTGGTCTTGAGGCCTCTCAGGACCTCTGCATTGGCCCGCTCGGCCTGCCCATTGCTGCGGGGTGCGCCACCGGCGTAGCATATCTGCGTCCCAAGGTTAGCGCAGATGCGTTTTAAAAAGGTTATCTTGGTGAACTGCGAACCGTTGTCGGTGATGATGTGGTTCGGCACTCCAACCGCTCACGATGCCCTTGATGAACTTGACTGCAGAACCCGGTGAGGGATGGCGCGGACGGCCTCGACTTCGCCCACTTGGTGAATTTGTCCACGGCGACGTAGAGGTAGCGATAGCCCCTGGCGCCCGAGGGAAAGGGCCTGTAATGTCCAGCCCACAGACCACGAATGGCCAAGTGAGGGGGATGGTTTGCAGACCTCCTGCTGGCTGGTGGATCTGCTTGGCATGGAATTGGCAAGCCTCGCAAGCCTTCACGAGTTCGATAGCGTCATTGAGCATGGTGGGCCAATAGAAACAGCTGCGGAATGCCTTGCCGACAAGGGTCCGTGACGATGAATGGTGCCCACAATCTCCGCCATGTATATCTGGCAGCAATTCCTTCCCCTGTTCCCTGGTGATGCAGCGCAGGATACGCTGCTCGGTCGTTTCCGGTAGAGCTCTCCGTCCATGATGATGTATGCCGTGGCTTGCCGCGCCACACGTTCTGCCTCCTCCTCCTTCTCCGGGAAGGTCCCACGCGTTAAGTAACTCTTAAGCTCCGTGATCCAGCACTCCCCTTGAGGCTCCATTGTTAGAAGCAGGCGTGCTCCTGAGGCCGGGCCACAGGTTGGGGCTCCCGAGGCAGGTGGCTGAGGGAGCTCCTCCCGAGGCTGTGCTGTGCTTGATAACGGCGGCAGGGTTGATGGCTTGAAGAGCCGTTCCTCAAAGACACCCGGCTCCTGGGGTAACCTCCTGGAGGCTCGTTTGGCGATGTCGTCGGCCTCTTGATTGGTGCCGCGGGGCACGTGCTGCAGCTCCAACCCCCAGAACCTTTTCTCCATCCTGCAGACCTCCGCAAGGTAGGCTTCCATGTGTTCATCTCTTGGCTCGTACACCTTGTTGGAGAAATTGCCGAGGAGCTGCGAATCGCCCTTGATGGTAAGGCGCTTCACCCCCAGGGCAGCGGCAGCCTTCAGACCCGCTATCAGCCCCTCGTATTCCGCTATATTGTTGGAGACCTTCTCGCCATGCTGGAAACAGAGTTGCACGGCATAGTAAAGCTTGTCCTGGGCGGGGGATATGAGCACTGCCCCAGCCCCAGCGCCCTGCCTGGAGAATGCTCCGTCGAAGTACATGACCCAACCTTCTGGCGCTTCGCTTCCTGGGGAGAGGGACCGATCCTCGCCGGCCCTGAGGCCCGGTGCTTCTGTCCATTCGGCCACGAAATCTGCCAGCGCGCCCCCTAGATGACTCTGGTTGTACTGAACTCGAGCTGGAATGCTTGCAGCTCAATGTTCCACTCGGCGACCCTTCCGCCGAGTTGGGGCTCCTGAGCACCCTCTCCGTGGGGTATGCCGAGACAACCTTGATTGCATGACCATGGAAGTAGTGCCGCAGCTTGCACGAAGCCACCAACAGCGCGAGGAGGAGCTTCTGCGGCATGGGGTACCGTGCCCTCGCATCCCGTAACACGGTGCTGACGAAGTACACCGGGTGCTCGACGAGGTTAGGGGTGTCGGTGCTGGCGGCGTCTTCCGGAAGCTGAGGTACCTCCCGAGGCGACGGCGCCTCCGGAAGTTGGGTGCTTGGATGGGAGGCCTCCCCCGCCCTTGGTGCGCTCTGCTGTGACGGCTGATCTTCTTCCATTGCGGTGCTGGCTTCTGCTAGTTCCTTCTGATTCGGTCTTGCCTTAGCTCGGGTGGCCGCCATGGTCTTGGCCTGACGCTCCTCCCTAACTGCCACCAGAGCAGCGCTAGCGGAGTAGGGAGTGGCGGCGAGGTAGAGTACCAAGGGCTCCTGAGGGCGCGGGGCCACCATCACTGGAGGGCTGGTCAGGTACCTCTTGAGGTCTTGAAACGCTTTGTCGGCCTCTTTAGTCCACTCGAAGGGCCCTTTTTCTTCATCACCGAAGAAAGGCAGCGCCCGCTCCCCAATCGGGAGATGAAACGGCCCAGCGCCGTTCTGGCGCCCGTGAGCTTCTGCATTTCCCTGAGGGTCTTCGGTGGGCTCATGTCTTCCACTGCCTTGACCTTTTCTGGGTTGGCCTCGATGCCTCGGTGGGACACGAGGAAACCCAGGAGCTTACCGGAGGGAACTCCAAACACACACTTCTCCGGGTTGAGTCGTAGGCTCACTGCATTGAGGCTCGCGAAGGTTTCTTCCAGGTCTTGTATCAAGGTCTTGGCCTCGCGAGACTTCACCACGATGTCGTCGACGTATGCCTCCACATTCTTCCCGAGCTGTGGGCCCAAGGTGATGTGCATGAGCCGCTGGAAGGTTGCCCCGCGTTGCGCAACCCGAATGGCATGCATGTATAGCAGTACACTCCACACGGGGTTAGGAAGGCCGTCTTCTCCACGTCTTCCACCGCCATCTTGATTTGGTGATACCCGGAAAAGGCGTCCAAGAAGCACAACAGGTCACACTCGGCGGTGGAATCGACGATCTGGTCGATCGAGGGAGCGGAAACGGATCTCGCGGGCATGCTTTGTTGAGGTTGGTGAAGTCGACACACATGCGCTCCTTTCCTCCCTTCTTTGGCACCACCACGGGTTGGCCAGCCAATCTGGGTGACCTCGCGAATAACCCCGCGGCTTCTAGCTTATGGGTCTCTTGACGATGAAGGCCTGCTTTTGATGGACTGCCTTCTCGCTTTACCTTCCTTTGGGACGACGTTGGGGCTACGTTGAGGTGGTGCTCGATCACTCCCCGTGGAATCCCCGCCAGCTGATCGGTCTCCCAGGCGAACACCTTCTTGTTCGCACGCAGGAACTTGACAAGGGCTTCCTCCTGTTCGGGCTCGAGGTTGGCGCCTATGGTGAAGGTGGCGTTTGTGGACCCGTCCTCATCGACAGTATCTGCTTGGTCTCCGCCTTGTCTTGAGTGAACAATCGCTTCTTCTTGGTCGGCGCAGCCCCCTTGGGCTTGGGGCTTCCGCATCGGCGGGCTGTGCTCTGACCGCCGTCTTGAGGGTGAGCTGAGCACTCGCAAGCGCACCTTCGATCCCCGACACGGTGAGGACGCCCGCTGCTCCTGTGCATCTTCATGAGGTTGTACCGGGTGGGTCGCGGCCATGAATTTGGCCAATGCTGGATAGCCGAGGATGGCATTGTAGGGAGGCCGATGGGGGCGATGTCGAAGTCGACCACCTGCGTCGCGGAAGTTGTCGTAGGTGCCGAAGGTCACCGGAAGCCGGATTTTCCCCAAGGAGCTGGATGACCCTCCTCCTACGCCCGAAAAAGGCCGGCTGGGCTGCAGCCGCTCCCTGGGTATGCAGAAGAAGTTGAAGGCCTCGACTGAGAGTACGTTGAGGCTGGAGCCGCCGTCGATGAGGGTCCTGGTGACGGCAACCTGGCAGATGGTGGGTGTGCAGAGCATGGGGAGCGCACCCGAGCCGGCCGAGTTGGTGGGGTGGTCTTGAGAGTCGAAGGTCAGCCCGGCCGACGACTCCGTCCGGCCTGAGGGAGCCACGTGCCGCATGGAGGCGGCGCGCCACCCGCATTTAATGTCTTGATATGGCGGCTGGAAGGCGGCGCCTGCGAGCCGCCCAGGAGGGCCGCGACGAGCGGAGGGACCGGCGCGACGAGCGGAGGGACCGGCGCGACGGGGCAGGTGACGAGGAAGCCGCGCGGCCCCTCCCCTAAGGTCGCCGAGGAGCGCAGGGATGATGCTTGCTGCCCGTTCCCCGCCGGGCCGGTGGCGGCGTTGACGGCAGGTGACGGGGAACGACGAGGGCGCCCACCGACGGGAGCTGTCTGGGCGACATGGGAGGCGAAGGCGGATCAGCGCTCGGCGCGGGCCCAACGGGCGTCAGACATGGTTGTGGTGGTCGGGGAAGAGCGAGACGACGAAAGGCAGATTCCGGCGCACCCCTACCTGGCGCGCCAAATGTCGGATTTCGGGTTCCGGCAGACTCTTAAGGTTCGAACTCTGGGGTGCGCGCGGAGATCCAACCCTCCACTGTCTCGTACCTCGCCGAATAGCAGGGACCTAAACTACTAGAAAGAACAGCACAAGAGACACGAGATTTATACTAGTTCGGGCCACCGTAGTGGTGTAATACCCTACTCTAGTTTGTGGTGTGGTGGATTGCCTCTTGGGCTGATGAGGAACGGTACAGGGAAGAACAGCCTCGCGAGGGTCTGTTCTTGGTGGGTGTGATGAACTGCTAAGTTGTGTCCCGTTGCTCTAGCTTGAGGATCGGGTCTCTACCTCTCTCTCTGGATTCCAAATGCTGGGATCCTTCCTATCCGATCCTCTCCCTACTATGGCGGCTAGCTCTACTTATATAGACGAAGGCCCTGGGCCTCTTCCCAAATATTGAGCAGGAAGGGCGCCAACAATCGGCCATTTTGAAGGGGAACAGCGGGTACACTTAGCCTGACTAAAGTTGGTCCTCGCCTGCCAATGGCTCTGGTGATGACGCCTGCTTGAGCTCCACGATGACTCCTTTCCAGCCGTTGGGGCTGGTCTTGGTCTTGTTGCACCGAAACGGACGCCTGCGCTTGCTCCCTTTGTACCAAAGAGGAAAGGAGGACGCTGCGCGGGCTGGCGCCCGTCTGGCGCCCTTGGTCATCATGGCTTGCGTCATGGGTACCTCGCGAGGTACCCCGCCTTGAACTCTCCGCCTCCTCATGAGCCAGCCTGACGAGGTCGTGCCTGAGGAAGCTCCTGGTCGTCCGCCCCACGAGGCTTGGCCCCTCGCGAAGGTCTTGAGCTTGCGTTGATGAAGATGGGCCGTCCTGGGCCTCCTTTGAGCCACGCCGCAGGCCGCAGGCAGGCAAGTCTGGGGACCCCCGTTCCCAGAACGCCGACATGTGCATTGTGAAAAAGTGGCCATACAGAAAAAGAGAATAAGCTTTTAAGCAAAAGATAAAGAGCAAAGAGCTTGTAAGCAAGTGCCATAGCATCATACCACATTGCATATAAGATTGTCATATCCGATCATCTTGGATCATCTTGAGAAACACCGTGAAGCATACACATAGCATACTTGGGATAGAATGTTTATCTCTTTTGCATCTTATAGGTTGTGCACAAGTGTCGTATCCGCCTATTGAGCAATCGTGCTAGCGTCTCTCTTGAGTTGTGCTACACGAGCGTTTTCCGTGGATTCCACATTTTGTGCTCATTCCTTGGTTGCACGACCCCATTTATCTATCCGTGTGTGTGTTTCCGTGTCCCACATATTGCTATTGGTCTACTTGTTTCGCTTGCGAATTTGTGAATCTCTTTCAACATTATTGACTCTTCCTAACATTTTGCATCAAATTTTTGTGCCATATCCTCACCGAGCTCCACCATAAGCCTTACTTGTGAAGGTGTGAGAACCGACAAGAATTGGTACCAATTGTGTTATTTCCTTGTTACATCATTGAGTGATCATTGATCCATTTTCAACATCGGTCAATGTACATTTGGTATAAATTCCTCTCTTTCTCCCACTCATATTTGCTCGAGCCTTGTGATGGATAGGCAAGGCATTTCATCTCCGGTCTTCGACAACAACGACGGTGCGAACAACTACATCACCAAAATGTCCATCTTCGGACTACAACACGAAATGCAAGGCGCACAATCTACTTTGCGAGAGCGCCTCGACAACCTCGCCATCGACATATGACACATTGAAGCAAGGAAAAGGGACTATATCGACACCAAGTTGGGTGAGCTAAAGGATCAACTACGCGACATGGTGGCCGACTACAAGTCTCCTTCCCCTTCATCATCCTCAAGGCGGCGGCGAGCAAGTCGATCATCTTCGGAGCACGAACATGATGCAAGTGCAAGTCGTCCATGTCATCATCTACATGGCGATCACCATCATGTTCATGATCAACATCGTCATGAAGGGCAAGTCACCTCCAAGCATCATGTGCACGACAACGACGAACGCCATCGAGCTCAAGTGCGACAACAACACCATCATCATGAAGATGCTCCACAAGCGCCTACCTACAAGTCCAAACAAGCCCAACTTCACGCCAAGTCCAAGCTTCATGAACATAAGAGAAGACCGCGAGACGAGCACCACCAAGACGGAGCTACTACTACCACCACTTCGTCATCTTTGCCAAGTGATATCAAGGCATCTTCGCCTTTGTACATACGGCATCTTCGGCTACTTCCCATGAGTTCGCCTACATAGACATCTTCAACAACAAGGCGACTACCTACGAGCGAGGGCGACACTTCCATCTTCGGAAGCCCCTCAAGAAAGATGGCCGAGCATGGGAAATTCCCTTCGGTCATGGAGACGAGCTATGCGGTGCCACGAAATATGGGCCTCCAACAACAAGACGGTGACAAGAAGGTTGAGCATGGGACTATCCCTTCAACCAAGGCGGCGATAGGAGTTGAGCATGGAGACATTTGCACCAACATCTCTCCGACACCCACATATGAAGAGATGCCCCAATTCCCATGTGAGGAGAGCCACCCCACCATGAGTGATATGAGTGACTCCACCATACGTGACATTGAGTGCATTTCCTATGAGAGGATGAGTGTGACCACCACTAGCGCCACACATGAGAGCATGCCACATATCCTATGTGAGGTTGAGAGCCATTTGAGTGACTCCACCATCCATATGACTGAGAGCATCTTACCGAGATTGAGTGAGCCACAACACTTAGTGAGTGAGGTAGTTGACACGGCACGTGAGGCCACTATGATTTCTAACAACTTAACCTCTACTCCTAGTGTGTTTTCTTCTTTGGTGCTAGGTCTCCTACATGATGACATGCCTATCCTTGACGAGTCCATCCCTCCAATGGAGACAACGATGGCCATGGTGGACGATGATGCACCCCCCACATGGTTCCATCAAGATGAAGATGACAAAGAGTGGATCTTCAACACCTCACCTACAACACATGAGCGACGCTCCAAAGGTAACATAGGTGATGGTGCTTCCCTTGTCCCACTAGTGGACCCTCTTGACATCGATTGCTTGCATGATGTTGATCCACCTATTCCCATGCTTCATGCTAGTACGACTTCTTCATGTCATGACTTACCTATTTATGATGAATATGATGATGAGAATGTTGAGTTGCCTAGTTGTGATGCTATGCTCCATAGGATATCATGTGAAAATTCTTTTGGTCACATCATGTTTGACAATCCATTGAACTTGTCATATGCTATGAGTGAGATCTCCCATATTGCATCATTTCAATCTCAGCATAGTAACTATGCATGCCCCATTAAAATAAATCCCATTTGCACTTATGGCATAGATGACGAGATGTTGGTCATTGGCTTTTGCTTCTCTTGTGATGATATTGCTATGCTTCCTTTACATGATTTGCGCAATTCATCTACTATGCCATGACATGATCACGTTGTTCCAAATATGCATTGTTTCAGATGTTGTCAATATTCTCCATGTGATGTTTCCACTAATGCTCATGAGGAGACCCCCATAGTTTCCTCATACAGATTAGGAGATCTAGATGCATTCCATACCTTGCATGATTCCCATAATTGCTTGCACCATATGCATACCATTCATAACAATGCTCTAGATATCACTAGTGATGCATTACATAATTTGGGTCTCCATTATGCTATACATAATAACAAACCTCTCATGATGGATGACATGTTTCTATATCACACATCTCATTTATTTGAGCATTGGCTATTTAGTGCTAACCAACACTAGCACGTGCACATCATGATGGATGATGTGTACATATACCACGCACACAAAAAATTTCCTTTGTCTTTGTTTTGTGTAGGTACTCATGTATACACGTCAACCTCTCAATCCCAAGAGTTGACGAAATGAGCTCTTGAGAGCAACGATGACTTGGGATCCCGTGGACAATCCTTACCACCGTTCCTTTCGCGCAAGGACTACGCGCATCTCTTTTACTTGGATCTCACACGGCTATGGGATATATATCACTTGTTACTTTATGCCCATTGTGTTATGTTGTTATACCCCTTTCTATGATTTTGCCATGCAATTGTGACCCTTGCTTGCATCTACCCATGATTGACCATTATGCTACTCCTATGTGTATTTGCATGCTTGGTGGAGATACTAGTAGCTATTGCCATGATTTCTTTGTGCCCCATGTTATTGATGCTTGTTGTGTTGGGAGAGTCATGATGTGCCATTGCTATTTACATATGGTCTCTCGCCAATACATTACTGATATTTTTCTCATATCTTGCTTTCATGCTTGTGCTATGACATGTGAATTATTCATGCCCACTATTTGCACACATGACATGCTTGCCATGATTCCTTCTAGTATGTTGCATCTTCGCACTACTAGCTTGCTTGACTTGATCGCTATGATTGCTTGCTATGTTGCATCACCCATGTTCCACTACTACTTGCTTTCTTGGGTTGATGATATATATGCTCATGCCTCTCACATGATATATCTTGCTCATTGTCTCTCGTGTCCATTAGTTGCCTCTTTCATATCCACTTGTATTGAGTGCAACCATACTATGCTTATTGATCTTGGAGACTTTGACACCTTACTTGTGATGCATGCTTGTTTGATTGAGCCTATTGTATTTGGTTGTTCTCGCATCATATGCCTCCATACTATGAAATGCTCCCTTGTCCTTTCTTATGATGAGCATGATGCATACACTTGTTGGGTATCTTACCACACGAATGAAAGGTTTTGCACTTCCGCTAACCTCATTTGTTTTTCCGAGTGTTTGTCATGTTCTTTCATTTTGGAGGATTCACAAGGCGGTGGCGTTGTGCGACAACTTGGTTATGTGAAGGCATACATGATGTGCAACTCCAACATCTTCGGGAACATTCATGAGGTGAACTCCTTCCCTTTGAGCCATCCTCAAGTACGCATATTGGATGGGTCATTCTTTCATTGTTGTTTCCTTCTTGTTGTCTACATGATACATCTCACGAACGGAGGAGCGACATTGAAGATGGACCCTTTGGACCTTCAAGTTGAGGAGTGCTCGGACTTCTTGGATGCACCTTCAAACCTCCACTCATGCCACGACATCGAGCATTGGTACATCAACACTCCTTTGGCACATTGCACTCACACCTACATATTTGTTGATTGTGCTCCCACTTGTTATGCTCGATGGACATATCATACTCACCACAATTTTGCACCCCATGCATGGATTGACTCACATTATGATTGCCTTGTTGCATCTTATATTCCAATGTCATCCATGATATATGAGCTTGTGCACTTCCTTAGCAAATTTGTTGTGATCTTCCTTGATGGCATATTCATACATCATGATCATATTGTCCACCATCAATTGCATGATAGTTTACACATATTGAGCATCCATTGCCATATTCATGCTATTGATGAACCGTCCCTCTATGACATCATATTGCACAATGGTAGAATTTGTCGCTTTGTGCACCATGCTAATTATCCCATGAATGCTTTACATCTCATTCTACATCTTTTGGATAAGAATCATGTGTCTTGCCATGCACTATCTTGCCACACGGACTCATTCTTACATCATGGACACTTTGTGTGCGCTAACCATGGTATTTCCGAGTGTCGCTTGTGTTTGCTCTTTTTGCATGAATACCACTCCAGAGACACCTTGGAGTACTTGGATTGCGCCATGTCTTCAATTTCGTCCAACTACAAGTCCGTCCACGACAACCGTTTCCATGGTGACGAGGATCACGATCCGAGGTCGGATCTTCCCCAAGGGGGGGGGAGATGATGCGGAGTGTCACGACCGGTTTTTCAATAAAAATATTTATCGAACAACCGACCTGTGAAGACCAATATGAGGAAAATTCTCCATACCGGTAGACAAAACTTTGATACAAAAGCCAGTAGCATACAATTTTACAGGGTCGGACTGAAGATGCCCAACCAATTATTACAAACACGCCGATAATTATATAAGATGGCGGATGAGACGCAATGGTGTGGGGTGGAAATACTACTGACTCGAGATATGAGTGGTTGGTGGAATAACACAGTGGGGTGGTTAATAAGTCTCATGCCTTTGGCGGCTCATCGAAAGGCCGAGGTGAGGCTCAATGAATTTATTTGGGTAGCGGAAGCGGATATATCACAATGACTAATCCAGGGGTCGCACGAGACTGACTGGGATTCCTCTAGGCGTCGGACTCGCTACCGAACTGTCACACCCTGCATTTTGTAACATTTCATTTTTGCATTAATAAAGCATGAAAATTTGGACCAACAAAAACTTTTGCATTATTTGGCTTTTATTTGGAGTTGGTTTTTCTCTCTGTGTTTTCAAGTGCTCTTTAAAGTCAACACAACTCCACCTTATATACTTCATCTCCTTGCCCCAAACTTCTGTCCAATGATCATGCCATGTGTATAGTGCAATATAGTATTTGCTTACAAAAATAATTTGGCCAAATAGTGTTTTCAAAAAAATAGTTTTCCAAAACCCTTGAATTGAGGTTTGCACTACAAGTACCTGATTTGGGGTATGAAAAATAATTCAAAGAGTATATTTGAAACCTATTAGATATAGGACTTCCATAAACCACAAAAATATAATTTTGAAAGTTATTTTCCTATTTTAGTTAAAGGCTTTTTCTTAAGGCCAGAAATGGTCTTTAATAGGTTAAAATTATTTTAAAGCTTTAAAAATATTTGAGGAAAATTAGGGAGACTCAATGGACATATATTTACCATATATATGAGTTTCAACGCATGGTTATGATCAAAATATTGGACAAAACCTCCCAAAACCATTTCTGCTCATTTCAAGGATTTGAAATATTTCTACAGGAAATATTCTCCAAAAATTCCAAGAAAATTCTAGAATGTCACATATGGCATGTTTTGATGATCTTGGCAAGTATCATGCCATGGAGAATAATATAACCCCATGAAATTCCCCCAAAACCCCCTCTGGCCAGAATAAAATTTGAACTACTTTGTACTACCAACTTTCTCTCCTTGATCCCAACTTTTGTGAGCATGATCAATGGACCAAATGAGGCCACCACACCAAGTGGTGCATCAAGGAGAAGTGATTTACTCAACTAGATCTGCACAAGTCCATTCCTGCCAGTTTCTAGGGTTTACAAAAGTTGCATTGGCAACTTAGCCCAAATAAGCTCCAAATTGGTGGAAGGCCCTAATTATATGTTACACTTCACCCTGTAGAGTCTCATGACAAGTGGAAGTCATCTACTTGCCCAAACCATCATCAAACACCTTCTGGCAGAATTTTAAAATGCAAATTCCAGCCTCTTCCACTAATCTCCTTGAGCCCTGCTTTTTACCACAACCCATCCTAGTTCCCCTCTACCACCTGGATGCTTCCCTGCCCGAGGAAGCAATGATGAAGGGAGGGGGAACCCCATTTTTCTTCTCTAGACAGCAGATTTCCCTCTCTCTCTCTCTCAGCCTCCTTCTCTACCCTCAGCTTTCCAGAGCATCCAAGGCCCTCTCCAGCTTTTGCCCATACCCCCTGCAGCCTCCAGACGTTAGTGGATGCCATGACGCGGGAAAGCCGCGGATGCCGGCCAAAGTCGCGCTTTGGAGCGCCTGGCAGGGCACCCGACCGTTAATGCCGCGTCTCCCGGCCACCTCGATCCTCCCCCGCGCGCCAGTCGATGCCTCTCGACGTCCGCTCCACGCCAGCAGGCCGCCCACTTGCTCCCGCTCCCTCCTCTCTCTCCTGCAGCTCGCGCCCAGGCCAGCCCATGGCCAATGCTCGCGCCACTCCTGTGGCCCGCGTGCAGCTCGCCCCGCTTCTCCTCTCTCTCCCTGGCACCCTACACCACTCCCACGAACACCCCCGAGCTCTCCATTTCCTCTCTAATGGCCACCCGAGCCGATCCCGCGGTAACCCGTAAGCCGTGCCCACGGTGGACCTTGGCCAGCCTATAAAAGGCGACCCCGAGCCTCCCTCTCACCTCCTGTCGCTCCCCACGCCTCCTAATCCACCTCCCGCACCAACCAGTTGCCTCCAGAGCCGCCCGAGCTCGAGGTCGAGCTCGAGCTCCGCCGCCTCGGGTCGTCGACGTCCACGCGGTACAGGCCTCCTCCGCCCTTGTTCTCTCTCGATCTGGAACTGGAAGGCGTCACTGACCCTTTCCCCTCTCTTTCCCACTCTTTTTGCAGGCGGGAACGGCCGGAACCATCGACGCCCGAAGCACCTCCGCCGCGTGACCTTGTCGCCGGCGAACCAGGCTGCTCCGGCGACCATCTCCACCACCACCCGAGCGGCGACATCCTCCCGAGTCCAACGGTACAACCCACGCACCCTCCCGTGCCCTGTATCGCCGTCGACGAGCTCGCCGTTGCCTCTGGACGGAGGTAGACGACGACGGCCGTGGGATCCACCGTCGAGTTTAAACGCGACGCCTTGTATCGGTTCGCCGTCGGCTGAAGGCGTGCCGCCTTACGCCTTCGACATGGCGGCCTCGCTGGCTGATTTTCCTCTGGGCCTGTTGCCCCGTGGCGTCTCTGGCCCAGTGGTACAGTGCCGCTTTTCTTTTTCTTTTTATGCCTGTTTTACAAATTTTCCACAGGACAGAATACTTATCCAAATGAAATAATTCCAACTCCTAAAATCTCAGAATAATCCCACCTATTTATTGATGTAACTTTCATGCACATCCATTACACTTTCCTGCTCTGTTCAAATTTAAATTCAAATTTGAACAATAGAACCTCTGCTTGAAAATCCACAACTCTGTTTCCCTAGCTCCAAATCCAAAACCAAGAATTTCCCCTTCCTAGTTTTCCTCCTAGTATTTTACAAAAATAAGTTGACATTTTTCTGAGCACTTTGACTTTTCTGTTCTTATTATTGTCTCATTTATCCGTTGTTTTCTTGCGACGATTAGATCCCGTGTTTGGCGAAGTAGTTGGAGAGGAAGGAGAGGAAGGGCCTGAAGACTTTGAAGACCAAGCCAACCAAGGCAAGCAGCCCTTTGAGCATGCCCATGAAACCCTTTTTATGCATGTCCTATAGCACTTATTATTGTTGCATCGGAATCATGATGAGATGGTAAACCACGTTGGTTGGTTGCCTCTGTTACTTCCTCACGAGACTTGCATTGCGCATGACCCTACCTTCCTATCGTGGTTATGCGGTGGGAGTAGAAAGGATGCTAAAGTAGATGCTACATGGCGGGGACGGTGTATGCGTGGTGATGGAGACAAAATCATTTCAAAAGACTTTTCGAAAAACCCCCATCGGGTGCCACTTATGCCCGGGGGAGATGATGAGTTGGGTAGCCACTTGATGACGAAGTGGTGTACCGAGGCAAGGGTGTGTTGTCTTCAAAACGGATTGGTTTAAGTTGCGACCGTTATTCCAACCTTACATGCGCAACCACTCTACCCTTGTATGGGAAAGGGCATTATTAATTACCTAGGCCGATACTAGCTTGGAGCCCGCATTACTAGTGACGGGGGGAGTTGGTGCTCTCTCTCGGGACGGGTCGTGCTGTAGGGCGGCCAAGAACATTTTATAGGGCACCGGACACACCGTTGGTACCCCGTGCCAGTGGTATGTGATGAATATGGGAGCAAGGCTCCACAATTTTAAGTCGTGAAATGTTGGGCACGGGGGTTACTACCAATCGAGTGGACTCCATGTTAGTGTCGTCTAGGGAAAGACTCACGCTTCTTGAGCCTGAAGCATACCTTGGCGGTTGACAGCCTGAGCAATCACCTGGAGGGCTGCTGTGTTGGCTTGGCGTTCCTCTCGGAAGCCTTGGAGGAGCTGAGTCATGTCCATGTTTGGAGGTGGTGGCGGTAGTGGAGCTTGTCCTTGGGCTTGGTCTTGAGTGGCTCCTGCTCCGGCTTCTTGCTGCTGGGTAGAGGTACCAGTACGTGTTACAACAGGCATCCTGTTGGAGCGGTCAAGGGCTCATGAGGGAAAGCAATACAGGTGGGGTGCCTAGTAAGGGGGTGGGCGTGACACAATTTTAAGTTAAACAAGGGCCAGAAGGGCCAAACTCGTGCATTAAAACCAAATGGGGGATGTAGTCGTTTACAAGTTCCCGAAGGGAAACTACGACTTCATCAAAGCAAGTTGAAAGCAAGCACAAGATAACATGGTTTCATTTGAACCATTACACGGACTCGACTTCGCATAAGGGGTACACGACCTATCCTACCTTAAGGGTTACAGACCGGCCTACCCTAGTCCTGAACGGTGTCTAAGTGGTGGAATGCTCGGCCGCGTATTCCGGCTCCTCTGGGTCTTCCTCCTCACCTTCATCTGTCTCAGTATCTTCGTAACTTGAGGGAGTGGGGGAGTGGAGGAGCTGAACACGGTGATGCTTCGCCGGTGGCACCGTGAAGAGGTTGCGATAATCCTTCGCCATCATACGGTGCGGCTGCGGTGATCCCTTGGCATGCGTGTCCTGTGGGGGTCGCCCGCCTCGATAGGCTACAACGGGCTGTCAAGGGGGTGCGCCATCCTTCTTGATCCTGTCCGCCTTTGTCTGAGCTAGGCAGAGGAGTTCCTTGGTCTCGTGGAGTTCCTTCCGAAGCTCCATCGACTCCGAGGCCAGGTGCTGAGCCAGGCTGTCGGCACACAGGCTGAAGTAGGTCTGGAAGCGGAGAGAAAGTCCTTCGTCCATGGGTGGGGCTGGTGCGCTGCTCTCGTCATCTCCTTCCTTACGATAAGGCAGGTAACGAGTGGCTGGCTCACTTGCCATCTCGGGCAGAAGATCCCGGCGAAGTCAACGCCTTGAGGGCAGCAGTCTCAACGGCGAGAAGCAGGGTCGCCATATGGGGTCCCTCAAAGAACCAGCTCGTCGGGGCGTCGTTCGCCCTAACGACTACCTCCACGTGATACTCCTTCTCAGTACTGTTAATCCAGCGCTCGTGGTAGGAGAAGGTGGGGGCTCGAGTAAACTGACACTTCTTGAGGCTATCCTCGAGAAGTACGGGAAACCCGGTGGTCAGGAGGTCCTCGGGTACAACGGCCATCTACAAAAGTGGAAGGGAAAGGGTCAATAGAGGAAATGTGACCTATGTTTAGGATATTTCTAGAAAACGTAGGTATATAGGTAATCTTCTAGAAAACGTCCATGCTAACTAGGGCTTCCTACAGTCAGGATGGCTCTGATACCAGCTCTGTGGGGACCCCGACTCATAAGTCGTGATCACCGAATGCACGTGTCTGATGATCCCAGAGATCAATGCTCACCGAACACACGTAAGCTGAATAACAAGAGTCTTACATCCATACATACCGTCTGACACAAATTATGACCATTATGGTCAAGTCTTACATTGATAAAGCCTTAAGGGCTGAACATCAAATGAAACACAAGCAGCGGAAATCTTCGTTGATAGGTAGAACCCACGCCATCTGCCTTAAACCTACAGGCATTCCGACTGGGAAATGTCCTAGTTCGCATGTTCGTCTCCATAGAACTCTTCTCGAACTCTGGTTCTTCCATTCCTGGCCAATTAAATAACCAGTGCCAAGCCAATGAGTACTTTGACAGCCTGAAGCAAGGTAGTAGCACTGTCAAGGAGTACATGCAGAAGTTCGTTACATCAAGGTATGCTCCACGAGGATGTCAAGACCGACGCTGCCAAAGGAGCGCTTCATGGAAGGCCTTAACCGGACTCTGAAGACCGCTTGTTGTGTGTGACTACCCAACCTTTCCTGATCTGGTGAACAAGGCACTCATGCTTGAAGACAAGCGGCGTGCTTTGGATGATACCCGTAAGCGCAAGATGATCGGCAAGGGTAGCTCCAAAGAACTGTAAGCCTCGCCAATGGCAGCCAGCCCCGATCAAGCCAACCTATCGGCAGCCAAGAGCTCCTGCACCCGCGCAACTATCCACCTCAAGAAGACGCCAACCCTGTGCCAGCTTACAACAACCCCAATAACAATGCCGGCAAGAGCATCAACCCCAACCAAGTTACTTGCTCGATGTGGTCACCAGACACTACTCCAAGAATTGCCCCAACAAGAAGCCCGACGCCTGCGCTCAATGCGTAGAACCCAGGACAAGGCCATGGAATGCCACCAAGGAACCAAGCTCCCGCAACCCGCCCAACAATGGCGGGGGTCGTGTGAACCATGTCATCGCAGAAGAAGCCCAGAAGACCGGACGTCGTCTGGGTAATGCCTTGTCAACTCGGCACCAAGAATCGCTTTTGTTTGATTCTGGAGCCACGCATTCATTCGTCACCCAAGAGTTTGCATTAAAAAGTGGCATGACCCCTACACCCCTGAATAACCCTATGGTGGTACAAACCCCCGGAGCAGAGATGAGAGCCAAGATAGGATTTAAAGGAGTCGGGATTGCCATCGATGGGGTAGACTTCCTAGCAGACCTTATCGTTCTAAGGTCACAAGGCTTGGATGTGATCTTAGGAATGAATTGGCTCATCAAGCACCAAGGCTTGATAGATTGTGCCAACCGGACTGTTACTGTGACCAATGACCGAGGTGTCGAAGTTAAATTTGCCTCCAACCCCTCCTCTGCTCGAGCCAACCAAGTCAACTGTCTGACTGAAGTTGGATTGGAGCAAGTGCCGGTAGTATGCGAATACCCCGATGTTTTTCCTGATGAGCTACCAGGGATGCCTCCTGACCGAGACATTGAATTCATCATCGAGCTCGTGTTCGAGCAGTGACCCATCTATAAGAAGCCTTATAGAATGGGATCGGAAGAGTTAGCGTAATTGAAGAAGCAACCGGAAGAGCAGTTGAGGAAGGGATTTATCCGCCCTAGTGCCTCCCCTTGGGGATCACCTGCTCGCTTATGGCAAAGAAGGACGGTACCATCCGCTTGTGCATTGATTACCGCTCCCTCAATGAGGTTACAATCAAGAACAAGTACCCACTCCCCAAGATTGAAGATCTGTTTGATCAACTCAATGGGGCAAAGGTGTTCTCCAAGATCGACCTTCAATCTGGATATTATCAGCTGAAAATCAGGCCCCAAGATATTCCGAAGACGGCATTTGTAAGCAGATATGGCCTGTATGAGTGCACGGTCATGTCCTTTGGATTGACCAATGCCCCAGCTTACTTCATGTATCTCATGAATAAGGTCTTCATGGAATATTTGGACAAGTTTGTCGTTCTCTTCATTGATGACATTCTTGTTTTCTGAAGACGGAAGAAGAGCACGAGCAACACTTGAGGATGGTCCTAGACAAGCTTCGAGAACACCAACTGTATGCCAAGTTCAGCAAGTGCGAATTTTGGCTGCGTGAAGTTGGATTCTTGGGTCATGTATTGAATGCCGAAGGGTTTTTAGTGGACCCCACCAAGATTCAAGCCGTGACTGAACGGCAAACTCCGAGCAATGTGAAGGAAGTCAGAAGCTTCCTCGGACTCGCGGGATATTACCGCAAGTTCGTTGAAGGATTCTCAAGCATTGCCCGACCTATGACCCAGCTCTTGAAGAAGGACAAGAAGTTTGAATGGACGCCTAAGTGCGAAGAGAGCTTCCAGAGTCAAGAAGAGGCTGACCACCGCCCAGCTTACGGCCACACCAGATATACACAAGGAATTTGTGATATATTGTGATGCATCGAGAACCGGACTGGGAGGTGTTCTGATGCAAGAAGGCAGAGTCGTAGCATATCTATCCAGACAGCTGCGTCCTCATGAAGAGAACTATGCTACTCATGATCTTGAGTTGGCAGCTGTAGTTCACGCCTTAAAGACCTGGCGACATTACCTTCTAGGGAAGCGGTGTGAGATATACACGGATCACAAAAGTCTGAAGTATATTTTCACTCAGAAGGAATTGAACATGAGGTAGAGAAGGTGGCTAGAGTTGATCAAGGATTATGACCTCGATGTCCGATACCACCCTGGAAAGGCTAATGTGGTAGCAGATGCCTTAAGCAGAAAGGCTTGTTCCTTGAATGCTATGCTTAAGGGAAGGCTACCCGCCTTGTATGCAAAACTTGAAAGCTTCGGGGTGGAATTGGTTGCACCAGGATTCTTAGCCAACCTTGAAGTCAAGCCTACCCTGATGGACGATGTTAAGGAAGCCCAGAAGGGACATGAAAGTATTGAAGGCATCAAGAGGAAGATCGAGGCAGGCAAAGCCCCGTGATTCTCGTAAGATGAGCAAGGAATTGTGTGGTTTGGGAATCGCATTTGCGTACCCAACCAGATTGAGCTCAAGAATTTGATCTTGCAAGAAGCTCATGACACCCCGTATTCCATCCATCCTGGAGGAACCAAGATGTATCAAGACCTGAAGGAAAGATTCTGGTGGCACGGGATGAAAAGGGAGATTGCCACCTATGTTGCAAAGTGTGACGTATGCCAGAGAGTCAAAGCTGAACATCAGCGACCCGCTGGATTGTTGCAACCTCTCAAGGTGCCTGAATGGAAGTGGGACAAAGTCGGGATGGACTTCATCACCGGTTTACCCAGGTCAAGCAAGGGACATGACTCCATATGGGTCATTGTTGACCATTTGACCAAAGTAGCCCATTTCATTCCTGTCACAAACGACTTACAAGGGAAACCAGCTAGCCAGCCTCTACATCGCCAGTAATCGTAAACCTTCATGGTGTTCCCAAGGAGATTGTGTCAGATCGAGGAACCCAGTTTACCTCAAGGTTCTGGAAGAAGTTCCAAGAGGCCATGGGGACCAAGTTGTCCTTCAGCACTGCTTTCCACCCACAGACCGGAGGTCAGACAGAACGAGTGAATCAGAGCATCAAGACATGCTCCGAGCCTGTGTCCTAGCATATGGAACTAAGTGGGAAGATTGCCTCCCTTTTGTCGAGTTCTCCTACAACAACAACTACCAGTCCAGCCTTCAGATGGCACCGTTTGAGGTGCTATATGGACGGAAGTGCCGCACTCCCCTCAATTGGTCCGAGATCGAGAAGGACTAGTCTTTGGACCCGATATCCTCCGTGAAGCGTAAGAGCAAGTCCAACTTGTCAGAGAACGGTTGAAGACTGCCAAGTCAAGACAAAAGAGCTACGCTGACTCACGTCGTCGAGACATGACCTTCCGAGTTGGAGATCATGTCTATCTTCGGGTCACACCTCTCAAGGGAACCCAGCGCTTCCACGTCAAAGGAAAGCTCGCCCCAAGATACATCGGCCCCTTCAAGATCATCGACCGACGAGGGAAGTGGCTTATCGATTGAACTGCCACCGAACTATCCGATGTGCACAACGTATTCCACGTGTCACAACTCCGAAATGTCTCCAAGTTCCGCATAAGCCTGATCTTTACAAAGACGTCTACCACCAAGCCATTGACCTTTAGCCTGATTTGACTTACCGTGAGAGGCCCATCCGCATTTTGGATGAGACCGAGCGACACACTCAAGCCGCACCATCAAGTACTTCAAGGTCCAAAGTGGAGCAACCACACCGAAGCGAAGCAACTTGGGAACGTGAAGACTACCTTAGATCCGAAGCTCGTATCTCTTTAAAGCCTAGTTTGGGAATCTCGGGGACGAGATTCTTGTAAGGGGGGTAGGTCTGTCACACCCTGCATTTTGTAATTTCATTTTTTCATTAATAAAGCATGAAAATTTGGACCAACAAAAACTTTTGCATTATTTGGCTTTTATTTGGAGTTGGTTTTTCTCTCTGTATTTTTAAGTGCTCTTTTAAAGTCAACACAACTCCACCTTATATACTTCATCTCCTTGCCACAAACTTACGTCCAATGATCATGCCATGTGTATAGTGCAATATAGTATTTGCTTACAAAAATAATTTGGCCAAATAGTGTTTTCAAGAAAATTAGTTTTCCAAAACCCTGAATTGAGGTTTGCACTACAAGTACCTGATTTGGGGTATGAAAATAATTCAAACAGAATATTTGAAACCTATTAGATATAGGACTTCCATAAACCACAAAAATATAATTTTGAAAGTTATTTTCCTATTTTATTTAAAGGCTTTTTCTTAAGGCCAGAAATGGTCTTTAATAGGTTAAAATTATTTTAAAGCTTTAAAAATATTTGAGGAAAATTAGGGAGACTCAATGGACATATATTTACCATATATATGAGTTTCAATGCATGGTTATGATCAAAATATTGGACAAAACCTCCCAAAACCATTTCTGCTCATTTCAAGGATTTGAAATATTTCTACAGGAAATATTCTCCGATAATTCCAACAAAATTCTAGCATGTCACATATGACATGTTTTGATGATCTTGGCAAGTATCATGCCATGGAGAATAATATAACCCCATGAAATTCCCCCAAAACCCCTCCTGCCGTAATCAAATTTGAACTACTTTGTACTACCAACTTTCTCTCCTTGATCCCAACTTTTGTGAGCATGATCACATGACCAAATGAGGCCACCACACAAAGTGGTGCATCAAGGAGAAGTGATTTACTCAACTAGATCTGCACAAGTCCATTCCTGCCAGTTTCTAGGGTTTACAAAAGTTGCATTGGCAACTTAGCCCAAATAAGCTCCAAATTGGTGGAAGGCCCTAATTATTTGTGACACTTCACCCTGTGGAGTCTCATGACAAGTGGAAGTTATCTACTTGCCCAAACCATCATCAAACACCTTCTGGCAGAATTTTAAAATGCAAATTCCAGCCTCTTCCACTAATCTCCTTGAGCCCTGCTTTTTACCACAACCCATCCTAGTTCCCCTCTACCACCTGGATGCTTCCCTGCCCGAGGAAGCAATGATGAAGGGAGGGGGAACCCCATTTTTCTTCTCTGGACAGCAGATTTCCCTCTCTCTCTCTCTCAGCCTCCTTCTCTCCCCTCAGCTTTCCAGAGCATCCAAGGCCCTCTCCAGCTTTTGCCCATACCCCCTGCAGCCTCCAGACACAAGTGGATCGCCTTGACGCTGGAAAGCCATGGATGCCGGCCAAAGTCGCGCCTGAGTGCGCTGGTAGGGCACCCGACCGCTGACGCCGCGTCTCCCGGCCACCTCGATCCTCCCTCAAGCCACGATGCCCCTCGACGTCCGCTCCACGCCAAAGAGGCCGCCCACTTGCTCCCGCGCCCTCCTCTCTCTCCTGCAGCTCGCGCCAAAGCGCCGCCCCGCTCGGCCAATGCTCGTGCCACTCCTGTGGCCCGCGTGCAGCTCGTCCCGCTCCTCCTCTCTCTCTCCCTGGCACCCTACACCACTCCCACGAACACCCCCGAGCCCTCCATTTCCTCTCTAACGGTCACCCGAGCCGATCCCGCGGGAACCCGTAAGCCGCGCCCACGGTGGACCTCAGCCAGCCTATAAAAGGCGACCCCGAGCCTCCCTCTCACCTCATGTCGCTCCCCCACGCTCCTAATCCACCTCCCGCACCAACCAGTTTCCTCCAGAGCCGCCCGAGCTCGAGATCAAGCTCGAGCTCCGCCGCCTCGGGTCGTCGACGTCCACGCGATACAGGCCTCCTCCTCCCTTGATCTCTCTCGATCTGGAACCGCAAGGCGTCACTGACCCTTTCCCGTCTCTTTCCCACTCTTTTTGCAGCCGGGAACGGCCGGAACCATCGACGCCTGAAGTACCTCCGCCGCGTGACCTCGTCGCCGGCGAACCAGGCTGCTCCGGCGACCATCTCCACCACCACCCGAGCGGCGACATCCTCCCGAGTCCAACTGTACCACCCACGCACCCTCCCGTGCCTGTTCTCAGATCGCCCGCAGCTCGGCTTCGCCTGCCTCTGGACGAAGGTAGACGACAACGGCCGTGGGATCCACCCATCAGGTTTAAAGGCATGCGCGCGTGCGCGCCGGTTCGCCGTCGGCTGAAGGTGTACTTCGCCTTTACGCCTTCGACGTGGCGGCCTTGCGCGGGCTGATTTCCCTCTGGGCCTGTTGCCCCGTGGCCTCTCTGGCCTAGTGGCACAGTGCCGCTTTTCTTTTTCTTTTTCTGCCTATTTTACAAAAATTCCACAGGACAGAATACTTATCCAAATGAAATAAGTCCAACTCCTAAAATCTCAGAATAATCCCACCTATTTATTGATGTAACTTTCATGCACATCCATTACACTTTCCTGCTCTGTTCAAATTTAAATTCAAATTTGAACAATAGAACCTCTGTTTGAAAATCCACAACTCTGTTTCCCTAGCTCCAAATCCAAAACCAAGAATTTACCCCTTCCTAGTTTTCCTCCTAGTATTTTACAAAAATAAGTTGACATTTTTCTAAGCACTTTGACTTTCTGTTCTTATTATTGTCTCATTTATCCGTTGTTTTCTTGCGACGATTAGATCCCGTGTTTGGCGAAGTAGTTGGAGAAGAAGGAGAGGAAGGGCCTGAAGACTTTGAAGACCAAGCCAACCAAGGTAAGCAGCCCTTTGACCATGCCCATGAAACCCTTTTTATGCATGTCCTATAGCACTTATTATTGTTGCATCGGAATCATGATGAGATGGTAAACCATGTTGGTTGGTTGCCTCTGTTACTTCCTCGCTGAGACTTGCATCACGTGGCAACGCGCGTGGCGCAACCGCATGCATATGGGGCCCCTGGCGGTGTCAAAACCGGCGGATCTCGGGTAGGGGGTCCCGAACTGTGCGTCTAAGGCGGATTGTAACAGGAGGCGGGGGACACAATGTTTACCCAGGTTCGGGCCCTCTCGATGGAGGTAATACCCTACTTCCTGCTTGATTGATCTTGATGATATGAGTATTACAAGAGTTGATCTACCACGAGATCGTAGAGCCTAATCCTAGAAGCTAGCCTATGATTATAATTGTTGTTGTCCTACGGACTAAACCCTCCAGTTTATATAGACACCGGAGGGGGCTAGGGTTACACAGAGTCGGTTACAAGGGAGACGGTCTACATATCCGAATTGCCAAGCTTGGCTTCCACGCAAATGAGAGTCCCACCCGGACACGGGACGAATTCTTCAATCTTGTATCTTCATAGTCCAACAGTCCGGCCAAAGTACATAGTCCGGCAGTCCGATGACCCCCTAATGCAGGACTCCCTCGGTAGCCCCTGAACCAGGCTTCAATGATGATGAGTCCGGCACGTAGATTGTCTTCGGCATTGCAAGGCGGGTTCTTCCTCTGAATACTCCATAGAAGATTTTGAACACAAGGATCGTGTCTGGCTCTGCAAAACAAATTCCACATACCACCGTAGAGAGTATAATATTTCCACAAATCTAATCTGCTGACAAGTTTTCACAACATGACATCCTGCCGTGGTCCGGTCATTACGAACCGTTTTTCCCAGCCTGCCACTGCACGTGTTGCGAGGCGGTTTTATTGGCACGTCTTGTAGAAGCAGAGATTGTGTTCCCCTTATCACGGGATTCTCATCAATACGGGTGTGGGTAACCCGATCGTGCCCGCTAGTATGACTCCTCGATTTTATGCAAGTTCCAAACGGCCATGCGGAGGACGCTTGATATTCACCCTCTTTATAAAGGGGCCACGGCCTGTCCTTTTCTTCTCGCGCTCGATCCTTCCCTTGCCCCACCTTGAATTCCAACACCCAAGGCTCAGGCTAAGTGCTTCGGACCTTCGATCATGTCTAGATCCAACCTTCAAGGCCGGTGGATGGCCTCCTCTGTCACAGTGGAGGACATCAAGAAGCTAAGAGAAGCTGTATCCGACCGCGAAATCTCGACAGGCTGCCTGCTCAAGGGCAGGTCATCCCCACTCCGAACCCAACGAGAGTGTCGATTTGTTTCCCACTTCCTCCGAGGGCTAGGCTTTAGTCTTGATCCCTTTGTTAGAGGGCTTATGTTCTATTACGGGCTCGATTTCCATGATTTGGCTCCGGATTCCATCCTTCACATCTCGTCGTTCATCGTCGTGTGTGAGGCCTTCCTCCGCATCACCCCACACTTTGGCTTATGGCTCAAGACCTTCAATGTGAAGCCGAAGATGATCGCTGGGCGACACACAGAATGCGGAGGTGCCATAATAAGCAAAGGTGTCGATGATCCATGGCCAAAGGGTTCCTTCCCGGAGATGTCCAACTTATAGCAGCGGGAGTGATTTTACATCACGGCTCCCCGAAGCACTAAATGGGCAGTTGCCCCCGCCTTCCGTTCGGGCCCCCTGCCACAACTGGCGTCATGGGTCAACAAGGGGCTGGACTGGGGGCCGGTTAATGATGTGCCGACATTGCAGAGTCGCATCCGAGATCTCCTCAAGATAGATGCCATCCTTGTTAAGATAATGCAAGTCATGCTAGTTCGTCGGGTCCTGCCCTGCCAACGTCGACCTCTCCGTATGCGGGAGTTCAACCCGGAAGGACCGTGAACTATTCAGCAATTCTTCGGCGTGACGCTCGAAGAGATGTATGGATTGTTCTTCAGATCACGAATAAAGTGTCCGGACACCATCGAGGATGCGGGTCTAAACTGCAATCATCCAGATACCCACGTAAGTAACTCTACGGTCGAACATGATGTCTTTTCATTTGTCACAACATCATTCTAAAAAATCGCTCTTTGACCAGGACTGGATAAAAAAGGCGAAGATGATCAGGTGTTCGGCCCCCCTTCCCGAAGGCTCACTGGATCTTGTACTAGCCAGGATGCTTGAGCATGCACCTTATCAAGTGCCATCAGAGGAAGATGAAGGGAGGAATAAAGAAGCCGAAAGTGGGCCTCACGCATTACTCATCCAAACCAGAGGATTAGTGTCTCCGCGAAGGAGGATAACCGGGCAGAAGAATCTGAAATTCCCTCTCCCCAAGGAAGGAAAAGGACCGCCTCTGAAGACTTGGAAACAAGGGTTTCCAAACGAGGGAAGAAACCTTCACCAGGGGGCCCTGCCCCGGAGGGCATCCTTACCGCACGGTGCCCGTAGGGGATCAGCCCTCCACCGAGCTGTAAGTGAACAAGAGTACTTTTGGTAAATATATCCTGCTTCATCTACGTAGACAACAACCGAGATGTATGTCTTGCAGTTCGGATCGTAGCTCTTCTCGACAGAGTTCATCTTCGGGGTATCTTCTTCCGGAGATGATGGAGAGCGAAACGCCTCCCCCTGTCTCCCCGCCTCATGAGGCGGACAACCCTGAGGTGTCATCACGGAGGATTTCTCCTGATCCGCCAAGGCCGGAAGGTAACCCTTCGGCCACCCGAAGTCTGAGAGCAACAGAAAGAGTCTGGGACTGTCCGGTGCACGACCGGACGCACTGATGAGTCTTCTGGAGCAAGCGGCTATCTCAGAGGCGCATCGTACTTTAATGGTTACGGTGGTTGAGAGGATTTCATCCGCCAAAAGTGGGTTGCATGAAGCTTTTATGAGCCTGCTAAGAGGCTTTGAGGTACGCAAAGTAATATATATATATATTTTGACGGTACCGCACACACTAGGTGTGCCCTATGCAGATAGTAGCCCCTAAGACTCTGGTTGCTGTCCAAAGGCGGCAAACAGAGGATCATAGTCCCAGGTAATGATCATGTTGCTTTCATGCGCAGGCGGCTGATGGTCCGGTGGCTAGCCGGACTGGTGAGTTTGCCGAACTGAAGCGGCAACTTGATGCGGCAGATGCCGACATCGTGCTTGTAAACAAGCAGCTTGACGAGGCACATGGTATGTATTCTCCGGTGGTCAACAGATATTAAAAGGAGCATGATGCTAGTATCTATAATATGCTGTGACTGCAGATGGAGCTACCGTCGTGGAGACCCTTCGGGTGGAGCTTGCTCGAGCCAAGGAACAAGCCAGGAGAAGTGATGCAGCCACCCTAAAGGCGGCCAAAGTGTTAAGGGCCGAACAGACTGCTCATCTCCAGAGCGAAGATAAAATAGCCAAGATGGTTGTTGAGCTGAAGGATGCCGCCGACCGGTATGAGATTCTTGAAAAAGAAAGCCAAGCGAAAGCGGCGAACCTGAAGAAAGCCATGGTAGCAGCCAAGGAAACCCGCTCTAAAATGAGAGCGGCGAAGGAGGAGCTTCGTCAAGCCGGAGATATCACGGCTGGGAAGCCCTTTTTGTTGCGGACGAAGTTCGGATATCCGAAGTATGCCCTTCTGGATCAATTATGGAGTGCTGCAGATGCGTACTTGGACTTGGCAACAAGTGCTGCTGATGCGACTGAGTTTTTCAAAGATCAAAAAGAACACGAAGTGGAAAAGTTGTTCTGGTCGCAGTTCAGTGCTCCAACGCGTCCACTGCTGTTAAATGAGCAAATGGAAGAGTGGGCTGAGCTCCATAGGTTGTCCGGGCTTGCCATGAGGTCTGTCGTGGATCATCTTTGGCCGGAAGGACCAAGGCCGAATAGTTATTTTGGTTTAGTGCAACGATTCCTTGGTGTTGTGCCGCATATCGACGCTGTAAAGAGGTCGGCGTGCATAGAGGGTGCACGGATGGCACTTGCCCATGTTAAGACATACTGGGCAGAGATGGAGGCCACCGCTATTGCAACCTGGGGTTCAGCCATAGGCCAGGTATCGGCCGAGCACTATTTTGAAGAAGTCCTAGAAGGTGCTCGTTTAATAGATGCTCGATTAACTCAAGAGTATCATGTTCCGATGACATGTATCCCAATTGTAAAAACAATGCTATTTGGATTATAAAGGCTATGTTTATACTTTTGCACTGAAAGTATTATGATGCCTCCTGTGTGTCCGTTTATGTATGTATATAACCTAAAAGTTTGTAGCCGTCGGCTTCAGCCCCCACGCATATAATGCAGGGGTGTTCAGAAAAGCACGTGTTCACACTTGATCCAACGTCTTGGTCCATTAAGGAGGTGATAGCGCGGCAAACAAGGCAATCGGGCTATATTGCTTTAACACTTTCACTTAGCCATAGGAGTTTGACGGTGGGGCTACTATATAGCCCCTGGTACTTTCGCGCTTATCCGAATACGATGTGCGTACATACATGACCAGGAAACATGTCCTTCGTTAATGCAGAGGAATTGCGAAGATCTCATTGAGTCCTCGAGTGGTTGACCAGTCTCGCGCTTTATCATGACAGTCAGTTTTCGGCTTTCTCTACTGAGGTGCTCATCCAGATGAACCAGGGCACAATCGCAGTTGCTCTCCCGGTGCCACCTTAGACGATAGCGCGGAACATAAGGTAGCAAAACACGGGAGCCGGGCAAACCCAACTATTGACCAAAGACATGATTTGGAGCTGATGCATATAAGGCCAAACTCGCAACGCCGAACACTCCCTAGGGTATTCAAACTTTACAACATATACCGGGCTGAGTAACGCCCTTGATAATGAATCCTAAATTTCCAGGTACGTGCATTAATCTGACGTGGTGAAATGCCAATAACGCCAGCATCCCTCTCGGTTGTGCTGAGTATCCGGAGGGTGTGAAGCAACAAGAGACAGTAAGAAAGGTTTACACAGGGTCTTAATCTAAAAAGAAACCTTTGAGTGGGGCCCTGCTACACGTCTGCGCCTGTGTCTCTGTTGTGCCGTATCCTGGAAGGGTGTAGCATGATTATCATTTGTAAAAGAGAAAAACTCAGGTGAAAGTCTTCGTGCGAAAAATTGGTTATTCTTAATAAACTATTAAAATTCAATCTAAATAAGGTCAAGCTGAACTGTAGTTCTTTTTACATGCGGGAAGCCCCTAGCACCACCTATGGGGGTATATCCATCGACCCAATCTCAGGTTTATTTGAGCTGTTACAGCCAGTGGTGCGCCGGACTCGTCTAGCCGTGTCCGCGGTCTTGACGACCGATCATTTATTCTGGTTGGAGAGGTCGTTCAGTGTTTGGCTGCTAAAGCCGCCACACATTCTTCCGCACGTAAGGAACACTCTGTGTTTCAGCTAACTATGATGATGCCACGTGGACCGGGCATCTTAAGCTTAAGATAAGCGTAATGCGGTACTGCGTTAAAACGAGTGAAGGCCGTTCTTCCGAGTAGTGCTTGATAGCCGCTTCGGAATGGAGCGATGTCGAAGGTTAACCTTTCACTTCGGAAGTTGTCGGGAGAACCGAATACAACCTCTAGCACTAGAGAGCCCGTGCAGTTGGCCTCTGGGCCTGGTATTACTCCTTTAAAGGTAGTATTGCTTTGGTTAATTCTTGTCGGGTCTATCCCCATTTTGCGGACTGTGTCCTGATATATCAGATTAAGACTGCTGCCACCGTCCATAAGGACTCGGGTGAGATGGTATCCATCAATTATTGGGTCTAGCACCAAGGCAGTCGATCCTCCGTGCCGGATATTAGTCGGGTAATCCCTATGATCAAAAGTGATCGGGCAGGCCAACCAAGGGTTGAACTTGGGGGTGACGGGCTCCACGGTGCATACGTCTCGGAGTGCGCGTTTGCTTCTCCTCTTCGTTACGTGAATCATGTTCACTGTTTTGACCTCTGGTGGGAATTTTTTATGTCCCCTAGTGTTTTGCTGGCGAGGCTCATCCTCGTCTTCACTTGGTGTCTCCCTCCCTTTGTGTTCGACGTTTAGCTTGCCGGCCTGCTTGAAGACCCAGCATTCTCTGTTGATGTGATTTGCAGGTTTGTCGGAGGTGCCATGAATCTGACATAATCTTTCTAGAATCTTGTTTAGGCTGGACGGTCCATCTTTGTTGCCTTTGAATGGCTTTTTCCGTTGACCGGGTCGTGAGCCCCTGAATCTGGCGTTTATCGCCGTGTTGTCTGGGCTGTCTTCATTGTTTCGACGCTTGCTTTTGTTGCGTCGTGGTTTTCCATTACCATCCCTGATGCCGCTACGGGCCAGCCAACTATCTTCGCCCCTGCAAAAGCGGGTCATAAGGCTTGTTAGGGCTGCCATTGTCCTCGGTTTTTCCTGGCCGAGGTGTCTGGCGAGCCATTCATCCCGGACACTGTGTTTGAAAGCCGCTAAGGCTTCAGCGTCCGGACAGTCGACAATTTGATTCTTGTTAGTGAGGAATCTGTTCCAAAGCTTTCGGGCTGACTCTCCTGCTGTTGAATTATATGACTTAAATAAATGCGCATCCGGAGGTCGGACATAAGTCCCTTGAAAATTAGCCCTAAAAGCACCCTCAAGTTCTTCCCAACTTCCAATTGAGTTTTCGGGGAGGCTCTTCAGCCAATGCCGAGCTTGTCCTTTCAACTTGAGGGGCAAGTATTTGATGGCGTGGAGATCATCTCCACGAGCCATATGGATATGAAGGATAAAGTCCTCAATCCAGACCCCAGGGTCCGTCGTTCCGTTGTATGCCTCTATGTTCACGGGTTTGAATCCCTCTAGAAATTCGTGATCCAGCACCTCATCAGTGAAGCATAGGGGGTGCACGGCACCCCTGTACTTGGATGTGTCATGGCATTCTGATGGTTGTAGTGTTCGGTTTTGCTTCTGTGCCGGAGCGCACTTCCTAGATCCGTAGATGGATCTGGTCATACCGGCTTTTTGGTGCAAGTCCTCACGTAAATCGTGTGTTGGCTTATGTGCGACATTGTTAGCCGCCCTATCGCGGCCACGGGGTGGTCGATCCGGCTGATCGGCTGTTTTATTTTTCGGCTGTATAGGCTCTAAAGCCTCGTCACCGTATTCAGGCAACAGGTTGCGCTTTGCATAGCTTTTTGTCTGGCGACTGCCACCGTACTTTTCTTTAGTGTCAAGCACTTTGTTCCATCTGCTGTCGAGTGTATTTTGCGCGGCCTTAAGCCTTTGCTTCTGCTTCTTTATACTCCTCGCGGTTGCAATAAGCCTACTATGGAGGTTCTCTTGCTCCAAGTGCCTTTCCGGGATGATGTGTGCATCGTCGTCCGGACTGTTCTCCTCTCCGGAGACAGGTTGATTAGCTTTACCCTCAGCGTCGCTGTGATCGGACAGCGGCTCCGTACTATGTTCTCCGTCCGCTGGTTCATCCTGCTCTATCGCTGGGTCCATGTGGTCGTTGTTTCCTTTGGAGTCGACCGGGGTATTATTCTTTCTTGTGCTGTTATCGCTGTTTTTGCCGAGGCGGGGTTTGGAACGGCGCCTACGCCGTCGCTTTGGTTGCTTCTCGAGGGTACTATCCTTCGCTACATCCTTCTATTCCTCGTCATTGTTTTCTTTCAGTGTATCCACCATATATATATCGTGTGATGAAGTGGCTGTCCAGCGCCCTGTGGGCGGTGGTTCCTGTTCCTCTCCTGCATCGTCTTCCATACCGTCAATGTCTTCGGAGTCGAAATCAAGCATGTCAGTTAAATCGTAGTAAGTGGCTATTAAGTGGGTGGTGGGTGGGGAACGAATTTCTTCGTCGTCCGCTTTCCACTCAAGCCGGACATAGTTCGGCCGAGGGTCTCCTGACAAGGAGAGAGACTTTAAAGAATCTAGCATGTCGCCCAAGGGCGAGTGCTGGAAAATATCCGCGGAGGTAAACTCCATGATCGGTGCCCAATCAGATTCGATAGGCACGGACGCAGGCGGTTTGGAGCCCGTGGCCGGGGACGAATCCAAGGGTCCGGCAACACAGGTCTTGTAAGAGGTGAAGTCAGTATTCGGCTCTATCGCCGCTAAGTGCACGGCCTCCGTGGCGGGGTCCATCCACCCGTCCTCGGACGGCACAATCTGCTCCGAATTAAGGGCCGGAGTAGCCACAGGTGTGATCTCCCGAACACCGTCCGATGACAGAGCTAAGTCATGCTCGTCGTGACTGTGCGGCGCACCTGACGTAGGCTCGAATCCGTCAAAGATCAAGTCTCCCCGGATGTCGGCAGTATAGTTTAAGTTTCCAAACCTGACCTGACGGCCAGGGGCGTAGCTCTCGATCTGCTCTCGATGACAGAGCTATTGTCATGCCTTCCTGCATGTAGTCTCCTTATTCTGACATTGGTCCTCCAGGGCTCCTCCTGTCGAAGCTCTTGCGACTCCCGAGAAGCAGCCTCCTCCTTCACCAACTCCATCATCGGCCTTGAGCGTTCCTGGCCCGCCTGCCGCCCCTGGAAAGGGGTCGGTTGGGGGAGCGTCTCTGCCTTCGTGGCGTACCGAGCCCGCGACTTGGCCACCCATCCCCCACGGCCTGGCATGGAGATTGGCGGGCGTGCCTAAGACTCCTCCTTTGCTCATGGGCAGTAGCTGGTTGGCTTCAATCTTTGGTTCCTCTTCAAGCAGCAAGACTCGATCGGCTCGGGCTCCTCGCGAGGATGAGTTGACGTCAGGTGGAGTGCCAGCCCCCAGCCCCCTGCCGGGAGGTGGTGTGCCGCTTGGCGCCCCGCCCGCAGCCCCCGAGGTGGAGGATGAGGTGGGCCGGGCATTCGAGCTCGAGCGCGGGCGAAGCATAGTTCTTCACGAGATCTTCCAGGAGGCGATGGGTGCGATGAGCCGACTCGGTGAAGAGCTCGCGGGTGTCGACTCGCAACTTGAGGCTAAGGGTCTCCGGCTGGTGGAGGAGCGGGGCAAGCTGAAGGTGGCCATCTACTTAGGTCGCTATCAGCGCGACCTTGAGAACACGAAAGCCAAGGCGTCCCTAGAGATTGCCCATGAAGCCCGCTCGCGAGACTGCCGTCACAAGGCTGCGGAGAAGCGCGCGTGGGAGCTCTAGGCCTGGAGCGCGTCTCTTGAGCAGCAGGTGGAGGCGCGCAGGGCCGCTCTGGCGTCGCTGAGGGGGACGCCCGCGGAGGAAGAGGAGATCCGGAAGCGCGAGGAGGCGCTGACCCTGGAGGCCGTGGAGCGCAGCCTCGAGCTCGAGCAACTGGAGACGAGGGAGCGTCAAGTTGCCCAAGCAGAAGATGCCGTTGGGGCTCGCGAGGCCAGAGTCGAGGAGGAGGTTGGTCGCCGGGTAGGCGAGGTTCGTGCAGATCTGGAGGGTAGGTACAACCTGAACCTGAAGCTCACAGGCGCAGAGGATGAGGGCAGGGCCGCTGCCCTCAGGCCCAGGTTGGACGAGGCTGAGAGGCGTGCGGAAGCCACGGCCGCCGCCCTGGTTACGGCACAGGCGGACTTGGCATCTGCCCGCGCCGAGCTGCGTTCCCTCCGAAGGCAGGTTGATGACGTAGAGGCCGTCGCGAGGTAGAACATGGAGGAAGTGCTCCAGCGACGAACGCTGGAGCGCGAGCATGCCCCTATGCTTCAGGATCTTCGGAACAGGGCCAATATCGCCCTGGGCCATATTTGCAACGTGGAGGCATCGGCCCCTCACTCAAATGATTATGCCAGCCATCTGACCTTTTTCACCGAGGTGGTGACGCGCCTGGAGGCTCGATCTGCCAGAGCTTGCCAGCTTCTGGAGGAAAGGGGTCGTAGCCTGCTCGAGCGCGCTTTCTCCCATGTCTTCAGTCACCTCCTGAAGACCCCAACTTTGATTTCGACGCCGCCATCTCCCCCATACCCATGGCTGTCCGGGGTGACCTAGCGCGTTGGGTTGAGGACAATGTGGACGCGTTGGTCAGGGCCTTCACCTCGGAGGATGACACGGTGGTGGTCGTCGCAGACGAAGGCGATGTGGTTGACGACGGCGACGGGGGCGTCGCCGATGGCGGCGACAATGTCGATGAAGACGACGCATCCGCGGGTGACGCAGTGAGAGACATTTCCGGCTGATCCCTTCTTCTCATGTCATTTCATCCTGCGCACAAACTCGGGCGTGGCCCTTAGAAAACTTGTAAGAGCATTTTGAGAGGGGGAGACCCTCATGTAAGCAAATTGCGGTTTATACTTTCCTATGCAATGTGAGTTTGTGTCCTCATGAGCTCATGAATCCGGGCGCGAGTTCTCTGTCGTGGTTTACCTTAGCCAGTGCCAGCTTTGAGCTGGGTCACGACACGCCGAGTTTCTGAGAACCCTGCGGAGCTCGTCGCCCTGTCAGAAGGGGCCCCACTAGAGGTGAGCACCAGTTGTAGTGCCGGTAGCAGCAAGGCGTGCACGCAGCCACAGTAGTCCCGCTCGCGAGGAGCTCGTGAGGGGAAGGCGACGGACATGAGTCCCGGACAAAACGAGATCCAGAAGGCAAGAAATTGCTCGAACGAGAAAAGGCTCCCCCCGTGCGCATCGATAAAAACTCAGTTTCAACTCAAATCCAGATCCAGAAAGCAAAGCTACAGAAAGAGAGATCCAAAGCAAAAGGTCACGTCCGGCACCTAGTCTAGTCTTCTGGTCTTCAAGTCTTCTCACCAGCGCGGATCTAAGTGCTGCCACTAGGCGTGGGAGGGAGCCCCAGGGCCTGAGGTTGGCACCCCTGAGACTCTGGGGCGTGTACAGCCCCAACTCATTATTACATGAGAGTGTCACGGGCGGCGAGCTTCGCAGGCACTGGGCCTTCTTCACAGGAACCGGCCTTGCTTCATATCGCCAGATGAGGGGCCCGCCTTGCGCCACCCTCGACCTCCTCTAAGCCGACCGGTCACCAGGATGACACAAAGGAGGGAAAGAGGACGCCAGCGGTTCCCTCAGCAACCACAGGTCCTCTACCGGGGGAAGGGTTGTCAAGGCCTCCCCGGTAGAGGGCCTACCTCTGGGTGTCGACAGATGTCGCGTGCCGTGGGGAGGGGCCTGGCTTCCGACCCCTCTCTTGCAGCCCCCAGTGCGATCCCCCTGGCGGCAGGGAGGCCACCGAGCTGGGACCGCCTGCCGCTGCGATGATCTGTTCCTCCTGTGGCTCAAGGTTAGCATAAGCTTGCTCCTGAGGGATTAGGGGTACCCTGTAATTGTCGTCGTCGGCGTGATCATCGTGGTTCTCCATTGGTTCTTGGAAGGCTTCGGCTCCTAGCGCCCCCGCTTCCCGATCTTCTCCAACAAACGAGTCGGGGTCGTCCTCCGGTGCGTACTCCTGGTCCATCATGTGGGGCACGTAGGCTTCCAGGGCCGTCACCCCGAACCCCTCGCTGTAGTGCCCCACGCTCCATGTTGCCCTGCCCAGGGTGGCGTCCTGGGGATGGTAGCGCGGCACCCGGCCTAGATCATCGGGGGCGACGCTTGCGCCCGTGCTTGTCGCGGGCGGCATGGGGGCGGCGGAGCCCCCTACGCCGCTAGGCGTGCTGACATTGATGAAGCCCCCGAGTGTAGCGCGTGGTTGTGGTGAGGCCCGATGTGTGGCCTGCAGCGGCCTAAGGGGGAAGTCGATAGAAGAAAGGTGGTGCTCCTGACGCCGCTGCATCCAGTAGCTCGGCAACACGCTTCAGCAGTGCATCCCGACCGCTCTCCATCAGCCTGCATCACAGCAGCTCCCTCGCCACGGTGAGCGCTGCCCGCATGTTTGCTTTCTCCCGCCGCGAGTGCGGCGCCATTGCTGTGGCATGGCTCGCCGCTCTTGAAGCAGCTCGTACTTGTCGTGGTGTGAGGATGGACGACGCCTGGCCACGCCGCCCGCGCCCGGCGGAGTTCGGCGGCGCTCGTGCCGCCTGGAGCATGGGGTCGAGCTCCTCATGGGCAGGCGATGCTGCCCGGGCTGGCCAGGCTGCCCAGTGGTCGGAGCCGGCCCTTGGGTCTCCGGACATCGCGGTGGTGGAGCGTCGGCGAGCTGGTTGGTGGAGAAGAAGCTCCGGCGCGCGCCAAATGTCGGATGTGGGGTTCCGGCAAACCCTTAAGGTTCGAACACTAGGGTGCGCATGAAGTCTTTCCCTCCTATCGATCTACGCCCTAGCTCGCTAAGATCTCGCGGACGAACTCGACAAACTCGCAACACGGAAAGACACGAGATTTATACTGGTTCGAGCCACCGTTGTGGTGTAATACCCTACTCCAGTGTGGTGGTGGTGGATTGCCTCTTGGGCTGATGATGAACAGTACAAGGGAAGAACAGCCTCCTGAGGTTGAGGTGTTCTTGTGCCTGTGTGGTTGAGGATGATCTGAATCAGTTCGAGACCCGTTGCCTCCTATTGTGGTGGCTAGTCCTATTTATAGAGGCCCTGGTCCTCTTCCCAAATATTGAGCAGGAAGGGAGCCAACATCGGCGGGCAAATTTGAAGGGGGACAACTAGTACAAGCTATCCTGACAAAAGCGGTCTTCGCCTGTGAAAAGCTCTGGTGGTGACACCGTCTTGGGCTCCACGATGACCTTCGTCTTTCCATCCTCCTGGTCTTGGTCTCGTTGCACCAATATAGCAACCTTTGCCTGATGCCTCGGTACTCTTCGCCTGCGCTGGCCTCCTTAGCACCAAAGAGGAAATAAGGACGCTGCGCGCGCTGGCGCCTGCCTGGTGCCGTTCGTCATGGCTCACGTCACGAGAGCCTCGTGAGGTTTGCCCCGCCTTGATATCTCCGCTCCTCGTGAGCCTGCCTGGCTCGGCCACTCCAGAGGAGGTCTTGCATCGTCCGTCTCGTGAGGCTTGGACCCGCGCGAAGGTCTTGGATGCCTTGTTGATGAAGATGGGCCGTACGGCCTGCTAGCTTAGCCACGCTATGGGCTGTAGGCAGGCAAGTCTGGGGACCCCCGTTCCCAGAACGGCGACATACCCCTCCACCCACTCTTCATTCGTAGAGAGAGCCATCAGAACATGCCTACACTTCCAACATACATTTTCTGAGAGAGAACCACCTACAGTGCTGAGGTCAAGATATATTCCATTCCAACCACATAAATCTTGATCTCTAGCCTTCCCCAAGTTGCTTTCCACTCAACTCTTCTTTCCACCAAATCCAATCCTATGAGAGAGAGTTGAGTGTTGGGGAGACTATCATTTGAAGCACAAGAGCAAGGAGTGCATCATCAACACACCATTTGTTACCTCTTGGAGAGTGGTGTCTCCTAGATTGGCTAGGTGTCACTTGGGAGCCTCCGTCAAGATTGTGGAGTTGAACCAAGGAGTTTGTAAGGGCAAGGAGATCGCCTACTTAATGAAGATCTACCCGAGTGAGGCAAGTCCTTCGTGGGCGACGGCCATGGTGGGATAGACAAGGTTGCTTCTTCGTGGACCCTTCGTGGGTGGAGCCCTCCGTGGACTCGCGCAACCGTTACCCTTCGTGGGTTGAAGTCTCCATCAACGTGGATGTATGATAGCACCACCTATCGGAACCACGGATAAAAAATCTCTGTGTCAACATTGCGTTTGCTCCCTCCAAACTCCTCCCTTTACCTTCATATGCAATTGTTTTACATTCCGCTACTATACTCTTAGAATTGCATGTGTAGGTTGATTGCTTGACTTGTGCAAAGTTGCTAAAATCTGCCAAGAACTAAAATTGGGAAAAGGCTAGATTTTTATTTGGTCAAGTAGTCTAATCACCCCCCTCTAGACATACTTCCGATCCTACAAGTGGTATCAGAGCTTTGGTCTCCATTTGCTTTGATTTGCATAGCTTTGGTGGTCATAGCCTTGGTTTTACAACCAAGGAGAGTATAGTGTCTAGCGAGGGAAATTACCAACGTAGAGGTCCTTACTTTGAGGGTACAAATTTTGCTAGTTGGAAGCATAAGATGAAAATGCATACTCTTGGACATAACCCCGCTGTTTGGGCTATTGTGTGTATTGGCTTGCAAGGTGGATTCTTTGATGGGAGAGAACCAAACCGTGAAGCTACCGTGGAAGAGTTGAAGATGCTGCAATACAATGCTCAAGCTTGTGATACTCTCTTCAACGGATTGTGCCCCGAAGAATTCAACAAAATCAGCCATCTTGAGAATGCAAAGGAAATTTGGGATACTTTGATTGATATGCACGAAGGTGTCGACTCCATCAAGGAATCCAAATTGGATGTGCTTCAAAGTCAGCTTGACAAGTTCAAAATGAAGGATGGTGAAGGCGTCGCTGAAATGTACTCTAGGCTTGCTCTCATCACAAATGAGATTGCCAGCTTAGGAAGTGAAGAGATGACCGATAGATTCATCATCAAGAAGATCCTAAGAGCCTTGGATGGAAAATATGATACCGTATGCACATTGATCCAAACGATGCCCAATTACAAAGATCTCAAGCTAATGGAAGTCATTGGAAGAATTGTTGCTGATGAGATGTCACTCAAGGATAAGGAAGAGCTCCACAACAAGTCAAGTGGTGCTTACAAAGCCTCATGTGAAGCTCCCACATCATCAAATGAGAAGCAAACCATCAATGAATAATTGAGTCTAATGGTGAAGAACCTCAAAAAATTCTACAAGAGAAGGAGCAAGGAAAGAAGCTCCAAGTCAAGATCCTACAATGACAAGAGATCTTCAAGCCGCGAAAGAAATTGCTACAATTGTGGAAGACCCGAACACTACTCCAATGAGTGTACGGCTCCCTACAAAAGAAGAGAAGATTATCCCAAAAGAAGGAGTAGAAGATAAGAATCACCACCAAGAGAAAGGAGTAGGGATGATCGTTATGAACGAAGACCCTCTCGGAGAAGCAAGGATTCGGAAAGGAAGGATAAGTCATCAAGGAGCTACACAAAAGGAAGACATCAAGCTCATGTTGGTGAATGGGTATCCGGTTCCGACTCCGATCATCACTCCGAAAGAAGTTATCACTCCGACTCCGAATATACTCAAGATGAAGGTGTTGCCGGACTAGCACTTGCGGCAACCAAATCCTACGACATATTTGACTCACCAAATGAAGGAATTGGAAGATGCTTCATGGCTAAAGGTCCAAAGGTAACACACCCCGAGTATGTTGATTCCAGTAGTGATGAAGATGATTTGTTAGGAGATGATGATTTACTTGTTGACAACTCTAGTTATGAAAACTATGATGAACTTTCTATTAATCATGCTAATCAAGATAAACGAGTGACGATGATAAGAAGGAGATTGAGCGTCTAACTAAAGAACTAAACACTCTTAAGTTAGCTCATGAAACTACCTTGGAAGATCATCAAGAACTTTTAAAGACTCATGAGAAGCTACGCTTTGAAAAGCTTAACCTTGAGCAAGAGCATGAGTTTTTAAAGGCAATCAATGATGATCTTCGCAAGAAAAGTTCTTCTTACATTGCCAAGCGTTTACTCTTGTCTACTTACATGCCACAAGTTAAATCTAGCAACAAGAACAAGAAAGATTCTTCATCTAGTAGTAACAACAATCATGCTAAATCCAATGTTGTTGCTTCTAGTAGCTCTCTTGATTCCACTAATGATTCTCTTAGCCAAGTTACACTTGAGCAAGAAAATAGCTTATTGAAGGGAATTATAGAGAAAGGTGTTTACAAGAGCCTTGCCGGAAGTAAGAAATTTGAGGAAATTGTACGCAAGCAAGGAAGGCACCGGAAGAATCAAGGTGTTGGTTTTTAACGAAAGTTCAATGCCAATGGAGTTGAGTGGGAAGAAGATCAATACCCCAAGACGAAGTTTGTTCCTCAACAAGAGAAGTATGATCCTACTTGTTTCCAAGGAACACAAGCTCAAAATGATCTTCCACCACAAGACCACAAGCAAAAAAGGCAAGGACAAGCTTCAAGAGGAGATTGATGCATCTGAAGAAGCACCTAAGGCCTTGGTCAAGTGGGTTCCCAAAACTACATCAAGTTCCACTTCATCAAGTACGACTACAACTCCAAGGATTCCCATCAAGATGGTGTGGATCCCGAAGAAGAAGAACTAGAGAGTTCTTGAGGGTGACTCCGCCAACATACTTCACTCTTATCATTTTGGCAAGGACAAGTGCAAACATCTTCCATATCTTGCACTAGTTCGTGGAGTCACAAACCCTCTTGTTGGTAAGACAAGGGACAAGGTAACCTAATGCTTTCATGGACATCATCTTGTGTATACATCACTCTGTGTCCATGGATATCCTTGCTTGTTCCTTGTGGGACTAACCCGTGTAGGTATTGAAAGGCAACTCACTCCAAAGGATTGCTCCAAATGATCTACATCAACATTGACCATCCACATCTTCATTGCCTACATGAAGTCATCATTGACAAAACCCAAGGCTAGTTCATCCCTCTTAGGGGGGATATCACATCTAGGGGGAGATTTACTCTAAGAATTGAGCTAAAACAACTCTAATGGTGTGAGCACAACAATGCTTTATGTAAAAGTGGTAACCCCACTTGTGCTTAAACGATGAGTATGACCTATGATCAAATGTTCTCATTTGACTCCTAAGTCAATATACTCATATATAGATGACCTAGTCATCGCCAATTGCTTGATAGGTGCTAGAGTGTTTGTGCATGCTTTGTCACATATTTCATTTGCCATTTTATTGTGTGAGCATGTTGGATGCATATTTTTCTCATTCGAGGACATCCATTGGTTGCTTTGAATGTTTGGCCTTTTCTCTTTTGCCAAATGGATGGACAAGAATGCTTAAGAACTCCCTCTAGCTATCTATGATTTCCTCATCTCAAACTCTATTCATGCTACATCATAAAGTTTGATCAAGTCAGATTTGAACCACTCTGTGTGAGGAGCACTCGGAGTCCCTGATTCGTCATAGACTTAAACTTCCAAAACCTCTTTGTGCATTTCGGTCTGACCGATTCATCCTTTTCAGTCCTACCAAGATCACTTAGTTGATCTAGGTTTTCAATCTCGGTGCAACCGATTAGAACCATTCGGTCACATCGAGTTGCAATAACTGCCTGCAGTTTTGCATCTCGGTGCCACCGAGTTGTTCCACTCGGTCTCACCGACAGGGTCAGGTTATATATACTGACGGGTCAAATTTTGGAAAATTTTCTGAAACCCTTCACCCGTGGGTAACCTGCTGTGCCTCTTCGGGTCTACGGATCGTCCTCTCGCCGCCAGAGACCTCCCACCGCTGGTCTCCACCGCCATCAACGGCAATATGCTCCGTCGTTGCCGCCGTAGCGAACACTCGCCGCTCTAGGGTAAGTGTTCGACCCCTTGTGCTGTCTTTTTCTCTCCGATTCCTAGCACAAGGACAATGCCATGTTTCTTGCCATGATTGAGATTGATCCATCCAGCTAAAACTTCCTTAGGTCTATATTGATTTGAATTTTAGGGTTAGCTCTCCGCAGAACTCATCTCGGACCGACCGAACTGTAGAAATCGGTCTCACCGATTTGGCCTTGGCCATTGCACATGCGCTTTTCGGTCCGACCGAAATGTGCAAATCAGTGTGACCGAGTTCAAGATTCTGTGAAACCCTAGCAATCTCGGTGCCACCAAACTGTCACTCTGTCCAACCGAGTTCACTAGTTTAGGTTCCAAGTGTTGCTTCGGTATCACCGAGTTTGTCAATTCGGTAGCTCCAAGATCACTTCTATAGAGAACGAAAACTAAGATTTTTGACTCAATTGTTTTGCAAAACCTCTGTACTTTGTGATGCTCATCTACTCTACCTCATCTACGACCTATTCACAGGGTCTACTGACAGTTGAAGATATCTGATCAAAGTGACATTCAGAACAAGTCTGAAGATTAGGTTCAGATGAGTGAGGGCACTAGTCCCTCCAGCTACTATGATGAGGGCAGCAGGAGCACACCTAGTAACCTGCCAAAGGCAGCTACCAGGACAAGGAAGAAGAAAACCTCAGATTCTGAGGATGAGGATTGTGTGGCTGTTGAGGATGAAGCCACTTCAAGGAAAAAGGTGTTGAAAAAGGAGTATGGCACAGTTGCTGCAAGTAAGCCTGGAATGAAGACAAAGACTCCAGCAAGAAGAGTTCCAATGTCAAAAGCCAGAGCCTCCACTCGAGAAACAATGGAGTTCACTCTTGAACCCAAAGAAGGAGGTGAAGGCAAGAAGAGGAAAGAAAGGGTCAAGAAGACCATTGCCAGAGTTATTGGCAAGCCATCAATGATGAGAGATGATGAAGAAGAGGAAGAGGATGCTGCTCCAGCACCCAAAGCTCAGAAGCTTATGGGAGATGCTATAAAGTCAGGGGCTGCTCCATCAAAGCCCAAGTCTGCTCCCAAAGCTCCAGCTCAGAAGTCTGCTCCAAAGAGAAGCACTAGAAACATTCCAGCTGCAGAAAAGAACAAGGCCCCAGTGCCTGAGACTGTTGATGAAGAAGATGATGAAGCCCAAGTGCTAAGGAAGCTCAAGCCCAAGATCCCTGACCACAATGATGCACATCCTGTTGCAGAAAATATGAAGATCAGGAAGGATTCAGGATGGAGATTGTGGAGACAATCTGATCCATATGCTGTCAGGAGGAGAACTGCTGTGGATTACAGGTTCCACACAAAGGAACAACAAGACTTTTATGAGACTGTCCTGCTTGACAAGAAGCCCATAGTATGTGACATGAGATGGGTTGACTGGGAGTACATCAAGGAGAATGAAGATCACTATCCAGGAGTATATGACAGCTTCAAAGCATGTGGAGTTGATACATTTGTTGCCCAGAAGCTCACCAAGTGGAATGATGAGCTTATCATGCAGTTTTACTCCACTACCCACTTCTACCCAGATGGGAAGATTGTTTGGATGTCTGAAGGTACAAGGTACCAAACCACTATTGAAGAATGGGCTCAGTTGATCAATGCCCCAGAAGAGCATGAGGATGACTTGGATGTTTATGCCGAGAAGAAGAAAGACCACAACACTATGGCACACATGTACAGAGAGATCCCAGATGATGCTTTAGAGACTCATAAGCTTGGATCTGTCCACTTCTTGTTGTCTAGTCTGCCTACCATCTACTAGATCCTAAGGCACACATTGCTACCCAAGTCAGGTGATCACAAGATGATCAGAGGAGAAGTTGTGGGTATGCCCCGCAAATTCAGGAGCTCATCAACTCCAAGATGGGCACAGGCAAATATCTATTGGATAAGGAGCACCTGGCCATATACCCTGAATTTGAAGACAACACAGTTGTGATGGATGAGAATGAACCATCATCAGTTCAAGCACAGGAGAAGAAGCCAAAGCTAAAGCTAAGAAAGCTGCCAAGATGCCAAGTGTTGAAGAGGCATCTCAAGTTTTCCTAAAGAGCAAGCAAGATCAGCTAGCATATCTGATCCAATCCACCTTGATGATTGAGAAGGGCTTGGCCACCCTGACTCAAAACCAGGAGAGCTTGGAGAGGATCATTGAGCAGAAATAAGCTAAGCCGTGGACTTTCTCACGTGAAGAACTCCTTCTTATGAGCTCATGGACTTGATCAATGCTAGTTCAAGTTCACGTCATATTAGGAAATTAGTTCATTAATTCGTTTAATTCTATGATCTTGATGTCAAGGTAACTGAGATCCAAACCACAGTTGAGCAGCTTTAGGAGGAAGCAGAAGAGAAGAAGAGCAAGGCAACCACTGACGCATTTGAGCGAGTGCCTAGAGGACAGAGATCTGTTGCAGTGCCAGTGAGAGATTCTCGAGCTACAGAGTCAGCACCAGCAGCTACAGCTCCAGTGCCACCTCCAGCAGCCACTCCACCAGCCCCAGCTACTTCAACTGATGTCTTCATCCTTGGAGTTCTCTCTACACCACCTCCTGAAGATCAAGCCTGAGAGTCGTTTAGCACTATGCATTTTTGAACTTTTTGGTAACTTGTTGCCAAAGGGGGAGAAAAATGTATAGATCATAGGCTTCAAGAGAGAGTGTTGCTTTTTGTCTCTCTTGTTTTTGGTTTGGTTGAACTTCTTGATTGTGTGCTTGTGTGAGATACTTTATGTTCTTGTGAGATACTTGTTTGATCATGTGTTTGATCATATGCTACCCTTAATGCTTGTTGGATGATATTATCTCTTATATCCTTATATGATCATTCACTTGCTTGGTGATGAGTGCATGCTTTTAATTTCTATCATTTTGAGTGCTCCACCAAGATGTATGTGACATGGAAGAGTAACCCATGATCCTAATCGATTGTGCATTTGCATTCAAAAGCAAAATTTAAATAATGCACAGATTTAGGGGGAGCTCTTGTTTATCACATACTTCTCAAAGCGACGATGTTTTAAATCTTATTATTATTTGCCGAAGCTTTGATCTATATGTTGTCATCAATTACCAAAAAGGAGGAGATTAAAAGTGCAACTATCCCTCGGTGGTTTTGGAAATTCCTAACAACATATAGCTCATTGAGCTAATGCCATTTCAAGATAAATATTTCAGGAAAGCTCAATGATTGGCATGGCATGGATTAGAAAGTGGACCCCTCACAATGCTAAGGACAAAAGGATTGGCTCAAGCTCAAAGCATAAGACTCTATATTTTTCATTTTAGTGATTCAAGATCACATTGAGTCCATAGGAAAAGCCAATACTATCAAGAGGGGGTGAGGTGTTGCTTAATGAGTTTGTTGCTCAAAATGCTTAGTGATATGCTCCAAAAACCCTCAACTACTTTCTCATATCCACATATATCCCAAACCAAAAGTCAAACTCGGCCCTACCGAAACTTTCTATCCGGCGCCACCGAGTTCTCTTGACATAGCCACTGCCAGAAATCCTAGTCTTTTCGGTCTCACCGATAGGGATCTCGGTCTCACCGAGATGGGATTGTAATCTCTCTGTTTCCCTTCGTAATGTTTCGGTCAAACCGAGATGAGCGATCGGTCCAACCAAGATTGCAATGCAAACTCTCTATTTCCCTTTCATAATGTTTCGGTCCAACCGAGATGAGCGAATCGATCCCACCGAGTTTGCCTGACCAACTCTTTGGTTAGTCTATTACCAAAATTGGTCTCACCGAGTTTGTGTAATTGGTCTCACCGAGATTACGTTATGCCCTAACCCTAACGAAATTGGTCCCACCGAGTTGACGTGTCGGTCCCACCGAAAATCCTAACGTTCACATTTTGAACTAAATCGGTCCGACCGAGTTTCATGATTCGGTCCCACCGAGTTTGGTAAATTGTGTGTAACGGTTATATTTTGTGTGGAGGCTATATATACCCCTCCACCCACTCTTCATTCGTGGAGAGAGCCATCAGAACATGCCTACACTTCCAACATACATTTTCTGAGAGAGAACCACCTACACTTGTGTTGAGGTCAAGATATTCCATTCCAACCACATAAATCTTGATCTCTAGCCTTCCCCAAGTTGCTTTCCACTCAGATCTTATTTCCACCAAATCCAATCCTATGAGAGAGAGTTGAGTGTTGGGGAGACTGTCATTTGATGCACAAGAGCAAGGAGTTCATCATCAACTCATCATTTGTTACCTCTTGGAGAGTGGTGTCTCCTAGATTGGCTAGGTGTCACTTGGGAGCCTCCGTCAAGATTGTGGAGTTGAACCAAGGAGTTTGTAAGGGCAAGGAGATCGCCTACTTCATGAAGATCTACCCGAGTGAGACAAGTCCTTCGTGGGCGACGGCCATGGTGGGATAGACAAGGTTGCTTCTTCGTGGACCCTTCATGGGTGGAGCCCTCCGTGGACTCGCGCAACCGTTACCCTTCGTGGGTTGAAGTCTCCATCAACGTGGATGTACGATAGCACCACCTATCGGAACCACGGATAAAAAATCTCCGTGTCAACATTGCGTTTGCCCCCTCCAAACTCCTCCCTTTACCTTCATATGCAATTGTTTTACATTCCGCTACTATACTCTTAGAATTGCATGTGTAGGTTGATTGCTTGACTTGTGCAAAGTTGCTAAAATATGCTAAGAACTAAAATTGGGAAAAGGCTAGATTTTTATTTGGTCAAGTAGTCTAATCACCCCCCCCCCTCTAGACATACTTCCGGTTTGTGAGAAGCATATACCCAAACCTGCCCCAAATGGGACAAAATTTCTACCACGGCATGTTGATGCCGCTGCATGATAGCATGCCAAGTTTAATGAATTTCAGACGAGTTTTGGATTTACTAGAATTTAAAAACCAGGCATCTCAATGTTTAGCCGGCAATCAACGGTGCCCTGGTGTTCAAAATTCATTCACATTTCTTGCATGGGACCTAAGCATGCACCCAAGGACACAGATTTGATTTTTCAACCAATTTATATGCACTGGAGCATGTGCATGTAGTTCAAATTTGAATTATGCACATAAATGCATTGAAAACTCAGTTAATGCATAAAAATGTCCAAACGAACCCCGAAAAATCACAAAAATTCACACAACACTGCTGTTGTTCTATGTTGACACGTGAAAAAAAAATTGGAAGCAATAAGAGGCAATGGATATCGTTTCATCCCCAAAGGTGGGACGTTCCCTACCGAAAACCATCATGCTTGTTGTGAGAAGCTCCAGTTTGTGAGAAGCATATACCCAAACTTGCCCCAAATGGGACAAAATTTGTACCACCGCATGTTGATGCCGCTCCATGATAGCATGCCAAGTTTCATGAATTTCAGATGAGTTTTGGATTTACTATAATTTTAAAAACAAGGCATCTCAATGTTTTGCCGGCAATCAACGGTGCCCTGGTGTTTGAAATTCATTCCCATTTCTTGCATGGGACCTAAGCATGCACCCAAGGACAAAGATTTGAGTTTTCAACCAATTTATATGCATTGGAGCAGTCTGCGTCTGGGCGGCCAAGGCAGCCCAAACAGCCGTTGTTGCTTCTCAGGCGGTGACAGCAGCATCTGCCTCGGGGATAGCAGCTGGCGAGAGTGGCACAGCAGCTGTCCGTTCCGCAGCGGCGGCCTTAGCCCTGCTGGAGGCCGCCCACTACCATGTCGAGGCCGTCCACACCTAGGTCTTGGCGGTCACCGCACAAATCGAACGAAGCTTCTCCGACAACGGTCGGCAACCCACGGCCGAAGAGCTGGCAATCGCCGAGAGAGTTCGAGCAGCCGTCTGTTCCTGCGCGGATACCTTGCCACGACTGAGCCCGCCAGAGCCCACATGGTGTCCGCCCACGCCCAGCTAGTGGCGGCCTTTTCCAAAGATATGGCGGACGCGGATGGCGAGATGCTTGTCGAGTGCTTGTCGAGTATGGTGCAATTGATGCCATGGATCCCCTTCCCCAGGAGACCGTCGGGCGCGAGCTGGACATGAAGGCGGCGGCGGAGATTGACGAGCACCAGCCGTAGTAGTACTCTTTGTTTTGTTTAATTAAGAGGCCGGTCTTTAATTTGTTAGAGTAATGTTTAGGTCGGCTAGCTCTGTTTAATTGTCGGACTTGCTCGATTAAGAAGTTAGTCTCCTTTGTGTACCCAAATTATGGAATGACGTGGATGACCACTGTAACCAGGGAAATTCGAACCAAAATATTTGACGTTCAAACTCAACACACACAGGTTTAGCTATCTGAATCGTTTGTGATGTTCACATATCGTACACAGTTCTGAATAAGGGACCGTGTCTGATGACACTTCTTGCGCATGATTTTTGGGCTGAAGCGATTCCAAATTTTTGGCTTCCGCGGAAATATCTACCTCCCCGCCCCCTCCCCCTTACCAAAAGCCACATTTCCCCTCTTTTCGCCTTCCTTTCCAAGTTGAAACCTTCACTCCTTGCTTGCAGCGTCGCCACCTCCTCGCCGGCGACCCTCCTTCACACTCCTCGGCCTCGCCTATCTAGGCAGGTAATCCACACCCGACCCCCATCCTCCTCCTCCTTCCACATCCCGCATGCCCCTACCGTCGTTGCGAGCGCGACACCTTCCACCCAAATCACTGACCCCTCCACCAAATAAGCGCTGGCCTAAGCCATGGTGCATGTAGTATAGCCAGGACTTCAAGGAGCATTTGGCAGTGGAGAAGCAAATTGCAGCCGCACGCGCGGATGAGGTCACGATGGCTGCCATTTGTGCCGACTGATAAACTAAAAGTGATAAAAAGAACTTTTACAAACTCTGTTTGCTCTTGTTGTTGTAAATATGTAAAGCCAGCATTCAAGTTTTCAGCAAAGATTATGACTACAATAACTCTTAGGTCTCATGTCTACTCATATCAATGGCATAATCAACTAGCGAGCGATAATAATAAATCTCGGATGACAACACTTTCTCAAAACAATCATAATATGATATAACAGGATGGTATCTCGATAGCCCTTTCTCGAGGCGCAAAACATAAATGCAGAGCACCTTTAAAGATCAAGGACTGACTAGAATTGTAATTCATGGTAAAAGAGATCCAGTCATACCCAATATAAATTAATAGTAATGGATGCAAATGACAGCAGCGCTCTCCAGCTAGTGCTTTTAATTGAGAGGGTGATGACTCAACATAAAAGTAAATAGATAGGCCCTTCGCAGAGGGAAACAGGGATTTGTAGATGTGCCAGAGCTCGGTTTTGAAATAGAGATAAATAATATTTTGAGCGGCATACTTTCATTGTCAACATAACAACCAAGAGATGGAGATATCTTCCATGCTACACACATTATAGGCGGTTCCCAAACAGAATGGTAAAGTTTATACTCCCCCTCCACCAACAAGCATCAATCCCTGCCTTGCTCGAAACAACGAGTGCCTCCAACTAACAACAGTCCCAGTGGGAGTTTTGTTTGCAATTATTTTGATTTAGTTTGCATAAAGCATGGGACTGGGCATCCCGGTGACCAGCCATTTTCTTGTGAATCAGGAGCGGAGTCCACTCCTCTTGAGAATAACCCGCCTAGCATGGAAGATAAGGGCAGCCCTAGTTGATACATGAGCTATTCGAGCATACAAAACAGAATGTTTATTTGAAGGTTTAGAGTTTGGCACATACAAATTTACTTGGAGCGGCAGGTAGATACCGCATATAGGAAGGTATAGTGGACTCATATGGAATAACTTTGGGGTTTAAGGGATTGGATGCACAAGCAGTATTCCCGCTTAGTACAAGTGAAGGCTAGAAAAATACTGGGAAGCGACCAACTAGAGAGCGGCAACAGTCATGAACATGCATTAAAATTAATAAACATTGAGTGCAAGCATGAGTAGGATATAATCCACCATGAACATAAATATTGTGAAGGCTATGTTGATTTGTTTCAACTACATGTGTGAACATGTGCCAAGTCGAGTCACTTAAATCATTCAAAGGAGGATACCACCCCACTATACCACATCACAACCATTTTAATAGCATGTTGGCACGCAAGGTAAACCATTATAACTCATAGCTAATCAAGCATGGCATAAGCAAATATGATCTCTAATTGTCATTGCAAACATGTTTATTCATAATAGGCTGAATCAGGAACGATGAACTAATCATATTTACAAAAACAAGAGAGGTCGAGTTCATACCAGCTTCTCTCATCTCAATCAGTCCATCATATATCGTCATAATTGCCTTTCACTTGCACGACCGAACAATTTGAAAATAATAAGAGTGCACGTGCATTGGACTAAGCTGGAATCTGCGAGCATTCAATAAATAGGAGAAGACAAGGCAATATGGGCTCTTGGTTAAATCAACAATAATGCATATAAGAGCCACTTCAACAATTTAATTATGGTCTTCTCCTATCGACCCCCAAAGAAAAGAAAAGAAATAAAACTATTTTAACGGGAAAGCTCCCAACAAGTAAAAGAAGAACGGGAAATCTTTTTGGGTTTTCTTTTAGTTATTACTACTACAGCAAGAAAAGTAAACTAACTAAAAGCTACACTAATTTTTTGATTTTTCTTAAGGTTTATCAAACACACAAGAAGAAAGCAAGAAAAAGAAAATAAACTAGCATGGATATTACAGTCAAAAAGTATGAGCACCGACATCTAGCAATGAGTGTGTGAACATAAATGTAATGTCGGTGAGAGATACGTACTGCCCCAAGCTTAGGATTTTGGCCTAAGTTGGTTTATTGCCACGGATGGCCTGGTGGATATCCATAGTTGTAGCTGGGGTCGTACTGAGATGAAGAATACTCTGATTGCCACTGGCTGGCAGTCATCTCCGGAACCCAAAAGTAACTAGACTGTCGTGGAGGCTCAAATTGTGGTTCCGGCTCAGGGGCTGGTGTAGGGTTCCGGTAGGCATGAATGGCCACCCATGGAACGAGATACGACCTGTAGATAAATTAAACAAGGAGGGAGCAGGCAAGGTAATAGTATCAGGGTGATGTTTATCAAAGAACAATTTGTATTTAAGCTCCCCTTCCCTATTCTTAACAATGAAATCATGCGCTACCATACTCTTGTAATCTAAATAAGTAGTGGGCAGCAATTTTTCTTCTTTTTCATAATGCCTAATAGGTATATTATAATGTGCAGCAAGGCGTGAAGCATAAATACCACCAAAGACGGGGCCATTTGTATGGTTCAAACTTAACAGTTTAGCAATAATTCCGCCCATACTAACAGTCCTATCGCGGAATAAACCATGGAATAAGATGATAATATCAGGAACACTAAGGTTTCCACAGTTTCCGTGACCAATTAAGCAACAACTAGCAAATATGGCAAAATAACGTAAAACAGGAAAATGTATGCTAGTGATTCTTGCATCGGAAACCTTCCTAGTTTCCCCTACAGTAATAGTGTCAATAAACCCATCCACATCTTTACGATGTGGTTCATCTAAGGTACCCTCGAAGGGTATTTTGCAAACCTTGCAAAATTCATCTAGTGGCATCTTCTTAACAACATCATATAAATGAAACTCTCTTTGAAAGAGGTGTTTCCTTAGGAAAATAGTAGAAGTTTTGCACAAAAGTATTGGTGAGTAAGAGATACTGATGACGTTGGTCGCGGAGGAAATCGGTGAGGCCAGCATTCTCAGCCAATGAATATAAATCATCATAAATCCCGGTGCGAGGCCGAACCTCCGTGGTGCGAGGCAAATTATATTTGGGCCTCTGTGCTTCTTCATTCTGCTTTTCCTTCAAGCTTCGGCTCGATGAGGCCCTCAAAAATCTCTTCATTATTTTCTGAAAATTTCTGAAATTCTTAGTAACTTCAAACAAAAGTGAACCAAGTTCAATAAAATTGATAGCAACTACTCCTACAAGTGCCTAGAGCCTATATCAAGCATTAGAACTACTTGGAACCATATAAATTTGACATGCAAGCTCAAGAACGTGGTCACCTAGGCAGCACAAATTTGCAATGAATAAAGCACTAGAATAAAAGCTAATTGGACCAATGGAGGAGTCACATACCAAGGAACAATCTCCCGAAGCAGTTTTGTGAGAGGTGCTTTGAGCAAGGAGATCGAAAATCACAGCAAAATGAGCTAGAACTCGTGCTTGAGCTGGATATTGGTGTTTGTGGGAGGAAGAAGAAGTGTGTGGGTGCAGGAATAAGTGGAGGGGAGCCACCATGGGCCCACGAGGCAGGGGGCGCGCCCTCCACCCTCGTGGCCAGGTGCTTGCCCCTCCTGCTGAGTTCTCACTGCCAGATATTCTCAAAAATTCTAGAAAAAATCATATTCCATTTTCAGGGCATTTGGAGAACTTTTATTTTCGGGGTATTTTTATATTGCACGGATAAATCAGAAAACAGATAGAAAAACACTATTTTTACTTTATTTCAACTAAATATCAGAAAGTAGAAAGAGGGTACAGAAGGTTGTGCCTTCTAGTTTCATCCATCTCATGATCATCAGAAAGAATCCATAACAAGGTTGATCAAGTCTTGTTAACAAACTCATTCCGAATAACATGGAACAGGAGAAATTTTGAATAACACTATGTTAACTCAACGGGGATATGCACATCCCCTATAATAAGAATATCATATTTCTTCTTGACAGTAGGAAGAGGAAATTCAAAACCTCCAAAAATAATCGATGGAATTTTTCCAATAGAGTTGATACTATGAACTTGAGGTTGTTTCCTCGGGAAGTGTACCGTATGCTCATTACCATTAACATGAAAAGTGGCATTGCCTTTGTTGCAATCAATAACAGCCCCTGCAGTATTCAAAAAAGGTCTTCCAAGAATAATAGACATACTATCATCCTCGGGAATATCAAGAATAACAAAGTCCGTTAAAATAGTAACGTTTGCAACCACAACAGCACATCCTCACAAATACCGGCAATGTATAGCAGTTGATTTATCAGCCATTTGCAAAGATATTTCAGTAGGTGTCAACTTATTTAAGTCAAGTCTACGATATAAAGAGAGAGGCATAACACTAACACCGGCTCCAAGATCACATAAAGCAGTTTTAACATAGTTTCTTTTAATGGAGCATGGCCTGGATCTCCAAGTTTCTTTGGTATTCCACCCTTAAAAGTGTAATTAGCAAGCATGGTGGAAATTTCAGCTTCCGGTATCTTTCTTTTATCAGTATCAATATCTTTCATATACTTAGCATAAGGATTCATTTTGAGCATATCAGCTTAATCGTGACACGCAAAAGATAGGTCTAGTCATTTCAAAGAAAACGCTCAAAATCCTCATCATCCTTTTTCTTGGATGGTTTGGGAGGAAAAAGCATGGGTTTCTGAACCCAAGGTTCTCTTTCTTTACCATGTTTCCTAGCAACAAAGTCTCTCTTATCATAACGTTGATTCTTTGATTGTGGGTTATCAAGATCAACAGCAGGTTCAATTTCTACATCATTATCATTACTAGGTTGAGCATCATCATGAACATCATCATTAGTATTTTCACTAGGCTCATGTTCATTACCAGATTGTGTTTCAGCATCATAAATAGATATATCATTTGGATACTCAGGTGGTTCAGCAATAGGTTCACTAGAAGCATGCAAAGTCCTATCATTTTTTTCTTCTTTTTAGAAGAACTAGGTGCATCTATATTATTTCTCTGAGAATCTTGCTCAATTCTCTTGGGGTGGCCTTCAGGATACAAAGGTTCCTGAGTCATCTTACCAGTTCTAGTAGCCACTCTAACAGCATAATCATTTTTCTTACTATTCATTTCATTGAGCAAATCGTTTTGAGCCTTAAGTACTTGTTCTACTTGAGTGGTAACCATAGAAGCATGTTTACTAATGAGTTTAAGTTCACCTTTAACAGTAGCCATATAATCACCCAAGTGTTCAATCATATAAGCATTTTGTTTTAATTGTCTACCAAAATAAGCATTGAGATCTTCTTGCTTAACCATAAAGTTATCAAACTCATCCAAACATTGGCTAGCAATCTTAGTAGGAGGGATTTCAGCTTTATCATATCTATAGAGAGAATTTACCTTTACTACCTGTGTCGGATTATCAAGATCATGAGTTTCTTCAATAGGTAATGGATTAAGATCATATGTTTCTTCAACAGGCGGTAAATTAATACCATGTATTTCTTCAATAGGTGGTAAATTCTTAACATCTTCAGCTTTAATACCCTTTTCTTTCATAGATTTCTTTGCCTCTTGCATATCTTCAGGACTGAGAAATAGAACACCCCTCTTCTTCGGAGTTGGTTTAGGAATTGGCTCAGAATTGGCTCAGAGCTGGCTCGGGAAGTGTCCAATTATTTTCATTTGTCAACATATTATTCAATAGAATTTCAGCTTCATCCGGTGTTCTTTCCCTAAAAACAGAACCAGCACAACTATCCAGGTAATCTCTAGAAGCATCGGTTAGTCCATTATAAAAGATATCAAGTATTTCATTTTTCTTAAGAGGATGATCAGGCAAAGAATTAAGTAATTGGAGAAGCCTCCCCCTAGCTTGTGGGAGACTCTCTTCTTCAATTTGCACAAAATTATATATATATCCCTTAAAGCAGCTTGTTTCTTATGAGCAGGGAAATATTTAGTAGAGAAGTAATAAATCATATCCTGGGGACTACGCACACAACCAGGATCAAGAGAATTGAACATATCTTAGCATCACCCTTTAATGAGAATGGGAATATTTTAAGGATATAAAGGTAGCGAGATTTCTCATCATTAGTGAATAGGGTGGCTATATCATTTAATTTAGTAAGTTGTGCCACAACAGTTTCAGATTCATAGCCATGAAAAGGATCAGATTCAACCAAAGTAATTATATCAGGATCAACAGAGAATTCATAATCCTTATCAAGAATACGAGATAGGTGAAGTGGCAAAAGCAGGGTCAGGTTTCATTCTAGCATTAAGAGATTGCTGCTTCCATTTAACTAATAACCTCTTGAGCTCATATCTATCTTTGCAAGCTAAAATAGCTAAAGCAGCTTCTTTTTCAAAAACATAACCCTCGGGAATAACAGGCAAGTCTTCATCATCACTTTCATCTATATAATCAGTTGCAATAATTTCTTTCTCTCTAGCCCTAGCAATTTGTTCATCAAGAAATTCACTAAGTGGCACAGTAGTATCAAGCATAGAAGTAGTTTCATCATAAGTATCATGCAAAGCATAAGTGGCATCATCAATAACATGCGACATATCAAAAGCGAATAGCGTAAGCGGGTTTAGGTGTCGCAAGCTTACTCAAAAGCAGAAGGTGAATCAAGTGCGAGCTAGATGGCGGTTCCTTACCTCCCCTCGTAGTTGAGGGATAAATTGTTGTCTTAAGCGTCTTTCAAGTTCTTCATAGTGACCAGCAGATATAAATCCCAAGTGACTCAAAGAATAGAGCTATGCTCCCGGCAGCAGTGCCGAAAATAGTCTTGATAACCCACAAGTATAGGGGATCGCATAGCAGCTTTCGAGGGTAGAGTATTCAACCCAAATTTATTGATTCGACACAAGGGGAGCCAAAGAATATTCTCAAGTATTAGCAGTCGAGTTGTCAATTCAACCACACCTGGATAACTTAGTATCTGCAGCAAAGTATTTAGTAGCAAAGTAGTATGATAGTAGTGGTAACGATAACAAAGGTAACGAGTAAAAGTAATATTTTTGGTGTTTTGTAGTGATTGTAATGAGAAAGCGGAAAAGTAAATAAGCGAAGAACAATATGTGAAAAGCTCGTAGGCATTGGATCGGTGATGGAGAATTATGTCGGATGCGGTTCATCATGTAACAATCATAACATAGGGTGACACAGAACTAGCTCCAATTCATCAATGTAATGTAGGCATGTATTCGAATATAGTCATACGTGCTTATGGAAAAGAACTTGCATGGCATATTTTGTCCTACCCTCCCGTGGCAGCGGGGTCCTAATGGAAACTAAGCGATATTAAGGCCTCCTTTTAATAGAGTACCGGAACAATGCATTAGCACATAGTGAATACATGAACTCCTCAAACTATGGTCATCACCGGGAGTGGTCCCGATTATTGTCACTTCGGGGTTGCCGGATCATAAACATAGTAGGTGACTATAGTCTTGCAAGATAGGATCAAGAACTCACATATATTCATGAAAACATAATAGGTTCAGATCTAAAATTATGGCACTCGGGCCCTAGTGACAAGCATTAAGCATAGCAAAGTCATAGCAACATCAATCTCAGAACATAGTGGATACTAGGGATGAAACCCTAACAAAACTAACTCGATTACATGATAGATCTCATCCAACCCATCACCATTCAGCAAGCCTACGATGGAATTTCTCACGCCTGGCGGTGAGCATCATGAAATTGGTGATGGAGGATTGTTGATGATGACGACGGTGATGAATCCCCTCTCCTGAGCCACGAGCGGACTCGGATCAGCCCTCCCGAGAGGTTTTAGGGCTTGGCGGCGGCTTCGTATCGTAAAACGTGATGAATCCTTCTCTCTGATTTTTTTCTCCCCGAAAGTGAATATATGGAGTTGGAGTTGAGGTCGGTGGAGCGCCAGGGGGGCCACGAGGTAGGGGGGCGCGCCTTCCACCCTCGTGGACAGGGTGTGGGCCCCCTGACGTGGATTTTCTTCCGGTATTTTTCTTATTTTCCAAATAGATGTTCCGTGGAGTTTCAGGTCATTCCGAGAACTTCTGTTTCTGCACATAAATAACACCATGGAAAGTCTGCTGAAAACAGCGTCAGTCCGGGTTAGTTCCATTCAAATCATGCAAGTTAGAGTCCAAAACAAGGGCAAAAGTGTTTGGAAAAGTAGATACGACGGAGACATATCACCGACCCCCAGATCTTGAAGGAGCACCTTGCCATTTGCTAGCTACGCCGGTTAAGCATGCTCGGTTTACCCGTTGCGTGTGTTGCTCCTGCCTTTCCTTCACAAATTCTAGTGAATTGTGCTATCTAATTTTACCATGCAATCTATTGCTCTAGTGTATATGTTATATATGTCGTGCAATGTGGTGCTCACTTATTAACTGTTTTGTTAATTAGTTGTCGTCTTCAGTTAACTATTTAGTTCAATTCTGCAAATGTGATGTTCAATTCTTCAGGCTACAATTTTGTATTGTCTTCCATGTGAGAAATAAATCGAATTTATCTTTACAAAATTGTGGGTGGGTGCATTCTGTTATTGTATACCATGTGAGGAATAAATTGAATTTGGCTGTAGTAAATACATGAGAAACAAATACAATTGCTACAATTGGTTGTAGTTAACCGTTTGGTTAACTGTCTAATCTTCTATTAGGAGTATGTTATATTGTGCAATGTGGTGCTCACTTAATGTTTGGTTCATTTGTTGTGGTGTTTAGTTAACTGCTTGGTTCAATGTTATATTGTGCAATGTGGTGCTCAGTTAATGTTTGGTTCATTTGTTGTGGTGGTTAGTTAACTGCTTGGTTACATTCTGCAATGCGATGTCCAATTGTCGTGGGTATAATTTTGTATTGTTGTGCATGTGAGGAATAAATCGAATTTGCCTGCACTTAATACATGAGAAACATATACAAGTGCTATATTTCCTAGTTCTTAATCATGCTTGGTTTGGGTAAATGGGTTTTCCACATGGCTTGAGTTAATCTGATGAATCTGCAATGTGATTATTTTTCATCAACATATTTTATTGATAGCATGCGAACCCTTACTTAACCTGATGACTAACTACCTTATATGTGTTGCAAGGAAACAATGGGAAGCACTGAGGTTTACAATCGAGGTTAGCATGTCCATGGTCTATTGTCTAATAGCACATTATTGTGCAATTGCAGGAACCATTCTAATATTTAGGTTTTTAACAATTTGGTCTTGCACATGTAGGTCCTATTTGTCGGAGGTTTTGACCCTTTATTCGACCCTTTTTGCATATGGGGAAATGAGTTGTCCATGAATATCAGTCAAGTCAAGAAACTCAGAAAGATTGTTAGGATAAACAAATTAGCGACAAAAAACAACAAGATCTTTGTCTGCACAATGAAGAAGACATCAGTTCACTACAAGATGATACTAACTATTATACCTTGCCTTTTACTTCATTTGCCCCATTTCCAATATAGAGAAGATATTTATGCACATCCTTGTTTTCAGGCCTTTCCAAAGTAGTTCACTGATGATTACCTCTCAAACCACCTGTATGGTCAGGAGGCGAGGAAGGTATTCATACAACACCCATGGTTCAATATTGAAGTGTTCCTGAAGAGGATGAAGGATGGACAGTCAATCATCCACAGGCAATGGCCTAAAGTTACAAAGACATTCAACATCAATGAAGGCTCAATATTCGCCTTACCTTCAAAGATTTTCCGGATGAGATACATACATCTATGTACTGTCTATGATGCTAATTTGAAAGGTTATAGATGTTGCATGTGAAACTTGGTCCTGGTGTAGTTGTGTAATGGGGTAGCTGAGTCTTTGAAGCTATATGATGATGTACTCTGATGTATTTCAATTATGAAAATGAAATATATTGTGTGCTTAATATGAACTGTCAATTAGATTAATAAATGGGTTATGAATAATCGGATAATTAGCCTGCTAGTGGCGAATTAGCCTACTAATTGGGTTTTGCTATTGCAAACGGTTGTTGTAAAAATACCGTGGGCGATGACCGCAGGCAACGCACACAATTTCTAGGAAAAAACCGTGTTGGATCAATGAACAATCACACACGACTTTCTCTTGAAAACTGTTTGCGTTAGGCCACCTTGCGCAAACGTTTACCACATGAAAATTGTGTGTGATGGACAGCCTTTGTCACACAGTTTCTTCCATGGACCGTGTGTGATATATTCAATAACGCAAGAGATTTAACAGGAAAAATTGTGTGTGATGTACCTGTGAACGGAAACGTTTTCCTTCGAGCGACTGTGTGGAATGTACATACGAACGGAAACGTTTAGCGGGGACTGAATGTGTGGGATGTACTTGCGACCGGAAACAATTTCGCCGTATAATTGTATTTTTTAGCTCTCTTTATGCGTATTTCCGTATTTGGCTCTTGATCGCACACGACCTCATTTTGCCAAATGTGTGTGCCAGGAGGGCATATACCCGATGATTTCTGGGTCGTGTGGGAAGGACCCCCCCCCCTATCGCCCACACTCACTTGGAGACGGTTCCAAATGCCATCGTGGAAAGGGGTTTTAAACCGTTTGTTTAGGATCTCGCTGTACTAGTGATTGGTGAATCGCTATGATTGGTTTAATTTTCTTATGGTTATGTTGTTGTCCTTTGGTGCCCATCATATGAGTGGGCGTGTGGATCACACCATAGGATTAGTTGTATGTTGATAGGACTATGCATTGGAGGGCAAGGGTGACAGAAGCTTCTTCCTACAATAGAAATTGATGCATACGGGATTGAAGGGGGACCAATATATATCTTAATGCTATGGTTGGGTTTTACTTTAATCAACGTTAGTAGTAGTTGATGCTTGCTAATAGTTCCAATCATAAGTGCATAGAATTCCAAGTAAGGGACGACATGCTAGGAGTGGCCTCTCCCACATAAAAACTTGCTATCAGTCTAGTAACGTAGTTGATTGCTTATGGACAATTCCACAAATCCTACCACTACTAATCCACACTCGCTATACTAATTTAATTATACTCTAATTAGAACAGCACCTACTTTTTATTTTCACGTTCTTTATTTTCTTGCAAACCTGTCCTACCACACCTACACGGTACTTCTATCTTTATTCTTGTTCTAGGTAGAGCAAACGTTAAGTGTGTGTAGAGTTGTATCGGTGGTCAATAGAACTTGATGGAATATTTGTTCTACCTTTAGCTCCTCGTTGAGTTTGACACTCTTATTTATCAAGGCCTTTTTCTGGCGCTGTCACTGGGGAGCAATAGTGTGGGGTGAATATTCTCGTGTGTGCTTGTTTGCTTTATCACTAAGTAGTTTTTATTTTCTGTTCTAAGTTGTTTTATACCTTTAGTTATGGATATGGAACACGAAATACCAAAAATAATAGGTGTACTTGCTACTCATGGAGATGGGGAACCTCCTAAAACCCTCGATGCGCGTTATGTGAAAAATATTAAACACTACTTTTTAATCCTGAGAAAACCCATTCAACTTGATAATGGGAGACACGTTGGATCAACGTGAATACTTTAGGGATTATCTCTTGACTAAAAAAGGGAAACTTTTATGGGATCAAATTCAGATGTTGCATCGATATGCTTGGGATTTATGCTTGAGATATGATCATACTTGTTACTCTAGGATGAAGGCTCCACACCTTCCCTTTTCATGCAAATTTAACGATAATGAAACCTTAGCTTCTTATGCTAATGGTAGATATGATTACTATGATGTGGAACAAATAGAAGAATTTGTTGCTTTTAAGGGTGCTTATGAAAATGAATCCTTGTTTGAAAAGTATGAAAATTATGATGATGTTGTTTACACACCTGGAAATTTTGCTATACTTCAATATTGTTATGTGAATTATGAATATAATGCCGATATTGATGAGTTTATTGAGAAAGTCTCCGCTGTCCAAGAAGAGACTAATATTTTGCAGGAATCTATGGAAGAAGAAATTGATGAAACTGTGAGCTCATTAGATGAAAAAGATGAGGAGAGTGAAGAACAAAAGGGGGAAGAGCGGATTGATCGCACGTGCCCACCTTCTAATGAGAGTAAGTGTTCAACTCATACATTATTTAATTTCCCTTCGTTCTTACCGAAGGATGAATGCTATGATGATTGCATGATCCCTTGGATTCTTTTGAAATATCCCTTTTTGATGAACTTGATGCTTGCTATGCTTGTGGCCAAGATGCCAATATGAATAGATTTATGGAGATGAACTTGCTATAGTTCCTTATATTAAAAATGAAATTGTTTCTATTAGACCCACGCATGATAGTCCCATTATCTTTTTGAATTCTCCAAACTACACTATATCGGAGAAGTTTGCTCTTATTAAGGATTATATTGATGGGTTGCCTTCTACCATTACACATGACGATTTTTATGAATATAATATGCATGTGCTTTCTGATCCTACTTGCAATTATTATGAGAGAGGAACTACATATCCAACTCTCTATGTTTCCAACACGATAAAATTGCAAGAAACTACTTATGCTTGGCCTTTACTTGATGTGCATGAATTGTTCTTTTATGACATGCCAATGCATAGGAAGAGATTTAGACTTCGTCATTGCATGATATATGTTGCTTTGTGCTCACTACTAAATTATAAAATCTTTGTTAATTGAAATTGGCTTTGATATACCTTGGGATCCGGGTGGATCAATTACTTGAGCACTATATGCCTATCTTAACGGCTTAAAGAAAGCGCTGCCCGGGCGACAACTCGGAAGTTTTAGAGAGTCATTTTATTCTGTTGTGTGCTTTTATAAAGTTTAAAAATAAAAAAATATAGAGGGGAACCTATAACTTTTCAAAAAGAAAAGTGAAAGTGAGAAAGACGAGCACCGTTGAAGTGGGGGACGTCCTTGAACTTTGTTCATGCCCATGGAAACTTTGTGAATCTTTATTATAGAAAAATTTCAAAAAAAGTAATTATCCCCTTGTACAAATCCATTTTATTATAAAAATAATGTGCCAAGATTTTCCTTTAGGATGATTAGATTGCTTGTTGGTATGTGCGGTGCAAAAACAGAAACTTTGGCTGTAGTGCGTGATTTTACATTTTTTACTGAAATGTCAAGAGTTTTTGAAATTTTTACACAGTAATGCTATGCAAATTTTTATTTTATTCCTAATTTTTCAGAATTTTTGGAGTTACAGAAGTATGGTCAATGTCTAGATTGCTACAGACTGTCTTGTTTTTGACATATTCTGATTTTTGATGCATTGTTTTGCTTGTTTTGATGAAACTATCGATTTTATCGGTGGTATAAGCCATGGAGAAGTTATAATACAATAGGTATAATGCAAAAAAAAGTATGAATAGGTCTGCAATGGTACTTAAAGTAGTGATTTGCTTTATTATACTAACGATCTCACCAGTTTTGTGTTAAGTTTTGTGTGGATGAAGTGTTCAAAGATCGAGGAGGTCTCTATATGAGGAGAAGGAGGAGATGCAAGAGTTCAAGCTTGGGGATGACCAAGGCAGCCCAAGTAAATATCCAAGGGGACTCAAGCGTCTAAGCTTGGGGATGCCCTGGAAGGCATCCCATCTTTCTTCAACAAGTATCGGTATGTTTTCGTTTTCGTTTCGTTCATGTGATATGTGTAAATCTTGGAGCGTCTGTTGTGTTCAGTTTTCACTTTTGTTTTATGCACCATGCTGGTATGAGATAGTCCATGGTTGATTTATAGAATGCTCATTGTACTTCACTTAATTATATCATTTGAGTATGGCTTTATAGAATGCTTCATGTGCTTCACTTATATCATTTGAAGTTTGGATTGCCTATTTCTCTTCACATAGAAAAGCGTTATTCGTAGAATGCTCTTTTGCTTCATTTATATTTATTAGAGCATGGTCTTTTATAGAAAGAATTGAACTCTCTTGTTTCACTTATATCTATTTAGAGAGTCAACAGGAATTGATCATTTGCATAGTTAGTCATAAAATCCTACATAAAACTTATGGATCACTGAATATGATATGTTTGATTCCTTGCAATAGTTTTGCAATATAGAGATGATAATATGTGGGAGGTACTAGTAAATGGTTGTGGTTAGTAGGAATATTGGTGTTAAGGTTTGTGATTCCCGAAGGATGCACGTATAGTCTCTCGTTATGCTATGAAACTGGAGCATGATTTATTATTGATTGTCTTCCTTATGAGTGGCGGTCGGGGACAAGCGATGGTCTTTTCCTACCAATCTATCCCCCTAGGGGCATGCGTAGTAGTACTTTGCTTCGAGGGCTAATAAACTTTTGCAATAAGTATATGAGTTCTTTATGACTAATGTGAGTCCATGGATGATACGCACTACCTTTCCGCAATTTACTAGCCTCTACAGTACCATGCATTTCCCTTTCTCACCTCGAGACATGGTGCAAACTTCGCCGGTGCATCCAAACCCCGTGATATGATACGCTCTATCACACATAAGCCTTATTGTATCTTGCTCAAAACAGCCACCATACCTACCTATTATGGCATTTCCATAGCCATTCCGAGATATATTGCCATGCAACTTCCACCGCTTCCGTTTTGATGACTTGAGCATTCATTGTCATATTGCTTTGCATGATCGTAATATAGCTAGCATGATATTTTCATGGCTTGTCCGTTTCTTTTGATATCTCTACTACGCTAGACCATTACACATCCTGGTACACTACCAGAGGCATTCATATATAGTCATACTTTGTTCTAGGTATCGAGTTGTAATATTGAGTTGTAAGTAAATAGAAGTGTGATGATCATCATTATTCATTATTAGAGAATGTCCCAGTGTGGAAAGGATGATGGAGACTATGATTCCCCCACAAGTCGGGATGAGACTTCGGACAAAATATATAAAAATGAAAAAAAATGAAAAAATGAGATAAAAAGAGAGAAGGGGGCATGCTAGTTCCACACTTGTGCTTCAAAGTAGCACTTTGTTTTTCATATAGAGAGTCTCCTATGTTGTCACTTTCATATACTAGTGGGATTTTTTCATTATGGAGTTAGATGCACATCCCACTTAGTTTCCATGTTGAACTTTCATACACTTATAGCTCTTAGTGCATCTATTTCATGGCAATCCCTACTCCTCGCATTGATATCAATTGATGGGCATCTCCATAGCCGGTTGATTAGCCGCGTCTATGTGAGACTTTCTTAACTTTTTGTCTTCTCAATATTTACCCCTATCATCATACTCTATTCCACCCATAGTGCTTTGTCCATGGCTTGTGCTCATGTATTGCGTGAGGGTTGAAAATGCTGAAGCGCGTTAAAAGGTATGAACCAATTGCTTGGCTTGTCATTGGGGTTGTGCATGATAAATACTTTGTTTTAAGAAGATGGAGCATGACAGGACTATATGATTTTGTAGGGATAGCGTTCTTTAGCATTGATATTTTGAAAGACATGATTGTTTGCTGGGATGCCTGAGTATTAATGTCTTTATGTCAAATTACAGACTATTGGTTTGAATCACTCGTGTTTTAATAGTCATGCCATGATTAGATATATGATCAATATTATGTTAGGTAACATTCCACATCAAAAAATATATTTTTTAATCATTTACCTACTTGAGGACGAGCAGGAATTAAGCTTGGGGATGCTGATACATCTTCATCGTATCTATAATTTTTTATTGTTTCATGCCAATATTATACAACTTTCACATACTTTTGGCAACAATTTATATGATTTATTGGACTAACATATTGATCCAGTACCCAGTGCCAGTTCCTGTTTGTTGCATGTTTTTTGTTTCACGGAATATCCATATCAAACGAAGTCTAAATGCAACAAAAAGTTATGGAGAATTTTTTTTGGAATATATGTGATTTTTGGGAGGTGGAATCAACGCAAAAGGAGGCCCACAGCCCCCACAGTACACCAGTGCATGGCCCAGGGCACAGGCGCATGGTGGTGGATTGTGGTCACCTCATGAGGAGGATGCTGCTCTACTTCGGGCTCAAGGAAGCTTATATCCGGAAAATAAATCATGTTAAAATCTCAGTGCAATCGGAGTTACGGATCTCCGGGAATATAAGAAACGATTTTCGGCCAGAAAACAGGAACGTGAAATAGAAGATAACAGAGAGGGAGATCCAATCTCGGAGGGGCTCCTGCCCCTGGCCGCCATGGTGGCCATGGCCTAGAGGGGGAACTCTCCTCCCATCTAGGGGGGGGCAAGGAAGAAGAAGAATGAGGCGGTCTCTCTCCCCCTCTCTCCCGGTGGCGCCGGAACGCTGTCGGGGCAATCATCGTGTGACGGCGATCTACTCCAAAAACTCCGTCATCTTCACCAACATCTTCTTCACCTTCCCCCATCTATTAACAGCGGTCCACACTGTCGCAACCCGTTGTACCCTCTACTTGAACATGGTGCTTTATGCTTCATATTATCATCCAATGGTATGTTGCCACCATATGATGCTTGAGTAGATTTTTGTTGTCCTACAGGTAGTTGGTGAATTGCTATGATTGGTTTAATTTGCTTGTGGTCATGTTGTTGTCCTTTGGTGCCCATCATATGAGCGCGTGTGTGGATCACACCATACGGTTAGTTGTATGTTGATAGGACTATGCATTGGAGGGCAAGGGTGACAGAAGCTTCTTCTACCATAGAAATTGATGCATACGGGATTGAAGGGGGACCAATATATATCTTAATGCTATGGTTGGGTTTTACCTTAATGAACGTTAGTAGTTGCGGATGCTTGCTAATAGTTCCAATCATAAGTGCATAGAATTGCAATTAAGGGACGACATGCTAGCAATGGCCTCTCCCACATAAAAACTTGCTATCGGTCTAGTAACGTAGTCAATTGCTTATGGACAATTCCGCAAATTCTACCACTACTAATCCACACTCGCTATACTAATTTAATTGTACTCTAATTAGAACAGCACCTACTTTTTATTTTCACGTCATTTATTTTCTTGCAAACCTATCCTACCACACCTACAAGGTACTTCTAGTTTTATTCTTGTTCTAGGTAAAGCAAACGTTAAGTGTGCGTAGAGTTGTATGGTGATCGATAGAACTTGAGGGAATATTTATTCTACCTTTAGCTCCTCGAAAACAACCTCTCCACTTCGTCCTCGAGTAAGAAGGTTGACTACCAAAGCTTACTGCTACCAACTCTTAAATATAACATTGAACGGAACCCCAATAGTGATGTCCATGTTCATCACGCGAGCATGCAAAAGTTAACCAGCAAGGGAGTGGTACATGCTATCCCTTTAATTTCATTGCCATGGAGGTTGAGAAAGAGGATAATACTTTTGTGGAGCCCAAATTCCCATTGCGGAAAGTTTAGAGAGAATGCCAAAATTATGTGAGTAACAAAGCAATGACCACCATAGAAAAAATAAATTATGCTTTGCCGATTGCTTCCAAAATAGCAACCCAAGACATAACATGCACAATAGCAAGATAGTATGTCTGTGTTGGTCAATCGCTCAACTACCTATGCAGCACTTAGCGCAAGCCTATGCCTTGCACTTAAGGGGAAAATAGAAAACAATTGGGGTTTTAAGAAGTCGAAAACATAGAAAGTCTTGCATCAATGCATGTGGACATTATGCAATGGAGAAGTCCTTATGATCGATGTCAATCTGAGGAGTAGGCATTGCCATGCTACCAGGATGCACACATTGCCTTTTTAAATACACCCACTATGTTTATTAGGCCGACCCAAATAGTTAGGAGCCATATAGATTTTGGACCAACAAGAGTTTGGGAGATAGATCCGGTAGATCCCTAAGTAGGGTGTCCTAGCTAGGCGATTGCGCTGGATGGTAACAAGGTGCAAGGATCTATGCAGGTTTGGGCTCAAACAGTGGAGATAATACCCTACTCCTGCTCTTATATATTGCGTTGGGGTGTGTACAAGGTACAGATGAATACCAAGGGATTGTATCTTGTCCATCGATGTGCCAGGCCCCAGCTTATATAGCATACCGCGGGTCCTAGGGTTACAGCTCCTAGTCGGCTACGTCGGTGGAGGTAGAGTCCTCCATGGCTTCGGAATATTCGGCTTGTACGTCAAGTCTTCTGGGGTCATTCGTATAATCTACCATGGGCCGCGGGCCACCCAACGTGGCCCAGGACGGAACCAACCCAGGGGTCCTCAACCCGGCCCACCAGATCGGGAACAAATATGGTGAGAGACCCCTGGGGGTGAATATTACTACAATGAAGTTCACAATCCTACTACAATAAAGTTTTAGTCCTTGCATAAGACGCATCATAACATTTTAGTAGATTGGTTTGCACCATCAAATTAATCTGCCTTGCCATCTCACTTTCCCAGTGCCATTGCTAACATAAGAAGGTGAACACTGAATCAACTGGGGGATGAATCTTGTGCTACATCGTATGTTGTTGACTGTTGGCTTTTTTGCCCATCCTGGTTGAAAACACTGGTCTCAGAGATATTTTCGAAGCAAGAGGCTCAAAAACAACTATTTCTCCAAGCGCAACTTCATTTGCTTGCACGAATTCCCTCCACTTGGTGCCCCGCATAACTATCTTGACATTTTCCTTCTCTAACAAGAGGGTGTATGTTCAACCATCCTTGCAATCAGTTAACCCATAACGTCTCGCGAACCTATAGCAAGCAAGGAGAATCAAGCCTATTGCTTGCAATGAGAAGATTATAGAAGAAATTCGTGTGCCAGTGACACCTGGGGGTGCACGCGAGTGGGGGCGATAGCCCCCTGCCCCGGTATGGATACCACGGGAATGCTCTCTTCTTTCATGGCTATGGACTGGCGGTGAATGTGAACGTTGGCGGCTTCCGCCTCGGTTTATCGTTGTGCGCTTGTAATGACATGTGACCCGAAAGTTAGTGATTGCAAGGAGAGGCTTGAGGCAGAAGCTTCAAGGACATCCCCCATGAATGCTCAGGATAAAAAAAGTTGTATGTGCTTTTTTGTTAATTGCCAAAGGTGTTACTACCCACGGTTTATTGGCATTACTAATTGTCAACCCGTGCATTCGCTAGGGCTAGCATATTTATTATAGAGACCAAAATAAACTTCTACCAAGGCACAACATGATTATGGCTGTACCTATTTATGTGAGTGCCCACGGTAATGGATTTAGATGTATTGAAAGTAGAAAATGGCTATCTTATCTATAATACCTAAATAGTTCATCCTCACTACCTTATTTCTCTTGACATGTAAGCTATCCACATCACCAATCAACATGCAACCATTCATCTCTCTCCACCTCAGCAGTCTAGCCACATCATCAATCCCAACCCCGCCCACCGCATGTTAACTCTCGCTATTGACTCGATTTCTTCTCACTGGGCTGCACGAAGCCGTTTCTCATCAGAAGGAATTCTAATGGGATGTACGCCCGTATGGACGTTTGAAGCCCATGGAAGGAAATTTAATAGGCGGTGTTGCTTACTTCTCTCGCCCGGTTTGTGGAGTCACGTCATCCAGCAGGTCATTAATTGTTATTCTCCCATTCTCTTGGTCTCTTTCCCGAAGCGTCGTCGTCTCCTCATCTCTTTCAATATTCCCCCTTTCTCTTGGTCTCTTGGCCTTCTTCTCCTACTCACCGCCCCCACTGCCACCTCGACCCAGCGCCTTCTGCGTCGCTGCCAAACAAGGTCACACTAGCGAGCCCCTCTTTTCAATGGATTGTTTCTGTTGTGGAACTTTAGGGTCCAGTGTGTTATCGATTCTATTTGAGGCTTTGAGCCCAGCTGTCTTCTCCTTGGGTAAATCGGTCAGTTTGAATCCTAGATGACATTTTCAGTTGTTTGGTCTTTTGGATTTTGCAGTTCGATTGATTGAACTATACATATGCCCGAATATGTTGATTCACAAGAGATGTGGTTATACGAGTGTCCAGTGATAACAGTGGTAGTACTAATCAAAAGGGAATGAAAAACAATGATGTATATGATGCGATTAAGACCCTTAACATTCTCTACATTTTTTTTAAATAAACTACGTCAATGCAATGTGTCGCCGGTGCCACTATATATGTAGTAGATTCTTTTTTACCAAGTGTTACTATATGGGGTGATTTAGATTTATTAATTTTTTAGCTGGAGTGATTTAGGTCTTGACATTATTCATTTTATATGGCCATTTGACTATGTTCACAAGGAGACCATGCAAGACAATGTAGGAAGCCTCATCTCATAGGCTTTCCAATGGCTTTCCTTTCATTTGTGTAAATCATCATGCCCATGTCGCGTGACAAATACAAAATCCATTGCATGCAAATTAAATTTATCATATACTCCAATTGATTCCAAATATTTTTTACAATAAAATACCGCAGCAACGCGCGGGGTATCATCTAGTTATTTTCAATATCGGGGCTTATGGCATGAAACACCTAAATTTAGTGTATAATTTGAAGTTTGGAAAGGAATTAATGCTATGGACACGGATTAGGAGCTCCCGGGGTGATACGCACCCTGTATAAATAGTAAAATCAAAAAAATACTAGGGAAAAAAGCTGAAATTTTGAGGTATCAAATATGGCTGGGCGTTCTACTCCCATGTGAAGTTTCATGAAGAAATGACATTCGTGGTATTCTCAGCAAAAAGGACAAAAATATTGATTATACAAAAAAGGGATAATTGGTTTTACGCCCCTATTTGGGTCACACTCGGCAGGTTTACCTCTTGTTTCTGAAAACACTTGTTCCCGCCCAAACCATTTTGCTCGTCTTATACTTTTACCCTTTGACTGTCACTTTGAAAACTTCATAACAAATTCATACTAACTCCGAAAAATGCAAATAAGATATCAAAATGTTCAGAAAAACATCACATGTATGTGCATGTCATTTGCATTCATGACAAATATGTTGGAAAGTCTCCATCTCAGTTTGAGCTCATATGATCTCAACATGAGCAGTAAAATATGAAAAAAAATCAAAAATTCTAATTTTTTGGTGGAAAACATTGACCAATGTTTTAAGAGCTTGCCAAGTTTCAAAACGGAATGACATTCGTGGAAGTCGTGGCAAAAAAAATCAATGCTCCAAAACAAAAGCATTTCCGAGTGCTAATTCTATTTTTTTTTCTCCATGACTTCCACGAAAGTCAGTTCTTTAATGAAACTTGGAAAGCACTCAAAATATTGGTCAGTGTTTTCCACCAATTTTCTATAGAATTTTTTCTAGTTTCTAGATTTTATTGTGCATGCTGAGATCATATGAGCTCAAACTGAGATGGGGACTTTCCAACACATTTGTCATGAATGCAAATGACATGCACATATAGATGATGTTTTTCTGAACACTTTGATATCTTATTCGTATTTTTCTGAGTTAGTATAAATTTGTTATGAAGTTTTTAAAATGACGGTCAAAGGGCAAAAGCATAAGACGAGCAAAGTGGTTTGGACGGGAATGAATGTTTTCAGAAACCAGGGTTAAACATGCTGAGTGTGACCCAACTAGGTGCATAAAACCAAATATTCCTAAAAAACGGTTTGAATGAATCATACATCGAACTGTATTTTCTTCACTAAGAATACCACGGATGTCATTTCTTGGCGAAACTTTGTATCGTGAGTAGAATGAATGACCAAGTTTGATACCCTGAAATTTTAGATTTTTTTATTTTAAAAAATTCCTAGTATTCTTTTTGATTTTACAATTCATACAAGGTGCATAGCACCCGAGAGCTCCTATGCGTTTTCAACAATTCTAATCCTTTTACTTGGCTATTTAGGTGGACCTCTTACGCTCCTTGACCGTGGCCAATTCTAGAAATCTTTAGGAAACTCTTCGCCGGATTACATATTCAACAATTAGATTTGGTTGATTCATATACAAAAAAATTGTTATATTTACATGGTCATTGTTGGATCTTATGTTCTGTGTAGTCAAATCGTAGAATATTTGTCTCTTAATATAGTAATTCTTAGTTTATTTGCACGGAGCTGTGACGTACATTTGAAGAATTTTTTTTAGATAGATATATTACATACTATTTTGATTTCGTTGCACATATTTTCAGTAGTAAGCCTATATTTGTCCCTATATAATTATTATCAAATGTGAACTAAACACACGACACTTATTTTGAGACAGTGTAAGTAACACTTAGTTTATTTGTACAGAGTAGTGACGTACATGTGAAGAAAATTTTCAGAAAGATATATTACGTACTATTTTGATTTCAATGCACATATTGTCAGTGCTAAGCCTATATCTGTGCTCATATAATTATTATTACCTAAATTATTTTGATATATGAAAACCAATTTTAATTTTGCAGTAACAATTTTATTTTCTGTAGTCAGCCACACGGTCGCGCCATGATGACTAATTCTTTTCATGAACCGTCGGGTTCGACCTTCGGTGGCGCCGACGAGCGGAGTTTCCTTATTCAGGAGCAGCTCCGGCAATTCATATCTATATCTATACCTAATACTATCTCCGTCCGGGTTTATTGGTCCCCATTGTATTTCGTGTCAAATTTTGACCATAGATTAAACTAACAAAATGTTCACGCATATCATTAAACATTATATTTTTAAAAACTATGTTCAAATACGAATCCAGTGAGATAATTTTTCTTGACATGCATTAATATTTTGTTAGTTAAATCTTTAGTCAAAATTTGACACAAACTACAAAAGGGACCTATAAACCAGGACGGAGGTAATAATAATAAAGAGGCTATTGCTTCTGTCATTATGTCAGGAAATTGCCCTAAAAGTTCCGCACAGAGGAATTCTTTGTCTGGGCCGGCTCATAAAGTAGGGACCTCCTATACTGCGCTCTGTATGCTGGGAGAAGATGTAGCACGCCCGTTTGAGCTGGCCCATGTCCAGGCGACCTGTTTTTAAATTTGGTTTTTTTAATTTTTCTATTTATTTTCCGTTTTTGTTTTTTCTACTTTGAATAATTTGGGACTTCAAAAAAGTTACGAAAATAAACAAAATGAGAATTTTGAAATAACAAGTTGGTGCATTCAAAAAATGTTTGTGATTTTTTAGAAAATGTTTACTTATCCAAAAATTGTTTGAAATTTTGAAAACAATTTTTGGGAAATCAAAAAATGTTAATGATTTAAAAAATAGTTTATTAAAAAATATTAATGAAATTGAACAAAATTTTGCCATTCAAAAATGTTCATGAATGAAAAAATATCCTAAAAATTCAAAAACTGTTTGTGACTTACAAAATAGTTTATTCATTCATAAAATGTCCCTAATTCAAAAAATTATCATGCATCTAAAAAATGTTCTTTAAATCAAGAAAAATGTTCGTGAATTTCAAAAGTTGTTCCACAATTTTCTAGATAAAATGTTTGTCGATTCAAGAAAATTGTTTAGAAAAATGTTCACAGCTTTTAAAAAAAGGTTGCAAATAGTATAAAATATCCATGAATTCAAAAAATATAATTGATTTTATAAAATGTTCAAAAATCTGTAAAAGTGTTCATGAATTTGAAAAATGTTTATGATTTCAAATATGTGCACGAGTTTAAAAAAATGTTCATGATTTCATAAAATTGAGAGTGATAGTGTATCTCGATGATGTAGCAAAATATGGTCAAGGCCATTGAAGATTATGATTGTTCTTTCTCCCGTTGCAACGCATGAGCCCTTTTGCTGGTCCATCTAATAAGGAGAAGTGTTCAAGTCCACTCTGCATCATCTAACTTTGCCTTGCGTTTGTACATACATGTGCATATCTCCCTTTTCCTTGTGCATTTATGAACAGGTCCATGGTCTCCAAATCCCTTTTGCTTTCTCTATATAAATAAAAATTGAGTAGGATGAGTTTGCATCCAGATGGAAGGTGTCTTGCAGCGATGATAGTATAGGAGCCATCAAGCAGATTGCCGGAAGGAGAGACGCACCCGTTCGTTCGTGCAAGTGACCTAAGGCGCACAACTAGGGTTTCCTGTCTCTCATTAGCGCTGTCGTCGGTTCACCTCCTCTCCTATGGTCCTAGGACCATGGAGGCGCGGTGGATCCCGGCTCTTGTCGGTAGGAGGGCTTCATTTTTAAGCGTTTTTCTAAGTTTTGTCAGGGTTTGTGCCATGATCTGAAAGATGAGGTTGTGGCGATTTTTTGAAGATGGAATAAGGTTCTTCACGCCTAACCCTCTTCCGGGCTGTGCTTCTAGCGTCGTCAGAGGGCGTGTGAAGGTGTGTTTCCGGCGAATCTTGTGAGATCCGGTCGGCGTTTGTCTTTCGGTAGATCCGCTTGGATCTAGTCTTCATTCGTCTACGTTTGTGTGTCTGCAGGTTGGATTCTTCCGATCTACATTTCTTTTTATTGGTGGCGGTTGTTGTTCTTGTGCGTTGGTCTTATAAGGCCTTAGCACGACGACTTTCCAACTGTCTACTACAACAATGCTTTTCCGGCTCCGACGAGGGAGGGATGGACGCTTTCAGCTCGCTCCAATGCTCGTAGTCGTCGCTATGTGATCTATAGACCTGGATGTAATTTTTACTTCTAGCGTTTTTCATACTACCTTGACAGTTGATTAATAGATCGAAAGCTTTCTCGAAAAGAAAACAGATTGTCGGGCAGATCCAGCTGGTACGGTCGGTGGTGTTCCGAGGGATGCATAGCACGGTTACCATATTAGTTGTATCATTAACTTATTTAAGAATCACCTATTATTTATGAAAAAAAAAACTGCATCTGTATTTCTGGGTCTATTTAAGACACATGAGTTGTAGGAATTGAGAAAATGCTCTTTGCTTCCTCTATGCTTCTGTAACTTTAGGACTTGATTTACAGCAATATTGAACTCCACATCGGTGATGCATACCTAACTCATCTTGATTTCTCAAATCAGCTGTGAGCCCTTAAGCTATCCACAGTGGAAATAACATATGTGATATCATAACATATATCTAGACAAATAAATGATGTGACAAATAATTAATAAAAAATAAGAAGCTATAAAAATAAGTATAATTTAATAAATAAATTGTTGCAAGATGCCACACATATGCTAGTACCCATTATAGAGGTAGTAATAAAGACTAATAACATTTGTATGTTACTAGTCTAAGTTACTCCCTATTATGCAGATAGAACTAGCTAAATATAATACATTACGAAAATTACATTTTGCACCTATACAAGCCCATCAACAATAATCCAGACAAAAATTAAAGATATATTTTTCATACTAGCAACATGTTTAATACTCACATGCATACAGTCATGATGACACTCAACTACCCTCTCTCTCTCTCTCTCTCAAGGTCCAGTTTCCTATTCCTTCGTTGCATGTATGCTACATACTACCTAAGAAGTTCATTCCGTCTATCTTATTTATCTCAACACGTAAGCATGTCACATCATCATACAATAATGGATTAGATAAGGCCCACCTTACATACAACCATGCATGGAACAATACCCACCACTATATGCAACCATGCATGGAAGAATATTTTTCACTTTATTATTCTACTTATGTTCAACAAATATTTTATAACCATACATAATTAAATATAATAAGGCATATCTATTTTTAGTTTTGGTTCATGTGTTATTAATCTAAATATTATATTCCATACAAACAAATTCTAAATGAAATATATTGCCTCCCACAGAATTTTTTAAAATATATTGCAACTGATTTCCACAACAACGTGCGGGGTATCATCTAGTATATACAATAGCTCTTCCTCTATCTCAACATATGCGAGGAAAAAGCGATAAAAGACACACGTCACAACACCCGGGAACAACAACCACATACATGAGAGAAAAGGGCCCACAAAACCCAGCACAAGCCTGTTGTAAAAAGGGAAAAAGGGGCATAATCCTAGACGGGCCGTCCCTCCTAGTCCATACGACGGAACAAGTGGACAACCGAGCCAGCCTGCACAAAAGACGCGCATGTCTTGAAGCCCCTGCATCCTACGGTAATGGGGTTGACTGAGACTTTGTTAACTCTCAGCTGAATGAGATTTAGCAAAGTTGATACTCCCTCCATTTCTATATACAAGGCCACAAACTCAGATTACAAGTATCGAGATAATATTTAATGTCTACTTTGCAAATTAGCTTTTCTTTTTCGTTTACTTGAATCATTAATAAATAGGATACTGCTTGTAACATGTGGGCTTTTCTCTTTTGTGTCAGAGTTTTTTTTTCCTTTGATCTAGGTGTTCTTACATGATGCAATTTTTTTGTTTTCCTACATTGTTTCTTTTTTTTTGTGGGGGATTCCTACATTGTTTCTTTAAACAAAACTTGCTTCTTTGTACTTATTATTTTGTTCAAACAATTCTTTTGTTTCTCCTTTTTCTTACATCATCTTTTGAATAGTTTGGATTGCTTACCACATGTGTCTCGTGATCGTTTCTTATTTTATTTATTTAAGACATCTTTTACAATTCCAACTGTATAAATCTTCACACATCATGCACATTAGTGAGATCAAAAGATATGCCAATAATATTATTTAGCCCTGCATGTATGATTGTAATCTAGCCAAGTCGCTTTCCCTTAAAAAACATGCGTGTACAATGACCAGCTTTTTTTTAGGAAAGTACAATGACCAGCTAGATTGGCGTTGTAGCCAGGTTCGGCGTTCGTAAAGTGCAGCTTTCTCATTTCTTTTATAATAGGCATCCACTTGCAAAGTTGTCCAAGAACAGCGCCACCGTGTAAACTGAAATAGGCCAATAGCCACTTCATGTAGCCATTGCAAACAAGAAGGCAGTGCCATTGCATCTGCATAACAATGTACTCCAGAAGAGAAAATAACAATTTCACTTATCATACAAATTCACCTTATGTGAGAACCAAGATTCAGGATGTTTCCACAGGAGGATGTTTCAGCTGACATCTCATCAGTGATCATAATAGCAGACATCAGTTCTGAAGTGTTCTTGCACACTCAATGAATCTTCGTGCCATTGTGCCTGGAATTCTTCATATAATTCAAACCATAACAATAACCATGTTTCGACAGGTTTTCGCCATCGCATTACCTTCAAGCAGTGCAGTAAGGATTCAATCGATGGTGATCACACCCAAACTGCTAGGCTATGCCAACAATGCCTCATGAATGAGTTTGTTTGCCAGATCCTTTGATAGCCAACAATGCCTCATGAATGAGTTTGTTTGCCAGATCCTTTGATAGCCCCATTACACTGTCACTAGAACCAACCTACATGATCAACGCGTTCTTCTTCACATGAGTATAAAATGGAATGAGCACCACAATAAGCAGATAAAGATAGAAACTGACCACTGCTTCGACAAACGGCAACACCAATGGATGTTCTAGCAGCAAGCCACCCGCAACCCTAAATACTACCCCCTCATCGATCTAGCAACAAAATGGAGCAAGAGGGTGTAGCTCGGTGACATAACAATAATTTCAAAACATGCCTTGTTACAAATTCAAATGAGACCATACCAGGTTCTCAATTATCTCATCTGGTATGTCATGGAAGTACACCTGCAGACATCCACAAATATTACATGTATCAAATCACACCAGGTTGCTTTTGACTATAGCAGAGTTATTGGTAGAATCTGAATGAGCTCATGCTGTACAGGTTCCTCCTGAACCAAAACACTCAAAGAAATAGAACTGCAAAGTTTTTTACTACAGATTATGATGTTCCGATTTACGCTAGCTAAGCTAACTATAGCTAGATAAACATACACCAAAGTTTGCTACATTAAGCAAAGAAACTACAATTGATATTGATCTCTGAAATCAAAAGCCAACTCCAAATATACAAATCAATAGGCACTGTGACATTGTGAGGATATCCTTCACATGCTTAGATGTTCATCTTATACGAAAGAAGTCGATCGGTTGGACTTCAATCACACATTAAAATGGGATCACCAATATTCCAACAGGAAGTAATTTGATGGGTTGGTTAGAAGAGTGCTCTACCTCAGCTTTGTCTAAACTGCCAAGCTTCTTGCCAGTTGTAAGATTAGTTACCACCACACCACCCACAGTTGACACATGCCCACCAGAATAACCTGGTAAAGATAATGGTTCAACTACTAAATACATATACACACGGGGCAATCAGATACAATGTGCCTGGATGAAGGGGATTGGACAACCTTTCAGGAATTGGCGTGCTTCTTCCTTGCTGCTTGGCTTTTCTCTAATAATCCCTTCATGGACAACCACCTAAAAGTCAACTATCATTCAGTATGTAATAATGCAAAGAGTGACAATCTAGTAAAACCACAGATGAGGTACATATGTTCAACCACACAATCCTAAACCCCGTAAAAGAAAGAAAACATCCCTAAGAGAATGTGAACACATGAACTAGTTAGATTATGCATCATTACCATTAAACTTTACACTGCTGAATAACACACCTATCAATAGATTATTTCTTCACTAGCCAAATGCTCCATTATGAATAAAAAAGTATAAAAGATCATGCTGAGACATTATTGCCAGCTTAGCTCAGTCTGCCTCTCTGGTATGCGCATCCGTGTTCCATGTAGGCTGCTGAGACACCTATGGGTTATGCTCTGCATAATCCCCATCTCATATCGCAAGAACTTTCCCAAGACATGGTCAAGTAAATCTCGCCTCACCAATTTCATTTATGAGATAGTCAAGTTAAATTATTTAGATTGCTTCCTCCAAGCTGAGAACTTATCCATCAGTGGAGTTCAACAATCAAGAGGGCAAAGTACAATCTAATTCAATCTTGAGTAGCAACCAAATTTCAATTTAAACTAATGAGATATGAATCTAGCCAAAACAGTATGTAATCAAATAAAAAAAATAATGCATAAATGAACTTGTCATGTTGTCCCAAGCCTAGGATACAGCAAATTTAGGTCAGTGAAAGTTGATTGGTGTCAAGTACATAAGTACATGTGTTGTTTAACTAGCAGCATTCCCCCAAAAAGAGGAAGAAAAATTGATGAACCAGATCGAAGGGAGCAGAAGAAATACAATGAAGAGACCGCATTTCATCAGATCTAACACATATCATAATTCTCTAAACTGACGATTATTACACGAAGGACTTTTCCCTACTAAATTATGCCTTAAATAGCATTAAAGATGACAGGTCTTAATTTTTAAAAAACTTTATGAACTGAGAATTATATATCTAAAACTGAAAAGAAGTATTGAGTACACCATTTGCATTTGGTGATATCACACTAGCGCATACGTATGCATATGGAATGACCATCCTCGTGCTACCAGAAGTAGCCAACGCTAAAGTAGAATCCATGGAACTTCAAGTCATGTAAAGAACAAAGAGAAGCCACAATGTGGCATAGACATAATTACAGCATATTTATGTATTACAGATATACCATTCAAGTTCTGTCTAAACCAGTAGCACATAGGCAATTGACACATACTATGTCAGAGGTGATCAGGAGTGTTGGTTGGTCGCCTTCCTTCCGGTAATCAGAAATGTTCATTCTAGATATGATAGCATCAGCCTGAAATATGCATAAAATGGTTAATTCCAGTAAGGAAAGAAACTGTCAGAACATAAACAACATTTATGCAGAAGATCAATGCTTGCTCTTGATATTTATGACTAGCAATCCAGCATTTCCTTTTCTTTTTGAGATTAAAATGTAGCAGTGCCGGCCCATAGGCCGGGGCACTCACTCTGGGCCCGCGAGAGGCAGGGGCCTCGGCCCAGGTAATACTTTTATAGTAGTACCAGTATAGTCCTGCCATAGGCCCAAGAAAGTGATCTTCTGTGGAGCTACATTGCTTCCTTACTATCATGAATTCATGATGTAGTTCTCTTGATCGATAAACAGTTTGAGTGTCAAATTTAGAGTTCAAAGATCATCGATCTATGCTACGTAGTGGATATTTACTTTACCGAAAAAGGGTTTCCCCCCGCTTTGTATACAAAGCAACCAACCGAACCATACAGGGATAGGTGCTGGGGCGGAAGCAGCACAGTCACGCCCAAAAGAAATGACAGAGAAAGAGCAAAAGAAACAAATGCCGACCACGGCGGATCAACAAAAACGAAGAAGCCTCGCGAACGCTGCGCCCACCGGGATCTTCCACTAGGCTCCAAGACTCTGAAGCGCCGGCACCTATCAACACCTTCAAGAAGGATCGCGACGGTGACGACGCTGCTGCCAAGGGTTTCCTCCGGTACACGACAAGGCGAAAGGAAGGTAGCTAGCCCCGCCCTCCGGAAGGTCAGGTGGCACCCACAGGCGCCACCGCGCCGGTGTCGGCCACGCCGACAGGGGTTTCCCCCGATCCCAACCCACACCTCGGGCGCTCCGGATCCAGCCACCAAACCAACCATCACCCTGCGTCAACGCGGTCATGAGGCCCCCACGCCGTCTCACCACGGCACCGCGAAGTGAGGACAGCGCGGCGAAGAATCAGAGCCGGGACTAGGGCATCAGCACCATCGGCACGCGGGAGGGCCCCACCTCCACCGTCCGCGACGGTAGCTGTCCGGACGCAATAGCAGGAGCACACCAGGCCCGTGGGCCCACATGCCTGGCCGAGCCCTCGTGGGCCCGTAAAGCTCCCGCCCTCGCGCTGCTGCCGGCACGCCATCGGCGCCGACGCCCCAAATCCGAGCCGCTCCTCCTCACCGCGCCGCAGACAACGAGGCCACGCCGGGGCCCGACCCGCTAGGACCCAGATGGGGCCCGCCGGGCCCAGATCTGGGCGAGTCGCGACGTCGACCACCCGGCACCACCACGTCGCCCGCCGCCAAGGAGCGGCGCCAACACCACGCCGCCCGGCCGCCTTGGCCGCTGCCGCAGCCAAGCCGGGTGCACCGCCACCGCCTCCTTGCCGGGAAGAGCACGCGTATGAGGCAGAAGGCCCGCCGCGCTGTACCGCCCGGGCGGCCAGCTGGCGACAGCCGGGGCGGCGGGGAGACGGAGGAGGGTCCCAGTGAGGAGCTCGAGCTCCACCCCGGCCACCTCCCGGGGAGGCGGCCGAGGTGGATCTGGACAGAGAAGGGGGAGGGAGGAAGGGGACGGAGGCGGGGTGCGTGGCCGGCGGCCGGCGGCGGCGGGAGGGCCGGCGGCGGCGGGAGGGAAAGGGGCGGAACCCTAGCGGGCTAGTCGCGGGAGGAGCAGGATATTTACTTTTGCTTTTGAAATGCAAATTTTTTTAAGCTTTTGTGTGACAACAGGGCCCCTTGGTGTCGTCTTGCCCCTGGGCCCGGCATATTTGTCGGCTGGCCCTGAAAGGTAGATAGATGGATACGAACAGACCACCAGGAACGTACACATGTGCAACCCATCAGAAATTCACCAATTATTTTTATTTCTATTTATACTCCAATGATAAGTGTATAACTAAATTAAAATTAAAACTGACAATAATACAACTCTAGGATGATCTGCATATCTCATTGAAGCTACCATGGTTTCTTTAGTTAAGTACTGTGGCCCAATAAGCTTATCCAGATATTGTAGCAACAGAAACTCCTCACGTTCTCCTGAAAGCGAAACATGCACTAAAGTTTGAGTCAGCAATGCATCTTTTTAAAGAACGCGCAATGCAATTGCTACTGAACCATACAAGCTATCACAATGGAAACTAATCTAAAGCCACTCCCATGCTAAGAATGAAACTGAGACACAACAGGAACTAGAAACCATTTTTGTTACGAATCTCTATACTTAAAACATATGCAAGGTTTCCTCTCCCGTCGCAGAGTGTGTTTCTGTTATGACCGGCATAGGCGCCGTCCTTGCGACGGGAGCAGCGGCGACGAAGGCAGGAGGCGGCTAGGGTTTAGGCCTCCCAGCTCCCTAATGGAAGCCGAGCAAATATTGATTGCTTCTTGCCTGATTAGATTGATACATCTCCTCTCCTTATATAGAGAGGCTTACTTGACTCCTAAGCAAACGATCCTAATGCGATAAGATAATTGGGCTAAGCCCCTAATTAAGATACTTGGGCCATAACCCACTGGGCTAAGCCCCTATGCCGGTCATAACACTTCTCCCTTTGCACAAACAGCTCGTCCTCGAGCTGTAAGGTGAGGAAGCGCTCTTGAACTCCTCGAGGTGATCAACCAGCGTCAAACACCTTCATGACAGCTGAGGCGGCAAGGTCGGCGGCGACGGGCGTCCTCCGGAATGTAGTCTGCAACCTCCGTAGAAGAGTCGCGGGCAGGCGTGGCCGGGCGTGTAGGGCTCGTCGCGGTTGAAGCACAACCCTTGGCGGCGACGCCGAGTAGCTTCGGCCGAGGTGAGCCGGGCAGGCGCGCCGCAATTGCGGCGAGGTGCCGCGGAAGTTCGAGCGAGCCGACCTGGCGGGATCTGGCCAGGGAAGCGACCCAGTGGCCCGGGACGGAGACTCCTGCTGGATGGCCACCGCGCAGCGCTCGAACGCGCGGGCGTAGTACATGGCCGTCTGGATATCCTGGGGTCCCCGAAGCTCCACGTCCACGCGGATGTGATCCGGATGTCCACCGACAAAGAGGTCGGTCCGCTGCTGCGCCGCCACGCCCGACGCGTGGCATGCCAGGGCCTGGAAACGGTCGGCGAAGTCCTAAACCGTGGAGGTGAAGGGAAGGCGGCCTAGCTCCCCCAGGCGGCTCCCGCGGATCGGGGGCCCAAAACGAAGGAGGCAGAGCTCGCGGAAGCGCTCCCAAGGGGGCATGCTGCCCTCGTCACCCGCCGAGGCGTAGTACCAGTCTGCGTGCGCTGAGGTGGTAAGAGGCGAGCCAAAGCGCCGAGGCGAGGGTGCGCCGCCTGCGAAGAACTGGTCGCACCGGTTGAGCCGATTGAGGTCCTCCGTGCCATCATAGGTGGCGAAGTCGATCTTAGCGAACCATGGCGGTGTCTGCAGGTCGGGCGCCGTGTCGGCCGCTTGGAGGTGCGGAACAGCGGCCAGGTGGCGCTGGTCGGAGTACTCAGTGGCGACCAGCGAGCTGGATGGCCCACCGAATCATGAGCGGTCGGCTGCCCGAGCCGTGGTGTAGACCGGCGATGGCGAAGACCAACCGCCCAAAATTTGGTAGTGGCGGCAGGAGGCAAACCGGACTGATGTATCGGAAGGCCGTCCGTGAGGACGCCCAATTTGGCGGTGGCGCCGGTGGTTCTGGCGTCGGTTGTGGAGGTGGTAGGTGCGTCGGTCGCCCATGAGGAAAAGCGGCTGCAGATGCGAAGAACGCGGTGGCGGCGGCGGCGAATGCCTGAAGGCAGCGGCGGAGTGGTCCCTTGGGTGCCCGCTGGAACAGCGGCAGCGGCAACCGGTCTGAGCAGCGCGTCTGGGCAGCCAAACAGCGTGGAAACCCGCTGGAACAGCGGCTGCCAGCTGTAAGCGGCAGCATACTGGGGCAACCCGCAGCGGCCTGAACCCGCACTGGAACAACGGCTGCCAGCTGTAAGCGGCGTGCCACAGGGCAACCGCAGCGGCGGTGGCCGTAAGCGGCGATCAGCGCAGCAGCGGAGTCGTCTGGCCCGGCCATGTCTGATTAATCTTGGTTCGAAGGAGTCCACAGGCGGCCGTCACGAGATCCCGCAAGGTATTGGTGACTGTTCGGCGTGAAGACGGCGGTCGTTGGCGGCGGAAGTGATGGAGGCGGCGGCGGTGAAACCCGTGGTGGTGGCCGGGCCCGGCAATGGGAACCCGGCGGTTGTCATCGGGGCGGACGACATCGGGGCGGTGGTCATCGGCGCGGAGGTGACGACGGGCAGCGGCGGCGATGGCGCTGAAGAAGACATGATCGAACCCAAATCTCTGGATACCAAATTGGTAGGAGCTAGGGCCCTACCAGATCTAGGGCGTAGGTTGTAGGGAAAGGAGGGGGGAGGGCGAGGGCTGGTGCACGGCGACCGGCAGTGTGGCGCCGTCCTTGCGACAGGAGCAGCGGTGGCGAAGGCAGGAGGCGGCTAGGGTTTAGGTCTCCCGGCTCCCTAAGGGAAGCCGAGCAAATATTGATTGCTTCTTGCCTGATTAGATTGATACATCTCCTCTCCTTATATAGAGAGGTTTACTTGACTCCTAAGCAAACGATCCTAATGCGATAAGATAATTGGGCTAAGCCCCTAATTAAGATACTTGGGCCATAACCCACTGGGCTAAGCCCCTATGCCGGTCATAACAGTTTCGCTTGTTTTGTCCGTCCCCTTCGTCTACACTCTTCCATGTTTGACCTCCCTCCCACGCCCGGTTTTCCACTTACTTTATGTTTGCCCCTATAATTGCGCCACAAACCCTATCTCCTTCCCTGCTTCGCACGCCCACCCAGCCTCTCTCGCCTGGACATTGCCGCCTACCTCACGCGCCCGGGAGTCGCTGCCCCATGCATCGTGCAAGATGCCAGCGCTCTCGTCTGCCTCCACTAGCGCACGCCGATCTGTGACACCCACGGCGGCCGCTCATGCTTTGTGCTCAGCGGCGGCAACCGCCGCGCCCCGCTGCCACCTGACAGAGCTCCCATAAAAGGTTGCCGTACGCCGGCCGACATTCTCCAGATCCTCTCTGTCTAGGTGCAGTCATTGCTGATTTTTTAGATTATATTCTCTTTGGAATAGTTGATTGACATACTAATACTCTCATGGAGTGCATGCAGAATTGTTAGTTGCGGGTATTGGGAGATGTGGTTGCTTGTGTGCGAGAAATTGGCAGAATGAGTTGTCTGCTGTTGCGCCTGTTGCTTTTTGTTGATTTCTGCGAGATGCCCGGCCCATTCAGTTTTTGGAGTTTGCCCCCATCTAGATGGCATTGCATGTAAGATCAGAATGAGCATGCACCCTTGCGGATACTATGTTTATTCATGTATGCTTACTGCTGTTTTTTAAGCATATGTACTTTGACATGGTTTGCCTGCACTATAAGAGGATCAGTTGATTATTACTCCCATGGTTAGGCGATCAATGCCATCATATTGATTGGAGATGACTGATATCACTTGGATTAAGAAATAGCATAGCAGCATGATCTGGCAGAGGTTGGCACTGAAAATTGGATATGTTTTATTGTATATATTGCTTTTGATTGAATGCTATAATTGAATTGCTATCCATTTTCTCATGGCACACTTTATGGAGTTTGAGATATTTGCTCTAGTTAAAATTGTGCGCATTCATAGTGTTTGCCCAAGGGCCTCCATGTTAACCTGCGTAACATGCACATGCTTGGCATTGAGTTTGAGATATCTGTTGAAGTTCAAATTGGCATGCTTGTTATGCTAGACCACACCTATGACTGTCAAAGGAGGCTCACTTGGAACTGATTGTCGCTAAAGAGAGCATGAAGGCGTTCTTTTTTAATTGAACTATGGATAACTTAGGTGCATTTAACTGTTGGAAAAAGCATAGCCATTTGAAAATAAGGGAGCCCTTTGTGAAGAAAAATTGCTCAGTGACGGTCATGTTGACTTTGCGTTCTTGTTAGAAGAGGGCCCCGTGAAAGGGCTCACCGCCGCATCAGTCAGGTTGGCAGCCTAGACGGCGTGGTGGCGGACAAGTGTCAGCACCACAGTGGGGGTACAACCCGCGTCAAGGTGGTAGTCTGCCCGGTGATAGCAGTATGTGTGAGATCAGCTAAGCCGGGTGCAAGCTCCATTGCACCGCGCGAGCCAGCAGCGCTGTCGCCATGTTCCGGCTCAACAAGCACAGGAGCTCGGAGGAGGCCGTCGTGGAGCTGTTGTCACCTCGGCAGACAACAAAGCCCATACAGAATGACAATGGCGAGGCGACCTGGTAGTGTGGAGGAGCAGGACCACGGGGAGGTCTCAATTTAAGTAGTGGAGAACTTGGTTGCTAGCATACACAAGGTTTAAAGGATCGATTAATAAAATAAGTATTTGAGTACTATGTGTTCTTTCTAGGAAATTGACACTTCGGCTTATCAATCTAGTACTATTTTCTTCGTCTTACTAGCTTGAGATTGTTTGAAAGGAAGTGTTGACTATCTAAATGGCTAAGAAGTCATGTGATCATAATAAATTACTACTTTCTTCATGTTATATGCTTACATGGGAGAATGAATTGGTTAAAGAGGACAACAAACGCCATTTTAATTTGAAGTGGTACAGTCTTGCGGAAAATCTTTTTAACAGAACTTTGAGATTTACATATATCCGACTTATGCACATAATGGCCACACACTATGGAGGAACTTTTTAATTGATGAAATGACGTATGACAGGAACTCCTGGTGATTTATGATTCATGTAAGCATTTAGGAATATTTTAGCCGCGTCATAGGAAAAATAATTTGAAAGAGAGAGTTGTGGTGAATTCAGCTATCATGATGTGAACTTGCTTCCTTTAATTGGAACTTGGCTATCATGGTGTTTACTGTCCTTCGTTCGCGGTTGCTTTGACATTGCTATGCAAAATTGATGCTTATGTATCTTAATGTGGCTCATGTTTGTAAGATCATGTATATTGTCTGGTGACCTTGGAACACCGTGGCTTTTATGGTACTCTTGTTGCATTGAAAATTGTTGACTCTAGTAGCAACGCACAGGCAATTACCTAGTAGAAAAAATTGGGGAAAGATTCTACCTTGGCCTCCGCAAGAAGCATGACTAGCTCATCTGGATCCTCCCTTCTTATGCTCCTCTCGTCGATGTCCGCGGTCTGAAACCAAGAAACCCAATCCAATCAAGGAATAGCTCCAAGAAAAATTAAGGGAAAAAGGAAAAACTATAACTGACAGACCAACCCACCATGACTTTGAACTCGAACCCCATCTCGTTGAGGATGTTCTTCCTGGCCACTGACGAAGACCCCAGGATCAACTGGGACAAATTCATTCAACACAGGTCACACACTCAGACTAGCGGTGAACCTAACGAAAGGGCTTGTTAACCGTGAGGCGAACCTTGAATGGCTGGGAGTTCGCGGTGGGGGAGGAGGATGTGGCCATTGGGGTCATGCCGGAGAGAAGGCGGGCTTCAGAGTGGCGGCGCGGAGGGGAGAGGAGGCGCTTGGTTCCGAGAAGATGCGCCGGCCGCTGTTGAGGACGGGGTGCGGCGGCCGCATATGGCGCCACCGGGCATAGGAGATTGCAGGGACGGTGGGAAGATTGCATTTTTCTCTGTCCAGTCAGTAATAAATTCAACGTGGAAGAAAGAAATTTTGTACGCGACATTTTGCTTCTGTCGCATATGAAAGAAGTTCCATATATGACCTAAAACTGGAGAGCGGCGTTGCAGCACCCGAGCACCAGTGCTCTCTATATTTGACTTTTTCAAATTCGTATTTTTGAAGTTTCAAAAAAATGTGAAATTATTTCCCGGGATGCATATACACATTCTGAATACCCGTTGCAAGTTTCGGTACAAATCTCGTTTTGTTTTGGACTATAGAAAAAAAACAAATTTCTGACAGTATATAGGAGAAAAAAGGTGCCATTTCTGTCAGAAATTTATCTTTTTTGTATTTCCCAAAATACAAAGTATTTCTTCTCTAGATTTCTACCAGTCCTTAGGAATATGTATACGTATTCACATATTTGTTTTAAGATTTTTTTAGCATCGAAAGTGTATTTTTCAAAAAATTCAAATATCAAGAGCAATGAAGCTCGGTAGCTGCACGCATTTTTCGCTAAAACTGGATGCTTATCTCTGAGGTCTCTAAAATGAGCCAAAATATCCCCTACTCACATTAGAGCATCTCTGACCTCGTACGCATTCTCAAATTTTAAGTGTTCCTCTTCGATTCTTAAAAGCATCTTCAATAGAAGTGTTGGTGAAGAAAAAGGCTCCCGCAGCCAAACCACATGGTGGCGGCTCGAAGCGGCCACCGCATGACCCTGCCGTGCCTTCATCCCGGCCGAAGAAGACGAAGGCGGCCGCGGCTGGTGCTGGTGCTTCGTTGCCATCGTCATCCGCGGTTGTTGTTGCTTCTACTGCTGGCACGCCTCCTCCCGCACCACCTCACGTCCCAACCATGGAGGAGGAGCTGTCGACGCCTGCCGCCACCGTCTCCAACTTTTTCGACGAAATGTCACAAATGTATAAAGAATTCTTTCTTTCTTTACTGTTATTTTGTCATGTTGGTATCAATAGAATGTGAGATTGTGCGTGTGCATTTATAGTGTTGATGATGATACATTTATGCACTTGACAAGTGTTGTGAATGAAGATTTTGTTTCACAAGATTTTCCATCCCACGAATACGGTATGTCACATGATGATGAGAATCTTGACATGAAAGACGAGGGTTTTGTTGGGACTTCGAAGGGAATAATCACAAACTATTTGAACACCAAAGATGTGTTGATATGTATGGGTTGGAAGCGAGTCTCTATCGATGCCTCCATCAGAAGTGACCAATAGGCTAGCACATATTGAAAGTGCATCAAAGAAAATTTTCGGCACAAGCGGTCATCGATCGTTGGATTCTATTCGGCGCCGGTTGTCCACTATAAACGTCGAATTTCAAAAATGTGCGGGTTGCTTGGCCAATGTTGATCGCATGAACTCAAGTGGTTGCAATGAAATGGACATGGTAATTGCTTGCTACATTTGAATGCTTTCTCTAAGTATGCATATGTTCCTAATTAACTGAGTTTCTTATTGTTTATGTAGCTCATGCTTGCTCAAGGTTTCTTCTAAGAAAGAGCAAAGAACGAGGATATGAAAGGAAAACCGTTCACTTTCCAACTTTGTTACAAAGAGATCGAGGATGAGGAGAAGTGGAAGAATCAGGAAGCTTTTGAAGTACCTAGGAGGAAGAGCCTGGTTGTTGATCGTGATGATGACGATGATGGCGGCGAGGAGGGGAGGAGCCCCACTCCTCACTCGGTTGCCAAAACACATAGGCCCGATGGAAGGAAACAAAATGGATCAAAGGCTAGAGACAATGATCTTAAACAAGGATTTGAAGCCATTGTCATTGCAATAAAAGAGCATGCCGAAGAAAAAATACTCTTGAAATTGAAAGAAATGGAGGAGAGAGCAACGGAAAGCAACGGCTGAGGAGAAGAGGACAGTGACCAAGGAGTAGAAGGTGGAGCTAGAGGAGAGGAAGGTGGCGGCCGAAGAGCTAAAAGGTGGTGGAGGAGAAAGAGGGAAATTTTATTTTCATGAACACAAGTGGTCTCGACGTGAAGCAAAAGGCATATTTTGAGCTTTGTCGCGACGAAATGTTAGCAAAGAAGTTCATGACCATGAGGAACTTGATGGGTAGCATGGTATGAGGAATGAGTGTCATGGATAGCGGCATGGAAGGAGGAATGAGTGGCATGGGTAGCAGCATGATAGGAGGAAAGGTGGCATGGGAGGAGAATTAGGCGGCTTCATAAACATGATGGGAGGTGGCTTTGGTAACACAATGGGTGTCCTGAGAGATGGCTTTGGTGGTATGGTGGCTGCCATGGGAGATGACTTTGGTGGTAACATGGGTGCCATGGGATGTGGCTATGATGATAACATGGGTGACATGGGAGGTAGCTTCGGTGGAGGTGGTGGCATCGATGAAGCATCGCTTGACAATAGTGAAAGATCGAGGATGTCGCCTAGAGGGGGGGTGAATAGGCGCTTTAAAATAATTACGGTTTAGGCTTGAACAAATGCCGAATAAACCTAACGGTTAATTCGTCAAGCACAAAACCTACAACAACTAGGCTCACCTATGTGCACCAACAACTTATGCTAAGCAAGATAAACTACTAGGTGATAGCAAGATATATGACAAGAAACAATATGGCTACCACAAAGTAAAGTGCATAAGTAAAGGGCTCGGGTAAGAGATAACCGAGGCATGCGAAGAGGACGATGTATCCCGAAGTTCACACCCTTGCGGATTCTAATCTCCGTTTGGAGCGGTGTGGAGGCACAATGCTCCCCAAGAAGCCACTAGGGCCACCGTAATCTCCTCGCGCCCTCGCACAATGCAAGATCTGTGATTCCACTAAGGGACCCTTGAGGGCGGTCACCGAACCCGTACAAATGGCAACCCTTGGGGGCGGTCACTGAAGGAAATATGCCCTAGAGGCAATAATAAAGTTATTATTTATTTCCTTATTTCATGATAAATGTTTATTATTCATGCTAGAATTGTATTAACTGGAAACATAATACATGTGTGAATACATAGACAAACAGAGTGTCACTAGTATGCCTCTACTTGACTAGCTCGTTAATCGAAGATGGTTATGTTTCCTAACCATAGACATGAGTTGTCATTTGATTAACGGGATCACATCATTAGGAGAATGATCTGATTGACATGACCCATTCCATTAGCATAGCACCTGATCGTATAGTTTGTTGCTAGTGCTTTTCTTCATGACTTATACATGTTCCTATAACTATGAGATTATGCAACTCCCGTTTGCACGAGGAACACTTTGGGTGCTACCAAACGTCACAACGTAATCGGGTGATTATAAAGGTACATTACAGGTGTCTCCGAAGGTACATGTTGGGTTGGCATATTTCGAGATTAGGATTTGTCACTCCGATTGTGGAGAGGTATCTCTGGGCCCTCTCGGTAATGCACATCACATAAGCCTTGCAAGCATTGCAACTAATGAGTTAGTTGTGAGATGATGTATTACGGAACGAGTAAAGAGACTTGCTTGATAACGAGATTGAACTAGGTATTGGATACCGACGATCGAATCTCGGCAAGTAACATACCGATGACAAAGGGAACAACGTATGTTGTTATGCGGTCGACCGATAAAGATCTTCGTAGAATATGTAGGAGCCAATATGGGCATCCAGGTCCCGCTATTGGTTATTGACGGAGAGGTGTCTCGGTCATGTCTACATAGTTCTCGAACCCGTAGGGTCCGCACGCTTAACGCTTCGATGACAATTACTATGAGTTGTTATGATGTTTCTGTACCGAAGGTTGTTCGAGTCCCGGATGAGATCACGCAGACGTGACGAGGAGTCTCGAAATGGTCGAGACATAAAGATTCATATATTGGAAGTCTGTGTTTGGACATCGGAAGTGTTCCGGTGAAATTGGGAATTTTACCAAATGCACCGGAGGTTACCGAACCCCGGAATGCTAATGGGCCAACATGGGCCTTAGTGGAAAGGAGAAAAGGGGCCCAAGTGCTGGTCAGACCTTCCCCCTTCCCTAGTCCTATTTGGACTAGGAGAAGGGGCGCCTCTCTCTCCCTTCCCACTTGGGGAAACCTAGTTGGACTAGGATTGGGGGAATCCTACTCCCAGTGGGAGTAGGACACCCTGGCGCACCCTCCTTGGCCGGCCAGCCCCTCCCTTCCCTCCTTTATATATGAGGCAGGGGCACCCCATGACACACAAGTTGATCTCTGGATCTTTCCTTAGCCGTGTGCGGTGCCCCTTCCACCATATTCCACCTCGGTCATATCGTCATGAGCTTAAGCGAAGCCTGCGCCGGAGAAGTCATATCGTCGCGGAGCTTAGGCGAAGCCCTGCGTCGGTGGAGCATCATCATCGTCCTGCCCGTCGTCTTGTGGAACTCATCCCGACACTTTCTTTGGATCGAGTCCGGGGATCGTCATCGAAATGAGCGTGTGCGTAACTTCGGAGGTGCCGTGACGTTCGGTACTTGGATCGGTCGGATCGTGAAGACGTCGACTACATCAACCAGCGTTGTTATAACGCTTCCGGCTGTGGGTCTCACGAGTGCGTAGACAACACTCTCATCTCGTTGCTATGCATCACCATGATCTTGCGTGATCGTAGGAAATTTTTGAAATTACTACGTTCCCCAACAAAGTGGTATCGAGCCTGGTTTTATGCGTAGATGTCATATGCACGAGTAGAACACAAGTGAGTTGTGGACGATACAAGTCATCTTGCCTACCAAAGCATGTCATACTTTGGTTCAATGGTATTGTTGGGCCGAGACGATCCGGACCAACCTTACGCGTGACGCTTCTGGCGAGACCGGTTCCCTCGGCGTGCTTTGCACATAGATGGCTTGCGGAAGACCTGTCTCTCCAACTTTAGTTGAACCGAAAAGTGGCTACGCCCGGTCCTTGAGAAGGTTAAAAGCGGAGTCTATTTGACAAACTATCGTTGTGGTTTTGATGCGTAGGTAAGAACGGTTCTTGCTCAGCCCGTAGCGACCACGTAAAACTTGCAACAACAAAGTAGAGGACGTCTAACTTGTTTTTGCAGGCATGTTGTGATGTGATATGGTCAAGACGTGATGCTATATTTTATTGTATGAGATGATCATGTTTTGTAACCGAAGTTATCGGGCAATGGCGAAACCATATGGTTGTCGCTTTATTGTATGAAATGCAAACGCCATGTAATTGCTTTACTTTATCACTAAGCGGTAGCGATAGTCGTGGAAGCAATAGTTGGCGAGGCGACAACGATGCTACGATGGAGATCAAGGTGTCGCCACGGTGACGATGGGGATCATGACGGTGCTTGGCGATGGAGATCACAAGCACAAGATGATGATGACCATATCATATCACTTATATTGATTGCATGTGATGTTTATCCTTTATGCATCTTATCTTGCTTTGATTGACGGTAGCATTATAAGATGATCTCTCACTAATTATCAAGAAGTGTTCTCCCTGAGTATGCACAGTTGCGAAAGTTCTTCGTGCTGAGACACCACGTGATGATCGGGTGTGATAGGCTCTACGTTCAAATACAACGGGTGCAAAACAGTTGCACACGCGGAATACTAAGGTTATACTTGACGAGCTATGCATATAAGATATGACCTCGGAACACGGAGACCGAAAGGTCGAGCGTGAATCATATAGTAGATATGATCAACATAGTGATGTTCACCATTGAAACTACTCCATCTCACGTGATGATCGGACATGGTTTAGTTGATTTGGATCACGTGATCACTTAGAGGATTAGAGAGATGTCTATCTAAGTGGGAGTTCTTAAGTAATATGATAAATTGAACTTTAATTTATCATGAACTTAGTCCTGGTAGTATTTTGCAAATTATGTTGTAGATCAATAGCTCGTGGTTGCTTCCCTATGTTTTTATATGTGTTCCTAGAGAAAATTGTATTGAAAAATGTTAGTAGCAATATTGCGGATTGGATCCGTGATCTGAGGTTTATCCTCATTGCTGCCTGAAGAATTATGTCCTTGATGCACCGCTAGGTGATGCACCTATTGCGAGGAAGCGGAATCACGGGCGTTATGAGCGTTTAGCTAGCTCAATATGATGACTACTTGATAGTTTAGTGCACCATGCTTAAATGGCTTAGAATCGGGACTTCAAAGACGTTTTGAGCGTCATGGACCATATGAGATGTTCCAGAGTTGAAGTTAATATTTCAAGCAAATACCCGAGTTGAGAGATATGAAGTCTCCAACAAGTTCTATAGCTAAAAGATGGAGGAGAATCGCTCAACTAGTGAGCATGTTCTCGATTGTCCAGGTACTTCAATCGCTTGAATCAAGTGGGAGTTAATCTTCCGGATAAGATAGTGATTGACAGAATTCTCTAGTCACCATCACCAAGTTAGTAGAACTTCGTGATGAACTATAATATGCAAGGGATGACAAAAGTAATTCCCAAGCTCTTCGTGATGTTGAAATCGTGAAGGTAGAAATCAAGAAAGAGCATCAAGTGTTGATGATTGACAAGACCACTAGTCTCAAGGAAAAGGGCAAAGGGAAGAAGGGGAACTTCAAGAAGAACGGCAAGCAAGTTGTTGCTCGAGTGAAGAAGCCCAAGTCTGGACCTAAGCCTGAGACTAAGTGCTTTTGCTGCAATGGAACTGGTCACTAGAAGCGGAATTATCCCAAGTATTTGGCGGATAAGAAGGATGGCAAAGTGAACAAAGGTATATTTGATATACAGATTATTGATGTGTATTTTACTAGTGTTCGTAGCAACCCCTCGGTATTTGATCTTTGGTTCAGTTGCTAAGAATAGTAACTTGAAACGGAGTTGCGAGAATGAACAGAAACTAGTTGAAGGGAAGTGACGATGAGTGTTGGAAGTAGTTCCAAGATTGATTTGATCATAATCACACACTCCCTATACTTTCGGGATTAGTATGGAACCTAAATAAGTGTTATTTGGTGTTGAGCATAAATATGATTTGATCATGTTTATTGCAATACGGTTATTCATTTAAGTAAGAGAATAAATTGTTGTTACATTTACATGAATAAAACCTTATATGGTTACACACCCAATGAAAATGGTTCATTGGATCTCGATCATAGTGATACACATATTCATAATATTGAAACCAAAAGATGCAAAGTTAATAATGATAGTGCAACTTATTTGTGGCACCGCCGTTTAGGTCATATTGGTGTAAAGCGCATGAAGAAAACTCCATCTTTGATGGACTTTCGGAATCACTTGGTTATGAATCATTTGATGCTTGCGAACCGTGCCTTTTGGGCAAGATGACTAAAACTCCGTTCTTGAACAATGGAACGAGCTACCGACTTATTGGAAATAATACATACCGATGTATGCGTACCAATGAGTATGAAGGCTCGTGGCAAGTATCGTTATTTTCGACCTTCACAAGATGATTTGAGCAGATATGGGTATATCTACTTGATGAAACATAAGTCTGAAATAGTTGAAAGGTTCAAAGAATTTCAGAGTGAAGTGGAAAAATCATCGTAACAAGAAAATAAAGTTTCTGCGATCTAATCGCAAAACGAATAATTGAGTTCTGAGTTTGGTCTTCAATTAAAATAATGTGGAATAGTTTCACAGCTCACGCCACAGAACACCACAATGTTATGGTGTGTCCGAACGTCAGAACCGCACTTTATTTGATATGGTGCGATCTATGATGTCTCTTATCGGTTTACCACTATCATTTTGGGGTTATGCATTAGAGACAATGCATTCACGTTTAATAGGGCACCATCTAAATCCGTTGAGGCGACACCATATGAACTATGGTTTAACAAGAAACCTAAGTCATGCGTTTCTTAAAAGTTTGGAGTTGTGATGCTTATGTGAAAAAGTTTTCACCGATAAGCTCGAACCCAATTCGAGAAGTGTGCATCTTCATAGAATACCCAAAATGTTGGGTACACCTTCTATCACAGATCCGAAAGGCAAGACATTCGTTGTCAAGAATGGATCCTTTCTAGAGAAGGAGTTTCTCTCGAAAGAAGTGAGTGGGAGGAAAGTAGAACTTGATGAGGTAATTGTACCTTCTCCCTTATTGGAAAGTAGTTCATCACGTAAATCAGTTCGATGATTCCTACACCAATAAGTGAGGAAGTTAATGATGATGATCATGAAACTTCGGATCAAGTTGCTACCAAACCTCGTAGGTCTTCCGAGCAAAATCCGCACCCAGTGGTATGGTTATCGTGTTACGGAAGTCATGTTACTAGACCATGATGAACCTACGAACTATGAGGAAGCGATGATGAGCCCAGATTCCATGAAATGGCTTGAGGCCATGAAATCGAGATAGGATCCATGTATGAGAAACAAAGTATGGACTTTGATTGACTTGCTCTATGATCAGCAAGCCATGTTAAATAAATGGATCTTTAAGAGGAAGACGGACACTGATAGTAGTGTTACTATCTACAAAGCTCGACTTGTTGCAAAAGGTTTTCGACAAGTTCAAGGGGTTGACTACGATGAGACTTTCTCATCCGTAGCGATGCTTAAGTCTGTCCGAATCATGTTAGCAATTGCCACATTTTATGAAATCGGCAAATGGATGTCAAAAACAACATTCTTTAATGGATTTATTAAAGAAGAGTTGTATATGATGCAACCGTAAGGTTTTGTCAATCCTAAAGGAGCTAACAAAATGTGCAAGCTCCATCGATCCATCTATGGACCGGTGCAAGCATCTCGGGTTGGAATATACGCTTTGATAAGATTGATCAAAGCATATGGTTTTATCTGAGACTTTTGGAGAAGCCTGTATTTACAAGAAAGTGAGTGGGAGCACTACAAAGATTTCGATAAGTATATGTGAATGACATATTGTTGATCGGAAATAATGTAGAATTATTCTGCAAAGCATAAAGGAATATTTGAAAGGAGTTTTTCAAAGAAGGACCTCGGTGAAGCTGCTTACATATTAAGAACAGTCAAAGAAAGAGTTCTTGCACATGTTACAAGGTGTGAGATTGAGTAAGACTCAAAACCCGACCACGGCAGAAGATAGAAAGAGAATGAAAGTCATTCCCTATGCATCACCATAGGTTCTATAAAGTATGCTATGCTATGTACCGGACCTATTGTATACCTTGCTCTGAATTTGGCAAGGAGTACAATAGTGATCTAGGAGTAGATCACCGGACATTGGTCAAAGAACATCCTTAGTGAGGACTAAGGAAATATTTCTCGATTATGGAGGTGATAAAAAGCCCGTCGTAAAGAGTTACATCGGTGCAAGCTTTTACACCGATCCGGATAAATCTAAATCTCAATCTGGATACATATTGAAAGTGGGAGCAATTAGCTAGAATAACTCCGCAAGTGCGAGCTTTGTAGACATAGAATATTTGCAAAATACATACATTTCTGAATGTGATGAGACCCGTTGACTAAGCTTCTCTCACGAGCAAAACATGATCATCCCTTAGTACTCTTTGGGTGTTAATCACATAAACGATGTGAACTAGATTATTGACTCTAGTAAACCCTTTGGGTGTTGGTCACATGACGATGTGAACTATGGGTGTTAATCACATACAGATGTGAATATTAGTGTTGAATCACATGAGGATGTGAACTAGATTATTGACTCTAGTGCAAGTGGGAGTCTGAAGGAAATATGCCCTAGAGGCAATAATAAAGTTATTATTTATATCCTTATTTCATGATAAATGTTTATTATTCATGCTAGAATTGTATTAACCGGAAACATAATACATGTGTGAATACATAGACAAAGCAGTGTCACTAGTATGCCTCTACTTGACTAGCTCGTTAATCGAAGATGGTTATGTTTCCTAACCATAGACATGAGTTGTCATTTGATTAACGGGATCACATCATTAGGAGAATGATCTGATTGACATGACCCATTCCATTAGCATAGCACCTGATCGTATAGTTTGTTGCTAGTGCTTTTCTTCATGACTTATACATGTTCCTATAACTATGAGATTATGCAACTCCGTTTGCACGAGGAACACTTTGGGTGCTACCAAAGCGTCACAACGTAATCGGGTGATTATAAAGGTACATTACAGGTGTCTCCAAGGTACATGTTGGGTTGGCATATTTCGAGATTAGGATTTGTCACTCCGATTATCGGAGAGGTATCTCTGGGCCCTCTCGGTAATGCACATCACATAAGCCTTGCAAGCATTGCAACTAATGAGTTAGTTGTGAGATGATGTATTACGGAGCGAGTAAAGAGACTTGCGGTAGCGAGATTGAACTAGGTATTGGATACCGACGATCGAATCTCGGCAAGTAACATACCGATGACAAAGGGAACAACGTATGTTGTTATGCGGTCCGGACCGATAAAGATCTTCGTAGAATATGTAGGAGCCAATATGGGCATCCAGGTCCCGCTTATTGGTTATTGACCGGAGAGGTGTCTCGGTCATGTCTACATAGTTCTCGAACCCGTAGGGTCCGCACGCTTAACGCTTCGGCGATGCTTACTATGAGTTGTTATGATGTTTCTGTACCGAAGGTTGTTCGAGTCCGGATGAGATCACGGACGTGACGAGGAGTCTCGAAATGGTCGAGACATAAAGATTCATATATTGGAAGTCTGTGTTTGGACATCGGAAGTGTTCCGGTGAAATTGGGAATTTTACCAAGTCAGGAGGTTACCTGGAACCCCCGGAATGCTAATGGGCCAACATGGGCCTTAGTGGAAAGGAAAAGGGGCCCAAGTGCTGGCCGCACCTTCCCCCTTCCCTAGTCCTATTTGGACTAGGAGAAGGCGCCCTCTCTCTCCCTTCCCACTTGGGGAAACCTAGTTGGACTAGGATTGGGGAATCCTACTCCCGATGGGAGTAGGACACCTGGCGCACCCCTCCTTGGCCGCCAGCCCTCCCTTCCCTCCTTTATATACAGGGCAGGGGCACCCCATGACACACAAGTTGATCTGGATCTTTCCTTAGCCGTGTCGGTGCCCCCTTCCACCATATTCCACCTCGGTCATATCGTCGCGGAGCTTAGTGAAGCCTGCGCCGGAGAAGTCATATCGTCAGCGGAGCTTAGGCGAAGCCCTGCGTCGGTGGAGCATCATCATCGTCACCACGCCGTCGTCTTGTGGAACTCATCCCGACACTTTGCTGGATCGAGTCCGGGATCGCCATCGAGCTGAACGATGTGCGAGAACTTCCGGAGGTGCCGTCGTTCGGTACTTGGATCGGTCGGATCGTGAAGACGTCTGACTACATCAACCGCGTTGTTATAACGCTTCCGCTGTGGGTCTACGAGGGTACGTAGACAACACTCTCATCTCGTTGCTATGCATCACCATGATCTTGCGTGATCGTAGGAAAATTTTTGAAATTGCTACGTTCCCCAACAGTCACCTAACCCGTACAAATGGCAACCCTTGGGGGCGGTCACCGGTACCCGTCAAATTGCTCGGGGCGATCTCCACAACCTAATTGGAGACCCCGACGCTTGCCCGGAGCTTTACACCACAATGATTGAGCTCCGAACACCACCAACTGTCTAGGGCGCCCAAGCACCCAAGAGGAACAAGCTCAAGGGTACCAAGCACCCAAGATTAATAAGCTTCTCAACTTGTAACTTCCACGTACCACCGTGGAGAACTCAAACCGATGCACCAAATGCAATGGCAAGGGCACACGGAGTGCCCAAGTCCTTCTCTCCCAAATCCCACCGAAGCAACTAATGCTAGGGAGGAAAATGAGAGGAAGAACGAAGAAGAGAACACAAAGAACTCCAAGATCTAGATCCAAAGGGTTCCCCTCACATAGAGGAGAAGGTGATTGGTGGAAATGTGGATCTAGATCTCCTCTCTCTTTTCCCTCAAAAACTAGCAAGAATCCATGGAGGGACTGAGAGGTAGCAAGCTCGAAGAAGGTCAACAATGGGGGAAGAACACGAGCTCAAAAGATAAGGTTCATTGGGGAAGAAGACCCACTTTTATAGGAGGGGGAAAATCCAACCGTTATGGTCACAACCCGCAAAGAGCGGTACTACCGCTCCTACGAGCGGTACTACCGCTAGGGCGGCAGAAGCCCAATGAAACAACACCGCAAAGGGGCAACAAGGCGGTACTACAATAGGAGCGGTACTACCGCCTGCCCTTGCGGTACTACTGCGCGACCATGGATGTAAAAAATAACTGCCGCGCCTACAACCGCTGGAGCTAGCTACGAGAAAAAGTCGGCACGGTACTACCGCTCACAGGGAGCGGTACTACCGCGTAAGGGCGGATGTAAAAAATTACATCCACGCCTACTACCGTACGCAACAGCGCCTAGACACGAGGTAGCGGTACTACCGCTCACCAGGAGTGGTACTACCGCGTAGGGCGCGGAAGTAAAAAATTACTTCCGCGTCCACTTCCGTGGGCGCTAGCGTTCTAGGCTAGAGGCAGCGGTACTACCGCTCACCAGGAGCGGTACTACCGCTGGCCCCTGCGGTACTACCGCTCCCTTGAGCAGTACTACCGCGCGCCACAGAGGCTTTAACACGTGGATGCCTTCAAAACGTAGCTAAATACAACAGACTGAACCAATAAAACCAGAACTGCCATAACTTCTGCAAATGAGCTCTGAATTGAGCAAACTCAAGCTTGTTGGATACAAGACAATGAGTAGCATCAAAACAGCGACAAAAGAAGAGGAGAGAAACCTCCAACAGAGAAGAACCGGCAGAACCTCCAACATCGAAAACATCATAGAAGATGCATGTGAACTCCGTTTTCGATGAACTCGAGCTTGTCATCAAGATGACCATAAGCTCCAAATCTCACAAAGAGAACCAAACAAGAACCAAGAAAGATGATGCAAGGATGCAATGGTTTGAGCTCTCTACGAACAATACGATCAAGCTACTCATCGAGAGCCCCCCTTGATAGTACGATAATCGATCCTATAACCCGGTCTCCCAACTACCACCATGAGACCGGTAAAATAGAAAACCTATCAAGGGCAAACCTTTGCCTTGCACATGGTCCACTTGAGCTAGATGATGACGATCTTGACTCCCTCAAGTTGGACCACCTTTCTTGATTGCGTTGGCTCGATGAAGACTAGTTGATTGCTCCCCCATACTCCACTATGGGTGAGCCACTCTTCCGCACATCTTCACAAATCCATTGTTACCACAATGGACGGCAAGCTTCAAGCATTTGATATATTCATGATGCTCCACTTGAACTTGCACACCACAACCTAACCCCACAAACAACTCTCACGAATACCATGGGTTAGCATACAAAGCATAATGGACAATGCTTACCATACCATGGGATCACTTGATCCCTTGGTACATCTTGTACGCTTTGTGTGTTGATCATTTTGATTTACTCTTTGACTTAGTCTTGATCAACCTCTCACATGACCAATCTTTAGGTAATTCCTTGAATAGCACCTTGGTCATCACAAATTCTCCTTGAAACCAACAAATGGACTCCAAGAAAAGCCTATGGACAAATTCTTCAAATATAACTCAAGGCAATCATTAGTCCATAGAGATTGTCATTAATTACCAAAACCAAACATGGGAGCATTGCATGTTCTTTCAAATAGCGACAAAGAAGCCAATGTTCACAATATAACAAATGACAAAAGAGAAAATGAAAATTGAGAGACTATATTTGTCTTTATGTTTATGTGCACTTTTGTTTACTGGATCATAAACTATGCTGATATGATGCACTGTTGTGATTTTTCTATGTGAAGTTGATGTTCAATTTGAGATATTATTGATTACGTGTGAGATGTGTTGGGGAACGCAGTAATTTCAAAAAAAAATCCTACGCACACGCAAGATCCATCTAGGTGATGCATAACAACGAGAGGGAAGAGTGTTGTCCACGTACCCTCGTAGACCGAAAGCGGAAGCGTTATGACAACGCGGTTGATGTAGTCGTACGTCTTCACGATCCGACCGATCCTAGTACCAAAAGTACGGCACCTCCGCGATCTGCACACGTTCGGCCCGGTGACGTCCCATGAACTCTAGATCCAGCTGAGGTCGAGGGAGAGTTTCGTCAGCACGACGGCGTGATGACGGTGATGATGAAGTTACCGACGCAGGGCTTCGCCTAAGCACTACAACAATATGACCGAGGTGGAAATCTGTGGAGGTGGGCACCGCACACGGCTAAATAATCAACTTGTGTGTCTATGGGGTGCCCCCCTCCCCCGTATATAAAGGAGTGGAGGAGGGGAGGGCCGGCCCTCTCATGGCGCGCCCAAGAGGGGAGTCCTACTCCCGGTGGGAATAGGATTCCCCTTTTCCCTAATTGGAGTAGGAGAAGAAGGAAGAGGGAGAGGGAGAGAAGGAAAGGGGGGCCGGCCCCCCTCCCAATTCGGATTGGGCTTGGGGGGGGGGGGCACCTTGGCCGCCTCCTCCTCTCTCCCACTAAGGCCCATTAAGGCCCAATGACTCCCCGGGGGTTCCGGTAACCCTCCAGTACTCCGGTAAATGCCCAAACTCACCCAGAACCATTCTGATGTCCAAACATAGGCTTCCAATATATCGATCTTTATGTCTCGACCATTTCGAGACTCCTCGTCATGCCTGTGATCACATCCAGGACTGCAAACAACGTTCGGTACATCAAAACACATAAACTCATAATACCAATCGTCATCGAACATTAAGCGTGCGGACCCTACGGGTTCGAGAACTATGTAGACATGACCGAGACTCATCTCCGGTCAATAGCCAATACCGGAAACTGGATGCTCATATTGGCTCCCACATATTCTAAGAAGATCTTTATCAGTCAAACCGCATAACAACATACGTTGTTTCCTTTGTCATCGGTATGTTACTTGCCCGAGATTCGATCGCCAATGTCATCATACCTAGTTCAATCTCGTTATCGGCAAGTCTCTTTACTCGTTCCGTCATACTTCATCCCGCAACTAACTCATTAGTCACATTGTTTGCAAGGCTTTGATACGTCTCCATCGTATCTACTTTTCCAAACACTTTTGCCCTTGTTTTGGACTCTAACTTGCACGATTTGAATGGAACTAACCCGGACTGACGCTGTTTTCAGCAGAATTGTCATGGTGTTATTTTTGTGCAGAAATAAAAGTTCTCAGAATGACCTGAAACTTCACGGGGAATATTTTTGGAATTTACAAAAAATACTAGCGAAAGAATCAAGACCAGAGGGCCCACACCCTGTCCACGAGGGTGGGGGCGCGCCTACCCCCTGGGCGCGCCCCCTGTCTCATGGCCCCCCTGAGGCTCCACCGACCTCAACTCCAACTCTATATATTCACGTTCGGGGAGAAAAAAATCAGAGAGAAGGATTCATCGCGTTTTATGAGTAATTCCATTGTAGGCTTGATGGACGGTGATGGGTTGGATGAGATTATCATGTAATCGAGTTAGTTTTGTTAGGGTTTGATCCCTAGTATCCATTATGTTCTGAGATTGATGTTGCTATGACTTTGGTATGCTTAATGCTTGTCACTAGGGCCTGAGTGCCATGATTTTAGATTTGAACCCATTATGTTTTCATGAATATATGTGAGTTCTTGATCCTATCTTGCAAGTCAATAGTCACCTACTATGTGTTATGATCCGGTAACCCCGAAGTGACAATAATCGGGACCACTCCCGGTGATGACCGTAGTTTGAGGAGTTCATGTATTCACTAAGTGTTAATGCTTTGGTCCGATACTCTATTAAAAGGAGGCCTTAATATCCCTTAGTTTCCAATAGGACCCCGCTGCCACGGGAGGGTAGGACAAAAGATGCCATGCAAGTTCTTTTCCATAAGCACGCATGACTATATTCAGAATACATGCCTACATTACATTGATGAACTGGAGCTAGTTCTGTGTTACCCTATGTTATAACTATTGCATGAGGAATCACATCCGGCATAATTATCCATCACTAATCCAATGCATACGAGCTTTTCACATATTGATCTTTGTTTAGTTACTTTACCGTTGCCACTGTTACGATTACTACAAAACTGCTACTGTTACTTTTGCCACCGTTACCGTTACTTCCATACTACTGTGCTACTAAATACTTTGCTGCAAATATTAAGTTATCCATGTGTGGTTGAATTGACAACTCAGCTGCTAATACTTGAGAATATTCTTTGGCTCCCCTTGTGTCGAATCAATAAATTTGGGTTGAATACTCTACCCTCGAAAACTGTTGCGATACCCTATACTTGTGGGTTATCAAGACTATTTTTTCAAGGCCGTTCTTGGGGAGCATAGCTCTATTCTTTGAGTCACTTGGGATTTATATCTGCTGATCACTATGAGGAACCTGAAAGACGAGAAAACCAAGATTTATCCCTCAACTACGAGGGGAGGTAAGGAACAGCCATCTAGCTCTACACTTGATTCACCTTATGTTTTGAGTAAACTTGCCACACCTAAACCTGCTTCTGCTATTAATTCTGAAATTCGCATGTTATTGATGATGCCACTTCTGCTATGCATGATACTTATGATGAAACTACTTCTATGCTTGATAATACTGTGCCACTAGGTGAATTTCTTGATGAACAACTTTCTAGGGCTAGAGAGAATGAAATTATTGAAACTGATAATATTGATGAAAGTGATGATGAAGATTCTCCCCCTAGATATGAATTGCTTGTTGTGCCTGAGGGTTATGTTATGGATGAAGAAACTGCTAGACTTTTTTGCTTGCAATGATAGATATGATCTTAAGAAATTATTAGCTACGTTGAAAGAAAAATCTTTGAATGCTAGAATGAAATATGACCCTACTTTTGCTACTTCACCTATCTGTATTTCCGATAAGGATTATGATTTGTCAGTCGATCCTAAGATAATTACCTTTGTTGAATCTGATCCTTTTTATGGCTATGAATCTGAAACTGTTGTGGCACATCTTACTAAATTAAATGATATAGCCACCCTATTCACTAATGATGAGAAAACTCGGTACTACAATATCCTTAAATTATTTCCATTCTCATTAAAGGGTGATGCTAAGACATGGTTTAATTCTCTTGATCTTGGTTGTGTGTGTAGTCCCCATGATATGATTTATTACTTCTGTCGGTGTACAAAAGTAGGGGCTCTCCTTTTGACCCCTTTATTTGTGCACGGGCAGTCAGAGCCTCCGCCATACCGCACTTTACAACAGGCAGGTGGAAAGGGAAGCCGAGAGAAGACGAAGGCACAAGGCAGACAAAGCAACAACAAGGACCAAGGCCACAAAGATCGATGGATGAAGCAGGTTTCCCGGCAAGGACCCTTGCCGGGAAAGGCCCCAAGGACCCTTGTCGGGTAGAAAGGCCCCAAGAAGACCCTTGCCGGGCAGCAGCCAAACGCCACCGAAGCGAGCCACCCTTGAGCCCACGGCCGCCAACACCATCATCAACGTGGGGCCAGGACTCGGGAAGGCACCTCTGTGGTGGCATGCAGATCTTTGTGAAGACAAAGAATAGTCAAGATCAAATGAGGATAGGAAGGCAGCCATCCTCACCAAAGAAACCCACAAGACCCCCAGCAAGATCCTTGTCGGGGACGCCTGCGCGCCACGGCAAGACCCTTGCCGGGCCACCCCGCAAGGCCCTCGCCAAGCGCACCAGCAGGGCCATCATCAGGCCCACACCAGCCAAGTATCCACCGCTGTTCGCATGCAGCTGCCGACCCAACCAGCTGGGCAGGCACCTGCGTGGCAACATGCAGCCCTTCGTGGAGGCTCCACCACCGCGCCACCTCAGCTGCCTGCCTGCCTACATGGCACTGCATGCATCGCTGGCAGTATGCGCGTGTCGAAGCTTGGAGGAGCGGCGACGGACAGGACGGGCCTCGCCCCCGTCCCCGATAAAGTGAAGGGACACCTAATCCTTGCATTAAATGCGCTTTGTCCTGTAATACCAGCGATAAGCTCGTGACACTGTAGCACTTTCCACCTCCCGTGTGCCACTGTGGCAGCCCCTTTCGCCTATAAAAGGAGGCCCATGGCACACGGGAGAAGGATTCGGCTCTTTCGAACCTCGCAGCACCTTGATCTAGTTCCAGAGCTCAAGAACACTAAATACATCCACAAAAGCAGGATCGTAGGGTTTTACACATCTTTGTGGCCTGAACCTGGGTAAATCCCTTTGTGTCGTCTGCTAGTCCCGCTCTTCTCACGATCCCCGCGCCCCGCAGTCGTAGAAGGGATTCCAGTGATCCCATAGGTGTCGTTTCCCAACGACATCTTTGGCGTGCCAGGTAGGGGCGCAATTGTGAGAATCTGATCTAGTAGTTGACCTAGCTGTTCTTCATCGCCATGGCTCCTAAGAAGAAGGCGACCACAGTGATCGGTTCGTTTGGGACCAGGTTGTCCGCGCTGATGCGGACCAGTAGCAGGCCAGTCGTGGAGAGAACCCGCGGCGCGGCCCATGAACATCCACATCACCCTGGCGGTTCAGGCCTAGCGAGTGGCGTCGTTTGCGCGCCAGGCAACGAGCCGCCAGTCGCGGGCTCCAAAGACGGATTCCCCCCCCCCCCCCCCGTAGGCGGCGCGGGGCCCTCCAGGGGCGCCGCCATCCCGCCAAACGGCAGTACTGCGGCCTCCAAGATACCAACACCGCCGAGTACGAGGGTTTGCTTGCCGGTCTATGGATCGCGGCAGACCTCGGAGTTAAAAAGCTCAACGTCAGGGGCGACTCACAGCTCGTCGTCAGGCAGATCAACAAAGATTATCAAAGTCCGTTGATGGAAGCTTATGTAGATGAGGTGAGTAAACTGGAGGAGCGCTTGGACGGTATACAAGCGGAGCATGTCCCTCGGGCGGAGAACGACATAGCCGACTACCTGTCAAAGTGCGCTGCCCTCAAGCTACCTGTGGAACCAGGTACTTTTGTGCTTCAGTTAACCCAACCATCCGTTGAGCCGTCAACCAGGCAGAACAAGCAGAGGAAGCTAGGCCCCGGCAAGTACTTCCCCACCGAGCTCCCCGGAGCCGCCGGCGAAGATGTTGCCACGGATGCCGATCCTGCCGCGGGACAGCCGACTCCGGCAGGACCTCAAGTCATGGCCGTGGAGGCGGCCGCTCCCGTGGTAGAAGAGATGCCTTTGGTCCTTGTCGTCGAGCCACAGGCTCCGGCATGGGCACATCACACCGTCCGATTCCTTCAAAAAGGAGAGCTTCCTGAGGAGCAAGCAGAGGCAGAAAGAGTAGCCCGCCGGTCTGCTCTGTACCAATTCGTTGATAACATATTGTACAGAAGAAGACCGAATGGGGTGAAATTGATGTGCATCTCCCGGGAGGAAGGACTAAAGCTGTTGGCAGAGATACATGGAGGTATATGTGGCTCCCACATAGGGTCAAGAGCCCTCGCCGGCAAAGGCTTTCCCAAGAAGGTTTCTTCCGCCCACCGCCCTCCGAGGATGCGATGGCACTAGTAACCAAGTGTGAAGCGTGCCAGTTCCATTCAAAGAAGCTCCATCAACCAGCTCAAGCCCTTCAAACTATCCCTCACTCCTGGCCCTTCTCGGTCTAGGGGCTCGACATATTGGGCCCTTTCCCCGTCTTTGTCGGGGCTTTGAGTACTTGTACGTCGTAGTCGACAAGTTCACAAAGTGGCCAGAGGTGGAAGCAGTGAGGAAGGTGACAACGCAGTCAGCCATCAAGTTCTTCAAGGGACTAGTGTGTCATTTTGGGGTGCCCAACAGGATCATCACCGACAACGGCACACAGTTCACAAGCCATGCCTTCATGCAATACATTGAGGATCTCGGCAGCGAGGTCTGCTTTTGCTTCCGTGGCACACCCATGGAGCAACGACCAAGCGGAGAGAGCAAATCTTGAAGTCTGCGAGGCTTAAGGACGAAGACTTTTGACAGTCGCGCAAGAGCGGAAGGCGCTGGATTGATGAGTTGTCGGCGGTTCTTTGGTCGATCAGAACGACGCCAAATCGAGCCACCGGCCAGACACCCTTTGCCCTGGTTTACGGGGCAGAAGTAGTTCTCCCCACAGAACTCATATACGGGTCACCTCGAGTGCTTGCTTGTGATGAGCTTGAGCAAGAGCGATTGCGGCACGATGACGCGACGCTCCTTGAGGAAGATTGTCTCCGGGCGGCTGTGAGAGCAGCACGCTACCAGCAAGCCTTGCGCCGCTACCATAGCCGCAAGGTTCATGCCTGGAGCTTTAAGGAAGGCGACCTTGTTCTTCGGCACATTCAGTCGGACAAGAATTTCCAACAAGTTGACGCCGAAGTGGGAAGGCCCTTATCGGGTAATACGAGTCACCAGGCCTGGTGCAGTCCGCCTGGAGACCGAAGATGCCGTCCCAGTGAGCAACTCCTGGAACATCGAGCATCTTCACAAGTTTTACCCATAAAGTATGCGGCTTGGGCCTCCCCAAAGCCACCTTTGTACAAGCTTTGCCGACAAGGCATGTGACCCTTTGTACAAAGCCAGCGCAGACCACGAGCATAAATAAATGAAGTATTTGGCGCCCTAAGTTATAACATGCATGCTAGGTTGAGTCTCTTCCTTGGTTAGGGTCGATGGTGCTTAGCGGCTAACCCCTAGCTTAGAGGTCGAAAAGTCGCGTCTCTCTGTTCTTCTCTGTCTTCTTTGGTCCGCAGGACACATGAATATCCTTGCCGAGCTGCTTTGGAAGAAAGGGGACGGACCGGCGTCGCCCCGACAAGCCCGATGTGCCGGGGGCTACAAGAGCAAAGATCCACCCGCGGCAAGCCAAGGTTGCTGGGGGCTACAGATTCAGATAAGTTCTCTATCCCTTATCATGCGTTTCGTTATGATCTGAGGTATGTGAAACCTCATTTTATCCTTAGGCTACCGTGCTCCCCTCATTCTGGACCCTAGGACTTATTTCCTGGGACTGAGTTTGGTCGTAGTCGCGACAGCAAGGAAATGAAACGAGGAGCCTAAGCCCACCTCGTCCCTGCCTCCGCCAAGGGCGTGAGAAAGGTCGAGCGAAGTGGGGGGACGGCAAGGCCTGCTGCCGGGCGAGAAAATGTTTATCTTAAAGGTAACAAGGATTTACTCCTTGTCGTGGGTTTCACCTACGAACGAAAAACCCGGCAAACATCCCTTTTTCATTAAAAAACATCCCGTACAGGTACAGTTCATACGAAATGAAAAACATGAACAAGGGGATTACAAGTTCTAAAGTTAATAAAGGCCCGAAGGCTTACAAGACTAAAAAGAGATAAGGTGCCCGTAATCCCTTTCCTGTCCCTCTCCTCAGGAAATGGAACAAGAAAGCAGAAGGGCAAAAGGGGCGCCTAGGCGAGCTACGGATGGCAGAAGACACCAAGGGAGCATCTTGGTGGCCGTCCAAGGGCTGGATGGTGATGGCGGCGCCGGAGGCAGAGCTCGAAGACGAGGCGGCAGGACGTCAATACGCGATGAAGGCGTCGGTGCCCACATACTCCGACTTGACGGCCTTGCCGCCCGCCCTCTTCCTATTCCGAAGCCTCCCAATGCCAGCCGCCCAAGGAGACGACCCCAAGAAGTTCAAGGAGCCGGCGACACGGATGATGGGGTCACCGGTGCCGCTCGGAGCGGCGCCCGACGCCTAGTCAGACCCGTCATCCTGCCGCCCGCTGACCTCGTCGTCCCTGCCGTTGTCTTCCTCGCCACTCTCGCTCGAGGAGGAATCTTTGTCGTCAGAAGAGCTCTCCACGCAGCACCTTATGCGAGTCCCGAAGTGCCCGAAGATCTTGACGGAGAGGAGGCCACCCTCCATTAGTTTGAAATGGAGAGTGAGCCCATCCGTCAAGCTGTGAAGACGAGCGAAGGTCTTCCACCCCCGATGAAGATACATGACGTGAGGGGCAGGGAACTCGACGTCGGCCCATGTGCCGCTGTTCCCGCAACCCCTCATGTGCAGCCGCAACGCCTGCGGCGGATCCAGCTCCATCTCCCGCGTGAATGGAGTCAGGAGGCGAAGGCGACGGCGCGGTGGCTGGCGCAGCCTGACAAAGAATTCGCAGGGGTTGTCCCCGGCGTGGCCCTCCATCGGAGGAGGGGCTGCTGGCGGAGGCGAGGCTGATCTGCCGCCCCGTCCTCCTCTCCCTCGAGCACCACGACGGCCTCGACCTCGCCCCTCCCCCTTCCTCTAGCGGCTGGCTCCGCCACTATGAGTTCTTGGGGAGGAGCGATGCGCTGTCTGGCCGAAACCTTCGCCGCCAACGACGAGGCGTCGCCACGCCCCCTCGCCATGGCAGAAGAAGAAAGGAAGCAGGAATGGGGAGAGGAAGATGGCGAAAGTTTGAGAGGCACCGTTCCTCCCGCTCCCCTCTTTATAAAGGGGCGGGGGCGGGGCTCGGCTGCCCCCTCTCGGCCAATCCGGCTTGTTGAAGTGGCCACAAGCGGGGCCGTCGACCGCCCTCCCCGCTCCATTGAAGGTGCGTGGGAATCGACCCACGCACACGCACAACTTCCCACACCCCACGGGCCTGTCATTTGCTCTGCATTATGCATGCAGCGAATGTGGCGCAGGAGGCGGGCGCAGTGGGACGCGTGGAGCGACGGGTCCCAAGCGAGGGCAGTAAATGGGAAGCGGCCCTGTGGTTTCAAAGAGACACGCAAGCCGCCTCTTTATTGTCCACCACGAGATGACGCCAGCATGCTTCCGTCATGCGCGCGCACAACCCCCACGTTGCGCGTTCAACGTGGGTCGTGGAGAAGCGCAGCGGACGGAGCAGTTACCGTGGTAAAAATCCACCCCAACTGCCCGCGCAACGTTCTGGGCCTGGCCCAACAACGTGTTGCGCTTATGTGTGGCCCAGGCCCGGGGGCTCCTGTCGGTGTACAAAAGTAGGGGCTCTCCTTTTCACCCCTTTACTTGTGCACGGGCAGTCAGAGCCTCCCGCCATGGCCGCACATAACAGGGCAGGGAAAGGGAAGCCGGAGAGAAGCTGAAGGCACAAGACGAACAAAGCAACGACAAGGGCCAAGGCCACAAAGATCAGATGGATGAAGCAGGTTTCCCCGGCAAGGACCCTTGCCGGGGCAGCTCGCCCATGCCAGTCGAGCGAGCCACCCTTGAGCCCACGGCCGCCAATACCATCATCAACGTGGGGCCAGGACTCGGGAAGGCACCTCTGTGGTGGCATGCAGATCTTTGTGAAGACAAAGAATAGTCAAGATAAAATGAGGATAGGAAGGCAGCCATCCTCACCAAAGAAACCCACAAGACCCCCGGCAAGATCCTTGCCGGGGACGCCTGCGCGCCACGCCAAAACCCTTGCCGGGCCACCCGGCAAGGCCCTCGCCAAGCGCACCAGCAGGGCCACCGTCAGGCCCGCACGAGCCAAGTCTCCGCCGCCCGTTCGCATGCATTGCCGACCCAACCAGTGGCGGGAACCTGCGTGGAAACATGCAACCCTTCGTGGAGGCTCCACCACCGCGCCACCTCAGTCTGCACGCCTACATGGCACCGCATGCATCGCTGGCCGTATGCTGCGTGTCGAAGCTTGGAGGAGCGGCGGCCGGACGGATGGGCCTCGCCCGTCCCGATAAAGTGAAGGGACATCTAAATGCGCTTTGTCTGTAATACCAGCGATAAGCTCGTGTGACGTCAGAGCACTTTCCACCTCCTGTGTGCCACTGTGGCAGCCCCTTTCGCCTATAAAAGGAGGCCCATGGAACACAGGAGTAGGATTCGGCTCTTTCGAACCTCGCAGCACCTTGAGCTAGTTCAAGAGCTCAAGAACACTAAATACAGCCACCAAAGCAGGATCGTAGGGTTTTACGCATCTTTGCGGCCCGAACCTGGGTAAATCCCTTTGTGTCGTCTGCTAGTCCCGCTCTTCTCACGATCCCCGCGCCTCGCAACTGTAGAAGGGATTCCAGTGATCCCATAGGTGTCGTTTCCCACCGACAACTTCTCTGCTAAATACTTCCCCGCTCATTAGAAACAGGCTGCCTTAAGGGAAATATATAATTTCATGCAAATCGAAGAAGAGAGTCTCCCACAAGTTTTGGGGAGGCTTCTCCAATTACTTAATGCTTTGCCTGATCATCCTCTAAAGAAAAATGAAATACTTGATATCTTTTATAATGGACTAACCGATGCTTTCAGAGACCACCTGGATAGTTGTGTTTGTTGTGTTTTCAGGGAAAGAACAATTGATCAAGCTGAATTGCTATTGAATAATATGTTGACTAATGAAAATAATTGGACACTTCCTGAACCAACTCCTAAGCTAACTCCAAAGAAAAGGGGTATTCTATTTCTCAGTCCTGAAGATATGCAAGAGTCAAAGAAATCTATGAAAGAAAAAGGTATTAAAGCTGAAGATGTTAAGAATTTACCACCTATTGAAGAAATACATGGTCTTGATAACCCGACACAGGTAGTAAAGGTAAATTCTCTCTATATATTTGATGAAGGTGATATTCCTCATTATAAGTCTGCTAGCCAATGCTTGGATGAGTTTGATAATTTTATTGTTAAACAAGAAAACTTCAATGCTTATGTTGGTAGACAATTGAAACGCAATGCTTATATGATTGAACACTTGAGTGAATGTATGTCTAGAGTTAAAGGTGAACTCAAACTTATTAGTAAACATGCTTCTATGGTTACCACTCAAGTAGAACAAGTGCTTAAAGCTCAAAATGATTTGCTCAATGAATTAAATAATAAGAAAATGATAATGTTGTTAGAGTTGTGACTAGAGGGGGTAGAATGACTCAGGAACCTTTGTATCCTGAGGGCCACCCTAAGAGAATTGAGCAAGATTCTCGGAGAATTAATGTGGATGCACCAAGTCCTTCTAAAAAGAAGAAAAAGAAAAATGATAGGACTTTGCATGCTTCTAGTGAACCTGTTGTTGACACACCTCAGGATTCCAATGATATTTCTATTATTGATGCTGAAACACAATCTGCTGATGAACATGAACCTAGTGATAATGTTAATGATGATGTTCATGTTAATGCTCAACCTAGCAATAGCAATGATGTAGAGATTGAACTTGTTGTTGATCTTGATAAGCCACAATCAAAGAATCAACACTATGATAAGCGAGACTTTGTTGCTAGGAAGCACGGTAAAGAAAGAGAACCATGGGTTCAGAAACCCATGCCTTTTCCTCCTAAACCATCCAAGAAAAAGGATGATGAGGATTTTGAGCGCTTTGCTGAAATGATTAGACCTATCTTTTTGCGTATGCATTTGACTGATATGCTTAAGATGAACCCTTATGCTAAATACATGAAGGAAATTGTTACAAATAAAAGAAAGATACCGGAAGCTGAAATTTCCACCATGCTTGCTAATTATACTTTTAAGGGTGGAATACCAAAGAAACTTGGAGATCCAGGAGTACCAACTATACCATGCTCCATTAAAAGAAACTATGTTAAAACTGCTTTATGTGATCTTGGAGCCGGTGTTAGTGTTATGCCTCTCTCTTTATATCGTAGACTTGATTTGAATAAGTTGACACCTACTGAAATATCTTTGCAAATGGCCGATAAATCAACTGCTATACATGTCGGTATTGGTGAGGATGTGCCTGTTGTGGTTGCAAACGTTACTATTTTAACGGACTTTGTTATTCTAGATATTCCCGAGGATGATAGTATGTCGATTATCCTTGGTAGACCCTTTTTTAATACTGCAGGGGCTGTTATTGATTGTAACAAAGGCAACGTAACTTTTCATGTTAATGGTAGTGAGCACACGGTACACTTTCCGAGGAAACAACCTCAAGTCCACAGTATCAATTCTATTGAAAAAATTCCAACTATTACTATTAGAGGTTTTGAATTTCCTCTTCCTACTGTCAAGAAGAAATATGATATCCTTATTATTGGGGACGTGCATATCCCCGTTGAGGTAACCTAGTGCTATTCGAAAATTCTCCGGTTTCATGCGATTCGGAATGAGTTTGTTAATAAGACTTGATCAACCTTGTTAGTGGATTCCTTTTGATGAGCATGAGATGGATGAAGTAAGAAAGCGCAACTCTTTGTACCCTCTTTTTACTTTATGTTATTTAGATTAAATAAAGCAAAAATAGTATTTTCTGTCAGTTTTCTGAATTACCCGTGCAATAAGAAACACCCCGAAAATAAAAGTTCTCCAAATGCCCTGAAATTGAAATATGATTTTTTCTAGAATACTTAAGAATATCTGGCACTGAGAATACACCAGGGGGACCGACCATATGGACACGAGGGTCCAGGGCATGCCCCCTGCCTCGTGGCCCCCCCGTGGCCCCCCTCCACTTATTCCAGCACCCACACACTTCGTCTTCCTCCAGAAAAAATCACCACACAGCTCAAACTCGTGTTCTAGCTTGTTTTGCTGCGATTTTCGATCTCCTTGCTCAAAGCTCCATTCACAAAACTGCTTTGGGGGATTGTTCTTCAGTATGTGACTCCTCCAATGGTCCAATTAGTTTTTGTTCTAGTGCTTTATTCATTGCAAATTTTTGCTGCTTAGGTGACCCTGTTTGTCGGTGCGGAACGACACCTATGGGATCACAAGAATCCCTACTACGGTTGCTGGGGCACAGGGTTGCAAGGAGAGCAGGGCTAGTAGAAAGCACAAGGATTGTTTACCCAGGTTCGGGCCGCGAGGATGCATAAAACCCTAGTCCTGCTTTGGTGGGTGTATTTCTGAGAGTTCTTGAGCTCTCGAACTAGCTGTGGTCAGCGCGTGGTTCGAAAGAGCTGAATCCTTCTCCAGTATGCCATGAGCCTCCTTTTATAGTCAGAAGGGGCTGCCACAGTGGCACACAAGAGGTGGAAAGGCGTACAGTGCCCTGAGCTTATCGCTCGTATTACAGGACAAGACGCATTTAATCCGTAGCTTAGGTGTCCCCTTGCTTTATCGGGGACGGGGGCGAGGCTCGTCCCGTCCATCGCCGCCCCTCCTCGCTTCGACACGCGCCTCGGCCAGGGATGCATGCGGTGCCATGTAGGCAGGCAGGCAGCTGAAGTGGCGCGGTGGTGGAGCCTTCACGAAGATCTGCATGCCGCCACGCAGGCGCTTGATGAGTTGGCCTGGGAGCTGCATGTTGCCACGCAGGTGCCCGCCCAGCTGGTTGGGCTGGCAGCTGCATGTGAACGGTAGTGGAAGCTTGGTTGAGGCGGGCCTGGCGGTGGTCCCGCTGGCGTCCTTGGTGAGGGCCTTGCCGGGTGGCCCGGCAAGGGTCTTGCCATGTGGCCCGGCAAGGGTCTTGCCGTGGCGCGTTGTCGTCCACGGCAAGGGCCTTGCCGGGGGTCTGGTGGCCTTCCTCGGCAAGGATCCTGTCGAGGATCATCGTCTTCTAATCCTTATCTCATCTTGAATATGTCTTCACAAAGATCTGCATGCCACCACAGAGGTGCCTTCCCGAGCCCTGGCCCCACGTGGAGGATGGCGTTGGGGACCGTGGGCTCAAGGGTGGCTTGCTCACAGGTGTGGGGCGAGCTGCCCCAAAGAAGGATCTTGCCGGGGCTGCTGAGGCTGCCCCCGGCAAGAGTCTTGCCGGGGAACCTGCTTCATCCCTCTGCTCTTTGTGGTCTTGGTCTTGGCGTTGCTCTGATCATCTTGGGCTTCGGTCTTACCTTGGCTCACCTCCCCTGCCCTGCTTAGCGTGATCGTAGGCGCGGCTCCGACTGCCCATGCATAGGTATAGGGGTACAAAAACGCACCCCTCTTTTTGTACACTGACAGGAGCCCCCGGGCCTGGGCCACACATAAGTGCGACACGATTTTGGGTCAGGCCCAAAATGGTGCGCGGGCAGGCGGGGCGGTTTTTACCGCGGTAAGACTTTTCGCTCGCTCCGCTTCCCACGACCCGCGCGCACGATGCGGCGTGGAGGGGTGTGCGTGACGTGGGCGGCATGCGTGGGGCGGTTTTCACATGCATGCGTTACATCGCAGTAAAGAGGCGGCTCGCGCCTTCCTAGTAAAAAGAAGGAGGCATGGAGGCGCGGCTCATTTACTTAACGTGGCCGGGGTGTGGTCTTCAAGGCGTCCACTCCCCACGATCATGGGGTGGGGAGAGGTCGCTTCGCCCGTTGTCCCCTCGGTTCTGCACGTCCGCCACGCGTCCCCCATGCACTTGGGGTAGCAAGCGGCGGGGGCGGGAAACCGGGCCGTCGCTAGTTGGGGCAGCGGGTCGGTCCCGATTCCGCGCGCCTTCGGTGGCTGGATTGGCCGAATGGGGCGGCCAAGCCCCAACCCCGCTCTTTTATAAGGAGGGGGAAGGGGGGATGGCATCCCGCACTCTTCCGTCATCTATCTCCTCTTGCTTCTGCTTCTTCCTTTCACTCGCCATGAAGAAAGGGAATCCTGGTCCTTCGACGGTGGCGGCGAGGGTCGCTGCTCGACAACGCCTCCCTCCGCCTCCTCCTGAGCCTGCGGTGGTGGAGCCGGCCGCGAGCGGGTGAGGCCGTGGGTGAGGCCGGGGCAGAGGTCGCAGTGCTCGGGGAAGAGGAGGACGGGGCGGCGCGCCGGCTTCACCCCCGCCAATGATGCCTTTCCCGATGGAAGGCCATGTCGGAGACCAGCCCCGCGAGTTCTTCATCAGGCTGCGCCGGCCTCCGCGTCGCCGTCTTCGTCTTCCTGCCCCGTTTTCTCGGGAGATGGAGCGTGACTGGCCCCAATCCCTCAGATTGCACATGAGGGGTTGCGGGAATGGGGGCATGCGGGTCGACGTCGACTTCCCGGCTCCTCGAATCATGTACCTCCGTCGTGGGTGGAAGACATTCGCTTGTATCCACAGCCTGACGGCGGGGCTCGTCCTCTACTTCAAATTAATGGAGGACGACCTACTCTTCATCAAGGTCTTCGGAGAGTTCGAGACTCGCCTGAAGTGCTGCGTGGAGAGCTCCTCCGATGGAGATTCGACGATGGAAGCTCTTCCTCGGCGAAAGTGATGATGAGGACAAGGCGGATAAGCGGGGGCGAGTCCGACTAGGCGTCGGACGCCCAGCTACCGGGCGGTGCGACAGCAGCAACATCTGCACCTGGCCGCTCCTCCGGCAGAGGTTTGCCGGGGGCGGGGCCAGCTCCTTGAACTTCTCGGGGCCGTCTCCTTGGGCGGCTGGCGTCGGGAAGCCGCGGAAGAGGAAGAGGGCGGGCGGCAAGGCCGTCAACTCGGAGTACGCGGGCATCGACGCCTTCATCGCGTATTGCCGGTCCTGTCGCCTCGTCTTCCAGCTCTTTTCCCGGCACCTTCATCACCGGCCCGCCCGTGGGCAGCCACCGAGGTGTTCTCTTGGTGCTTTCTGCTGCTCGTAGCTCGCCTAGGCGCCCCTTTTGCCCTTTCGCCTCCTTGACCTGCCTCCTGAGGAGAGGGACAAGAAAGGGATTACGGGCATCTTATCTCTTTTTTAGTTTGTAAGTCTGCCGGCCTTTGTTAAATTTAAAACTTGTAAACCCCTTGCTCATGTTTTTCATCTCGCACGAACTGTACCTATATGGGATGTTTTTAATGAAAAAGGGATGCTTGCCGGGTTTTTAGCTCATGGTGAATCCCGCGACAAGGAGCGAATCCTTGTTATTGTTTAAGATAAACGTTTTTCGCCCGGCAGGCCTTGCCGTCCCCCCACTCCACTCGACCGTTCTCGCGCTCTTGGCGGAGGCAGGGATGAAGTGGGCTTCAGGCTCCTCATCCCACCTCCTTGCCGCCGCAGCTACGACCAAATCCGGACCCAGGAAATAATCCTTAGGTATAGGAAAAAAGGGGAGCACGGCAGCCTAGAGATAAAAACGAAGTTTCACATACCCCAGTTCGGTTCCGAAATGCATGACAGAGGATAAAAGACTTATCTGGATCTGCAGCCCCCGGCAACCTCATCTTGCCGCGGTTGTATCCTTGTGCTTGCAGCCCCCGGCAACTCTGGTTTGCCGGGGTCAGGGCGCCAGTCCGTTTCCTTCTTTCCGAGTAACCAAAGGAGGACAGAAAAGGAACAGATAGACGCGTACTCGACCTCTAGGCTAGGGGTTAGTCGCCGCTAAGCACTATCAACCCTAACCAAGGAAGAAACTCGACCTAGCATGCATGCTATAACTTAGGGCGCCAGCGCTTCATTTATTTATGCTCAGGGTCTGCGCCTGGCTTTGTACACAGGGTCACATGCCTTGCCGGCAAGGCTTGTACAAAAGGTGGCTTGCCGAAGCCCGGCAAGCCGCATCTGAGTAAAACTTGCGAAGATGCTTGATGTTCCAGAGTTGCTCGCTGATGCGGCATCCTCGGTCTCCAGCGGATCGCGCCAGCACAGTGACTCGCATTACCCGATAAGGGCCTTCCCACTTCAAGGTCAACTTGTTGGAATTCTTGGCCGATCGAACGCAGCCAAGAACAAGGTCGCCTTTCTCAAACCTTCGGGCATGAACCTTGCGGCTATGGTAGCGGCGCAAGGCTTCTTTGGTAGCGTGCCGCTCTCACAGCCGCCCGAAGACGATCTTCCTCAAGGAGCGTCGCGTCATCTTGGCGCAACGGCTCTTTCTCAAGCTCATCATAAGAGAGCACTCGAGGTGACCCGTATATGAGTTCCGTGGAGAGAACTGCTTCTGCCCCGTACACCAGGGCAAAAGGTGTCTGGCCGGTGGCTCGATTTGGCGTCGTCCTGATCGACCAAAGAACCGCCGGCAACTCATCAATCCAGCGCCTTCCACTCTTGTGCAGCTTGTCAAAGGTCTTTGTTCTCAAGCCTCACAATACTTCAGCATTTGCCCTCTCCGCTTGGCCGTTGCTGTCGGATTACGGTTTCCGGTAGACCCTCTAGGTTCGAACTCTGGGGTGCACGTGGAGATCGCACCTACAACCTACCTACACCTCGTCGCCTCGCAAGGATCTAAACTACACAAAGAGCAACACAATGGATAAAAGGTTTATACTGGTTCAGGCCACCATTGTGGTGTAATACCCTACTCCAGTGTGTGGTGTGGTGGATTGCCTCAGGGGGCTGATGATGAACATTACAAGGAGGAACAGCCTCGCGAGGGTCTGTTCTTGGCCGGTGCGACGGACTGCTAGGGGGAGTTCAGTAGCTTCTCTCTCTCTCTCTCTCTCTCTCTCGTCGCCTCTCTCTTTCTCCTTCCAGGATCGATCTCTAGCTGCCTCTACCCTGTGGGTGGCTAGTCCTATTTATAGGCAGAGGCCCAGGGCCTCTTCCCAAATATTGAGCGGGAAGGGCGCCAACAATTGGCCATTTTGAAGGGGAACATCTAGTACACTTATCCTGACTAAAGTCGGTCCTCGCACCAAAGGCTCGGCGATGATGCCGCTTGGGCTCCACGATGACCTCCTTCCTGCCGTTGTGTTGGTCTTGGTCTTGTTGCACCGAAATGGTTGCCTTTGCTTGATGCTCTTGGCCTGCGCTTGCCTCCTTTGCACCAAAGAGGAAATGAGGACACTGCGCGGGCTGGCGCCTGCCTGACACCCTTAGTCGTCATGGCTTGCGTCATGGGCACCTCGTGAGGTACCCCGCCTTGATCTCTCCGCCTCCCCGCGAGCCAGCCTGACGAGGCCGTGCCTAAGGAAGCTTCCTATCGTCTGCCCCGCGAGGCTTGGCCCCTCGCGAGGGTCTTGAGCTTGTGCTGACGAAGATGGGCCGTACTGGGCCACCCCTTGAGCCACGCCGCAGGCTGCAGGCAGGCAAGTCTCATTACCCCCGTTCCCAGAACACCGACAGTAGCCCCCGGGCCCAACGCGTGCCTGGACTTGGCTTAGCAGAGAAGCGAAGGGGCAAGTGCGAAGCACCGCGGGCCCTAACAGCCTGCGGCCTTGGGTGCCGCGTGGCGTTATCGGACGTGGGCGTCTCCACTTCCCAGCGACACCTTGGCAATCGCACGAACCGACAAGAGAGCGGTACCCATCTAGGCTTTACCTCCTTTGCCTTCTCGAGTCATTGCCCAGATCCCCTTTCTCGCTCCTATCCTTCCTGCTTCCGAAATCCCCAGATCTACTCCGACCCTGTGCCCTAGCAAGGTATGGCGCCTCGCCAGACCCCGGCCGGAGCTTGGTACTCGCCCGCTTTGGACTCCCCGAACGTGTCGGAGAAGAGCCTTGCCCGGGCGCGCCCGATGATGGCGGCGCAAGGCAACGACGGGGCAGCGATGCTCAAGGCTGGCTCTGCCCTTCCTAAGGACCAAGGAAGCACCTCCTATTCGCTCTTCGTGAGCACCATTGCCGCCGGTCTGGTGCCTCCCTTTTCTGAGTTCTTCTTTTCTGTCCTCCGCCATTACAAACTGCAAGCTCTGCACCTCCACCCCAACTCTGTTCTTCTCCTGGCGATCTTCGCCTACTATGTTGAGGCTCATGTCGGGGTGCAACCCTCAGTGGCCTTGCTGCGCACTACTTCTACCTCCTGGCCTCCCGCGGCCCCATCACGCGTCTTGTGAGCTTTGTCGCGTACGGCAGCTCCAACGCCATCTCGAAGCCCGGGAAGAGGATTGAAGGCTTCAGGAGCAAGTGGGTCATGGTGGATGCTGGGCGCATCCATCCTCAGCTGATTCTGCCCACGGAGTAGCCCACGCCCAATGACGCATGGTCTCGCGCGAAACTCGTGGATTCCCGCGCGAAGCTAGTGCTGGAGAAGATGGACGCGGACCTGTGGTCGGGCAACATGGCGACGGCGAAGCTGACCAGGGCATGAGGGAGTTCCTGGAGCACCGGGTGGCCCCGCTTCGGCAATACTCGCTTCTGCTGTGGAGGCCTCGCCCGAGCCCCGTAGTCTTGGCCGACGAAGATCTGGCCGCGGTCCTCCAATCTTTGGTCGGGGGAGACGTGGCGAGGCTGGAGGGTGCTCCTGTACCCCTGTTCCTTCGAGATGATTGGGAGCAGGTGGTGGACTCCATGCCCGCTTTCAACGGGGACGGGCCTGTGCTCACGGAGGTTCCCGAGGACCCGGCGGCCCTGGCGACGGTGAACGTGTCCTCCGGCAACTCCAGCGAAGAGGAGGAAGAAAAGGAGCGGGGAGAGGGGCCCGACTCCGAGGCAACCGACGGGGAGTCGAGAGCGCCCCTCCCTCGGCACAGGTCCCGCGCTCTCCGCCTCTTGCCGGACGATGATGAGGATGGCGATGAGCGAGGTGGCGAGAGCTCGCCCCTGATCCCGAAGAAGGACAGTACGAGGCTGGTTCCCCGCGGGTCTGCCCCGGTTCGAAGGCGATCTGCAGACGCGCCTCCTGCTCCCGAGCCTCTTGAGGTTGATCCCAGCAGCCGGCTCTTAGGCTTCAAGTTCGGCCGGAGGTTGCTCGAGCCCGCGATCTATGACCAGTAAGTGCTTGATTCTTGTTTTGCTTCTTGCTTCGTCGTTGAGGCTTGATATCTGTATTCCTTGGCTAGGCCGGCGCCTGCGGCGAAAAAGCTGAAGGGGGCTCCTGAGGCTTTGCCCAGGACAGCACCTCCATTCGCGGAAGAAGGGGACGGCAAGACGCGGGCCTCTCCTGCTCGGTCATCCTCGCGAGGCCTGACGGGGCTAGCTGGGGCGAGCTCAGCCCCCATGGCCTGAGCGACTCCCGAGGTATCCTTGCCTGATGCCACTGCCGCAGTCGTCGGGGCACAGAAGGTCCCGACTTATGGTGCTGTGATTACGCTGCCGTCCTCTCCTCCTACTCCGCCAACAGTCGTTTCTCCGACTCCTTCTACTGTCCTGGATCGTGTTGCTGCTGAACTGGACCGGTTGCGGAAAGATCTTCTGGGCGCCGACCCTCGCTTGGTGGCCAGACGCCTGGAGCTGGCCTCAGGCTGGGTTCGCTCTGATGCTTCAATTCGAGCAGCGCTGGTTTAGGCCGCGATGGCTTGCGACAAGGAGAAGTAGGCCGTCCTTGAGGCGAAGGTCGCTCGCGGCGCCGCCTTGGGGGAGGTAGCCGATGCCCGAGGTCGATGCAAGGCGCTGGAGAGCGAGCTGCAGGGCCTGCGCGACCAGCTTGCCAAGGAGGCCCGCGTCCGCCAAGAGAAGGAGGAAGACATGAAGGCTCGTGAGGCGGCCGCCAAGGACCGGGATGCCAAGCTTGATGAGCGCCATGGACGCTTAGGTGCACTGGAGCAGGAGTTGGAGGCGAAGAGGATCGAGCTGGACGACAAGGCGCGGGTCCTGGCCGAGGACCGCGGGGCCTTTGCGAAGCTGGAGGTGAAGGCTCGCACCTTACTGAGGTCGCTTTATGACAGTGGCCTGGAAAGCCCGCTAGCCGGCGCTGAGGACGGCCCCGCCAAGCTGCTTCCCTTCCTGGTCCGCACCCTTGAAGATGTCACCCTTGGCCTCGGCCCCACGGCTGAGGCCGAGGCGCGTGTCCTATCTTCTGCAGCGCTGACGCGCGTCTTCACCCACGTCTACCTTCGCGACCCCAATGTTGACCTTGACAGCCTGTTGGAGCCCATGAGTGGCGAGCTTGCCGCTGTCGCTGCTGAGGCCGTGAAGGGTCGAGCGGAGGCTCTGCTGGCGAAGTTCCGAGCCTTCAGCACCAAGCCGAAAGGCGCTGCCGATCCTGAGGCTTCACGAGGCGAACCCGCCCAGCGCAGCTCTGCCGCCAGCAACGGTGCTGCCGACAAGTGACTCCTTCGTGGCTCTTGTCCTGCTTTCAGCTCCTGCAACATGGATCATGCCTCGTGGAGGCATTTAAACTTGCGTTTTGTGTTGTGACAACAGTTATGGACTGTAATATTTGCTTTTAAATTCCTTGAGAGCTTTTCCTTCCTACTTGCTTATGTTCTACGTCAGCAGAGCCCGGCCCCGCGCATACCTCAGCCGCCGTTAGCCCCGACCGAAAACCAGGACGGGACCAAGGAGTGAGGGGCTACGTGACAAGTTAGGCTCCTGAGTCGCGATGCTCAGGAGTCCCCCTTGACGCACGAACAACAAGTAGGGAGGTGAGATGTATGGGTGAATTTACCATTATACGTCGGCAGAGCCCGGCCCCGCGCATACCTCAACCGCGGTTAGCCTTTCGGAACTAAGGGGTGAGGGGCTACATGACCAGTTAGGCTCCTGAGTCGCGATGCTCAGGAGTCCCCCTTGACATTCAAACGGCCTTCCTACCTTGGCTCCGCTCAGGGAGAGACGTGCGACGAACCAGGCCCGAGGGGCCTGGCTGGGTGGCGTGCATCTGGGCGTGACCCAGGCGTAGCCCCCGTGCCCAGCCCCCTCGCGCGGCACTCCCGAGGGGAGGCGTTACGATGAGGCCGGACATTGAGCTCTGGGCTCCTTGAGGTTGATGCGGCCGGGGCCACCTCGATTGTTTATCACCAGCGGAGCATAGCGCCCGTATGTGTACGCGTGCATAGCCGCTCCTCGGCGATGTCGTCGACCCGGTAGCGAGCATGGTGCTTCCATCAGGCGTGGGAGGGGCTCCCCTCCGAGGAGCCCCTGGCGTGTCTGACCCATACGACACGTGGCCGCACGGTAGGGCCTGACGAGGTGTATCTGGGCACCCGTGAGCCAGAGCGGTACTCACGGGGCCCTACCTCAAGGCGGGTTGCGCCTGGCACTGGGCCTTAACTTGTGATGTGTTCCTGCAAATTTGGTTAGATGTTGACGCTCTACGTCCTCGGGTCCCGGCCCTCGAGCAGGGCTCAGCCGTCGCTGGCATGCCAGGTCGCGATGTCATGGACAAGGCTAGAGGGTGAGGGTTGGAGAGCCAGTAGGAGCCCATGAGTCGCGATGCTCAGGTACCCCCCTTTAACGTGCAAGCGGCCGACATGAAGGAAGAGGGGTGCCATGGACAGGCACCAAATAACAATCATGATGGGTCAAATGCACAACCCGAATAAACGCAAGAGGGATACATGCCACTGGGTGCAGCCCGGGTGGCTTTGGGATGATGCAGCCGAGGCGCCCTAATAAAGTAAACTAGAAATATGAATCAAAAGGGATACATGCCGCAGGGCGGACCCACGCGGCACAGGAATGATGCAGCCACAGGCGCTCCCAACTGAAAATGAAACTCGAAGGATGTCACCTGATAATGTTGAAGATGAAGGGATGCTGAAGTAGCGGACGTCATGCGCTGCGGAAGCCGATCTTCACGAGCCCCCAGGCCCAGGAGCCTCGAGAGGCTCCGGAGGCGCTGGTGGCTCCTCACGGACCATCTCCATCTCCGCCAGGACTGCGGAACGCCTGACCACTTGAGCCTCCAAGATGCTCCTCATGAGGCGCTGGTGCGTGGCAGCCATGTTCGGCAAGCCGTAAGGCATGCGAACGTAGCTGTGGGGTGGACCTTCACAGCGCCCCACGCGTGAGAGCCAGAGGCGCTCCTGAGAGGCGGCTCGGTTGAGCCCTGGTATGTCGATGCAGACGCGCAACCCACCATCCTCGCCTAGATGGGGAGCTACAGCGGGTAAGCGACGACTGTCACTCATGACTCTTGACTCCTGCAGCTCCTGAATGATCTTGCTGACGAACTCCTGACGGTTTGGCCCTCCTTGCCTCGCTCCTTCCTGAGGGAAACGTGCTTTGAAACACGCCTCCAAGTGGTGCCCGAGTGCCTCCCTCGTGATCTTAGCAAAGTCGGTGGCCCCTCAGGAGAGAGCCCCCGAGCCTTGCTCGAGGAGGGCGCCGGGCGCGTCTTCCTATGCGACAGAAGGAGGTGCCCCCTGAATAGGCGGAGACCCTGAGGGACCTGCCTCCCGAGGGGTCGGGCCAGGCGATGTCTTCTTCTTCTTAGGAGCAGCCTCGGGGAGCCTTCCGCTCCTGTGATCTGGGTCTTCAATTGACGCGGCTCGAAAAGCACGCTCCAGGGAACACACTGCGTCTCTCTCTTCGCAAGGCACCGTGATGACTCCACCGCTTCCTGGCATCTTGAGGACATTGTAGCCATGATGAGTCACGACCATGAATTTGGCCAGAGCTAGGTACCCGAGGATGGCATTGTATGGCAGGCGAATGTGGGCGACGTCGAAGTCAATGAGCTCGGTGTGGTAGTTGTCGCGCCCCCTGAAGGTGACAGGGAGGCGGACCTGCCCTATCAAAACTGTGGAGCCATCAGTGACTCCGGAGAAAGGCTTGGTTGGCTGAAGCTGATTGTACGGCACTTGGAGATTGTTGAATGTCTCGACGGACAGGACATTGAGCCCTGCTCCACCATTGATGAGGGTCCTGGCAACTTGCACGTTGCTGATGATTGGGGAACAAAGCATCGGGAGGACTCCAGCTGTGGCTGCGCACTTGAGCTGTCCGCTGAGCTGAACGTGATGGCACACGCTGCCCACCTGAGAGGGCGCGTGGCTTCGAGCTTGGGGAGGACTGCATTCACCTCGCGGGCGAACTGCTTGAAGATGCTCTCAGAGGCTGGGGCTTGAGCTCCACCCAGGATGCAAGCGATTCAGCCAGCTCTCGAAGCCCACAGCCCTCGTCCTGATGATGGTCTTCATTTCTCCTTGGCTGCGGTGGCAGAGGAGGGAGGCCTGCGTTGCCTTGCGGGCGATCCTCGCGAGGCTGATCCCTCCAGCCTCCCTCGCGAGGCGGGTCCCTCCAACCTCCCTCACGAGGCTGATCCTGCCAGCGGTCCTCGCGAGGTCGGTCACGCCACCCTTGGCGAGGGCCACGGTCTTCCCAACGTCCTGTGCTTCTTCCTCCTCCTCGGCCGTAGCCTCGATCACTGCGGTCGGGGCGTCGACCGATTCGCCCTTCTCGCACGGCCCTGAGCTCTTGGCATTCGTTGGTGTTGTGGGTGTGGAGGTCGTGGTACACGCAGTACCGGCTGCCCTTGGAAGACTCGGGCTGATCCTGCCTCGCTTGGTGTATGCAGTTACTGCCATGAGCACGGCAGCCCCCTTGCGCTTCACGTCCTTAACCTTGGGCTTCTTCTCTTCGGGGTCGGCAGCCGACAGCTCGAGGAGGGAAAGGCGTCCTTCCTCAGCCCTGGGGCACTTGGTCGCCAAGTTGAATAGCTCCAGGGAAGTGCACAGGTCTTCATGCATCGCCAGCTCCTCCTTCATCTTGACGTCACGCACACCGTCGGAAAAGGCTGAGATGATGGCTTCCTCGGTTACCTTGGGAATCTTGAGGCGTGCGTTATTGAAGCGCTGGATGTACTTCTACAGGGTCTCTCCTGGCTGCTGTTTGATGCGGCGCATGTCGCTCACGGCAGGAGGCTGGTCGCGAGTGCCTTGGAAATTGGCGATGAAGCGGGTGCGCATCTCGTCCCAGGAGGAGATCGTGCCAGAGCCGTGTTCAGAGCAGTCGCGGGCACCGCCCTTGAGCGCCATGGGAAACCAGTTCACCATGACCTTCTTGTCCCCGCTGGCGGCTTCGATGCCCAGCTCGTAGAGCTGGAGGAACTCCGAAGGGTCGGCCGTGCCGTCGTAGCGAGGAGGCAGGTCTAGCTTGAACTTGCCGGGGCCATGCGACGCTGCGTAGCTCGGTGGTGAAGGCGCGGCAGCCTGCAGTGGCCACAGGAGGCCTTTGGTTACGGAGGGCTTGATCTTGCGGGTCCTCGTGCGCTGCCGCTGGGAGCAGCACGGGGTCTTGGCGTCTTTGGAAGCGAGGCCTTGATGCGTGGCCGGGTCTGAGGAGCACTCGGGCAGATTCTTGGGGCGAGGACCTCTTGGTAGCTCTGCTCTTCTTCTTGGTGCCGGACGGAGTGGGTTCCGCCGAGGGCCACACGCCTTAGGGCCAAGGCGCCTTCTTGAGGGGGAGGCGGCCGAGGCGCCTCGAGTTTCATCACCAGCGCAAGGCGAAGCGCGATGATGAGAAGGATGGCGCGAAGCCCCGGCGCGCGACGAGCTTCGGCGACGCGGTCGAGCCACTCCTCGTGAGACGCCATCGACGGGCGGTAGCACAGGAGCTTCGTTGCCGCGATGAGCGTGGCTCGAAAGATTCCGTGCGCGCGGAGCGCGGGACGAAGAACCAGCTAGGGCGAAGCGAAGGAGTAGCGGTGCGGCCGTGCCTCGCCTCACGGATGGATCTTTGGGGACGATGCTCGCTGCTCGTTCGCCGGGCCGATGGCGGCGTTGACGGCAAAGCGACGGGAACGGCGGGGCGGCCGCCGATGGGGGCCCGGCGACGCGAGAAGCGAGAAGCGGCCGGCGCTTCAGCGTGCCCGAGGAGCGTCTGACATGGATGCGAGGGGCGGCGAAGAACAGGGCGGCGGAAGGCGGATTCTGGTGCACCCCTACCTGGCGCGCCAAATGTCGGATTTCGGGTTCCGGCAGACCCTCTAGGTTCGAACTCTGGGGTGCACGCGGAGATCGCACCTCCAACCTACCTACACCTTGTTGCTTCGCAAGGATCTAAACTACACAAAGAGCAACACAATGGACACAAGGTTTATACTGGTTCGGGCCACCATTGTGGTGTAATACCCTACTCCAGTGTGTGGTGTGGTGGATTGCCTCAGGGGGCTGATGATGAACATTACAAGGAGGAACAGCCTCGCGAGGGTCTTTTCTTGGCGGTGCAACGAATCGCTAGGGGGAGTTCAGTAGCTTCTCTCTCTCTCGTTGCCTCTCTCTTTCTCCTTTCAGGATCGATCTCTAGCTGCCTCTACCCTGTGGGTGGCTAGTCCTATTTATAGGCAGAGGCCCTGGGCCTCTTCCCAAATATTGAGCGGGAAGGGCGCCAACAATTGGCCATTTTGAAGGGGAACATCTAGTACACCTATCCCGACTAGAGTTGGTCCTCGCCGCCAAAGGCTCGACGATGACGCTTGGCACAGGCTCCACGATGACCTCCTTCCTGCCGTTGTGTTGGTCTTGGTCTTGTTGCACCAAAATGGTTGCCTTTTCTTGATGCTCTTGGCCTGCGCTTGCCTCCTTTGCACCAAAGAGGAAATGAGGACACTGCGCGGGCTGGCGCCCACCTGGTGCCCTTGGTCGTCATGGCTTGCGTCATGGGCACCTCGTGAGGTACCCCGCCTTGATCTCTCCGCCTCCTCGCGAGCCAGCCTGACGAGGCCGTGCCTAAGTAAGCTTCCTATCGTCTGCCCCACGAGGCTTGGCCCCTCGCGAGGGTCTTGAGCTTGTGCTGACGAAGATGGGCCGTACTGGACCACCCCTTGAGCCACGCCGCAGGCCGCAGGCAGGCAAGTCTGGGTACCCCACCTTGTTGCTTCGCAAGGATCTAAACTACACAAAGAGCAACACAATGGACACAAGGTTTATACTGGTTCGGGCCACCATTGTGGTGTAATACCCTACTCCAGTGTGTGGTGTGGTGGATTGCCTCAGGGGGCTGATGATGAACATTACAAGGAGGAACAGCCTCGCGAGGGTCTTTTCTTGGCCGGTGCAACGAACTGCTAGGGGGAGTTCAGTAGCTTCTCTCTCTCTCGTTGCCTCTCTCTTTCTCCTTTCAGGATCGATCTCTAGCTGCCTCTACCCTGTGGGTGGCTAGTCCTATTTATAGGCAGAGGCCCTGGGCCTCTTCCCAAATATTGAGCGGGAAGGGCGCCAACAATTGGCCATTTTGAAGGGGAACATCTAGTACACCTATCCTGACTAGAGTTGGTCCTCGCCTGCCAAAGGCTCTGACGATGACGCCGGCCTGGGCTCCACGATGACCTCCTTCCTGCCGTTGTGTTGGTCTTGGTCTTGTTGCACCAAAATGGTTGCCTTTTCTTGATGCTCTTGGCCTGCGCTTGCCTCCTTTGCACCAAAGAGGAAATGAGGACACTTCTGGCTGGCGCCCACCTGGTGCCCTTGGTGCGTCATGGCTTGCGTCATGGGCACCTCGTGAGGTACCCGCCTTGATCTCTCCGCCTCGCGAGCCAGCCCGACGAGGCCGTGCCTAAGGAAGCTTCCTATCGCTCGCCCCACGAGGCTTGGCCCCTCGCGAGGTCTTGAGCTTGTCTTGTGAAGATGGGCCGTACTGGACCACCCCTTGAGCCACGCCGCAGGCCGCAGGCAGGCAAGTCTGGGTACCCCCGTTCCCAGAACGCCGACAATTGCTCCGTGGATGTGCCATGGAAGCAAAACAGACCTTGCTGCCGAGGTCTTGGATGTACTGCATGAAGGTGTGGCTTGTGAACTGCGTGCCGTTGTCGGTGATGACTCTGTTTGGCACACCAGGCTGACTGAGCAGTCACCTTCCTCACTGCTTCCACCTTCGGCCACTTTGTGAACTTGTTGATTGCAATGTACAAGTACTCAAAGCCCCCGACAGCGTGGGGGAAAGGGCCCAGTATATCGAGCCCCCAGACCGAGAATGGCCAGGAGAGAGGGATTGTTTGAAGGGCTTGGGCTGGTTGATGAAGCTTCTTTGAATGGGCTGCACGCTTCACACTTGGTTACTAAGCGCCGTCGCATCACGGAGGACGGTGGGCGGAAGAAACCTTGCTAGAACGCCTTCCGGCAAGGGCCCTCGACCCTATGTGGGAGCCACATATGCCTCCATGTATCTCCGCCAACAGCTCCAGTCCTTCCTCCCGGGGGATGCACTTGAGTTTCACACCGTTCGGCCTTCTCCGGTACAGGACGTCATCGACGAACTGGTACTGGGCGGACCGACAGGCTACTTTCTCCGCTTCTTCCTGCTACTTAGGAAGCTCCCCTGTTTGGAGGAATTGGACGATATGTTGTGCCCATGCCGGAGCCTAGGGCTCGACGGCAAGGACCAAAGGCATATCTTACGCCATGGGAGCGGCTGTCTCTACGGCCAGGGCTTGACGCCCTGCTGGAGCTGATTGCTCTTAGGCGAGCTCGGCGTCATGGCAAAGCACCCTTGCCGGCAGCCCCAGGGGGCTCGGTAGGAAAGTACTTGTCGGGACCTGATTTTCTCCGCTTGCTCTGCCCAGCTGATGGTTCGACGTATGGTTGAGTTAACCGGAGCAAAAAGGTACCTGGTTCCACAGGTAGCTTGAATGCGGCACACTTTGACAGGTAATCGGCGATGTCGTTCTCCACTCGTGGGACGTGCTCCGCCTGGATACCGTCAAAGCATTCCTCCAGCTTCCTCACCTCATCTACGTAAGGTTCCATGAATGGGCTCTGATAATCCTTGTTGACCTACCTGACAACGAGCTGTGAGTCACCCCTAACGATGAGCTTCTTAACCCCGAGGTCTGTCGCGATCCTGAGACCGGCAAGCAATCCCTCGTACTCAACGGTGTTGTTGGTGGACATCTCCCTGGGGAAGTGCATCTGGATCACGTACTTGAGGTGTTCTCCGGTGGGTGCGACGAGCAGCACACCAGCACCGGCGCCTTGCAGCGAGAAAGCCCCATCAAAGTACATGATCCAGTCACGGTATGCTTCCTTTCCGGGGAGAGTGGTCTCCTGGATTTCTTCGTCAGGTGTCGAGGTCCATTCTGTGATGAACTCCGCCAAGACTCTGCTCTGAATTGTTGAGGTACTTTCAAACTTTAAATCGAAGCTTGACAACTCCAAGGCCCATTCCACAATCCTTCCGGTTGCGTCCGGGTTGTGCAGTATCCGTTGCAACAGGAGGCGGGTGACGATAGTGATCTCGTGGGCCTGGAAGTAGTAACCCAGCTTCCTCGAGGCCATAAGGAGGCCAGAGAGCAATTTTTGCACACCGGAATACCTCGACCTAGCCCCCTGCAAGAGGGAGCTGAGAAAGTAAACCGGGTGCTGCATCATCTTCTTCTTTGGCACCACTTCACTCGACTGTGCGGGCATTGCCTTGGTGGCACCAGACTCTGCCGGGGGCCGCGCCTTGTCGGCACCAGGCCCTACCGGGGGAATCTTTGGCTTGCCATCCGCTGGTTCTGCCGCCATTGCTGCCTCCTCGTCGACCTCCCTCTATGCCACCAGTGCGGCGCTGACCACTTGATTCGTCGCCGTCAGATACAACAGCAATGACTCTTGTGGTTTAGGCGCAACCAGTATTGGCGTGGAGGAAAGGTATTGGGCCTGCCTTCTTCAAGATTTTGAAGAAGGGAAGGGCGCGCTCGGCGGACTTGGAGATGAATCGGCTCATGGCGGCAACGCAGCCGGTGAGCCGACGCACATCCTTGATCCGCTTGGGCACCTCGATCTGCTCAATAGCCTTGATCTTGTCTGGGTTTGCCTCGATTCCACGCTGCGACACAAAGAACCCGAGAAGCTTGCCGGACGGAACACCGAAGACGCACTTCTCAGGGTTCAGCTTGAGGTTGATCTTGCGCAGGTTAGCAAATGTCTCTTCCAGTTCTTGCACAAGAGTTGGCCCGTCCTTGGTTTTGACCACTATGTCATCCATGTAGGCCTCCATATTTCTATGGAGCTGAGGTTCAAAACCAATTTGGGCTGCTCTTGCAAACGTTGAGCCAGCACTCTTCAAACCGAAAGGCATCCGTAAAAAGCAATACGTACCACATGGGGTGATGAATGATGTCTTCTCTTCATCCTCTCTTGTCATGAAGATTTGGTGGTAGCCTGAGTAGGCGTCGAGGAATGATAACAGATCACACCCGACTGTGAGTCAACAATCTGGTCGATGCGTGGAAACGGGAAGGGGTCCTTAGGACAAGCCTTATTAATATCTGTGTAATCAATACACAGCCTCCACTTCCCATTCGCCTTGCGCACCACTACCGGATTGGCCAACCACGTCGGGTGGAGCACCCTCTCACCAAACCTGCCGCTTCCAACTTCCTGATCTCCTCTGTGATGAACTCCTGCCTTTCCGAGCCTCGCTTCGACCTTCTCGCTTGACGGGCCGCGTGAGGCGCGACAGCTAGGTGGTGCTCAATCACCTCCACAGGAACACCGGGATGTCGGACGCTTGCCATGCAAACACGTCGACATTTGCCCGCAGGAAGGTGACGAGCGTGCCTTCCTATTTGCTGTCGAGGGTGGAGCCTATGATGAAGGCCCCTCCCGTGCCATCCTCCCCGACGGGCACCTTCTTGGACTGCGGTGGCTCGGCTCTGGATCTCTTGCTCTTGTCGGTAGAGCTCTCTGGCACGTCCTCAACGGTAGCACAACACTCCGAGGAGGTGCGCTTGCCGGAGTGGGTGCAAGAGGTCTTGCCGGGCTCCTTCTTCCCTCCGGGCCTTGATGGCGGAGCAGGTGCCTTGATGGCAGCTGCTGCAATCGCTTCTTCAGTAGAGTTGGTCGGCGTAGATCAGCGCGTCCTTCTTGTTGGAGGGGACGGAGATGATGGTCAACGGCCCGGGCATCTTTAGCATGTTGTAGGCATAGTGTGACGCCACCATGAACTTGGCTAGTGCCGGGCGGCTGAGGATCCCGTTGTAGGGCAAGGGGATCTCGGCCACGTCGAAGACGATCCTCTCTGTCCTATGGTTCAACTCTCCTCCAAACGTCATGGGCAGTGTGACCTTTCCCTTTGGCTGGCTCCTCCCCGGATTGACCCCTTGAAACGTGCCCATTTCCTCGAGGTCACCATCAGGGATTTGCAACCTTTTGACCACGACACGCGAGATCAGGTTCAGGCCAGCCCCGCCGTCAACCAACATCTCGTTCACCCTAAGGGTGCGTATCGTTGGCGAGACCAACAATGGCAAACACCCGACCGCGGTGGTGCGGTCCGGGTGGTCCTCGGTGTCAAAGATGAGGGGCGTGCTGGACCACTTCAGCGGCTTTTGAGCGTCGAACAACGGCTCTGCTGCTGTAATCTCACACGCCAACTGCTTGAGCTGGCGGTGAGAGGTATGCAGCAAGGCGCCGCCATTGAAGCACATGGATTCCGTAGCCTTCTGGAACCCTTGCTCGCCAGACTCGTCGTCCTCGTCGTGATCGTCATCTACTTGTTTCTTTTCACGGCCCCGGGTGGGCCTCTCTTGCTGGTTGTCCTTGCCGGGGCGGCCTCCTTGGCCGCATACGCTTCTTCCGGATCCTCGGCACCGTCTGGTCCTTCTCCTTGTCCCGCCTTCGTACTCAGCCTTTTGCTTCTCGGCAAAGCAATTTGGACTTGTCGGCAGTTCTGGAGGTCGTGGCCCTTGGTGCGGTGGATCTTGCAGTATTGCTTGCCGGAGCTTCCTGGCTTGTCGATAGCCGCTAGGGCCCGGCAAGCGGCGCACCCAGCAATCTCCTTGTCGGGGGCGTCTGCCTTGACCTTCTTACCGGCACCGGTATCGTCAGATCCCTCAACAGCAAGCACGGCCTTGCCTTTGCGTTTCCTGTTGCGACGCTGGCTCTTCTTTGTCGGGGTGGCGGCATCTTCATCGGTAGAGTCGGTTTCCGTGTCGGCGTCTTCGTCGGGGTACTTCCTTCCCTCTTCAGCCCGAGTGCACCTATCGGCCAGAACGTAGAGCTCGACCACATCCTTAACCTTGGTCATCGCCAGCTCCTCGCGCATCTTGCGATTGCGCACGTTCGTGGAACACGCTAATCACAAATGGCAGGATGAACGTGCTGGGATGTTGTATCGCACCGGCTGAATCTCTGGATGTACTTGTGCAGGGTCTCCTCTTCCTTCTGGGGAATGATATGCAGATCACTGGCCTGGCCATGAGCTTGGTGGCCTCCTGTGAAGGCGCCAACGAACTCATGGCACAGGTCTGACCAAGAAGAAATGGAACCCATAGGCAAGTGCATCAACCAAGACATCACATTGGGCTTAGTTGGCAAGCACCTTGTCGTCGCGAGCCCCAGCGGCCTGCATCACGATGGTGCAGATGCTGAGGAACTCGGACGGATGGGTCTTGCCAGTGTACTTCTCGGCGACGTTGGGCTTGAACGTGCGGTGGGACGGCCACTGGAACTGCCTCAGCTCATGGGTAAAATCCGGGCAGCCCACCTCGTAAGGTAGGCCGCCGGGGCCCCCCGATGTCGGGTGGTCCATAGCGGGTCTCGCCCGCTTGTCCGACTGGCGGGGCGTTTCACGCCGGCGCTCGATGGTGGTTCGAGCGTCTTCGTGAGCTCGCTTCCGAAGGACCTGGCGCTGGTCGCGGAGGGTCTGCGGGTCGGACTATGCTATGGAGATGTTATCACAAGCGTCGTCGCGACGGGCCGACGCTCGCGGCGGCTAGCGAGGAGGAGGAGAGTGCACCGTGGCCGCAGCTCCCCCGGTCCTCCCACCGCCAGCATGTGGTGGCTCGGTGGAGCACCGACCCGAGGGCCCCGCCGGTCGCGGATCGTCTTTGTTTGCGACAGCGATGAGGCTCCGGATGGTGGCCCTCCATTCGTCGAGCTTCTCCGCAGCAGGAGGGAAGTCGAGGAGCACCTGTGTGCGCGCCAAAGCTTCTGCTGGCGTGGGCAGCGGCGACAGCTGCGTGGATCGCAGCGCTTCGACTTCTAACTTTGTTAGAAGGAGCTCCGTCATGACCCAGCGGCTGCGTGCCATTTTCACCAGCGCTTCGGAGAGCGTGCTGAACCCCTTCATCTTGCCGATGACGCACAGGGCTCTTCCCATGGCGGTGCTCAGGGTCACCAATGTGGTGACGCTGCTCGGCGCGCACACCATGGGAAGAACGCGCGGTGGTTGCCGGTGTAGGCGTCCTGGAGGTCGCCGCACCGCCTGGAGTCGGCACAACAACGCCCCTGGAGGGCCCCGCGCCGCCTGCGGGGGTCCAGCTCCGTCTTTGGATCCGGCAACGTGTAGCCGGTCGTTTGGAGCACGAACGACGCCGCTCGCCAAGCTCCATTGCACTGGCGTCTTTGGTGCTCGCGGGCCGCGGCCCGGGTCCTGTCTACGACCGGTCCGCTGCTCGTCCGCACCGGCATGGGTCGTTCGGCTCCCAACGAGTCGACCGCCGTGGTTGTCTTCTTCTTAGGGGCCATGGCGACGAAGAACTGCTAGGCTGACTACTAGACCAGATTCTCGCAATTGCGCCCCTACCTGGTGCGCCAAAGATGTCGGTGCAAAACGACGCCTATGGGATCACAAGAATCCCTACTACGGTTGCCGGGGCGTAGGGTTGCGAGAAGAGCAGGGCTAGTAGACAGCACAAGGATTGTTTACCCAGGTTCGGGCCGCGAGGATGCGTAAAACCGTAGTCCTGCTTTGGTGGGTGTATGTCTGAGAGTTCTTGAGCTCTCGAACTAGCTGTGATCAGCGCGTGGTTCGAAAGAGCCGAATCCTTCTCCAGTATGCCATGGGCCTACTTTTATAGTCAGAAGGGGCTGCCACAGTGGCACACATGAGGTGCAAAGGCGTACAGTGCCCTGAGCTTATCGCTCGTATTACAGGACAAGACGCATTTAATGCGTAGCTTAGGTGTCCCCTTGCTTTATCGGGGACGGGGGCGAGGCCCGTCCCGTCCGTCGCCGCTCCTCCTCGCTCCGGCACACACCTTGGCCAGGGATGCATGCGGTGCCATGTAGGAAGGCAGGCAGCTGAGGTGGCATGGTGGTGGAGCCTTCACGAAGATCTGCATGCCGCCACGCAGGCGCTCGATGAGTTGGCCTGGGAGCTGCATGTTGCCACGCAGTGCCCGCCCGGTGGTTGGGCTAGCAGCTGCATGTGAACGGCCGTGGAAGCTTGGTTGTGCGGGCCTGGCGGTGGTCCATGGCGTCATGGTGAGGGCCTTGCCGGGTGGCCTGGCAAGGGTCTTGCCGTGTGGCCCGAAAAGGGTCTTGCCGTGGCGCGCTGTCGTCCACGGCAAGGGCCTTGCCGGGGGTCTGGTGGCCTTCCTCGTCAAGGATCCTGCCGAGGATCGTCGTCTTCTAATCCTTATCTGATCTTGAATATGTCTTCACAAAGATCTCCACGCCACCACAGAGGTGCCTTCCCGAGCCCTGGCCCCATGTGGAGGATGGCGTTGGGGACCGTGGGCTCAAGGGTGGCTCGCGCTGTTGGTGTGGGGCAAGCTACCCCAGCAAGGATCTTGCCGGGGCTGCTGAGGCTGCCCCCGACAAGAGTCTTGCCGGGGGAACCTTCTTCGTCCCTCTGCTCTTTGTGGTCTTGGTCTTGGCATTGCTCTGATCATCTTGGGCTTCGGTCTTACCTTGGCTCACCTCCCCTGCCCTGCTTAGCGTGACCGTAGGCACGGCTCCGACTGCCCGTGCACAGGTATAGGGGTACAAAAACGCACCCCTCTTTTTGTACACCGACACTGTTCTTGAGCTTGCATGTCAAATTTAATTGGTCCCAAGTTGTTCTAATGCATGATATAGTCTCTAGGCACTTGTGGGAGTAGTTGCTATCAATTTTGTTGAGTTTGATTCACTTTTATTTTGAGTTACTACAATTTTCAGAAATTTTCAAAAAATGATGAAGAGATTATTGAGGGGTTCTTCGAGCCGAAGCTCGAAGGATAAGCAAAGTGAAGAGAATAAGAAGCCCAAATATAATATTCCTCGCACTGCGGAGGCCTCACCAACTTCCTCCACGACCAGCTCGAACAACACGTACCTCATCTTGCCGGAGGCCATTTATGCGTACTGGAACCTGACACAAGTTCCAGAGCCTGAGCCACCACTTGACCCTTATCGACAGCCAGTTTATCAGTGGGACCAGGAGGAGATCGCCAAACAGTGGCACCCCGAGGATCCTCCTCAGTACCCCAGAGAGCAGCTTCGATCCATGGGACTAGACCAACTTAGGCCAAAAAGCCTAAGCTTGGGGGAGTACGTATTTCTCACTGACGTTACATTCAAGATCACACACTCATTCTAGTTGTCGGTGCTCATACTTTTTCATTGTATTATCCATGCTAGTTTATTTTATTTTCTTGCTTTCTTCTTGTGTGTTTGAAAAACCTTAAGAAAAACCAAAAAAATTAGTTGTAGCTTTTAGCTAGTTTACTTTCCATGCTGGTAGTAGTAGTAATTAAAAGAAAACCCAAAAAGATCTCTCGTTCTTCTTTTTGTTTGTTGGGAGCTTTCCCGTGTAAATAGTTTTATTTCCTTTCTTTTCTTTGGGGGTCGAGAGGAGAAGACCATGATGAAAATGTTGAAGTGGCTCTTATATGCATTACTGTTGATTTAATAAAGAGCCCATATTGCCTTGTCTTCTCCCTTGTATTAAAATGCTTGCAGATTCCATCTTAGTCAATTGCACGTGCACTATTATTATTATCCACACCGTTCGGTCGTGCAAGTGAAAGGCAATAATGACGATATATGATGAACTGATTGACATGAGAGAAGCTGGTATGAACTCGACCTCTCTTGTTTTTGTAAATATGATTAGTTCATCGTTCCTGATTCAGCCTATTATGAATTAAACATGTTTGCAATGACAAATAGAGATTATAGTTGCTTATGCCATGCTTAATTAGCTAGGAGTTTATAATGGTTTACCTTGCGTGCCAACATGCTATTAAAATGGTTGTGATGTGGTATGATAGGGTGGTATCCTCCTTTGAATGATTCAAATGGCTTGACTTGGCACATGTTCACACATGTAGTTGAAACAAAATCAACATAGCCTCCACGATATTTATGTTCATGGTGGATTATATGCTACTCATGCTTGCACTCAATGTTTATTAATTTTAATGCATGTTCATTACTGTTGTCGCTCTCTAGTTGGTCGCTTCCTAGTCTTTTTCTAGACTTCACTTGTACTAAGCGGGAATACTGCTTGTGCATCCACTTCCATAAACCCCAAAGTTATTCCGTATGAGTCCACCATACCTTCCTATATGCGGTATCTACCTGCCGTTCCAAGTAAATTTGTATGTGCCAAACTCTAAACCTTCAAATGAAATTCTGTTTTGTATGCTCGAATAGCTCATTTATCAACTAGGGCTGTCTGTATCTTCCGTGCTAGGCGGGTTATTCTCAAGAGGAGTGGACTCGGCTCCTCACTCAAGAGAAAATGGCTGGTCAACGTGATGCCCAGTCCCATGCTCATACCAAATCAAAATAATTGCAAACAAAACTCCCCCGGGACTGTTGTTAGTTGGAGGCACCCGTTGTTTCGGGCAAGCCATGGATTGATGCTTGTTGGTGGTGGGGGAGTATAAACTTTACCATTCTGCTTGGGAACCGCCTATAATGTGTGTAGCATGGAAGATATCGAGATCTCTTGGTTGTTATGTTGACAATGAAAGCATGTCGCTCAAAGTATTATTTATCTCTATTTCAAAATCGAGCTCTGGCACCTCTACAAATCCCCGCTTCCCTCTGTGAAGGGCCTATCTATTTACTTTTATGTTGAGTCATCATCCTCTTATTAAAAAGCACCAGTTGGAGAGCACCGCTATCATTTACATCACTTATTATTAATTTATATTGAGTATGACTGGATCTCTTTTACCATGAATTACAATGTTTAGTCAGTCCTTAATCTTCAGAGGTGCTCTGCATTTATGTTTTGCGGTCTCAGAAAGGGCTAGCGAGATACCATCTTGTTATATCATATTGTGACTGTTTTGAGAAAGTGTTGTCATCCGAGATTCGCTATTATTGCTCGCTAGTTGATAATGCCATTGATATGAGTAAACATGAGACCTAAATGTTATTGTGAATATGGTTAGTTCATAATCTTTCTTTGAAAACTTGAATGCTGGCTTTACATATTTACAACAACAAGAGCAAACAAAGTTTGTAAAAGTTTTCTTTATCACTTTCAGTTTGTCAACTGAATTGCTTGAGGACAAGCAAAGGTTTAAGCTTGGGGGAGTTGATACGTCTCCATCGTATCTACTTTTCCAAACACTTTTGCCCTTGTTTTCGACTCTAACTTGCACGATTTGAAGGGAACTAACCCGGACTGACGTAGTTTTCAGAAAAATTGCCATGGTGTTATTTTTGTGCAGAAATAAAAGTTCGGAATGACCTGAAACTTCACTGAGAATATTTTTTGAATTTATAAAAAATACTGGCGAAAGAATCAAGACCAGGGGCCCACACCCTGTCCATGAGGGTGGTTGATACGTCTCCATCGTATCTACTTTTCCAAACACTTTTGCCCTTCTTTTGGACTCTAACTTGCACAATTTGAATGGAACTAACCTGGACTTACGCTGTTTTCAGCAGAATTGCCATGGTGTTATTTTTGTGCAGAAATAAATGTTCTCGGGATGAACTAAAACTTCACGGAGAATATTTTTGGAATTTATAAAAAATACTGGCGAAAGAATCAAGACCAGGGGGCCCACACCCTGTTCACGAGGGTGGGGGCGCGCCTACCCCCTGGGTGTGCCCCCTGTCTCGTGGGCCCCCTAAGGTTCCACCAACCTCAACTCCAACTCTATACATTCATGTTCGGGGAGAAAAAAAATCAGAGAGAAGGATTCATCGCATTTTACGATACGGAGCCGCCGCCAAGCCCTAATCTCTCTCGGGTGGGCTGATCTGGAGTCCGTTCGGGGCTCCGGAGAGGGGAATCCGTCGTCGTCATCATCATCAACATTCCTCCATCACCAATTTCATGATGCTCACCACCGTGCGTGAGTAATTCCATCGTAGGCTTGCTGGACGGTGATGGTTTGGATGAGATTTATCATGTAATCGAGTTAGTTTTGTTAGGGTTTGACCCTAGTATCCATTATGTTCTGAGATTGATGTTGCTATGACTTTGCTATGCTTAATGCTTGTCACTAAAGCCCGAGTGCCATGATTTCAGATCTGAACCTATTATGTTTTCATGAATATATGTGAGTTCTTGATCCTATCTTGCAAGTCAATGGTCACCTACTATGTGTTATGATCCGGTAACCCTGAAGTGACAATAATCGGGGACCACTTCGGTGATCACTGTAGTTCGAGGAGTTCATGTATTCACTTGGTGTTAATGCTTTGGTCCGATACTCTATTAAAAGGAGGCCTTAATATCCCTTAGTTTCCAATAGGACCCCGCTGCCACGGGAGGGTAGGACAAAAGATGTCATGCAAGTTCTTTTTCCATAAGCACGTATGACTATATTCGGAATACATGCCTACATTACATTGATGAACTGGAGCTAGTTCCGTGTCACCCTATGTTATAACTATTGCATGAAGAATCGCATCCGACATAATTATCCATCACTGATCCAATGCCTACGAGCTTTTCACATATTGATCCTTGCTTAGTTACTTTACCGTTGCCACTGTTACAATTACTACAAAACTGCTACTGTTACTTTTGCCACAGTTACCGTTACTTCCATGCTACTTTGCTACTAAATACTTTGCTGCAGATATTAAGTTATCCAGGTGCGGTTGAACTGACAACTCAACTGCTAATACTTGAGAATATTCTTTGGCTTCCCTTGTGTCGAATCAATAAATTTGGGTTGAATACTCTACCCTCGAAAACTGCTATGCGATCCCCTATACTTGTGGGTTATCAAGACTATTTTCTGGCGCTGTTGCCGAGGAGCATAGCTCTATTCTTTGAGTCACTTGGGATTTATATCTGCTGATCACTATGAGGAACTTGAAAGACGAAAAAACTAAGATTTATTCCTCAACTATGAGGGGAGGTAAGGAACTTCCATCTAGCTCTGCACTTGATTCGCCTTCTGTTTTGAGTAAACTTGCCACACCTAACCTGCTTCTGCTATTAATTCTGATATGTCGCTGATACGTCTCCAACGTATCTATAATTTTTTATTGCTCCATGCTATATTATCTACTTTTTTGGACATTATTGGGCTTTATTATTCACTTTTATATTATTTTTGGGACTAACCTATTAACTGGAGGCCCAGCCCAGAATTGTTGTTTTTTTGCCTATTTCAGAGTTTCGCAGAAAAGGAATATCAAACGGAGTCCAAACGGAATGAAACCTTTGGGACGTGATTTTTAGGAAGATTATGATCCGGGAGACTTGGACCCTATGTCAAAAAACAAAGGAGGAGGCCACGAGGTAGGGGGCGCGCCCACCCCCCCAGGGCGCGCCCTCCACCCTCGTGGGCCCCCTGTTGCTCCACCAACGTACTCCTTCCTCCTATATATACCTACGTACCCCCAAACGATCAGATACGGAGCCAAAAACCTAATTCCACCGCCGCAACCTTCTGTACCCACGAGATCCCATCTTGGGGCCTGTTAGAACTCATGGGAGGGCATCTATCACGGAGGGCTTCTACATCAACACCATAGCCTCTCCGATGAAGTGTAGTAGTTTACTTCAGACCTTGGGTCCATAGTTAGTAGCTAGATGGCTTCTTCTCTCTTTTGGATCTCAATACAATGTTCTCCCCTCTCTCGTGGAGATCTATTCGATGTAATCTTCTTTTTGCGGTGTGTTTGTTGAGACCGATGAATTGTGGGTTTATGATCAAGATTATCTATGAACAATATTTGAATCTTCTCTGAATTCTTTTATGTATGATTGGTTATCTTTGCAAGTCTTTTTGAATTATCAGTTTGGTTTGGCCTACTAGATTGATCTTTCTTGCAATGGGAGAAGTGCTTAGCTTTGGGTTCAATCTTGCGGTGTCCTTTCCCAAGGATGTGATGGGGAAGCAAGGCACGTATTGTATTGTTGCCATCGAGGATAACAAGATGGTTTTTATCATAGTGCATGAATTTATCCCTCTACATCATGTCATCTTGCTTAAGGCGTTACTCTGTTTTCATGAACTTAATACTCTAGATGCATGCTGGATAGCGATCGATGAGTGGAGTAATAGTAGTAGATGCAGGCGAGTCGGTCTACTTGTCTCGGACGTGATGCCTATATACATGATCATAGCTAGACATTCTCATAACTATGCTCAATTTAAATCAATTGCTCAACAAGAATTCGTTCACCCACCGTAAAATACTTATGCTCTTGAGAGAAGCCACTAGTGAAACCTATGGCCCCGGGGTCTATCTTCACCATATTAATCTTCCAAAACTTAGTTATTTCCTTTGCTTTTTACTTTGCTTTTATTTTACTTTGCATCTTTATCACAAAAATACCAAAAATATTATCCTATCATATCTATCAGATCTCACTCTTGTAAGTGACCTGAAGGGATTGACAACCCCTTATCGCGTTGGTTGCGAGGATTTAGTTGTATTGTGCAGGTATGAGGGACTCGCGCGTAGCCTCCTACTGGATTGATACCTTGGTTCTCAAAAACTGAGGGAAATACTTACGCTACTTTGCTGCATCACCCTTTCCTCTTCAAGGGAAAACCAACGCAAAGCTCAAGAGGTAGCAAGAAGGATTTCTGGCGCCATTGCCGGGGAGGTCTACGCAAAAGTCAACATACCAAGTACCCATCACAATCCCTTATCTCCCGCATTACATTATTTGCCATTTGCTTCTCGTTTTCATCTCCCCCACTTCACCTTTGTTGTTTTATTTGCCCCTCTTCCGTTCGTCCTTCTCTTTGCTCGTGTTACCATGTGCCTTCTTTTTGCTTGCATCTTCGCTTGCTAAAAGTTTATGGATCCTCATCCACTTGCTAATCTCTTTAAGAGATCCAATTATGATGAACCTATTGTTAGTGAGTTTTGTGCACTAGATTATCTTTATGAGGTTTTGCTTGAAATTCGTGAATCTGAAAATTGTGATGAAGTGTTGAAAGAAGAAACTTATGAAGTGATTTACGATAGATCTTTGAATAAAAAGCATGATTGCAATGGTGTTATTATAAATTCTATTAATGTCAATTGTGTTAATGATATGCAAAACCTCAAGCTTGGTGATGCTAGTTTTGCTATGTCTACTACTTGTTGCAATGATCATGATTGGGGTGATTCTTCTTGCGATCTTGAAAATTTAGTTACTCCCCATGATGAATATGAGATTGATAATAATGTTTGCAATAATATTGAAAGTGGGTTTGGAAGAGTGTCAACTTTATATCCCACATATTTGGAGAATATTCAATCTTATGAAATTTTTGATAAAAGTGGGTTTGGAGAGGTCATGACTTTAGTTAATGTTAATCCCACAATTTTGGAAGAGTGTCAACTTTGCATACATGTGGATCGTGTTAAGAATATGTTTTCTAATAGCTATATTGTTGAATTATCTTATGATCCTACATGTAACTATTATGAGAGAGGAAAATATGGTTGTAGAAATTTTCATGTTACTAAATTACCTCTCGTTATGTTGAGATTGCTATTGTTTCTTTCCGCTTCCTTGCATATGCTAGTTTTTGCTTGCCTTAATAATTTGTTTCCCTATAAGATACCTATGCATAGGAAGTATGTTAGACTTAGATGTGTTTGTCACGTATTTTATGATGTTCTCTTTGTGCTTCAATTCGTGTCTTTCATGTGAGCATCATTGAAATCTCTATGCCTAGCTAGGGGCGTTAAACGATAGCGTTTGTTGGGAGGCAACCCAATTTTATTTTTAGTTTTTGCTTTTTGCTTCTGTTTAGGAATAAATATTTGATCTAGCCTCTGGTTAGATGTGTTTTTATGTTTTAATTAGTGTTTGTGCCAAGTTAAACCTATAGTATCCTCTTGGATGATAGTTATATGATCTTGCTGTAATTTCCAGAAACTTTCAGTTCACGAAAACAACTGTTAAAAATCATCAGAACGTGATAAAATAGTGATTCGAATTTCTGCTGATCAATAAAAAAATTGCCTAGGTCGTCCTATTTTGGCTGATTTTTTTGAGTTCCAGAAGTTTGCATTAGTTACAGATTACTACAGACTGTTCTGTTTTTTTTGACAGATTCTGTTTTTCGTGTGTTGTTTGCTTATTTTGATGAATCTATGGCTAGTAAAATAGTTTATAAACCATAGAGAAGTTGGAATACAGTAGGTTTAACACTAATATAAATAAAGAATGAGTTCATTACAGTACCTTGAAGTGGTCTTCTGTTTTTCTTTCGCTAACGGAGCTCACGAGATTTCTGTTGAGTTTTGTGTTGTGAAGTTTTCAAGTTTTGGGTGAATTTTTTTGATGGATTATGGAACAAGGAGTGGCAAGAGCCTAAGATTGGGGATGCCCATGGCACCCCCAAGATAATATAAGGACACCAAAAATCCAAAGCTTGGGGATGCCCCGGAAGGCATCCCCTCTTTCGTCTACTTTCATCGGTAACTTTACCTGGAGCTATATTTTTATTCACCACATAATATGTGTTTTGCTTGGAGCGTATTGTATGATTTGAGTCTTTGCTTTTTAGTTTACCACAATCATCCTTGCTGTACACACCTTTTGAGAGAGCCATACATGATTTGGAGTTTGTTAGAATACTCTATGTGCTTCACTTATATCTTTTGAGTTATATAGTTTTGCTCAAGTACTTCACTTATATCTTTTAGAGCACGGTGGTGGATTTGTTTTATAGAAACTTTTGATCTCTGATGCTTCAATTAGATTATTTTGAGAGTCTTAAATAGCATGGTAATTGCTTGAATAATCCTAATAAGCTAAGCATAAATGATTTGCAAAAATTCTTATGAGTGTGTTGAATACTAAGAAAAGTTTGATGCTTGATAATTGTTTTGAGATATGAAGATGGTGATATTAGAGTCATGCTAGTTGAGTAGTTGTGAATTTGAGAAATACTTGTGTTAAAGTTTGTGATTCCCGTAGCATGCACGTATGGTGAACCGTTATGTGATGAAGTCGGAGCATGATTTATTTATTGATTGTCTTCCTTATGAGTGGCGGTCGGGGAATGACGATGGTCTTTTCCTACCAATCTATCCCCCTAGGAGCATGCGCGTAATACTTTGCTTTGATAACTTGTAGATTTTTGCAATAAGTATATGAGTTCTTTATGACTAATGTTGAGTCCATGGATTATACGCACCCTTCCTCCTTCCACCATTGCTAGCCTCTCTAATACCGCGCACTTTTTCGCCGGTATCATACACCCACCATATACCTTCCTCAAAACAGCCACCATACCTACCTATTATGGCATTTTCATAGCCATTCCGAGATATATTTTCATGCAACTTTCCACCGTTCCGTTTATTATGACACGCTCCATCATTGTCATATTGCTTTGCAAGATCATGTAGTTGACATCGTATTTGTAGCAAAGCCACCGTTCATAATTCTTTCATACATGTCACTATTGATTCATTGCATATCCCGGTACACCGTCGGAGGCATTCATATAGAGTCATATTTTGTTCTAAGTATCGAGTTGTAATTGTTGAGTTGTAAGAAAATAAAAGTGTGATGATCTTCATTTTTAGAGCATTGTCCCAAGTGAGGAAAAGGATGATGGAGACTATGATTCCCCCACAAGTCGGGATGAGACTCTGGACAAAAAATAAATAAATAAAAAGAGGCCATTAAAAAAAGAGAAAGGGCCCAAATAAAAAAATGAGAGAAAAAGAGAGAAGGGACAATGTTACTATCCTTTTACCACACTTATGCTTCAAAGTAGCACCATGATCTTCATGATAGAGAGTCTCTCATTTTGTCACTTTCATATACTAGTGGGAATTTTTCATTATAGAACTTGGCTTGTATATTCCAATGATGGGCTTCCTCAAAATGCCCTAGGTCTTCGTGAGCAAGCGAGTTGGATGCACACCCACTTAGTTTCCTTTGTTGAGCTTTCCTATACTTATAGCTCTAGTGCATCCGTTGCATGGCAATCCCTACTCACTCACATTGATATCTATTGATGGGAATTTCCATAGCCCGTTGATACGCCTAGTTGATGTGAGACTATCTTCTCCCTTTTTGTGTTCTCCACAACCACCATTCTATTCCACATATAGTGCTTTATCCATGGCTCACACTCATGTATTGCGTGAAGATTGAAAAAGATTGAAAATGTCAAAAGTATGAAATAATTGCTTGGCTTGTCATCGGGGTTGTGCATGATTTAAATACTTTGTGTGGTGAAGATAGAGCATAGCCAGACTATATGATTTTGTAGGGATAACTTTCTTTGTCCATGTTATTTTGAGAAGACATGATTGCTTTGTTAGTATGCTTGAAGTATTATTATTTTTATGTCAATATTAAACTTTTGTCTTGAATCTCCCGGATCTAAATATTCATACCACAATTAAGAAGAGTTACATTGAAATTATGCCAAGTAGCACTTCACATCAAAAATTATCTTTTTTATCATTTACCTACTCGAGGACGAGCAGGAATTAAGCTTGGGGATGCTTGATACGTCTCCAACGTATCTATAATTTGTGATTGATCCATGCTATATTATCTACTGTTTTGGACATTATTGGGCTTTATTATTCACTTTTATATTATTTTTGGGACTAACCTATTAACCGGAGGCCAAGCCCAGAATTGTTTTTTTTTTTGCCTATTTCAGAGTTTTGCAAAAAAGGAATATCAAATGGAGTCCAAACAGAATGAAACCTTCGGGAACGTGATTTTTAGGAAGATTATGATCCGGGAGACTTGGACCCTACGTCAAGAAACAAAGGAGGAGGCCATGAGGTAGGGGGGCGCGCCCACCCCCCAGGGCGTGCCCTCCACCCTTGTGGGCCCCCTGTTGCTTCCACCGACGTACTCCTTTCTCCTATATATACCTACGTACCCCAAGCGATCGTGAATCTGAGCCAAAAACCTAATTCCACCGCCGCAACCTTATGTACCCACGAGATCCCATCTTGGGGCTCTGTTCAAGCTCACCGAGGGGCATCCATCACGGAGGGCTTCTACATCAACACCATAGCCTCTCCGATGAAGTGTGAGTAGTTTACTTGGACCTTCGGTGCCATAGTTATTTGCTAGATGGCTTATTCTCTCTTTTTGGATCTCAATACAATGTTCTCCCCCTCTCTCGTGGAGATCTATTCGATGTAATCTTCTTTTTGCGGTGTGTTTGTTGAGTCCGATGAATTGTGGGTTTATGATCAAGATTATCTATGAACAATATTTGAATCTTCTCTGAATTATTTTATGTATGATTGGTTATCTTTGCAAGTCTCTTCGAATTATCAGTTTGGTTTGGCCTACTAGATTGATTTTTCTTCCAATGGGAGAAGTGCTTAGCTTTGGGTTCAATCTTGCGGTGTCCTTTCCCGATGTGATGAGGGGCAGCAAGGCACGTATTGTATTGTTGCCATCGAGGTTAACAAGATGGGGTTTTTATCATAGTGCATGAATTTATCCCTCTACATCATGTCATCTTGCTTAAGGTGTTACTCTGTTTTCATGAACTTAATACTCTAGATGCATGCTGGATAGCGGTTGATGAGTGGAGTAATAGTAGTAGATGCAGGCAGGAGTCGGTCTACTTGTCTCGTACGTGATGCCTATATACATGATCATACCAAGATATTCTCATAACTATGCTCAATTCTGTCAATTGCTCAACCATAATTCGTTCACCCACCGTAAAATACTTATGCTCTTGAGAGAAGCCACTAGTGAAACCTATGGTCCCCGGGTCTATCTTCGTCATATTAATCTTCCAACACTTAGTTATTTCCTTTGCTTTTTTACTTTGCTTTTATTTTACTTTGCATCTTTATCACAAAAATACCAAAAATATTATCCTATCATATCTATCAGATCTCACTCTCGTAAGTGACCGTGAATTATCGCGTTGGTTGCGAGGATTTATTTGTATTGTGCGGTATGAGGGACTCACGTAGCCTCCTCTGGATTGATACCTTGGTTATCAAAAACTAAGGGAAATACTTACGCTACTTTGCTGCATCACCCTTTCCTCTTCAAGGGAAAACCAACACAGTGCTCAAGAGGTAGCAGTCGCATGTTATTGATGATGCCACTGCTGCTATGCATGATACTTATGATGAAACTACTTCTAAGCTTGATAATACTGTGCCACTAGGTGAATTTCTTGATGAACAACTTGCTAGGGCTAGAGAGAATGAAATTATTGAAACTGATAATATTGATGAAAGTGATGATGAAGATTTTCCCCCTAGATATGAGTTGCCTGTTGTGCCTGAGGGTCATGTTATGGATGAAGAAACTGCTAGAGATTTTCTTGCTTGCAATGATAGATATGATCTTAAGAAATTATTAGCTAAGCTGAAGGAAAAGTCTTTGAATGCTACAATGAAATATGACCCTGCTTTTGCTACTTCACCTATCTGTATTTCTGATAAGGATTATGATTTCTCTGTCGATCCTGAGATAATTACTTTGGTGAATCTGATCCTTTTTATGGCTATGAATCTGAAACTGTTGTGGCACATCTTACTAAACTAAATGATATAGCCACCCTATTCACTCATGAGGAAAAAAATTGTTACTACTATATCCTCAAGTTGTTTCCGTTCTCATTAAAGGGTGATGCTAAAACATGGTTTAATTCTCTTGATCCTGGTTGTGTGCGTAGTCCCCAGGATATGATTTATTACTTATCTGCTAAATATTTCCCTGCTCATAAGAAACAAGCTGCTTTAAGGGAAAATATAATTTTGTGCAAATTGAAGAAGAGAGTCTCCCACAAGCTTGTGGGAGGCTTCTCCAATTACTTAATGCTTTGCCTAATCATCCTCTCAAGAAGAATGAAATACTTGATATCTTTTATAATGGACTAACCGATGCTTCCAGAGACCACCTGGATAGTTGTGCTGGTTGTGTTTTCAGGGAAAGAACTGTTGAGCAAGCTAAATTGCTATTGAATAATATGTTGAGTAATGAAAATAATTGGACACTTCCTGAACCAACTCCTAAGCCAACTCTGAAGAAAAGGGGTATTCTATTTCTCAGTCCCGAAGATATGCAAGAGTGTAGCGACCAGACCCGAATGGATCTAGCGCTCTGTGCTCAGTGTCATCCCTGGATCAGTAATGCTGACACCACACAGTACTTCGAAGGATTTATAGCAGAGTAGCAATCACACACTTATTACATCGTTGTCCACAAGGGAACTTAACACAATAATATGGCTTAAGGCCATCTAATAATAACAATGGAAGGCTTGGAAGACAAGTGAGTCCATCAACTCCAACGGCATCACCGAGTATAGAACCACGACCTAACACCTTACTCGTCATCCGAAAAAGTCTGCAACGTGAAAAGTTGCAGCCAAAACGGGTCAAGACATGGAATATGCTAGCAATGTAACACATAGAGAACAATGAAGCAACAAGCCTATACTACATGCATATATGGCTGGTGGTAAGGCTCTCTGATTTACATTTTTGCATAAAGCTGGTTTTCCCTACATCAAAGGAATAATTTTATTTAACTATCATGGTGGTTGTTAAACATTGAGAATGGTTGACAACATCCTCAATCCCAATTAAAAGTACTCATTAAAACCCAATAACTTTATTATTAGAGTAACATGTTGAGATTCACATGATATTCAAGTACTAGATACTCAAGATGTCCATAACTGGGGACACGGCTAATCATGATTAGTTTTTACACTCTGCAGAGGTTTAGCACTTTTCCCCACAAGACTCGATCGCCTCCGCTTGGTTCTCGCACTACATGGTGTTTGAGAAAGCGGATGACCGAGACATAGTCTTTCGTGCGCTAGCACCTTACATGTGGGTAGACCGTACCAACCTACATCCCCTACATCAGCTAGCCTACCCGTAAGAGTTCGCACAACTTAGTCAACTACGCCAGAGCCCATAATTGGCTTGTGGCTGCACACGGAAGTTTCCAGTTTGAATAATCTTATGATCCCTTAGAGCACAGGTGGCGGTCCAAGAAATACAGCAAGTCCTGATAGAAACCAGTGCCTCAATCCACCCAGGATGTGTGTTTAGGTTGCCACCTTAAATAAACCATTAATTAACAATCTCACATCATCATGGATATCACTCACCCAATCCACGTCTACTAGCATAGCATAGCATAATAAGCAAACGTAGAAGTAACTCCCAAGGTTTCATAAGTAAAACAGTAATAGGTACTACCTCAATCTACTTCCCATCCCACAATTTAATTAGATCCTAAACATGCAAGTGTTTGAGGGTTTGATCTAATGCAATAAAAGCTGGGTAGTAGAAAAGGCATGATCAAAGTGTTACTTGCCTTGCCGATGATCCATGAGTCCTAAAGATTCAAGTAACAAGCGGCGCACTCACGGGTGATCTAACGCAGACAAACAACAAGCATACAATAAGTACTCATCTAATGCACAGGAAATCTCGAATAAAAGATCTAACCAGATAGTTCAACTTAAGAACCACAGTTGCAAAAGAATCGAATCAAATAAAGCATCGAAAGTCGGAACTCGAGAGAGAGCGACTCGGTTTAGCAAATCTGAAATTAAGTCAAAATTTTACAGTAGCAAAACTCTGTGTAAGTAGGTTAGTCGAACGGCGGTTTCATAACGAAACTCCGTGCGCTTGAATCACCTGATTCCGATAAACGAGCAAGAAATAAAACAGATTTGAAAATCGGATCGTAAATCGAATCGAAAAATAATGGATTAAATCCAATTTAAAAGAAAAGCACGAGCGGATTAAATAACGGACGTTCGTTAACAGAACTAATCCAACGAACGCGTTCATTGAAACGAACGGGTCGGTGAACGTTCACTAAATAAGAAAACCGAAAAAAAAACCATCTAGGTTTTTTGAAAAAAAAACCGAACATCACAAAAAAAACCGGATCGGTCTTTAACAAAACCGGATCGGATCGGATCGGGGCGGCGGCTGCCTCCGGCGGGTCTTCGCCAGGCTCCGGGGCTCAGCTGGTCAGGCGACGGCGGCGAGGTCGGGAGGCGGCGAGGGGCTCGGGTCCGGCGTCAGCGGCGAGGGCGACGGCGGCCTTGGCGGCGGCTCGGGAGGGCGGCGACGCAATGGGCGGGTTGAGGAGAGGAGGGCGGCGGCGGGTTAAATAGGAGGGGTCCGGTTGCCTTGGGGAGGGGCGCCGTGTCCGAGCCGGACACAAGTGGCGGGCGGCGGGCGGCGGAGTCTCCATGTGAGGAGAGGAGGTGGGCTGGGCGCTGGGCCGGGCCTGGCTGGTTGGCCGGGCCTGGGCCTTGGCCCAGCGTTTTTTAAACAAAACAAAGCGAATTAAAAAATACCAAACGAACTCCGATTTTAATAAAATTAATTTTCCCGACTCCTAAAAATGAGTCGAACAAAATGAACTTTAAAAAGCGGCAAACATGCATAAATTTTTAAAATGCTCATTTTGCCTAAGCAAAATAAATCTTCCAAAACCAAATTTTGATTTATTTATAATATCTTCATTTTTCCTAAATATTGGGAAAGTCATATTATTCCCTCTCTTAAGTTTTTATAGGAAAAACTTTATGAAGATAATTAAATAAATCCAATGATCCTATTTTCAAAATTTGAGAAATCCCAAATATGAAAATAATGAAACTTCCAACTCTCTCAGGGTCCTTGAGTTGCGTGAAATTTTCTAGGATCGGAAAATGCGAGAAAATATGATATGCATGATGACCTAATGTATAACATTCCAAATTGAAAATTTGGGATGTTACAAACCTACCCCTTAAGATGAATCTAGCCCTCGAGATTCGGGTTAACTAGAAAATAGGTGAGGGTTGTCCTTGAGCTAATCTTCCTCTCTTTCAGTGGTGGCTTCATCCTCTGTGTGGTGGCTCCTCTTAACTTTGCAAAACTTGATAACCTTGCTGCTGGTAACTCTGCTGGCATAATCGAGAATCTTACATGGTTTTTCCTCATATGTCAAGTCATCCTTCAATCAATTGCTTCAGTGCACTTGTGTCTCTTAACGGTACCTCTGCTATCTCGGGTGACATTTCTTCAAGCGAGAAACATGGAATACATCATGAACTCCCAGCGATCCTTCCGCAATTCCAACTTATGAGCAACTTCTCCCATGCGTTGCAAAATCTTATACGGTCCAACGAAGCGTGGTGCTAACTTTCCTTTAACTCCAAAGCGCTTAACTCCTCGAAGTGGGGATACTCGAGATATACTCTGTCTCCAACTTCATACTCAATCGCTGGCGCTTTGAATCGGCATAGCTCTTTTATGCAGGATCGGGCTACCTTGAGCACATCTCGAATCAACTTAACTTTCGTTTCGCACTCCTTAATCAAATCTGGTCCAAACAATCGACGATCTCCGATTTAGTCCCATAACAACGGTGTCCTGCACCTTCTTCCATACAAAGCCTCGAAAGGTGCCATCTTCAAGCTGGTTTGGTAACTGTTGTTGTAGGAAAATTCTGCATACGGCAAATTGTCATCCCGGCTAGATCCATAATCTAGGGCACAAGCTCTCGGATGTCCTCCAAAATCTGATTGACTCTCTCGGTCTACATCCATCGATGCATGGGTGGAAAGTCGCATCAATTCCAATCGGGTTCCCAATGTTTCGTGCAACCGGTTCCAAAATTTCGAGGTAAACCGGGTTCCTCTATACGTCTGATGCTCCTCGGAACTCCGTGTAAGCACACAATTCTGGTCATGTATATCTTTGCCAACTTAGCAATCGCTATAGGTGGTCTTGGCCGAATAAAATGAGCTACCTTTGTTAAGCGATTAGACTATAACCCAAATCGAGTCATATCCTAAATCGAGTCTTTGGTAATCCCTGTGATAAAATCCATGCCGGTTTATCCCACTTCCATTCGGGTATCGACAATGGTTGTAACAATCCTGGCTTCGATGTTACGCCTTTACTTTTCGACATACGTCACAAACTGCTACATACTCCGCAATATCCTTCTTCATTCCGGTCCACCGGAAAGTATTCTTCAAATCCAAGTACATCTTGGTATTTCACAGGTGAATCGAATAGGGTGAATCATGAGCTTCTTGAAAAATCAACTTCCTTATCTACGGGTCATTGGGCACATAAACACGGTCTTCAAACCATAGGGTATCGTGCTCATCCTCCACGAAATCCTTTAGCTTTTCCTTTGCTCATTTTCTCCTTTATAGAGGCAACTTCCTTATCTGCCTTTTGGGCTTCTCTGATTTTGTCCATCAGCGTTGGATCGAATCTCCAATGCTGCTACATAGCCTCTCGGAACTATTTCCAAACATAGCTCTCGAAGGTCCTCGGCTAACTCATTAGGTATTCCTCCCATCATTAGGGTATTGACGTGGCTCTTACGGCTCAATGCGTCTGCTACAACATTAGCCTTCCCGGGGAGATAATGCAATCTCATATCATAATCATTGAAAAGTACTAACCATCACCTTTGACAGAGATTCAATTCCAACTGTGTGAAGATGAACTTCAGAATCTTGTGATCAGAATATACTACACAATGATTTCCAAAGAGAAAATGTCTCCACGTCTTAAGGGCATGCACAACGGCTGCTAACTCCAAATCATGAGTAGCATAATTCAACTCATGGGGCTTAAGATGTCGTGAAGCATAAGAAACAACTCATCCTTCCGCATAAGCACCGCTCCAAGTCCTCGGCGTGAAGCGTCATAATACACCTCATAATCCTTAGTCCGATCCGCAATATCAAAAGCGGGTGGGGTAACCAATCTTTTCTTCAACTCCTGAAAACTTGCCTCACAGTCCTCAGTCCATATGAATTTGTTTTCCTTCTTCATTCTTCGAGAAAATCAAAATGTCATCAATGAACACCACGACGAACTTATCCAAAAACTCCATAAACACTTTGTTCATCAGGTTCATGAAATAGGCTGGTGCGTTAGTCAGTCCAAACGACATAACGGTATACTCGTATAGTCCATATCTCGTGGTAAATGCTGTCTTGGGTATGTCCCTGCTCCGAATCTTCAATCGATGGTACCACGATCGTAAGTCGATCTTGGAAAACACCTTGGCTCCTTGCAAGCGATCAAAGCAGATCATTTATCATAGGTAGTGGGTACTTGTTCTTGATTGTTACTTCATTCAATCCACGATAATCAACAACCATTCTTAACGATCCATCCTTCTTCTCCACTAGCAAAGCGGGTGATCCCCAAGGTGAAGAACTTGGGCGTATAAAACCTTTATCCAAAAGCTCCTTAATCTGCTTCTTGATTTCCGCCAAATCCTGTCTTTGGCATCCTATACGGTCGCTTCGATATCGGGCCTGTTCACGGCAACAGCTCGATCAAAACTCAATGTCTCTATCTGGTGGCATTCACGGCAACTCTTAGGAAATACATCAGGAAAATCCTTCACCACTGGTACTTCTTCCTGCACCACTCTTGATAAGCAATTAACTTGCGCTCTTCTCGGCTGATGCCGTGATATATACTTAATCCTTCTTCCTTCTGGTGTGGTGAGCAAAATTGACTTTGTGGTGCAATCTATGTTTCCTCCATACCTTGATAACCAATCCATACCTAATATCACATCCAATCCTTGGGATTCCGTAACTATTAGGTCCGAGGGAAAACATAGTGTCCAATCCTTAATGGCGGTCGATCACACCATTTACTAGCCATGTACTCTGCTCCCGGGTGAGGTTACTAGCATGGGTGACCTAAGGGCTTGGGTTGGTAACTTGTACTTATCCACAAATCCCTTGATATGTATGAATGCGATGCACCAAGATCGAAAAGAACAACCGCAATAAATGACTTAACCAAAAACTTACCGATTCATCGCATCGGGCTGATCTTCAACCTCCTCCACTTCAATGTGGTTCACCGTCCCCTATTGAAAGGGTTGGGCTTCTTTCCGAGCTTCTATTGCCATTTCCATTACGGCCTTACGGGCCGATCATTGGCATAATGCCCAGTCTTATGACACTTAAAGCAAGTAATATGACTCAGGTCTACTTTGGATGGTGTTGACGGGTTGGTGCGATTACATCCATTACTTCCTCCATTCCGTTCCCATTCTTGGTGTGTTATGGTTATGCGAATTACCTCCTCCATGGGTATGCTGAAACTGAATTCTGATTTAGGGGTATAACGAGGTTCTCGCCGAGCTCCGTAGTTATACTTCCCTTGCCCATACTTCCGCTTACGGTTCTCAATTTGCCTTTGCTTTCCTTCAATCATGAGGGCTCGATCTACTAACTCCTGGTAGTTATTGAAACTGGCTACCATCAACGGCATCTTGAACTCATCATTCGGTCCTTCTAGAAACTTCTCCTGTTTAGTCGCATCAAGAGCAACGCTCATCCGGGGCATAACGTGCTAGTTTACTAAAGTCATCCACGTCTTGTGGCCAACAGTCCTTCCTCCTTGGCGTAAGTTGCGAAACTCACGCTTCTTCATGGCCATAGCTCCTGCCAAACATGGGCGGTCTGAAAAGCTTGCTGAAATTGATCCCATGTGATGTTGTCTACTGAGGTAAGTGGTCGTGAAATTCTCCCACCATCTTGCTGCGGGTCCTTCAAGCTGATGTGCTGCAAACTTCACTCTTTCTCCATCTGTGCATCCTGCAGTGGTCGGCTCCCTTCCTATCTTGCGGAGCCGGTCATACTGCTACAATTGGCTCGGTGCTCTTTGGAATACACCGCGGGTTTAGTCTAAGGAAACGAGTCAGTGATCCGCAGTGGTGGTGGTGGTGGGTTGTTGTTGTTGTTGTTGTTGCCTGGTTACGCACCAATGTTTGAATCAGGGTGATTCTGCTTCTTTGGATCGGTTGGGTGATCTCTGGCGGGAAAACAAATCCGGGGTCGCGTCACGGAGGCATCTGATGGGTTTAGAAAAGATGAGAATTTAGAATAGAATGAGGTCTAAGGGGAATCACTACCCAAATGCACATGAGCAAATACACACAAAATCACTTCATTCAATCAAACAAAGGCTTACAACGATCTAACTATCGCAAAAGTGCGTGTACTATAATGTTTACATGGAGGAATACTACTAATATGTGGGGACTTCTACTAATTTGAACGGTGGAAGACTCCATAATGTCGCCTCCACTTCGTCTTCAAAGTCGGGTTCACTTGGATCCGAATCGGTGTCGTCGATGTTGATGTAGTCGCTTGGGCAATCGACATACTGGTCTTCATTCCTGGCGCCAACTTCTTCTTCAGTTCTTCAATCTCGTACTTAAGATCGTTATTGTGTCTTGCCGTAGCTACGATCTCGTCCATATAGTCCTTGCGAGTTGTCTTTAGTTCTTCTTCAAGTTCGATGATCCTTCCCTTTGCATTCTCGCAACTCCAACATATCATTGCACATCCGGTTCTCCACTGGCGTCGAATGTGCCGGTTTAACTCTGGATGAACGCTGCAATGGATCTATCCTTCTTGGTCTTGACGACGTCCCATTTGTCATCTCGGCGTCCGCAAATCTGGTAGATTGTGTCCTTAAGGTCTTCTTGATAAACTTCTCCAATGCGTCCCATGGTGATGTGAGCTGCCATGCTCTTTCCTGCACTCCAAGTTGGTGCAGAAAACACTATCTATAGGCTTGGTGATTGGGGTGAATGTCCTTCTGGAACGTGAGCGTGAATCTTCCAGCGCTCCTCTTCAAAGCAGTGGCGTTGAAAGTCTAGGTGAAGCTTGGTAGTCCAATGTTCGTGTGCTTGGTAACTTCCTTCAAGTGAAATCCAAAAGGTGTGCCTTCGTCCGGTTGGGTGTACTTGATCTTCGCGTCCTTCATCCTAAAGAGAGTAGAAAAGATGAGGAGTTAGAAAATGGGAAGAGAATAGTGATCTATGGCTTTATCTTAGTGGTCGTGTCCTATAGTCAGCGTGTGCTCTGATACCATTCTCATGGCGACCGGACCGAATGGATCTAGCGCTCTGTGCTCGATGTCATCCCTGGATCGCATGTCGACACCACACGATGCCGAAGGATTTATAGCGAGTAGCAATCACACACTTATTACATCGTTGTCCACAAGGGAACTTAACACAATAATATGGCTTAAGGCCATCTAATAATAACAGCGAAGGCTTGGAAGACAAGTGAGTCCATCAACTCCAACGGCATCACCGAGTATAGAACCACGACCTAACACCTTACTCGTCATCCGAAAAGTCTCAGCGTGAAAAGTTGCAGCCCGAAAACGGGTCAAGACATGGAATATGCTTTGGCAATGTAACACATAGAGAACAATGAAGCAACAAGCCTATACTACATGCATATATGGCTGGTGGTAAGGCTCTCTGATTTACATTTTGCATAAAGCTGGTTTTCCCTACATCAAAGGAATAATTTTATTTAACTATCATGGTGGTTGTTAAACATTGAGAATGGTTGACAACATCCTCAATCCCAATTAAAAGTACTCATTAAAACCCAATAACTTTATTATTAGAGTAACATGTTGAGATTCACATGATATTCAAGTACTAGATACTCAAGATGTCCATAACCGGGGACACGGCTAATCATGATTAGTTTATACACTCTGCAGAGGTTTGCGCACTTTTCCCCACAAGACTCGATCGCCTCCGCTTGGTTCTCGCACTACATGGTGTTTGAGAAAGCGGATGGCCGAGACATAGTCTTTCGTGCGCTAGCACCTTACATGTGGCAAGACAGTACCAACCAACATCCCCTACATCAGCTAGCCTACCCGAAAGAGTTCGCACAACTTAGTCAACTACGCCAGAGCCCATAATAGTCTAGAGTCTGCACACGGAAGTTTCAGTTTGAATAATCTTATGATCCCTTAGAGCACAGGTGGCGGTCCGAAGAAATACTGAGCAAGTCCTGATAGAAACCAGGTGCCTCAATCCACCCAGATGTGTGTTTAGGTTGCCACCTTAAATAAACCATTAATTAACAATCTCACATCTGTCATGGATATCACTCACCCAATCCACGTCTACTAGCATAGCATAGCATAATAAGCAAACGTAGAAGTAACTCCCAAGGTTTCATAAGTAAAAGCAGGTAATAGGTACTACCTCAATCTACTTCCCATCCCACAATTTAATTAGATCCTAAACATGCAAGTGTTTGAGGGTTTGATCTAATGCAATAAAAGCTGGGTAGTAGAAAAGGCATGATCAAAGTGTTACTTGCCTTCTTGGCGATGATCCATGAGTCCTAAAGATTCAAGTAACAAGCGGCGCACTCCGGTGATCTAACGCAGACAAACAACAAGCATACAATAAGTACTCATCTAATGCACAGGAAATCTCGAATAAAAGATCTAACCAGATAGTTCAACTTAAGAACCACAGTTGCAAAAGAATCGAATCAAATAAAGCATCAAAAGTCGGAACTCGAGAGAGAACGACTCGGTTTAGCAAATCTGAAATTAAGTCAAAATTTTACAGTAGCAAAACTCTGTGTAAGTAGGTTAGTCGGAACGGTGGTTTCATAACGAAACTCCAGGCGCTTGAATCACCTGATTCCGATAAACGAGCAAGAAATAAAACAGATTTGAAAATCGGATCGTAAATCGAATCAAAAATATTGGATTAAATCCGATTTAAAAGAAAACGACGAGCGGATTAAATAACGGACGTTAGATTATCGTAACTAATCCAACGAACGCGTTCATTGAAACGAACGGGTCGGTGAACGTTCACTAAATAAGAAACCCGAAAAAAAAATAAAACCGTCTAGGTTTTTGAAAAAAAAACCGAACATCGCAAAAAAAACCGGATCGGTCTTTAACAAAACCGGATCGGATCAAATCGGGGCGGCGGCTACCTCCGGCGGGTCTTCGCCGGCTGGGGTTCCTGGGCTCCATGGCTGGGCGACGGGCGGCGAGGTCGAGGGCGGCGAGGGGCTCCGGGTCCCGGCCGGCGAGGGGCGGCGAGGGCGACGGCGGCGGTTTCAAGCAAGGCGGCGGCGGCTCGGTGGAGGGCGGCGACGCCGGGCGGGTTGAGGGGAGAGGAGGGCGGCGGGGGTTAAATAGGAGGGTCCGGTTGCCTTGAGGGGAGGCGGCGGCTGTCCGAGCGGACACCTGGCGGCGGGCGGCGGCGGCGGAGTCTCACATGTGAGAGAGAGAGGAGGTGGGCCGGGCCGGGCCGGGCCTGGCCGGCAGGCTGGGCCTTAGCCCAGTGGGGGCGCGTTTTTTAAAACAAAACAAAAGCAGATTAAAAAATACCAAAGCGAACTCCGATTTTAATAAAATTAATTTTCCCCGACTCCTAAAAATGAGTCGAACAAAATGAACTTTAAAAAACTGCAAACATGCATAAATTTTTAAAATGCTCATTTTTGCCTAAGCAAAATAAATCTTCCAAAACCAAATTTTGATTTATTTATAATATCTTCATTTTTCCTAAATATTGGGAAAGTCATATTATTCCCTCTCTTAAGTTTTTATAGGAAAAACTTTATGAAGATAATTAAATAAATCCAATGATCCTATTTTCAAAATTTGAGAAATCCCAAATATGAAAATAATGAAACTTCCAACTCTCTCCGAGGGTCCTTGAGTTGCGTGAAATTTTCTAGGATCGGAAAATGCGAGAAAAATATGATATGCATGATGACCTAATGTATAACATTCCAAATTGAAAATTTGGGATGTTACAAAGAGGCAAAGAAATCTATGGAAGAAAAAGGTATTGAAGCTGAAGATGTTAAGAATTTGTCACCTATTGAAGAAATACGTGGTCTTGATAACCCGACACAGGTAGTAAAGGTAAATTCTCTCTATAGATATGATAAAGCGGAAATCCCGACTACTAAGTTTGCTTGCCAATGCTTGGATGAGTTTGATGACTTTATGGTTAAACAAGAAAACTTCAATGCTTATGTTGTAGACAATTGAAACATAATGCTTATATGATTGAACACTTGAGTGATTATATGTCTAGAGTTAAAGGTGAACATAAACTTATTAGTAAACATGCTTCTATGGTTACCACTCAAGTAGAACAAGTGCTTAAAGCTCAAAATGATTTGCTCAACGAATTAAATAGTAAGAAAAATGATAATGCTCTTAGAGTTATGACTAGAGGGGGTAAAATGACTCAGGAAACTTTGTATCCCGAGGGCCACCCTAAGAGAATTGAGCAAGATTCTCAGAGAACTAAGGTTGATGCACCTAGTCCTTCTAAGAAGAAGAAAAAGAAAAATGATAGGACTTTGCATGCTTCTAGTGAACCTGTTGATGACACACCTGAGGATCCCAATGATATTTCTATTTCGATCTTTGAAACACAATGCTGTAATGAACATGAACCTAGTGATAATATCGATGATGATGTTCATGCTGATGCTCAACCTAGCAATAACAATGATGTAGAGATTGAACCTGTTGTTGATCTTGATAACCCACAATCAAAGAATCAACGTTATGACAAGAGAGACTTCGTTGCTAGGAAGCACGGTAAAGAAAGAGAACCATGGGTTCAGAAACCCATGCCTTTTCCTCCTAAACCATCTAAGAAAAAGGATGATGAGGACTTTGAGCGCTTTCTTTGAAATGATTAGACCTATCTTTTTTGCGTGTCGTTTGGTAATACGCTTAAAATGAATCCTTATGCTAAATACATGAAACATATTGTTACTAATAAAAGAAATATTCCGGAAGCTGAAATTTCCACCATGCTTGCTAATTATACTTTTAAGGGTGGAATACCAAACAAACTTGGAGACCTAGGAGTACCAACTATACCATTAAAAGAAACTATGTTAAAACTGCTTTATGTGATCTTGGAGCCGGTGTTAGTGTTATGCCTCTCTCTTTATATCATAGACTTGATTTGAATAAGTTGACACCTACTGAAATATCTTTGCAAATGGCCGATAAATCAACTGCTATACCTGTCGGTATTTGTGAGGATGTGCCTGTTGTGGTTGCAAACGTTACTATTTTAACGGAATTTGTTATTCTAGATATGTCACGACCGGTTTTTCAATAAAAATATTTATTGAGAAACCGACCTATAAATTCCAGTGTGAGGAAAATCCTCCATACTGGTAGACAAAATCTTGATACAATAAGCCAGTAGCATATGATATATTACGAAATTGAGCCGAGGTTGCTCAACAAATTATTACAAGCACGCCAATAATTATACATAGAGGCGGATATGACACAATGGAGTGGTGGCATACTACTGACTCGAGGTAAAGTGGTGGAATAACACAGTGGAGTGGGAGATATGACTCCAACATGGCGGCTCATCGGCGCCGAGGTGAGGCTCGGTGAATTTATTTGGGTAGCGGAAGCGAATATATAACGATGACTAATCCAAGGGTCGCATACGAGACCGGGATTCCTCTAGGCGCCGGACTCGCTATCGAACTCTTCATCCATGAGATCGCCTTCGTCAGCATCTGGCCAAATCAACAAGCCAGGTGAGTACTTTGAAAGTACTCGCAAGACAGTTCGGACAAAAGATATAACAAATGTATGCATGAATGCGACATGATTAATTTTAACATTGCGCAATTAAATCAGTATAGCAAGGTAAGTAAAAAGGGAATCGGCGGTAGTACGCTCGAAAATCCAAAGAAGATAAACTCAAAACCGATCGGGTGTATGAAGCGACGCCTCGAAGGGTGAACAAATAAGTAAAACATGCCACAGTCGGGCGTCTAAGCGACACCTCATAAAGGGCTTATATTGAAAGAAAATACATGCGTGCATGATCGGACGTCGGAGCGACATCACAGAAAGGGCTTATAACAAAAGTAAATAATAACAATACCGCAGTCGGACGTCTGAGCGACATCGCAGAAAGGGCTTATAACAAAAGTAAATAATAACAATGACGCAGTTGGACGTCTGAGTGACACCGCAGAAAGGGCTTATAATTCATTATTCATAACTAACAAGAAATGGTGCTCACGGAAAATATTCATCACAAGCAATAAGCGGGTTAGTCCATTCACAGGAAATAAACATTTAACACTCATATGGTTCTCAGGAGTTTACATCACCGAGACTGACACTTGACAAGATAAGATGAACACAGTACTTGGACATGGATAAGATGAAATTCAAGAATTTTGACTCTGTAGAGTTTGTACTAAAATTATCCACAGCCAACGGATTTCCGTAGTCACGAAGGACTAGTTCCGTTTATGGTATTTCGGAGGAAACACAACTAACCAGTACACACCCATCCTACCTCACGTTGCCAGGAATCACCCTAGACAGTGTTCAAGAAAAACTTTGAGACGGGGAGATCACAATCTCGAATAGCATGGGATCAAATTTATATACGCGCGCTCTAAGGGGTGCCCCCCTCTTGGTCCCAACCGGAAACACCCATGCCCCCTGACCGGATGAAAGGCTTTAATCCAGGGCCATGGAACCCTCATCCCGGCCTCTCGATTTGGTGTGTACCAGGAAGTGGTTTGCAACTTACTAAGCCGTATCCCTTGCGGTAAACATGTGGTAGTACGAAAATGGGAGACGGACGGAATTTGACTGATTTATGTTGACACTGGGTCAATGATCTGGCATAAGACTGGCATGCTACAACACTGCCATCTTACCCATTCTCATGCCAACTCATGGCCGTGCAACAAGTTTCCAACAACTCATGGATTTCCGAAACTCACTTGCCTGAACTCATACGAGATAAACTTTCATCGAGATGCTCATGAACATGCCATGATACTAAATTAATGCAAACATGCCCAAACACTCATCATATCAAAAGTTCAAACATGTTTGCCTGGTTCAGAGTAGTCGGGGTCTAGCTCGGTGAAGTTCATGTTCCGTCACCTCCTTCGGTATCTGATTTTACAAAAAACACACGCGCTAACGTAAATACCGTGGGGTACAGAAAAGTAATCCAAATATTTTTCAAATAAATATAATAATAAACTAGACAAAATTTTGAAGAGGACAGAAAAAGAATCACTCAAAAATCTCTTTCCGTTAAAAAGTTATAAGAGTTTTGGTCCAAGGGCCCATCTGTAATGAAACAGAAAACTCTCGAGGCCTAAGCGAAAAAGTGCAGAAAAAGCAGTTCAGGTAGAAAGCGTATTTGCGAATGTACGCTTTGAAAACGGTTCAAAAAAAACAGAGAGGCTGACGGGCGGGTCCCACCCGTCAGGTTTGAATATTCAAAAGAGGCGGCAGAGCACGACGGTGCCGAGAGCCGCGGTGGTCGCCAGCGGCGATCCACCAGCAGGTGGAGATCGGAAGGTGCCTCCGTGTTCGATCGTCATTCCGCGTCGGTTGGTGGTGGTGGTGGTGGCGGCGAGCACCACGTCGTCGGCAGCGACCCTTGCTCCGTGAGCGGTGGTTCGGGTGGTCGTGGGCCTCGTCGGAGAAATTGCTGAGGCCAAATTGGAGTGGGGTTAGCCTTCTATAGGTGCCATGAGGCTACGGGCAGGTCGAGGCGGTGGAGAAGCTCTCACCAGCGAACGCGTTGCGAGCCCTCGAGGCTCTTCCGGTGGCTGGGCGGGTCGATGAGGCGGTGAAGGTGTCTTGCGGGGCGGAGCGCGCTTTCGGGGTGCTATATAGAGCCGGCCCGAGGCGGTTGCCGCAAACGGGATAAGTCCGGCGTGTGATTACGGCGGCGCTGGGCTTGGCAGCTGGTTTAGGGGCTTGAGCATTGACTAGACGTCGTAACGAGCCCATCCTGGTGCCCAACTCAGCAAGGTGGGGAGGTTACGGCTGATCTCAGCAGAACGGCCGTGTGCGTCGGGCGGGGAGCGCGCCCTATGCGTGCGTGCCCTACGGCGACGGTGCTGCATGCGTCTTGGCAAGGAGAGGGCCACGCGAGCTTTCGAAGTTTTAGGCGGTGCCGAACGGCGTTATGCAGCAGGTGCCCCTTGTCGGCCGCTACGGGGTTCTGCCGCCATGGAACACGCCGCCGGTGACCAGGCGCCACCAACGCCGTGAACGAGCCAAGCGCGCGTGTGGTGCTCCGGACAGGGAGGAGGGGCTGTGAGCAACGTGCCAAGTGCACAGTTTACATGTGACTGAATCTGACGAAGGGAAACGACACTGAATTCTGAAACTCTGAACATTTCTGAAAATGCAAAGAAAGCAGTCTGCGGCCGGTGTTCGGACAGAATGATTTTGGTATGAGGGAGTTTCTCCTTGAGCTGATTTTTGGGGAGTGGCCTCTCGGTGCATCTGGAGGCTGCCTGAATTTTGTGGAATTTTTGGAGAAGAGGAGATATGAATTTCACCAAATTTGACAAATCTGGTCCAAACTTGCGAGAGACTGAAATTTGAAATTTTGAAAAGAAGAAGAGTGGATCTTGATTGTTCTAGGTTGTGGGTACCAAGGACTATCCAGGGGAGTTGGTTTGGGGTCAACACTCAAATGCATTTAGGTACTTGCTTTGCAAATTACCTAGGCTCAAAATAATTGGCAGAAAAGATTTGGGAAGAGAAATAAATGGAATAAAATTCAGAAATGGATTGAACTTGTTGAGACAGAATGTTTGGATTGCCCCAAAGTGGAAGGAGAGATTTTGGGAAGATTTTACCATGTGGTGCATGGTAAAATCATGAGTGGTTTCAATATTGGAGAAGATGCAAAACTCCTAGTGTTTTCTTTTTAAAAGAAAATAGAACCCAAAATTTTTGAATTTTAGAAGAGGGCAAACAGAAGAAAAGTTAAAAAAAAACCAAACACCAGAGTTGAAGGAGATGCCAAAATAAAATCCTTGCCAAAGGGAAAAAGTTTTTTTGAGAGAGAGATTTTTGGAAGGGTTTAAATGACCTTCTTCGAACCCAACAAAGTTTTTGAAGAAAACTAAAAGAAAATTTTTGGAGTGTCACAACACCTACCCCCTTAGGAAAAATCTCGTCCCCGAGATTTCAGCTGATCCTCAAATAAGTGTGGGTGCTCTGTCCGAAGAAAATCCTCTCTTTCCCAAGTGGCTCCACTCTCGGTGTGATTGCTCCTTGAACTCTGAAAAATTTGGTGGTTTTACATGCGGTCCTCCTTTGATTCCTCCAATATTTTTACTGGATGTTCCCGATATGTAAGGTCTGGCTGCACGTCAATGTTTTCATGGGGTACTTGTTTTTCTGGGTTGCTCACGCACTTCCTAAATTGCGAGACGTGGAACACGTCGTGGATGTCGGATAATTCTTCGGGTAAGTCTAACTGGTAGGCTACCGTGCCTCTTCGTGCCACATGCAGAATGGTTTGATGAATCTTGGTGCTAACTTCCCCTTAATCTTGAATCGTTGCAGTCCCCTCATAGGAGATACTCGTAAGTATACGAACTCACCGGGTTCAAAATTGACTCCACGATGTTTCTGATCATAATAACTCTTATGTCGGCTCTGAGCTGTCTTAAGTTGGTCCCTAATCACCTTGACTTTATCTTCAACCTCTTTGAGTAGGTCTGGGCCGAAGATATGGCTGTCTCCGGTTTCCGACCAATTTAGCGGAGTACGACATCTTCGCCCGTACAGAGCCTCAAATGGTGCCATTTGCAGGCTGGCCTGATAACTGTTGTTATATACGAATTCTGCGTATGGTAAGCTCTCCTCCCAACTGGTCCCATAGGTGAGGACACATGCTCTCAGCATATCTTCTAGAATCTGGTTTACTTCGGTCGCCCATACATGCAGGGGATGGTATGCGGTCTTGAATGCCGGTGAGTTCGAGCTTGTTGTAAGTGATCCCAAAATCGGGAGGCGAATTGAGTGCCTCTGTCCGAGATTATTTTCTTTGGGACTCCATGTAAGCGGGCAATCTGGGAAAGGTAGAGCCTAGCCAGCTTCTGAGTGGTGTGGGTTGTCTTCACGGGGATGAAGTGTGCTACTTTAGTCAGTCTATCAGTGATGGCCCAAATGGCGTTATTTCCGTACCGTGACCAAGGTAGCCCAACAATAAAATCCATCCCAATCTCATCCCATTTCCACTCGGGTATTTTATTTGGCTGTAAAAGTCCGGCCGGTTTCTGGTGCTCGGCCTTGATGCGTTGACAGGAGTCACAACATGCGATGAACGTGGCTCTGTCCCTTTTTAGACCGTACACCAATATTTTCTGAATATCCTTGTACATTTTTGTCCCTCCGGGATGTATCGAATACGGGCGGTGTGGCCTTCAGCTAAGATCTGCTGCTTAAGATCCTTGATATTTGATGCATAAAGTCTATCCCGTACCACAATATTCCTCGCTTATCGATAATGAACTCTGGGGCCTTGCCCAAACTCACTTTCCGTTTAATGCCTTCAATGCTGGGGTGTCCATGCTGAGCCTCTTTAATTATCTCCATTAGAGTGGGCTGTATTTCTAAATTTGATATGCTGCCTTTGGTGACTACCAACAGGTTGAGTTTAGCAAACTCCTGCAGGAATTCAGGCCTCAGGTTTGGCAGGTCGTCGTCGTTTGGGCTAGGGTTCCGACTTAGGGCGTCTGCCACTACATTTGCTTTTCCTGGGTGGTAGTGGATCCCAACATCATAATCCTTCACTAGTTCCAACCAGTGTCGTTGCCTCAAATTCAGTTCCGGTTGTGTGAAAATATACTTGAGGCTCTTATGGTCCGTATATATCTCTAGCGATTTCCAAGTAAAAGTGTCCCCATTCTTTGAGTGCATGTATAACTGCTGCTAACTCCAGGTCATGAGTAGGATAATTTTCTTCATGTTTGCGAAGTTGTCTGGAGACATATGCGACTACCTTGCCTTCTTGCATCAACACGCATCCGAGGCCTTTCCGGGATGCGTCGCAATATACCTCAAAATTCTTGTGTATGTCTGGCACAATTAATACCGGTGCTGACGTTAATTTCCTCTTTAACTCTTGGAAGCTTTTCTCGCAAGCTTCCGTCCATTCAAACTTCCTGTCTTTCTTGAGTAGTTGCGTCATTGGTTTTGCTATGGTGGAGAATCCTTCAATAAATCTTCGGTAGTAACCCGCCATTCCCAAGAAACTTCATACATCCACAATCCGGTGGTGGCTTCCAGCCAAGTCTGGCCTTGACTTTTTCGGGTCTCTGGCGATACCTTCTTGGGTCAAGATCGTGGCACAGAAAACCTACTTGCTTTAGCCAAAATTCACACTTGCTGAATTTAGCGTACAATTGATGTTTCCTGAGTTCCCCCAGTACAATTCGGAGATGTTCAGCGTGCTCTTCTGGTGTCTTGGAGTATACCAGGATATCATCGATAAATACCACAACAAACTTGTCCATAAACTTCATGAATACTTTGTTCATGAGGTGAACAAAATATGCGGGGGCGTTTGTTAATCCGAATGGCATTACGGTGAACTCATACAATCCGTGTCGGAGGTGAAAGCTGTTTTGGGAATATCTTGATTCGCACTTTCAATTGATGGTATCCCGATCTCAAGTCAATCTTTGAGAATACCTTGGCCTGAGCGAGTTGATCAAATAAATCATTTATTAAGTGGCATCGGATATTTGTTCTTGATTGTGACCATGCTTAGCGCTCGATAGTCTATGCACAATCTCAGTGTTCCATCCTTCTTTTTGGCAAATAAAATTGGTGAACCCCAGGGTGAGGAGCTGGCTCATATATAACCCCTGTCCAGTAATTATTTTATTTTCTTATTCAGTTCTACCAATTCGGATGGTGCCATTCTGTATGGTTTCTTGTATATGGGGGCGGTTCCGGGTGCTAGCTCGATGCTGAACTCTATCTCTCGATCTGGTGGCATGCCTGGTAGTTCTTCGGGAAATACATCTGGAAATTCACACACTACTGGAACCTTGCTCAATTTAGAAATATCCACCTTGTTCAATCTCAGTTGTCGGGATACTTTTCTTTCCTTGGCTGAAACCTTTATGGTCTTCCCATGGTGGTGGGTGAGAATTACGGTCCGGTTGAAACAATCAATAAAACCTTTGTTGGTGGTTAACCAATCCATCCCTAGGATGACATCAGTCCTTTATTTTCCAACACGATAAGATTTGCGTGAAACTTCAACCCTTCAAACTCGATAACCACACCACAGCAATAACTGGGTAACTTGCTTAATTCGAGGACTTGACGATCATAGATTTTTCCAAGGGAAGCATCGAAAAATTATTTTGCAAGGCAAAACTTTTGAAACGAATGAGTGAGAAGCTCGAGAATCAAACAAAACCATGGCGGTATTGTGTTGACAGAAACATACCGAGTCACGATATTTGGGGCATTTTGTGCTTCCTCTTTGGTCACGTGGTTCAGATGACCCTTCACCGTGGTTGTTATTTGGGTTGAAATTGTTGCGCTTTGGTGCGAATTATTGCCTCCGTTGTTCGGCTTTGGGGTCGAAGTTCCTTGGCTTGGGGTACCGCTTGGCATAGTGCCCTTCTTCTCCTAAGCGTAACAGTAACGCTTTGCGGTATGTGAACTCCTTGTCCCTTGCATGAAAATTCTTGATTGGGCGTGAGACGCTTGTCGTGGGTTTGGGTGTCCAGTTTTTCTGAACCTCCGTCTTGCTGCGGTGGTTGCGGGCATGATTAGTCCGGTCCCTCTTCCGCTTGCGGAAATCTTCTAAGCTGCATCTCTCATTTTCCAAGGTAATGGCCTTATCTACCAGCGTCTTAAAATCTGGAAAGGTGTGAACGATCAGTTTGCATTTAAGCGCGAGTCGATCCGTCGAAATTTTTCCATTTTCTTGCTTTCGGACATACGCTCCTCGTTGGCGTGGCGAGATAGCGAGTAAAGCGACTGTTGTATTCTGACACCGTCATTGTCCTTTGCTTGAGGTCATCAAATTCTCTCTTTTTGATCTTCATAAGACTCTTAGGAATATGTGCCCCACGAAAACCTTCTTTAAATTCCTCCCATGTTATATTATTTTTGTTGGGGTGCATGTGTAGGAAATTTTTCCCACCACGATGCGACTGCTCCAGTGAGATAGTGCGGAGCATAAAGCACTTTCTCAAGATCTGAACACTGGGCAATGATTAATTTTCTTTCCATGTCTCGAAGCCAGTCTTCGGCTTCAAGAGGTTTGTCGATGTGAGAAAAAGTTTGGGGCGTGTCTTACGTAGCTTAGATAACTTTGATTGCCGCTAATCTTGTCATGGTGATTCCCCATATTGATGACTTGGTTCGTTATTTCCTGATGTTGTTGCTGACTTTGCTCATAAAGACGGCACATTTGGGAAAGTGCCGTTTCACTGTCCTGTTGACTTGACTGCCCTTGTGTGAAATTGTTGCTTGGGGGTGTGCCAAAATTTTCCTCTGACGGAGTTGGCATGGAGCGCGTCCAAGGACGAGACATTGTTCACTCTGGGGATATATTTTGCAACACTCATAAGAAAAGAAATTGAGTCGCAAAAATCAATAAATTCATGAAGACGGAAAAAGTCGCAAATGCTCCAAGATTTTTCAAGAGAATAAACATTTGCGCACGGAGAAGGACTGCTCATTACATATCTTACATGCAAACAGTAATTATACAATACATCACTCAGGATATGCGTACGTATTCCTGACATGTTATTTAGGCTAGTGCACTCCTCCAGTTCCTACATGATGCGCAAGCAAGCTACTTCTCATAGCCTATGTACATATAAATATATCGTACAAGTCGATACATCGCATGGCGGTTAAGCGTACTCAGTCGGAGATGGTAAGGATTTCCCTTGGCCTGCCAAGGGTGAGGCGTGATGAGGTGGGGACTCAACCTCCTCTTCGGTGATAGGCTCCAGACGTGAGGTGCTGCGCTGAGTTGGTGGAGCAGGTGCCCTATCTTGGGACAACTCGAACATGAGCGGGCACGAGGGGTGGTGCGAGAACGAACCGGAGTAGGCGCAATGACATGATTGAACTCCTCCCGTGGTAGGCGGCGACGAGTAGTGGTGAGAGCAGTAGGAGCAAGCGATGCTGATGATGAGACGAAAGTCGATTGGCGGTCTTGTGCCGCGCAGAACTCCCTCTGTTGGCGGCACAACCATGGGTGAGTCCATGCGAGCAGCTACAAAGTCGCCCACCAGGTTGTCGAAGGCTGCTTCCAAAGCCGGAGATACTCGATAAGCATCTCAAAAGCTTCGTCTCGTTCTCCTCTGGGGCAAGAGAACGCGTAGTGGCAGGTATATGGCACGTGACATGGAAGGTAGCGGTAACGACGAGTCTTCATCGAAGGAAGGATATCCCTGAGACGAGCTATCGTCTCACGGGCTGCCATCTACAGTGCATGCTTCTCTGTGGGCATGGCTCTCCCCAAGAACTGGAAATGCTCAACTCGCCCTCCCTTGAATTGCACCGCGGCTTGGTGCATGGTTAGACGGTCATTGACCTTGTCTTTGAGAGAGTGAGAAGGCTAGGCGCCTGAGATGGCCCCATCGCGACTTGGACGATGAAGGAGAGAAGCTTGACGAACCCATCGGGCATGTTGGCGAACATCTGTGACTCGCAGTCGTTGCCAGCCATGTACAAAAGTAGGCAAAATCCTGAGTAGTCAAATCATAATTTTATGCTGACTGTCAGAAATTGACTACGTTTGTAAAAAATTAATTAAAAGCTCTCTATGATAATAACTGATTAGCGATCGCACCTAGTGGCTTCTCTGATCGGCTGGCTCTGGTACCAAGCTTGTCACGACCGGTTTTCAATAAAAATATTTATTGAGAAACCGACCTATAAATTCCGGTGTGAGGAAAATCCTCCATACCGGTAGACAAAATCTTGATACAATAAGCCAGTAGCATATGATATATTACAGGGTCGAGCCGAGGTTGCTCAACAAATTATTACAAGCACGCCAATAATTATACATAGAGGCGGATATGACACAATGGAGTGGTGGCATACTACTGACTCGAGGTAAAGTGGTGGAATAACACAGTGGAGTGGGAGATATGACTCCAACACTGGCGGCTCATCGAGCGTCGAGGTGAGGCTCGGTGAATTTATTTGGGTAGCGGAAGCGAATATATCACAGTGACTAATCCAAGGGTCGCACGAGACTGACTGGGATTCCTCTAGGCGTCGGACTCGCTATCGAACTCTTCATCCATGAGATCGCCTTTCGACAAGATCTGGCCAAATCAACAAGCCAGATGAGTACTTTGAAAGTACTCGCAAGACAGTTCGGACAAAAGATATAACAAATGTATGCATGAATGCGACATGATTAATTTTAACAATGCGCAATTAAACCAGTATAGCAAGGTAAGTAAAAAGGGAATCGGTGGTAGTCCGCTCGAAAACCCAAAGAAAATAAACTCAAAACCGATCGGGTGTCTGAAGCGACGCCTCGAAGGGTGAACAAATAAGTAAAACATGCCACAGTCGGGCGTCTAAGCGACACCTCATAAAGGGCTTATATTGAAAGAAAATACATGCGTGCATGATCGGACGTCGGGCGACATCACGTAAAGGGCTTATAACAAAAGTAAATAATAACAATGCAGCGATCGGACGTCTGAGCGACATCTCGTAAAGGGCTTATAACAAAGGTAAATAATAACAATGCATGATCGGACGTCTGAGCGACATCGCAGAAAAGGGCTTATAACAAAAGTAAATAATTACAATGCATGATCGGACGTCTGAGCGACATCGCAGAAAGGGCTTATAATTCATTATTCATAACTGACAAGAAATGGTGCTCACGGAAAATATTCATCACAAGACAATAAGCGGGTTAGTCCATTCAGAGGAAATAAACATTTAACACTCATATGGTTCTCAGGAGTTTCTGTCACCAAGACTGACACTTGACAAGATAAGATGAACACACGATGCTTGGACATGGATAAGATGAAATTCAAGAATTTTGACTCTGCAGAGTTTGTACTAAAATTATCCACAGCCAACGGATTTCCATAGTCACGAAGGACTAGTTCCGTTCTGATATTCGGAGGAAACACAGCTAACCAGTACACACCCATCCTACCTCCCGTTGCCAGGAATCACCCTAGACAACGTTCAAGAAAAACTTTGAGACGGGGAGATCACAATCTCGAATAGCATGGGATCAAATTTATATACGCGCGCTCTAAGGAGTGCCCCCCTCTTGGTCCCAACGGGAAACACCCATGCCCCCTGACCGGATGAAAGGCTTTAATCCAGGGCCATGGAACCCTCATCCCGGCCTCTCGATTTGGTGTGTACCAGGAAGTGGTTTGCAACTTACTAAGCCGTATCCCTTATGGAAAACATGTGGTAGTGCGAAAAGGGGAGGCAGACGGAATTTGACTGATTTATGTTGACACTGGGTCAACGATGCGGCATAAGGCGGCATGCTACAACACTGCCATCTTACCCATTCTCATGCCAACTCATGGCCGTGCAACAAGTTTCCAACAACTCATGGATTTCCCGAAACTCACTTGCCTCAACTCATACGAGATAAACTTTCATCGAGATGCTCATGAACATGCCATGATACTAAATTAATGCAAACAGGCCCAAACACTCATCATATCAAAAGTTCAAACATGCTTGCACGGTTCGGAGTAGTCGGGGTCTAGCTCGATTGAAGTTCGTGGTTCGTCACCTCCTTGGTATCTACGGTACACAAAACACACGCGCTAACGTAAATACCGTGGGGTGCAGAAAAGTAATCCAAATATTTTTCAAATAAATATTATAAAAAACTAGACAAAATTTTGAAGAGGGAAAAAAAGAATCACTCAAAAATCTCTTTCTGTTAAAAAGTTATAAGAGTTTTGGTCCAAGGACCCATTTGTAATGAAACAAAAAACTCTCAGGGGCCTAAGCAGAAAAAGTGCGAAAAAGCAGTTCAGGTAGAAAGCGTATTTGCGAGTACGCTTTTAGAAAAGCAGTTCAAAAAAAACAGAGAGGGCGTAGGCGGGTCCCACTCGTCAAGTTTGAATATTCAAAAGAGGCGGCAGAGCACGACGGTGCCCGAGAGCCGCGGTGGTCGCCGGCGGCGATCCACGGCGAGGCAGGGAGATCGGAAGGTACCTCCATGTTCAGTGCATCATTCCGCGTCGGTTGGTGGTGGTGGTGGTTGCCGGCGAGCACCACATCAACGGCGGCCCTTGCTCCGGCGGGCGGTGGTTCGGGTGGTCGTGGGCCTCGTCGGAGAGAGTCATTGGGGCCAAATTGGAGTGGGGTTAGCCTTCTATAGGTGCCATGAGGCTACGGGCAGGTCCAGGGCGGTGGAGAAGCTCTCACCAGCGAGAACGTTGCCGGAGCCCGAAGCGGACGGAGTTGGCCAGAGTCGAGGAAGAAGGGCCCCTCGAGGCTCTTCCAGTGGCTGGGCGGGGTCTGATGAGGCGGTGGAGGTGTGCGGGGGCGGGAGCGCGCTCGGGGGTGCTATATATAGCCGGCCCGAGGCGGTTGCCGCAAATGGGATAAGTCCGGCGAGTGATTATGGCGGCGCTGGGCTTGGCAATTGGTTTAGGGGCTTGAGCATTGACTAGACGTCGTAACGAGCCCATCATGGTGCCCAACTCAGCAAGGTGGGGAGGTTACGGCCTGATCTCAGCAGAACGGCCGTGCGGCACGTTGGCGGCGAGGCGTGCCACAATGCGTGCCGAACCCGCAGCGACGGTGCTGCATGCGTCTTGTTGGCAAGGAGAGGGCCACGCGGAGCTTTCGAAGTTTTAGGCGGTGCCGAGCAGGCGTTATGTGCGGTGCCCCCTTGTCGGCCGCTCTGGGGTTCTGCCGTGGAACACGCCGGCCAGCGAGCGGACCAGGCGCCACCGACGCCAGAACGAGCCAAGCGCGTGTGGTGCTCCGGACGAGGAGGAGGCTGTGAGCAACGTGCCAAGTGCACAGTTTACATGTGACTGAATCGGCGAAGGAAGCGACATGAATTACGAAACTCAACATTTCTGAAAATGCAAAGAAACAAAGGCTTACTGTGTGTTCGACAGAATGATTTTGGTATGAGGGAGTTTCTCCTTGAGCTGATTTTTGGTGGAGTGGCCTCTCAGTGCATCTGGAGGCTGCCTGAATTTTTGTGGAATTTTTGGAGAAGAGGAGATATGAATTTCACCAAATTTGACAAATCTGGTCCAAACTTGCAGAGACTGAAATTTGAAATTTTTGAAAACAAGAAGAGTGGATCTTGATTGTTCTAGGTTGTGGGTACCAAGGACTATCCAGGGGAGTTGGTTTGGGGTCAACACTCAAATGCATTTAGGTACTTGCTTTGCAAATTACCTAGGCTCAAAATAATTGGCAGAAAAGATTTGGGAGAGAAATAAATGGAATAAAATTCAGAAATGGATTGAACTTGTTGAGACAGAATGTTTGGATTGCCCCAAAGTGGAAGGAGAGATTTTGGGAAGATTTTACCATGTGGTGCATGGTAAAATCATGAGTGGTTTCAATATTGGAGAAGATGCAAAACTCCTAGGGTTTTCTTTTTAAAAGAAAATAGAACCCAAAAATTTTGAATTTTGAGAAGAGGGCAAACAGAAGAAAAGTTAAAAAAAAACCAAACACCAGAGTTGAAGGAGATGCCAAAATAAAATCCTTGCCAAAGGGAAAAAGTTTTTTCGAGAGAGAGATTTTTGGAAGGGTTTAAATGACCTTCTTCAAATCCAACAAAGTTTTTGAAGAAAACCAAAAGAAAATTTTTGGAGTGTCACAAGATATTAGACGATAGTATGTCGATTATCCTTGGTAGCCCCTTTTTGAATACCGCAACGGCTGTTATTGATTGCAACAAAGGCAATATCACTTTTCATGTTAATGGTAATGAGCACACGGTACACTTTCCGAGGAAACAACCTCAAGTCCACAGTATCAATTCTATTGGAAAAATTCCAACTATTACTATTGGAGGTTTTCAATTTCCTCTTCCTACTGTTAAGAAGAAATATGATATCCTTATTATTGGGGACGTGCATATCCCCGTTGAGGTAACCTAGTGTTATTCAAAAATTCTCCGGTTTCATGCGATTCGGAATGAGTTTGTTAACAAGACTTGATCAACCTTGTTAGTGGATTCCTTTTGATGAGCATGAGATGGATGAAGTTAGAAATCACAACTCTCTGTACCCTCTTTTTATTTTCTGTTATTTAGATTAAATAAAGCAAAAATAGTATTTTCTGTCAGTTTTCTGAATTATCCGTGCAATAAAAAACAGCCCGAAAATAAAAGTTCTCCAAATGCCCTGAAATTGAAATATGATTTTTTTCTAGAATATTTAAGAATATCTGGCACTGAAAATACACCAGGGGGATCCACCATATGGCCACGAGGGTCGAGGGCGCGCCCCCTACCTCGTGGGCCCCACGTGCCCCCCTCTCCACTTATTCCAGCACCCACACACTTCGTCTTCCTCCAAAAAAAATCACCACACAGCTCAAACTCGTGTTCTAGCTCGTTTTGCTGCGATTTTCGATCTCCTTGCTCAAAGCTCCATTCACAAAACTGCTTTGGGGGATTGTTCTTCGGTATGTGACTCCTCCAATGGTCCAATTAGTTTTTGTTCTAGTGCTTTATTCATTGCAAATTTTTTCTGCTTGGGTGACCCTGTTCTTGAGCTTGCATGTCAAATTTATTTGGTCCCAAGTAGTCCTAATGCATGATATAGTCTCTAGGCACTTGTGGGAGTAGTTGCTATCAATTTTTTTAAGTTTGGTTCACTTTTATTTTGAGTCATTAAAAATTTCAGAAATTTTTCACAGGAAGAAATATGTTTAGGAAAATGTACCAAGGTGGTTCTTCAAGGAAGCAAGGACCCAGGCCCGCAATACGTGAGCCGTACCATGAACCACCAAGAGAAGCTCAAGTGTGGCCTTGTGAATGGCCGTCAGAAAATTTCATGGTACAAGCAGGAATTAAGGATGAATTTGACGCGTATGTGTGTAATGCTGAACTCGAGGGCTTCGTGTCAGATAAGTGCCCCCAACATTACTACCTAACTGACTCCTTTGTGAGAAGGTTTAAATTTACATCATCACACAATTCTCACATGGTCCTGTTTGATCTTTATGATAAATCTTATACCATGGATTTAGAGGATTTTAATACTGCTTGTAAAATCCCACAGTGAGGTAGTGCTAGTGAACCTTGCAAATCTGAGTATAAAGACTTTCTTGCTAGTATAACTATGGGGGAGAATCTAGGGAAATCACGCAAGATACCATAGGGAGCATTCATTTTCCTGCCATACAATATTTTGCTCTCTTTATAGGTAGATGCATTAACGGTAAGGACAAGGCATGTCACATGTGCGTTCCCGATCTTAGTGTTCTCAAGAATGCTGTATTAGGAGATAAACAATATAACTTGTGAGCTATTGTTGCACGAAGGTTGCATCATAACAGTATTAGCGGAGATTTGTTTGGTGGAATTTATACGACCCGTTTAGCTAATTTTCTTGAGGTACCCATTCATGAAAATGACATGGAGTTGCCTCCTGCTTATCTAGATTTTAATGCTATGGTTCTATCGGATCACGGGTTCCGGCAAAACCCTCAAGGTTCAAACACTGGGGTGCGTGCGGAGACTTCCTCCCTACCGATCTACGCCCTAGCTCGCTAAGATCTCGCGGATGAACTCGACGAACTCACAACACAAAGGCACAAGATTTATACTGGTTCGGGCCACCGTTATGGTGTAGTACCCTACTCCAGTGTGGTGGTGGTGGATTGCCTCTTGGGCTGATGATGAACAGTACAAGGGGAAGAACAGCCTCCTGAGGTTGAGGTGTTCTTGTGCTTGGCGAACTTGTGTGCGTGAGGTGCCTCGCAATGGGTTATCAGATGCCCCCTACGGTGGTGGCTAGTTCTACTTATATAGGCCCTGGTCCTCTCCCCAAATATTGAGCGGGAAGGGAGCCAACAATGGCCAATTTGAAAAGGGGACAGCTAGTACAGCTTATCCTGACAAAAGCGGTCTTCGCCTGCGAAAGGCTCTGGTGGTGACGCGGTGACGCCATCTTGGGCTCCATGGTGACCTCCGTCTTCCCGTCTTACTGGTCTTGGTCTTGTTGCACTGATATGGAAACCTTTGCTTGATGCCTCGGTACTCCGCGCCTGCGCTTGCCTCCTTAGCACCAAAGAGAAAACAAGGACGCCGCGCGCGCTGGCACCTGCCTGGCGCCCGCCTGATCTTGATCGTCATGGCTCACGTCACGAGAGCCTCGCGAGGTTTTCCCTGCCTTGATTTCTCCACTCCTCGCGAGGTAGCCTAGTAGGGCTGCTCCTGAGGAGGTCTTGTGTCGTCCGCCTCGTGAGTCTTGGCCCCTCGCGATGGTCTTGAATGCGTCGTTGATGAAGATGGGCCATACAGGCCTACTAGCACAGCCACGCCGTGGGCCGCAGGCAGGCAAGTCTAGGAACCCCCATTCCCAGAACACCGACAGTAGCCCCCGGGCCCAAGGTGCGCTCGGGCTTGGCTTCGGGGCGAAGCCAAAGGTCAAGCGCGGAGCGCCGCGGGCCCCAAAAGCCTGCGGCCTTGGTCGACCCATGGTGGTTGATTGGACATGGGCGTCTCCGCTTCCCCATGCTGCCTTGGAATCCGCCGCAACCTACACATCCATTCTCCCATCACCCGCGCCTTGATCCCCTCGCTCCTCTGCTTCCTCGAGACTCTTCTCCTCCTCTCCAATCTGATCTGCACTCCGCCTGCTTCGTCGCCATGGCACCGAAACAAGCAGACAAGGGGAAGAAGCCTCTGTCTTCGCCTAGTGCGCCTCCGGCCGCCGAGCCCGCAGTCGGCCAATCCTTGGTGCTCAACGACGAGGCTATGGACAAGGCACGTCCCATGCTCGCCACCAGTTTCAATGAGTGGGGGAAGATGGCAGCTTGGCCTGCGTCTCGCGCTTGCATTGCTCGGGCGGCCACCAAGGACCCAATCTTCATTGATTCCCTTTGGGCAGGCCTGATTCCCCTTTCTCCGCCTTCTTCAACGCGGTGCTTGAACATTACCAGATCCATATGCTGCATCTCGACCCTCAATCCGTGACTCTCCTTGCTGTCTTTGCCTTTGTGTGTGAAGCAATGGTGGGCATCGCTCCTTCTGTAGCCCTCTTCCGCCATTTATTCTCGTTGCATCTGATTCACCCTTGGCAAAGCTCGGGGTGCGTGAGCTTCCAGGCCGTGGCTGCGATGGCGGGCTTGGGGATCGACTTCGAGCTTCTTCCATCTACGAGCGAGTTTCGAACACGGTGGGTGTTTGTTTACGCCGGTGTGCTCAGCCCTCTACTCCACGCCCCATCAGCGCCTGCCGTTCCCAACTCCGGTTGGGGCCATGAGCGCCTCGCGAGCTCCCGTCTTGTCCCTGTCTGGCTTAGGCTGAGGAGGCTGAAGGACCGCGGCGTGACCGCGCTGATGGTGGTGAAGGAGTTCATCAAGCGCCGAGTCGCTCCACTTCAGCGCCATTCTCGCCTGATGTGGACCTTGCTCAGCAGGCAGGACCATATGAGGTTTCAGGAGTCCGGGCTCCCCCTCGGAACGCGGAAAACGGTGCTTGAGGTCCTAACAAGTGTCCCTTCGCCGGACGACTTGCCTGGGAAGAACTATCTGTTGTACCGCTGCAAGAACAAGGATGAGTTTGCAGGGAGCATGCCTCCCTTTGACGAGTGGGGGCTGCGCCCGGACGGCCTGGTAGGGTCCCGCGAGAACCCTGTCAGCGTGGTTCCCTTCCTCGTCGCTGGTGCCAAGCTTGTCCCGAACGTGGATGCAGGGGACGAGCGCCACCAGTGGCTGGAGGCACGAGTGTTGATGTGCAGACGCCGCTTGGGGCTCCCGGGGCATCGTCCTCGGGAACCCGTGATCCTGGGACGTTGGTTGCTGAGGCGACGCAGCACGCGGCTCCTGAGACTGAAACTCCGGATGCCTCGGGAGGTCGTGGTAAGATAGCTCCCGACTGCTCTCCGCAGCCAGACACCCCTGAAGTTGTTCCCCCGAGCACTTCTCCAGCTGCACCCCGCACTGGGCGCCACGTATATCGCTTTGGTCGGCTTTGTGTGGACTTCGAGGAACTCCGCAAGAGGAAAGGATCTCCAGGAGGCAGCGGAATCTTCGGGCCATTGAAGCGACGGAAGTACATCGCCGTTGACGAGTAAGTACTGCACCTTGTGTTCTCTTGATTGCTGCTTTCCTTCCTGACGCTGGCTCTTCAGGACCCCTTCTGCCAGGGCCATTAAGTCCCCTGAGAAGCAATCCCCGCCTTCCTCGGCACCCCCGCCAGCCTTGAGCATCCCGAGCCTGCATGCCGCGCCTGGAGCTGGGCCGGCCGAGGGGGTGCACTCACCTCCATGGCGCCTTGAATCTGCGGCTCTGTTGCCCTTCCCCCACGGTATGGCTTGGAGCTCGGCGGTTGTTCCCCGGACTCCTCCTCTGGTCATGAACAACAGCTGGTTGGCTTCGCCTTTCAGCTCCTCCTCAAGCAGCGGGCCCCGACTGGCCGGGGCCCCTCATGAGGTCGGACCGGCACCTGGAGCGGCACCAGCCCCCAGCCCCCTGCTTAGAGGGGGTGCGCCACTTCACGCCCCGCCTGCAGCCCCCGTGGCGGAGGACAAGGTGGGGCGTGCGTTGGACTTCGAGCACGGGCGGAGCGTCGTTCGTCATGAGCTCTTCCAGGAGGCGATGGGTAAGATGAGCCGGCTTGGTGAAGAACACGCGGGTGTCGACTCGCGCCTTGAGGCTGAGGGTCTTCGGCTGGTGGAGGAACGACGTAAACTGAGGGTGGCCATCAACCTTGGCCGCTACCAGCGTGATCTCGACAATGAGAAGGCCAAAGCGTCCCTCAAAGTTTCCCATGAGGCTTGCTCCCGAGCCTTGGAGGAGGCTTACGAGGCTGACCGCCGCCGCGAGGCTGCGGAGAAGCGCGCGTGGGAGCTCCAGGCCTAGAGTGCGTCCCTGGAGCAGCAGGTGGAGGCGCGCAAGGCCGCCCTTGCGTCGCTGAGGGGGACGCCCACCGAGGAAGAAGAGGTACGGAAGCGCGAGGAGGCGCTGGCTCTGGAGGCCGTGGAGCGCAACCTTGAGCTTGAGCAGTTGGAGACGAGGGAGCGCCAAGTTGCCCAAGCGGAAGATGTCGTTTGCGCACGCGAGGCCAAGGCCTAGGAGGAGGTTGATCGCCGGGTGGACGAGGCTCGTGCAGATCTGGACGGTAGATATGACTTGAAGTTGAAGCTTGCGGGGACGGAGGATGCGGGTAGGGCCGCCACCCTCGTGCTCAAGCTGGCCGAAGTGGAGAGGCGCGAGGGGGCCACGGCAGCCGCCACAGTTCTGGCCTTGAGCGTAATCGCTTATGCCCGCGCCGAGCTGCTCTCCCTTCGGAAGCGGGTTGACGACGCCGAGTTCGCTGCGCGGTAGAGTCGGGAGGACTTTCTCCTGCGATGGACGCTGGAGCGCGAGCACGCCCCCATGCTCCAGGACCTCCGGGTCAGGGCCAACGTGGCATTGGGCCATGTCTGTGACGAGAATGCTCCGTAGCCGCATTCAAACGACTACGCCAGTCATCTGCACTTCTTTGGTGACGTGGTGACGCGCCTGGAGGCTCGGTCCGACAGAGCTCGCCAGCTCGTGGAAGAGAGGAGCCACGGCCTGCTCGGGCGCACGTTCTCCCGCATCTTCAACCATCTCCGGGACACCTTCCCTGACTTTGACTTCGATGCCGCCATTGCCCCCGTACCGCAGGCCATCCGTGGTGACCTGGCGCGATGGGTGGAGGACAATGTGGATGCGCTGGTCAGAGCCTTCGCTTCTGAAGACGACATGGTGGTGGTCGCCGCAGACCAAGGCGACGTGGTCGACGATGGTGATGCCGGCGTTGGTGAAGGCGGAGGCGACGTCAATGATGGTGGCAGCGACGCTAGTGATGCATCTGAAGACGATGTGGAGGACGCGGCAAGCGACATATCTGGCTGATCCCTTGCTTCTTTACTGCTTTATCCTGTATGCAAAAACTCGGGCATGGTCCCTAAGAATTGTGAGAGCATTTTGAGAGGGAGAGCCCCTCATGTAAACAGATTGCAGTTTTTACTCTTTTATGCCCAGCCAAGTGGGCGCCTTTGTGGATCCACGAGCCTGGCGTCAAGTTTTCGCTGCTGCGGCTTACCTTAGCCGGGGCGACCCCCTAAGGATCGTAAGGTCGAGAGTCGCCACGGAGCTCCTGACGGGTCGGCTGATCCACCCGAGCGGGCCTCGCGAGAATCTAGCGCCAACCGGCGCGTTTGGCGCGTGTGCCACGCCCAGCCCCGCTCGTGAGGGGGGGGGGGCAGCGAGTGCAGGCTCCAGAATAGGGCAAGAACCAGATGGCAATAAATTGCTTGAACGAGAAAAAGCACCCCCGCGCGCATCGATAAAAACTCAGCTACAACTTAAATCCAAATCCAGAAGGCAAGGTTACAGAAAAGATATCCAAAGCAAATGGCCGCGTCCGACACCTAGTCTAGTCTTCTTGTCTTCAAGTCTTCTCACCAGCGCAGAGCTAAGTGCTGCCACTAGGCGTGGGAGGGAGCCCCCGAGGCCCGAGGGCGGCTCTCCGGAGACTCCGGGGCGTGTACAGCCTCACTCATTAGTACGTGAGAGTGTCACGGGCGGCGATCTTCACAGGCACTGGGCCTTCTTCACAGGTACCGGCCTTGCTTCATATCTCTAGACGAGGGCCCCGTCTTGCGCCGCCCTCGACCACCTTTGAGCCGATCGATAACCAGGACGGCACAAAGGGGGTAAAGGGACGCCAGCGGCGCCCTCGGCGACCACGGGTCCTCTGCCGGGGATAGGCTTTTCAGCACCTCCCCAGCAGAGGGCCTATCTCCGAGGGGGACCTTGCTCCGTGCGATCTGGCGAGGATCCGCTCACGGCTTCTCTGAGGCCCCTACGATCCTCCTGGCGGGAGGGAGGTCGCCGAGCTGGGGCTGCCAGCTGCTGCGGTGACCTGATTCTCCTGCGACTCATGGTTAGCGTAAGCTTGCTCCTGAGGGAGTAGTGGTACCCTGTATCTGTTGTCGACGACGCGGTTGGCGGGGCTTTCCGGCGGCTCCTGGAAGGCTTACGCTCCTAATGCCTCCTACTCCCAACCTGGCCCGAGAAACGAGCCGGGGTCGCCCTCCGGCATGTATTCCTGGTCCATCATGCGGGGCACATAGGCTTCCGGGGCCGTTACCCCAAACACCTTGCCATAGTGCCCCACACTCCACGTCGCTCGGCCTAGCGCAGCGTCCTGAGGATGATAGCGCGATGCCACGCTGGGACCATGGGGGGGCAACGCTCGTGCCCGTGCTCATCGGAGGCGGCGTGGGGGCAACGGGGCCCCCGGCGCCGCCGTTCGTCCTGGTGTCGATGAAGCCCCCAGGCGCACCCGAAGGCGCGTAGTTGCGGCGAGGCCCGCCGTGAGATCCCGCAGTAGCCTGAGAAGGAAGCAGATAGCAAAAGGGCGGTGCTCCCGATGCCGCCACATCCAGCAGTTCAGGGACGCGTTCCAACAGCGCATCCCGGCCACTGTCCATCAGTCGGCACCACAGCAACTCCCGCGCCACCGTGAGCGCAGCTCGCATGCTCGCCTGCTCCCGCCGTGTGTGCGGCGCCGTTGCTGCGGCGTGGCTTGCTGCCCTTGCAGCAGCTCACGCTTGTCGTGGAGTGAGGGCGGACGGTGCCCCGCCACGCCGCCCGCGCCCTGCGGCGTTAGGTGGTGCTCGGGCCGCCTGTAGCGCGGGGTTGAGGTCTTCATGGGCAGGTGACGCTGCCCGAGCTGGCCAGGCTGCCCAGCGGTCGAAGTCGGTCCTCGGGTCGCCGGACATCGGGGTCGCAGAGCGTCGGCAGGTCGATTGGCGGGGAAGAGGCTCCGGCGCACCCCTACCTGGCACGCCAAATGTCGGATCATGGGTTCCGGTATGTGACTCTGCTTTGGGGGATTGTTCTTCGGTATGTGACTCCTCCAATGGTCCAATTAGTTTTTGTTATAGTGCTTTATTCATTGCAAATTTTTTCTGCTTAGGTGACCCTATTCTTGAGCTTGCATGTCAAATTTATTTGGTCCCAACTAGTCCTAATGCATGATATAGTCTCTAGGCACTTGTGGGAGTAGTTGCTATCAATTTTGTTGAGTTTGGTTCACTTTTATTTTGAGTCACTAAAAATTTCAGAAATTTTTCAGAGGAAGAAATATTTTTAGGAAAATGTACCAAGGTGGTTCTTCAAGGAAGCAAGGACCCAGGCCCGCAATACATGAGACTGACCATGAACCACCAAGAGAAGCTCAAGTGTGGCCTTGTGAATGGCCGTGAGAAAATTTCATGGTACAAGCAGGAATTAAGGATGAATTTGACGCATATGTGCGTAATGCTGAACTCGAGGGCTTCGTGTCAGATAAGTTCCCCCAACATTACTACCTAGCCGACTCCTTTGTGAGAAGGTTTAAATTTACATCATCACACAATTCTCACATGGTCCTGTTTGATCTTTATGATAAATCTCAACCCAAATAACCTGCTGCTGCTGAAGGAAAGAAAAGGAAGAAAAGGGTCAAGAAGACCATGGCCAGAGTGATTGGGAAGCCATCTATGATGGAGGAAGAAGAAGAAGAAGAGGTTGCTGAACCAGCACCCAAGGCACAAAAGCTGATGGGTGATGCCATAAAATCAGGGGCTGCAACTTCAAAGCCCAAAGCTGCCCCTAAGCCCAAGAGTGCACCAAAGAGAAATACCAGAAGTATACCAGCAACTGAGAAGAACAAGGCCCCAATGCCTGAAGTTGATGCTGAGGAAGATGAAGAAGGGCAGGTCCTAAGGAAGCTCAAGCCCAAGATTCCAGACCACAATGATGCTCATCCTGTGGCTGAGAACATGAAAATCAGGAGAGATCAAGGGTTGAGGCTATGGAGAGAGTCAGATCCATATGCCACCAGGAGAAGGATTGATGTAGATTACAGGTTCCACACCAAGGAGCAGCAGGACTTCTATGAGACCATCTTATTGGATAAGAAGCCCATAGTTTGTGATATGAGGTGGGTCGACTGGACCTACATTCAGGAGAATGCAGAACACTATCCTGGAGTATATGACAGCTTCAGTGCTTGTGGAGTTGCAGATTTTGTTGGGCAAAAGCTCACTAACTGGAATGACGAGCTCATTATGCAATTCTACTCCACAACACATTTTTATCCAGATGGCAGGATAGTTTGGATATTTGAAGGAACGAGATATCAGTCAACCATAGAGGAATGGGCAAGTCTGATCAATGCCCCCAAGGAAAGTGAAGATGATTTGGACATTTATGCCAAGAAGAAGATGGGTCACAACTCAATGTCACAGATGTACAAGGAGATCCCATATGATGCACTTGAGACCTTCAAGTTTGGATCAGTTCATTTTCTTCTGTCAGGGCTGCCTACGATCAATTGGATCCTAAGGCACACTCTGTTGCCCAAATCAGGTGACCACAACATGATCAGAGGGAATGCAATCAATTTGCTTCACATATTTGATGTGCCTCAGAAATTCAAGGTCATGAGCCTCATAGTTGAAACTATCAAGAGGACAACAGCAGACTGTAAGAGGAGCTATGGATATGCCCCACAGATTCGTGGAGTTGATTAACTCAAAGATGGGCAGTGGAAGTATCTGTTGGATAAGGAACACATTGTTCTCTATCCTGACTTTGAGGACAATCAAGTTGTCATGACTGAGAATGAACCATCATCAGTACAAGCCCAAGAGAAGAAGGAAAAAGCAAGGAAAGAGAAGGTTGCCAAGATGCCAACTCAAGCATAGGCATCTGATTACTTTCTGAAGAACAAGCAGGAGCAGCTTGGTTACTTGATAGCATCAACTCTGCGGATTGAGAAGGTGTTGGCCACCCTAACTCAAAACCAGGAGAGCCTGGAAAGAATCATGGAACAAAAATTCTATGATCTTGATGTCAAAGTAATGGCGAGATTGATCGGTGTGGAGCGACTACTGAGGATGACATCACAGGAGAGGAAGGGCGTAACAACGACCGATGCATTTGCCAAAGTGCCACGAGCTCGGAGATCAGCTGCAGAGCCAGTCACCGAGTCACTTCATCGGCTCCAAGCAACCAGCTCCGGCACCAACTCCTTCAGCTCCTTCCACATCTACTGATGCCTTCGTCCTTGGAGTCCTATCTACACCACCACCAGAAGACCAAGCCTGAGAGACGATATAGTCCTATGAATTTTCTAGGAACTTTTTGGTAACTTGTTTCCAAAGGGGGAGAAAAATGTATAGATCATAGGCTTCAAGAGAGAGAGAGAGAGAGAGAGAGAGAGAGTTTGCTTTTGTTCTCTCTTGTCTTCTTGGTTGAACTTCGTTTGCTTTGATTGCTTGAGATACTATGCTTTTACCTGTGAGACATTGATGATCATGTGTTTGATCATAAGCTACACTTATGCTTGTTATATGTATTATCTTACTTATCCTTATATGATCATTCACTGTGCTTGGTGATGAGTGCATGTATTCAATCTTTATTATTTTGAGCGCTCCACCAAGATGTATGTGACATGGAAGAGTAACCCATGAGCCTAATTCCTTGTGCATTTAGAGTCCAAAGCAAATCTTAAAATATGCACAAATTTAGGGGGAGCTCTTACTTATCACATACTTCTCAAAGCGACGATGTTTTTCAATCTTATTATCATTTGTCGAAGCTTTGATCTATAAGTTGTCATAAATTACCAAAAAGGGGGAGATTGAAAGTGCAACTATCCCTAGGTGGTTTTGGTAATTCATAACAACATATAGCTCATTGAGCTAATGCTATTCCAAGACAAATGTTTCAGGAAAGCTCAATGAATGGCATGGCATGGATGATGAAAGTGGATCCCTCAAAATATTAAGGACAAAGGAATGGCTCAAGATCAAAAGCTCAAGACTCTACATTTTACATTTTAGTGATCCAAGATCACATTGAGTCTATAGGAAAAGCCAATACTATCAAGGAGGGATGAGGTGTTGCTTAATGAGCTTCTTGCTTCATGTGCTTAGTGATATGCTCCAAAAACCCTGAACTACTTTCTCACATCAACATATGACCTAAACCTAAAGTCAAAATCGGTCATACCGATTCTTTCTGTCCGCGCCACCGAGGTCAAATGTCATAGCAACTGCCACAAACCCTAGGCAAATCGGTTTCACCAATAGGGATCTCGGTTTCACCGAGATGGGATTATAATCTCTCTGTTTCCCTTCGTAACGCTTCGGTCTAACCGAAGTGAGCGATCGGTCCCACCGAGATTGCAATGTAAACTCTCCGCTTCCTTCCGTAACATTTTGGTCTCATCGAAAGGCGAATCGGTCCCACCGAAGTTTACGACCAACTCTCCGTTAGCTAATTACCAAAATCGGTCTCACCGAGTTTGTGTAATCGGTCTCACCAAGATTACGTTATGCCCTAACCCTAACCATATCGGTCCTACCGAGTTGCATATCGGTCCCACCGAAAACCCTAACGGTCACTAGGTTTACTGAATCGGTCCAGGCCGAGTTTGTTGATTCGGTCCCACCGAGTTTGGTAAATTGTGTGTAATGTGTTAGATTTTGTGTGGAGGCTATATATACCCCTCCACCTCCTCTTCATTCGTGGAGAGAGCCATCGTAACAAACCTACACTTCCAACTTGCCGGGTTAGAGAGAACCACCTACTCATGTGTTGAGGCCAAGATATTCCATTCCTACCATATGAATCTTGATCTCTAGCCTTCCCCAAGTTGCTTTCCACTCAAATCTTGTTTCCACCAAATCCAAATTCTATGAGAGAGAGTTGATTGTTGGGGAGACTATCATTTGAAGCACAAGAGCAAGGAGTTCATCATCAACACACCATTTGTTACTTCTTGGAGAGTGGTGTCTCCTAGATTGGCTAGGTGTCACTTGGGAGCCTCAGAGCAAGATTGTGGAGTTGAACCAAGGAGTTTGTAAGGGCAAGGAGATCGCCTACTTCGTGAAGATCTACCGCTAGTGAGGCAAGTCCTTCATGGGCGGCGGCCATGGTGGGATAGACAAGGTTGCTTCTTCGTGGACCCTTCGTGGGTGGAGCCCTCCGTGGACTCGGCATAGCCGTTACCCTTCGTGGGTTGAAGTCTCCATCAACGTGGATGTACGATAGCACCACCTATCGGAACCACGACAAAAACATCCGTGTCTCCAATTGCGTTTGAATCCTCCAAACCCTTCCCTTTACATTCTTGCAAGTTGCATGCTTTATTTTCCGCTGCCTTTGCATGCTTGCTTGAATTGCGTGAAGATTGCTTGACTTGCTTAAAGATAGCTAAAATCTGCCAAAGTCTAAAATTGGGATAAGGTTAAGTTTTTAATTGGTCAAGTAGTCTAATCACCCCCCCTCTAGACATACTTCAAGGTCCTACATGCTGTATTAGGAGATAAACAATATAACTTGGGAGCTATTGTTGCACGAAGGTTGCATCGTAACAGTATTAGCGGAGATTTGTTTGGTGGAATTTATGCGACCCGTTTAGCTAATTTTCTCAAGGTACCCATTCGTGAAAATGATATGGACTTGCCTCCTGCTTATCTAGATTTTAATGCTATGGTTCTGTCGGATCACGGGTTCCGGCAAAACCCTCAAGGTTTGAACACTGGGGTGCGCACGGAGACTTCCTCCCTGCCGATCTACGCCCTAGCTCGCTAAGATCTCGCGGACGAACTCGATGAACTCACAACACAAAGGCACAAGATTTATACTGGTTTGGGCCACCATTGTGGTGTAATACCCTACTCCAGTGTGGTGGTGGTGGATTGCCTCTTGGGCTGATGATGAACAGTACAAGGGAAAGAACAACCTCCTGAGGTTGAAGTGTTCTTGTGCTTGGCGAACTTGTGTGCATGAGGTGCCTCGCAATGGGTTATCAGATGCCCCCTACGGTGGTGGCTAATTCTATTTATATAGGCCCTGGTCCTCTCCCCAAATATTGAGCGGGAAGGGAGCCAACAACGACCAATTTGAAAAGGGGACATCTAGTACAGCTTATCTTGACAAAAGCGGTCTTCGCCTGCGAAAGGCTCTGGTGGTGACGCCATCTTGGGCTTCATGGTGACCTCCGTCCTGCCGTCCTGCTGGTCTTGGTCTCAAGCAGAATCGAGCATGGAAACCTTTGCTTGATGCCTCGGTACTTCGTGCATGCGCTTGCCTCCTTAGCACCAAAGAGGAAACAAGGATGCTGCGCGCGCTGGCGCCTGCCTGGCGCCCGCCTGATCTTGATCGTCATGGATCACGTCATGAGAGCCTCGCGAGGTTTGCCTGTCTTGATTTCTCCGCTCCTCGCGAGGCAGCCTAGTAGGGCTGCTCCCGAGGAGGTCTTGTGTCATCCGCCTCGCGAGGCTTGGTCCCTCGCGAGGGTCTTGAATGCCTTGTTGATGAAGATGGGCCGTACAGGTCTGCTAGCACAGCCACGCCGTGGGCTGTAGGCAGGCAAGTTTGAACGCCGACATGTTCGCCATCAGTTTATTGAGAGGATTGAACAACCTCTCCAGTACCGACTAATCTTTGATAGACGTCGCGCTATCCATATTGCTCTCCCTGCTCGTACTTTCTTTGACTTTCAGGCAAAGGGGAGATATGTCATAACCAGGGAGGAGGCAAACGAGTACGAGAGGAGGGCGGAAGCAGCTCGCCTCCAAGCTGCAGCCCGTGAGGCAGTAGCGGCCGCATCTCAGTACGACCCTAGTTACAACTTCGGATATCTGCCAGGCCATCCATGGGCATAGACCAACTTAGGCCAAAAGCCTAAGCTTGCGGGAGTACGTATTTCTCACCGACGTTACATTCATGATCACACACTCATTCTAGTTGTCGGTGCTCATAGTTTTTCATTGTACTATCCATCTAGTTTATTTTCTTTTCTTGCTTTCTTCTTGTGTGTTTGAAAAACATTAAGAAAAACAAAAAAATTAGTTGTAGCTTTTAGCTAGTTTACTTTCCATGCTGATAGTATTAGTAATTAAAAGAAAACTCAGAAAGATTTCTTGTTCTTCTTTTTGTTTGCTGGGAGCTTTCCTGTGTAAATAGTTTTATTTCTTTTCTTTGGGGGTCGAGAGGACAAGACGATGATGAAAATGTTGAAGTAGCTCTTATATGCATTACTGTTCACCTAACAAAGAGCCCATGTTACCTTGTCTTCTCGTTTGTATTAATGCTTGTAGATTCCAGCTTAGACCAAGTGCACGTGCACTATTATTATTATTATCCACACCGTTCGGTTGTACAAGTGAAAGGCAATAATGACGATATATGATGGACTGATTGAGATGAGAGAAGCTGGTATGAACTCGACCTCTCTTGTTTTTGTAAATATGATTAGTACATCGTTTCTGATTCAGCCTATTATGAATGAAACATGTTTACAATGACAATTAGATATTATAGTTGCTTATGCCATGCTTAATTAGCTAGGAGTTTATAATGGTTTACCTTGCGTGCCAACATGCTATTAAAATGGTTGTGATGTGGTACGATAGGGTGGTATCCTCCTTTGAATGATTCAAGTGGCTTGACTTGGCACATGTTCACACATGTAATTGAAACAAAATCAACATAGCCTCCACGATATTTATGTTCATGGTGGATTATATCCTACTCATGCTTGCACTCAATGTTTATTAATTTTAATGCATGTTCATGACTGATGTCGCTCTCTAGTTGGTCGCTTCCCAGCCTTTTTCTAGCCTTCACTTGTACTAAGCGGGAATATTGCTTGTGCATCCACTTACATAAACCCCAAAGTTATTCCATATGAGTCCACCATACCTTCCTATATGCGGTATCTACCTATCGTTCCAAGTAAATTTGTATGTGCCAAACTCTAAACCTTCAAATGAAATTCAGTTTTGTATGCTCGAATAGCTCATGTATCAACTAGGGCTGTCTGTATCTTCCATTCTAGGCGGGTTATTCTCAAGAGGAGTGGACTCCTCTCCTCACTCACGATAAAATGGCTGGTCACCGGGATGCCCAGTCCCATGCTCAAACAAAATCAAAATAACTGCAAACAAAACTCCCCCAGGTCTGTTGTTAGTTGGAGGCACCCATTGTTTCGGGCAAGCCATGGATTGATGCTTCTTGGTGGTGGGGGAGTATAAACATTACCATTCTGCTTGGGAACCGCCTATAATGTGTGTAGCATGGAAGATATCCAGATCTCTCAGTTGTTATGTTGACAATGAAAGTATGCCACTAAAAATATTATCTATCTCTATTTCAAAAATCGAGCTCTCGCACCTCACCAAATCCCTGCTTCCCTCCGTGAAGGGCCTATCTATTACTTTTATGTTGAGTCATCCTCCTCTTAATAAAAAGCACCAGTTGGAGAGCACCGCTGTCATTTGCATCCATTACTATTAATTTATATTGAGTATGACTATGACTGCATCTCTTTCACCATGTATTACAATGTTTAGTCAGTCCTTGATCTTCAAAGGTGCTCTGCATTTATGTTTTGCGATCTCAGAAAGGGCTAGCGAGATACCATATCGTTGTATCATATTATGATTGTTTTGAGAAAGTGTTGTCATCTGAGATTTATTATTATTGCTCGCTAGTTGATTATGCCATTGATATGAGTAAACATGAGACCTAAATGTTATTGTGAATATGGTTAGTTCATAATCTTTGCTGAAAACTTGAATGCTGGCTTTACATATTTACAACAACAAGAGCAAACATAGGTTGTAATTTTTTTTCTTTATCACTTTCAGCTTGTCAACTGAATTGCTTGAGGACAAGCAAAGGTTTAAGCTTGGGGGAGTTGATACGTCTCCATTGTATCTACTTTTCCAAACACTTTTGCCCTTGTTTTGGACTCTAACTTGCATGATTTGAATGGAATTAACACGGACTGACGCTGTTTTCAGCAGAATTGCCATGGTGTTATTTTTGTGTAGAAATAAAATTTCTCGAAATGACCTGAAACTTCACGGAGAATATTTTTGGAATTTATAAAAAATACTAGCAAAAGAATCAAGACTAGGGGGCCCACACCCTCTCCACGAGGGTGGGGGCGTGCCTACCCCCTAGGCGCGCCCCCCTATCTCGTGGGCCCCCTAAGGCTCCACCGACCTCAACTCCAACTCTATATATTCACGTTCGGGGAGAAAAAAATCAGATAGAAGGATTCATCATGTTTTACGATACAGAGCCGCAGCCAAGCCCTAATCTCTCTCGAGAGGGAAGATCTGGAGTCCATTCGGGGCTCCGGGGAGGGGAATCCGTCGCCGTCGTCATCATCAACCTTCCTCCATCACCAATTTCATGATGCTCACCGCCTTGCGTGAGTAATTCCATCGTAGGCTTGTTGGACAGTGATGGGTTGGATGAGATTTATCATGTAATCGAGTTAGTTTTGTTAGGGCTTGATCCCTAGTATCCATTATGTTCTGAGATTGATGTTGCTATGACTTTGCTATGCTTAATGCTTGTCACTAGGGCCTGAGTGCCATGATTTAAGATCTGAACCTATTATGTTTTCAGGAATATATGTGAGTTCTTGATCCTATCTTGCAAGTCAATAGTCACCTACTATGTGTTATGATCCGGTAACCCCGAAGTGACTATAATCGGGACCACTACCAGTGATGACCGTAGTTTGAGGAGTTCATGTATTCACTAAGTGTTAATGCTTTGGTCCGATACTCTATTAAAAGGAGGCATTAATATCCCTTAGTTTCCAATAGGACCCCGCTGCCACGGGAGGGTAGGACAAAAGATGTCATGCAAGTTCTTTTCCATAAGCACGTATGACTATATTCGGAATACATGCCTACATTACATTGATGAACTCGAGCTAGTTCTGTGTCACCCTATGTTATAATTATTGCACGAGGAATCGCATCCGACATAATTATCCATCAACGATCCAAAGGTTTCACGAGCTTTTCACATATTGATCTTTGTTCAGTTACTTTACCGTTCCTACTGTTACAATTACTACAAAACTGCTACTGCTACTTTTGCCACTGTTACCGTTACTTCCATACTACTTTGCTACTTGATACGTCTCCATCGTATCTACTTTTCCAAACACTTTTGCCCTTGTTTTGGACTCTAACTTGCATGATTTGAATGGAACTAACCCGGACTGACGCTGTTTTCAACAGAATTGCCATGGTGTTATTTTTGTGCAGAAATAAAAGTTCTCGGAATGACCTGTAACTTCACGGAGAATATTTTTGGAATTAATAAAAAATATTGGCGAAAGAATCAAGGCCAGGGGGGCCACACCTTATCCACGAGGGTGGGGGGGGGGGGGCGCCTACCCCACTGGGCGCGCCCCCTACCTCGTGGGTCCCCTAGTGCTCCACCGACCTCAACTCCAATTCTATATATTCACGTTCGTGGAGAAAAAAATCAGAGAGAAGGATTCATCGCGTTTTACGATACGGAGCCACGCCAAGCCCTAATCTCTCTCGGGAGGGCTGATCTGGAGTCCGTTGGGGGCACCGGATAGGGGAATCCATCGCCATCGTCATCATCAACCTTCCTCCATCACCAATTTCATGATGCTCACCGCTGTGCGTGAGTAATTCCATCGTAGGCTTGCTGGACGGTGATGGGTTGGATGAGATTTACCATGTAATTGAGTTAGTTTTGTTAGGGTTTGATCCCTAGTATCCACTATGTTCTAAGATTGATGTTGCTATGACTTTGCTATGCTTAATGCTTGTCACTAGGGCCCGAATGCCATGATTTATGATCTGAACCTATTATGTTTTCAAGAATATATGTGAGTTCTTGATCCTATCTTGCAAGTCTATAGTCACCTTTTATGTGTTATGACAATAATCGGGATACTTACCGGTGATGACCGTAGTTTGAGGAGTTCATGTATTCACTAAGTGTTAATGCTTTGGTCCAGTACTCTATTAAAAGGAGGCATTAATATCCCTTAGTTTCCAACAGGACCCCGCTGCCACAGGAGGGTAGGACAAAAGATGTCATGCAAGTTATTTTCCATAAGCATGTATGACTATATTCGGAATACGCTACATTACATTGATGAACTGGAACTAGTTCTGTGTCACCCTATGTTATAACTATTGCATGAGGAATCGCATCCGGCATAATTATCCATCACCGATTCAATGCCTACGAGCTTTTCACATATTGCTCTTTGCTTAGTTACTTTTCCGCTACATCTTTACAATTACTACAAAATCGCTACTTTTACTTTTATCACCGTTATCACATTTCCATACTACTTTGCTACTAAATACTTTGTCAGCAGATATTAAGTTATCCAGGTGTGTTTGAATTGACAACTCAACTGCTAATACTTGAGAATATTCTTTGGCTCCCCTTGTGTCGAATCAATAAATTTGGGTTGAATACTCTACCCTCGAAAACTGTTGCGATCCCCTATACTTGTTGGTTATCAAGACTATTTTCTGGCGCCGTTGCCGGGGAGCATAGCTCTATTCTTTCAGTCACTTGGGATTTATATCTGCTGATCACTATGAGAAACTTGAAAGACGAGAAAACCAAAATTTATCCCTCAACTACGAGGGGAGGTAAGGAACTGCCATCTAGCTCTGCACTTGAGTCACCTTCTGTTTTGAGTAAGCTTACGACACCTGAACCTGCTTCTGCTATTAATTCTGATATGTCGCATGTTATTGATGATGCCACTTCTGCTTTGCATGATACTTATGATGAAACTACCTCTATGCTTGATACTACTGTGCCACTAGGTGAATTTGTTGATGAACAACTTGCTAGTGCTAGAGAGAATGAAATTATTGAAACTGATAATATTGATGAAAGTGATGATGAAGATTCTCCCCCTAGATATGAATTGCTGTTGTGCACGAGGGTTATGTTATGGATGAAGAAACTGCTAGAGATTTTCTTGCTTGCAATGATAGATATGATCTTAAGAAATTATTAGCTAAACTGAAAGAAAAGTCTTTGAATGCTAGAATGAAATATGACCCTGCTTTTGCTACTTCACCAATCTGTGTTACTGATAAGGATTATGATTTCTCAGTTGATCCTGAGATAATGACTTTGGTTGAATCTGATTCTTTTTATGGCTATGAATCGGAAACTGTGGTGGCACATCTTACTAAATTAAATTATATAGCCACCCTATTCACTATGATGAGAAAACTCGCGATTACTATATCCTTATGTTATTTCCATTCTCATTAAAGGGTGATGCTAAAACATGGTTTAATTCTCTTGATCCTGGTTGTGTGCGTAGTCCCCAAGATATGATTTATTACTTCTCTGCTAAATATTTCCCCGCTCATAAGAAACAAGCTGCTTTAAGGGAAATATATAATTTTGTGCAAATTGAAGAAGAGAGTCTCCCACAAGCTTGGGTGAGGATTCTCCAATTACTTAATGCTTTGCCTGATCATCCTCTCAAGAAAAATGAAATATTTGATATCTTTTATAATGGACTAATAGATGCTTCCAGAGACCACCTCGATAGTTGTGCTGGTTGTGTTTTCAGGGAAAGAACAGTTGATCAAGCTGAATTGCTATTGAATAATATGTTGACTAATGAAAATAATTAGACACTTCCTGAACCAACTCCTAAGCCAACTCTGAAGAAAAGGGGTATTCTATTTCTCAGTCCTGAAGATATGCAAGAGGCAAAGAAATCTATGTTAAGAAAAGGGTATTAAAGCTGAAGATGTTAAGAATTTACCACCTATTGAAGAAATACATGGTCTTGATAACCCGACATAGGTAGTAAAGGTAAATTCTCTCTATAGATTTGATGAAGGTGATATTCCTTGTTATAAGTCTGCTAGCCAATGCTTAGATGAGTTTGATAACTTTATTGTTAAACAGGAAAACTTCAATGCTTATGTTGGTAGAAAATTGAAACGAAATGCTTATATGATTGAACACTTGAGTGATTATATGTCTAGAGTTAAAGGTGAGCTTAAACTCATTAGTAAACATGCTTCTATGGTTACCACTCAAGTAGAACAAGTACTTAAAGCTTTGAATGATTTGCTCAATGAATTAAATAACAAGAAAAATGATAATGCTGTTAGAGTTATGACTAGAGGGGGTAAAATGACTCAGGAACCTTTGTATCTTGAGGGCCGCCCTAAGAGAATTGAGCAGGATTCTCAGAGAACTAATGTTGATGCACCTAGTCCTTCTAAAAGGAAGAAAAAGAAAAATGATAGGACTTTGCATGCCTCTAGTGAACCTGTTGCTGGCACACCTGAGAATCCCAATGATATTTCTATTTCTGATGCTGAAACACAATCTGGTAATGAACATGAACCTAGTGATAATGTTAATGATGATGTTCATGTTGATGCTCAACCTATCCAAGAAAAAGGATGATGAGGATTTTGAGCGCTTTGCTGAAATGATTAGACCTATCTTTTTGCGTATGCGTTTGACTGATATGCTTAAAATGAATCATTATGCTAAGTATATGAAGGATATTGTTACAAATAAAAGAAAGATACCGGAAGCTGAAATTTCCACCATGCTTGCCAATTATACTTTTAAAGGTGGAATACCTAAGAAACTTGGAGATCCAGGAGTACCAACTATACCATGCTCCATTAAAAGAAACTATGTTAAACTGCTTTATGTGATCTTGGAGCCGGTGTTAGTGTTATGCCTCTCTCTTTATATCGTAGACTTGATTTGAATAAGTTGACACCTACTGAAATATCTTTGCAAATGGCTGATAAATCAACTGCTATACCTGTTGGTATTTGGGAGGATGTGCCTATTGTGGTTGCAAACGTTACTATTTTAACAGACTTTGTTATTCTTGATATTCCAGAGGACGATAGTATGTCGATTGTCCTTGGTAGAACCTTTTTGAATAATGTAGGGGCTGTTATTGATTGCAACAAAGGCAATGTCACTTTTCATGTTAATGGTAATGAGCATACGGTACACTTTCCGAGGAAACAACCTCAAGTCCATAGTATCAATTCTATTGGAAAAATTTCAACTATTACTATTGGAGGTTTTGAATTTCCTCTTCCTACTGTCAAGAAGAAATATGATAATTTTAATTATTGGGGTCATGCATATCCCCGTTGAGGTAACCTAGTGTTATTTGAAATTTCTCCGGTTCCTTGTTATTCGAAAAGAGTTTGTTAACAAGACTTGATCAACCTTGTTAGTGGATTCCTTTTGATGAGCATGAGATGGATGAAGTTAGAAAGCACAACCTTCTGTACCCTCCTTTTACTTTCTGTTATTTAGAATAAATAAAGCAAAAACATTATTTTCTGTCTGTTTTCTGATTTATCCTTGCAATAAAAAATACCCCGAAAATAAAGGTTCTCCAAATGCCCCGAAAATGAAATATGATTTTTTCTATAATATTTGAGAATATCTGGCACCGAGAACACATCAGGGGGAGCAAGCACCTAGCCACGACGGTCCAGGGCGCGCCCCCTGCCTCGTGGGCCCCTAGTGGCCCCCCTCCACTTATTCCAGCAACCACACACTCCTTCTTCCTCCCAAAAAAATCACCAACTAGCTCAAACCCGTGTTCTAGCTCGTTTTGCTGCGATTTTCGATCTCCGTGCTCAAAGCTCCACTCACAAAACTGCTTTGGGGGATTGTTCTTTGGTACGTGACTCCTCCAATGGTCCAATTAGTTTTTGTTCTAGTGCTTTATTCATTGCAAATTTTTGCTGCCTAGGTGACCCTGTTCTTGAGCTTGCATGTCAAATTTATTTGGTCCCAAGTAGTTCTAATGCATGATATAGTCTCTAGGCACTTGTGGGAGTAGTTGTTATCAATTTTGTTGAGTTTGGTTCACTTTTATTTCGAGTTACTAAAATTTTCAGAAATTTTTCAGAGGAAGAAATATGTTTAGGAAAATGTACCAAGGTGGTTCTTCAAGGAAGTAAGGACCCAGGCCCGCAATACATGAGCCAGACCATGAACTACCAAGAGAAGCTCAAGTGCGGCCTTGTGAGTGGCCGTCAGAAGATTTCATGGTCCAAGCAGGAATTAAGGAGGAATTTGACGCATATGTGCGTAATGTCGAACTCGAGGGCTTCATGCTAGATAGGTGCCCTTAGTATTATCACCTAACTGATTCCTTTGTGAGAAGGTTCAAATTTACATCTTCACGCAATTCTCACACTGTCCTATTTGATCTCTATGGTAAATCTTATACTATGGACTTAAAAGATTTAATACTGCTTGCAAACTTCCGCAATGGGGTAGTGCTAGTGAACCTCGCAAATCTGAGTTTAAAGATTTTCTTGCTAGTATCATTGTGGGGGAATCTAGAGAAATAGCACAAGCTACCATAGGGAGCATTCATTTTCCTGTTATACATTATTTTGCTCTCTTTATAGGTAGATGCATAAATGGTAAGGATGAGGCATGTCACATGTGTGTTCTAGATCTTAGTGTTCTCAAGAGTGCTGTTTTAGGAGATAAACAGTATAACTTGGGGGCCATTGTTGCATGAAGGTTGCATAAAAATGGTTTAAGTGGGGACTTGTCTGGTGGGATTTATGCAACACGTGTGGCTAATTTTCTTGAGATACCCATACATGAAAATGATATGGAATTGCCTCCCGCTTATCTAGATTATGATGCTACGGTTCGCCATCAGTTTATTGAGAGGAATGAACAGCCTCTCCAAGATCTTGACTAATGTTTGACAAAGGCCAGACCTTGTCCATGTTGCTCTCCCTACTCCTACTTTCTTTGACTTTCAGGCAAAAGGGAGATATATTATAACCAGGGAGGAGGCGAACGAGTACGAGAGGAGGACGAAGGCAGCTCGCCTCCAATCTGCAGCTCATGAGGCAATAGCTGCTGCATCTCAGTACACCGGAGAGAGTAGCTTTGGTCCATGGGCATAGACCAACTTACGCCAAAAGCCTAAGCTTGGGGGAGTACGTATTTCTCACCGACATTACATTCATGTTCACACACTCATTCTAGTTGTCGGTGCTCATACTTTTTCATTGTAATATCCATGCTAGTTTATTTCCTTTTTCTAGTCTTCTTATTATGTGTTTGAAAAGCCTTAATAAAAAATTAGTTGTAGCCTTTAGCTAGTTAACTTTCCATGCCTGTAGTAGTAATAATTAAAAGAAAACCCATTTTCTCGTTCTTCTTTTTCTTGTTGGGAGCTTTCCCGTGTAAATAGTTCTAGTTCTTTTCTTTTCTTTTGGGGTCGAGAGGAGAAGACCATGATTAAAATGTTGAAGTGGCTCTTATATGTATTATTGCTGATTTAACCAAGAGCCCATGTTACCTTGTCTTCTCCTTTGTATCAGATGCTTGCAGATTCCAGCTTAGTCCAATGCACGTGCACTATTATTATTATCACACCGTTCGGTCGTGCAAGTGAAAGGCAATAATGACGATATATGATGGACTGATTGAGATGAGAGAAGCTGTATGAACTCGACCTCTCTTGTTCTTGTAAATATGATTAGTTCATCGTTCTGATTCAAATTTATTATGAATCTAAACATGTTTGCAATGACAATTAGAGATTATAGTTGCTTATGCCATGCTTAATCCTCTAGCAGTTTATAGTGGTTTACCTTGCGTGCCAACATGCTATTAAAATGGTTGTGATGTGGTATGATAGGATGGTATCCTCCTTTGAATGATTCGAGTGTCTGACTTGGCACATGTTCACACATGTAGTTGAAACAAAATCAACATAGCCTCCACGATATTTATGTTCATGGTGGATTATATCCTACTCATGCTTGCACTCAATGTTTATTAATTTTAATGCATGTTCATGACTGTTGTCGCTCTCTAGTTGGTCGCTTCCCAGTCTTTTTCTAGACTTCACTTGTACTAAGCGGGAATACTGCTTGTGCATCCACTTCCATAAACCCCAAAGTTATCCCATATGAGTCCACTATACCTTCCTATATGCGGTATCTTCCTGCCGTTCCAAGTAAATATGTATGTGCCAAACTCTAAACCTTCAAATGAAATTCTGTTTTGTATGCTCGAATAGCTCATGTATCAACTAGGGTTGTCTATATCTTCCATGCTAGGCGGGTTATTCTCAAGAGGAGTGGACTCCGCTCCTCATTCACGAGAAAATGGTTGGTCACCGGGATGCCCTGTCCCGTGCTCAAATCAAATCAAAATAATTGCAAACAAAACTCCCCCAGGAGTGTTGTTAGTTGGAGGCACCCGTTGTTTCGAGCCAGCCATGGATTGATGCTTGTTGGTGGTGGGGGAGTATAAACTTTACCATTCTGCTTGGGAACCGCCTATAATGTGTGTAGCATGGAAGATATCAAGATCTCTTGGTTGTTATGTTGACAATGAAAGCATGCCGCTCAAAATATTATTTATCTCTATTTCAAAATCGAGCTCTGGCACGTCTACAAATCCCTGCTTCCCTCTGTGAAGGGCCTATCTATTTACTTTTATGTTGAGTCATCATCCTCTTATTCAAAAGCACCAGTTGGAGAGCACCACTGTCATTTACATCCCTTATTATTAATTTATATTGAGTATGACTGGATCTCTTTTACCATGAATTACAATGTTTAGTCACCCCCGATCTTCGTGAGGTGCTCTGCATTTATGTTTTGGTCTCGTAAAGGGCTAGCGAGATACCATCTTGTTATATCATATTATGATTGTTTTGAGAAAGTGTTGTCATCCGAGATTTATTATTATTGCTCGCTAGTTGATTATGCCATTGATATGAGTAAACATGAGACCTAAATGTTATTGTGAATATGGTTAGTTCATAAGCTTTACTGAAAACTTGAATGCTGCCTTTACATATTTACAACAACAAGAGCAAACAGAATTTGTAAAAGTTTTTCTTTATCACTTTCAGTTTATCAACTGAATTGCTTGAGGACAAGCAAAGGTTTAAGCTTGGGGGAGTTGATATGTCTCCAGCGTATCTACTTTTCCAAACACTTTTGCCCTTGTTTTGGACTCTAACTTGCATGATTTGAATGGAACTAACCCAGACTGACGCCGTTTTCAGCAGAATTGCCAGTGTTATTTTTGTGCAGAAATAAAAGTTCTCGGAATGACCTGAAACTTCACGAAGAATATTTTTGGAATTAATAAAAAATCATACTGGCGAAAGAATCAAGGCCAGGGGGCCCACACCCTGTCCACGAGGGGTGGGGGCGCACCTACCCCCTGGGCGCCCCCTGTCTCGTGGGCCCCTGAGGCTCCACCGACCTCAACTCCAACTCTATGTATTCACGTTCGGGGAGAAAAAAAATCAGAGAGAAGGATTCATCATGTTTTACGATACGGAGCCGCCGCCAAGCCCTAATCTCTCTCGGGAGGGCTGATCTGGAGTCTGTTCGGGGCTCCGGAGAGGGGAATACGTCGCCGTCGTCATCATCAACCTTCCTCCATCACCAATTTCATGATGCTCATCGCTGTGCGTGAGTAATTCCATCGTAGGCTTGCTGGACGGTGATGGGTTGGATGAGATTTATCATGTAATCGAGTTAGTTTTGTTAGGGTTTGATCCCTAGTATCCATTATGTTCTGAGATTGATGTTGCCATGACTTTGCTATGCTTAATGCTTGTCACTAGGGCCCGAGTGCCATGATTTCAGATCTGAACCTATTATGTTTCCATTAATATATGTGAGTTCTTGATCCTATCTTGCAAGTCTATAGTCACCTATTATGTGTTACGATCCGTTAACCCCGAAGTGACAATTATCGGGATACTTACCGCTGATGGCCGTAGTTTGAGGAGTTCATGTATTCACTAAGTGTTAATGCTTTGGTCCAGTACTCTATTAAAAGGAGGCCTTAATATCCCTTAGTTTCCAATAGGACCCCGCTGCCACGAGAGGGTAGGACAAAATATGTCATGCAAGTTCTTTTCCATAAGCACGTATGACTATATTCGAAATACATGCCTACATGACATTGATGAACTGGAGCTAGTTCTATGTCACCCTATGTTATAACTATTGCATGAGGAATCACATCCGACATAATTCTCCATCACCGATCCAATGCCTACGAACTTTTCACATATTGATCTTTGCTTAGTTACGTTTCCGTTGCCACTGTTACAATTACTACAAAACTGCTACTTTTACTTTTATTACCGTTACCGTTACTTCCATACTACTTTGCTACTAAATACTTACTGCAGATATTAAGTTATCCAGGTGTGGTTGAATTGACAACTCAACTGCTAATACTTGAGAACATTCTTTGGCTCCCCTTGTGTCGAATCAATAAATTTGGGTTGAATACTCTACCCTCGAAAACTGTTGCGATCCCCTATACTTGTGGGTTATCATTACTAAATACTTTGCTGCAGATATTAAGTTATCCAGGTGTGGTTGAATTGACAACTCAGCTGCTAATACTTGAGAAGATTCTTTGGCTCCCCTTGTGTTGAATCAATAAATTTGGGTTGAATACTCTACCCTCGAAAACTGTTGCGATCCCCTATACTTGTTGGTTATCAGGCTTATAGTGATGAGCATTACCGAGAGGGCCCAAAGATACCTCTCCGAAACACAGAGTGACAAATCCTAATCTCGATCTATGCCAACCCAACAAACACCTTTGGAGACACCTGTAGAGCATCTTTATAATCACCCAGTTACGTTGTGACATTTGATAGCACACAAGGTGTTCCTCCGGTATTCGGGAGTTGCATAATCTCATAGTTATAGGAACATGTATAAGTCATGAAGAAAGCAATATCAATAAAACTCAATGATCATAATGCTAAGCTAACGAATGGGTCTTTTCCATCGCATCATTCTCCTAATGATGTGATCCGTTCATCAAATGACAACACATGTCTATGGTTAGGAAACATAACCATCTTGGATAAATGAGCTAGTCAAGTAGAGGCATACTAGGGACACTCTGTTTTTGTCTATGTATTCACACATGTACTAAGTTTCCGATTAATACAATTATAGCATGAATAATAAACATTTATCATGATATAAGGAAATAAATAATAACTTTATTATTGCCTCTAGGGCATATTTCCTTCAGTCTCCCACTTGAACTAGAGTCAATAATCTAGTTCACATCGCTATGTGATTTAACACCAGTAGTTCACATCGTCATGTGATTTAACACTCTATAATTCACATCGCCATGTGACCAATACCCAAAGGGTTTACTAGCGTCAATAATCTAGTTCACACCGCCATGTGATTAACACCCAAAGAGTACTAAGGTGTGATCATATTTTGCTTGTGAGAGAGGTTTAGTCAATGGGTCTGCCACATTCAGATCCGTACGTATTTTGCAAATTTCTATGTCTACAATGCTCTGCACGGAGCTACTCTAGCTAATTGCTCCCATTTTTAATATGTATCCAGATTGAGACTCAGAGTCATTCAGATCGGTGTCAAAGCTTGCATCGACGCAACTCTTTACGACGAACTTTTTATCACCTCCATAACCGAGAAATATCTCCTTAGTCTTCTAAGGATAATTTTGACCGCTGTCAAATGATCTATTCCTAGATCACTATTGTACTCCCTTGCCAAACTCAGGTCAGGGTATACAATAAGTCTGGTACACAGCATGGCATACTTTATAGAACCTATGACTCAGGCATAGGGAATGACTTTCAATTCTCTTTCTATTTTCTGCCGTGGTCGGTTTTTCGAGTCTTTACTCAACTTCACACCTTGCAACACAGGCAAGAACTCCTTCTTTGACTACTCAAAATCTTGTCAAGGTATGTACTCATTGAAAAAACTTATCAAGTGTCTTGATCTATCTCTATAGATCTTGATGCTCAATATGTAAGCAGCTTCACCGAGGTCTTTCTTTGAAAAACTCCTTTCAAATACTCCTTTATGCTTTCCAGAAAATTCTACATTATTTACGATCAACAATATGTCATCCACATATACTTATCAGAAAGGCTGTAGTGCTCCCACTCACCTTTTGTAAATACAGGCTTCACCACAAGTCTGTATAAAACTATATGCTTTGATCAACTCATCAAAGTGTATATTCAACTCCAAGATGCTTGCACCAGTCCATAGATGGATCACTGGAGCTTTGCACACTTTGTTAGCACCTTTAGGATCAACAAAACCTTCTGGTTGCATCATATACAACTCTTCTTTAAGAAATCCATTAAGGAATGCAGGTTTGACATCCATTTGCCAAATTTCATAAAATGCGGCAATTGCTAACATGATTCAGACAGACTTTTAAGCATCGATACAAGTGAGAAAATCTCATTGTAGTCAACACCTTGAACTTGTCGAATACATTTTTGCGACAATTCAATCTTTGTAGATAGTAACACTACTATCAGCGTCCGTCTTCCTCTTGAAGATCCATTTATTCTCGATGGCTTGCCGATCATCGGGAAAGTCAACCAAAGTCTATACTATGTTCTCATACATGGATCCTATCTTAGATTTCATGGCATCAAGCCATTTTGCGGAATTTGGGCTCATCATCGCTTCCTCATAGTTCGTAGGTTCGTCATGATCAAGTAATACGACCTCCAGAACAGGATTGCCGTACCACTCTGGTGCGGACCGTACTCTAGTTGACCTACGAGGTTCGGTAGTAACTTGATCTGAAGTTTTATGATCATCGTCATTAACTTCCTCACTAATTGGTGTAGATATCACCGGAACTGATTTCAGTGATGAGCTACTTTCTAATTCGAGAGAAGGTACAATTACCTCATCAAGTTCTACTTTCCTCCAACTCACTTCTTTTGAGAGAAACTCCTTCTCTAGAAAGGATCCATTCTTAGCAACGAATATCTTGCCTTCGGATCTGTGATAGAAGGTGTACCCAACAGTCTCCTTTGGGTATCCTATGAAGACACATTTCTCCGATTTGGGTTTGAGCTGGAGATTGCACACTTTGTTAGCACCTTTTGGATCGACAAAACCTTCTGGTTGCATCATATACAACTCTGCTTTAAGATATCCATTAAGGAATGCAATTTTGACATCCATTTGCCAAATTTCATAATCATAAAATGTAGTAATTGCTAACATGATTTAGACGGACTTAAGCATCGCTACGGGTGAGAAGGTACCATCATAGTCAACTCCTTGAACTTGTCAAAAACCTTTCGCAACAAGTCAATCTTTGTAGACAGTAACATTACCGTCGGCGTCAGTCTTCTTCTTGAAGATATTTATTCCTTATGGCTTGCCGATCATCGGGCAAGTCAACCAAAGTCCACACTTTGTTCTCATACATGGATCCCATCTCAGATTTCATGGCCTCAAGCCATTTCGCGGAATCTAGGCTCATCATCGCTTCCTCATAGTTTGTAGGTTCGTCATGGTCAAGTAACATGACCTCCAGAACTGGATTATCGTACCACTCTGGTGCGGATCTTACACTGGTTGACCTACAAGGTTCAGTAGTAACTTGATCTAAAGTTACATGATCATCATCATTAGCTTCCTCCTAATTGGTGTAGTAGTCACATGAACTGATTTATGTGATGAACTACTTTCCAATAAGGGAGCAGGTACAGTTACCTCATCAAGTTCTACTTTCCTCCCACTCACTTCTTTCGAAAGAAACTCCTTCTCTAGAAAGGATCCATTTTTAGCAACGAATGTCTTGCCTTCGGATCTGTGATAGAAGGTGTACCCAAAAGTCTCCTTTGGGTTTGAGCTTATCAGGTTGAAGCTTTTTCACATAAGCATCGCATCCCCAAACTTTAAGAAACGACAACTTGGGTTTCTTGCCAAACCACAGTTCATAAGGTGTCGTCTCAACGGATTTAGATGGTACCCTATTTAATGTGAATGCAGCCATCTCTAAAGCATAACCCCAAAATGATAGCGGTAAATCAGTAAGAGACATCATAGATCGCACCATATCTAATAAAGTGCAGTTACGACATTCGGACACACCATTACGATGTGGTGTTCCGGGCGGCATGAGTTGCGAAACTATTCCGCATTGTTTCAAATGAAGACCAAACTCGTAACTCAAATATTCTCCTCCACGATCAGATCGCAGAAACTTTATTTTCTTGTTACCATGATTTTCCACTTCACTCTGAAATTCTTCGAACTTTACAAATGTTTCAGACTTATGTTTCATCAAGTAGATATACCCATATCTGCTCAAATCATCTGTGAAGGTCAGAAAATATTGATACCCGCCGCGAGCCTCAATGTTCACTGGACCACATACGTCAGTATGTATGATTTCCAATAAATCTGTTGCTCGCTCCATTGTTCCGGAGAACGAAGTTTTAGTCATCTTGCCCATGAGGCATGGTTCGCAAGTACCAAGTGATTCATAATTAAGTGATTCCAAAAGTCCATCAGAATGTAGTTTCTTCATGCGCTTTACACCAATATGACCCAAACGGCAGTGCCACAAATAAATTACACTATCATTATCAACTCTGCATCTTTTGGCTTCAATATTATGAATATGTGTGTCACTACTATCGAGATTCAACAAAAATAGTCCACTCTTCAAGGGTGCATGATCATAAAAGATATTATTCATATAAATAGAACAATCATTATTCTCCTATTTAAATGAATAACCATCTCACATCAAACAAGATCCAGATATAATGTTCATGCTTAACGCTAGCACCAAATAACAATTATTCAGGTTTAAAACTATTCCCGAAGGTAGATGTAGAGGTAGCGTGCCTACCGCGATCGCATCGACTTTGGAACCATTTCCCACGCGCATCGTCACCTCGTCCTTAGCCAATCTTCGCTTAATTCGTAGTCCTGTTTGTTTGAGTTGCAAATATTAGCAATGTAACCGATCAAATACCCAGGTACTACTGTGAGCATTAGTAAGGTACACATCAATAACATTTATATCACATATACCTTTGTTCACCTTGCCATCCTTCTTATCCGCCAAATACTTGGGGCAGTTCCGCTTCCAGTGACCAGTCCCTTTGCAGTAGAAGCACTCAGTCTCAGGCTTAGGTCCAGACTTGGGCTTCTTCACTTGAGCAGCAACTTGCTTCTTCTTGAAGTTCCCCTTCTTCCCTTTACCCTTTTTCTTGAAATTGGTGGTCTTATTGACCATCAACACTTGATGCTCCTTCTTGATTTCTACCTCCGCAGCCTTTAGCATTGCGAAGAGCTCGGGAATTGTCTTATCCATCGCTTGCATATTATAGTTCATCATGAAGCTCTTGTAGCTTGGTGGCGGTGATTGAAGAACTCATCAATGACACTATCATCAGGAAGATTAACTCCCAGCTGAGTCAAGTGGTTGTGGTACCCAGACATTCTGAGTATATGTTCACTGTCATAACTATTCTCCTCCATTTTGCAGCTGTAGAACTTATTGGATACTTCATATCTCTCAATCCGGGCATTTGCTTAAAATATTAACTTCAACTCCTGGAACATCTGATATGCTCCATGACGTTCAAAACGACGTTGAAGTCCCAGTTCTAAGCCGTAAAGCATGGCACACTGAACTATCGAGTAGTCATTAGTTTTGCTTTGCCAGACGTTCTTAACGTCATCAGCAACATCTGCAGCAGGCCTGGCACCTAGCGGTGCTTCCAGGACGTAATTCTTCTGTGCAGCAATGAGGATAATCCTCAAGTTACGAACCCAGTCCATGTAGTTGCTACCATCATCTTTCAACTTAGCTTTCTCTAGGAACGCATTAAAATTCAAAGGAATAGTAGCACGGGCCATTGATCTACAACAACATAGACATGCAAAATACTATTAGGTACTACGTTCATGATAAATTAAAGTTCAATTAATCATATTACTTAAGAACTCCCACTTAGATAGACATCCCTCTAATCATCTAAGTGATCATGTGATCCAAATCAACTAAACCATGTCCGATCATCACGTGAGATGGAGTAGTTTTCAATGGTGAACATCACTATGTTGATCATATCTACTATATGATTCACGCTCGATCTTTCGGTCTCAGTGTTCCGAGGCCATATCTGCATATTCTAGGCTTGTCAAGTTTAACCCGAGTATTCTACATGTGCAAAACTGGCTTGCACCCGTTGTATGTGAATGTAGAGCTTATCACACCCGATCATCACGTGGTGTCTCTCGACGACGAACTTTCGCAATAAAGGCATACTCGGAGAACACTTATACCTTGAAATTTAGTGAGAGATCATCTTATAATGCTATCGCCGAACTAAGAAAAATAAGATGCATAAAGGATAAACATCACATGCAATCAATATAAGTGATGTGATATGGCCATCATCATCTTGTACCTTTTGATCTCCATCTCCAAAGCACCGTCATGATCACCATCGTCATCGGCGCGACACGTTGATCTCCATCGTAGCATCGTTGTAATCTCGCCAACTATTGCTTCTACGACTATCGCTACCGCTTAGTGATAAAGTAAAAACAATTACAACGCGATTGCATTGCATATAATAAAGCGACAACCATATGGCTCCTGCCAGTTGCCGATAACTCTGTTACAAAACATGATCATCTCATACAATAAAATTTAGCATCATGTCTTGACCATATCACATCACAACATGCCCTGCAAAAACAAGTTAGACGTCCTCTACTTTGTTGTTGCAAGTTTTATGTGGCTGCTACAGTCGAAAGCAAGAACCGTTCTTACCTACGCATCAAAACCACAATGATTTTTCGTCAAGTGTGCTATTTTAACCTTCAACAAGGACCGGGCGTAGTCACACTCGATTCAACTAAAGTTGGAGAAACTGACACCCGCCAGCCACTTGTGTGCAAAGAACGTCGGTAGAACTAGTCTCGCGTAAGCGTGCGCATAATGTCGGTCCGGGCCGCTTCATCCAACAATACCGCAGAATCAAAGTATGACATGCTGGTAAGCAGTATGACTATTATCGCCCACAACTCTTTATGTTCTACTCGTGCATATAACATCTACGCATAGACCTGGCTCGGATACCACTGTTGGGGAACACAGTAATTTCAAAAAAATTCCTACGCACATGCAAGATCCATCTAGGTGATGCATAGCAACAAGAGGGGAGAGTGTTGTCCACGTACCCTCGTAGACCGAAAGTGGAAGCATTATGACAACGCGGTTGATGTAGTCGTACGTCTTCACGATCCGACCGATCCTAGTACCGAAAGTATAGCACCTCCGCGATCTGCACACGTTCGGCTCGGTGACGTCCCATGAACTCCAGCTGAGGTTGAGGGAGAGTTTCGTCAGCACGACGGTGTAATGACGGTGATGATGAAGTTACCGACGCAGGGCTTCGCCTAAGCACTACAACGATATGACCGAGATGGAAACCTGTGGAGGGGGGCACCGCACACGGCTAAACAATCAACTTGTGTGTCTATGGGGTGCCCCCCTCCCCAGTATATAAAGGAGTGGAGGAGGGGAGGGCTGGCCCTCTCATGGCGCGCCCAAGGGGGGAGTCCTACTCCCGATGGGAGTAGGATTCCCCTTTTTCCCTAGTTGGAGTAGGAGAAGAAGGAAGAGGGAGAGGGAGAGAAGGAAAGGGGGCCCGACCCCCTCCCAATTCGGATTGGGCTTGGGGGCGCCCCACCTGGCCTCCTCCTCTCTCCCACTAAGGCCCATTAAGGCCCAATGACTCCCCGGGGGTTCCGGTAACCCTCCGGTACTCCGGTAAATGCCCGAACTCACCCGGAACCATTCTGATGTCCGAACATAGGCTTCCAATATATCGATCTTTATGTATCGACCATTTCGAGACTCCCCGTCATGCCTGTGATCACATCCGGGACTCCAAAAAACCTTCGGTACATCAAAACACATAAACTCATAATACCAATCGTCATCGAACGTTAAGCGTGCGGACCCTACGGGTTCGAGAACTATGTATACATGACCGAGACTCATCTCCGGTCAATAACCAATAATGGAATCTGGATGCTCATATTGGCTCCCACATATTCTACGATGATCTTTATCGGTCAAACCGCATAACAACATACGTTGTTCCCTCTGTCATCGGTATGTTACTTGCCCGAGATTCGATCGTCGGTATCAACATACCTAGTTCAATCTCATTACCGGCAAGTCTCTTTACTCGTTCTGTAATACTTCATCCCGCAACTAACTCATTAGTCCATTGCTTGCAAGGCTTATAGTTTTGAGCATTAACGAGAGGGCCCAGAGATACCTCTCCGAAACACGGAGTGACAAATCCTAATCTCGATCTATGCCAACCCAACAAACACCTTTGGAGACACCTGTAGAGCATCTTTATAATCACCCAGTTACGTTGTGACGTTTGATAGCACACAAGGTGTTCCTCCGGTATTCGGGAGTCGCATAATCTCATAGTTATAAAAACATGTATAAGTCATGAAGAAAGCAATAGCAATAAAACTCAACAATCATAATGCTAAGCTAACGAATGGGTCTTGTCCATCACATCATTCTCCTAATGATGTGATCCCGTTCATCAAGTGACAACACATGTCTATGGTTAGGAAACATAACCATCTTTGATAAATGAGCTAGTCAAGTAGAGGCATACTAGGGACACTCTATTTTTGTCTATGTATTCACACATGTACTAAGTTTCCGGTTAATACAATCCTAGCATGAATAATAAACATTTATCATGATATAAGAAAATAAATAATAACTTTATTATTGCCTCTAGGGCATATTTCCTTCATGATGATCTTACAAAGTTTGTCAGACTTTATACTTTTGTCAAATACATATGCATTTCAAGGAAACAAAAATATGGAGCCACTGCATGCGACTATCCTATTTTAGATTTTATATTGAAGCACTAGTGCCCTATTTTACATCATATGCTGAAGTCGGAGGTTTTGTAGAAAAAACCCTTGCTTTTTGGTGATGAAGTTGTGGCTGCACGACTTGCTTACTAGAGCGCGAGACCTTGGATCACTTCTTTGATGCAAAGGTCTTTGGTTTCTTGTGCGTCTTGATGCAGTTTGACGTCTTTGCGGTGAAAGGATGGGAGAACTTCACCCTATGGCTCAAGCTCAGGTGGTGGACGACAATGAGCGATGCGGTGTCGGATGCTCGAAGGAAATAAGTGAACGCCCTCATCATCCTCATCATGCACTTGATTTGGAAAGAAAAAACCAGAATGTTCGACAAGGTGTCAAGAATAAGGAGCAAATTTCGGTTGAGTGGCGGGTTTGGCAACTGGCGCCTCAATGGAGGCAGGCTAACCGCGGTAGGGTGGGCATCGGTGAGTAGTTTGTAATAGATGTCTTCGGTGGAGTGTGTGGCCCGGGGCTTCTTTGGTCTCGACCACGCTAGTTGCAATGCCTCAACTCTATTCTTCTTTTTTAATAAGATGACGCGCAATTCTAACATGTGTTCTGAAAAAATATTTTTGATGATGTAACTTTTACACGAAGCACTATTTGATGGTCGTTGCTATGAGTCAAGATCCGCCACCTTGCGAGTCATAGGATTGACAAATTGACCCTATCATTGCAACATAGGGTCATGTTGCAGGTTCTTTTGCAACATAGGTCAAGTTGCAGCTTTTTTGTAATGAAGGTCTTGTTGCAATTTTTTTTACAATATAGGTCTTTTTGCAACACAAGTCATGTGATTATCCGTAGGACGCATGGCACACCGATGGTAGATTCGTAACACAAACTGTGTTGTGCTCGGCTGTTTTGCAACACAGCAATGTTGCGGGGAGGACTAGTATAGGATCTGGACTACAGGTGCGATCTACGATCTGTCAATACGGGCCTTTGGATGTGCAATGAGTGGCTCAGATATAGGCAGGTACGTTTTCAGCCACGGCGGTGGTCCATTTCTCCTTTACACCCCGCACATAATCAACTTTGACGAAACCCCCCTTCAGCCAGCCCTTCATCATCCTCCATCCCGTCGGCGCCGGCTTGCTCTGTTCCCATCCAAATCTTCCCCATCCTCACCTGGTCCATGAAATCCCCTCCCGTCGGCGGCGATGGACTTGTCCAGCTAGATAGGATCTATCTCTAATTCTGGACGCCGAAACCCCATTGTGTCAACGGCGGCGGCCCTTTTCTAGCCGGCTCTTCTCTGTCCGCTAACCCTAACCATGAAATCCCCTCCCAGCATCATGTATTGATCTGTCCCCTACTAGTGTTGAAGAGTCCTTGCGAGGGCGGTGGCGGCGCAACATCCCCTGTTCAATATTCCGAGGAAGTCACGGTTAGTACAGTCCTGCTTTGATTTGTTAATCACTCATTTTTAGTTTAGCAGACTAGTCTGATATGAGCTGTACTTCTCTAATATGGATCCAGTTCCTGACTGGATATGTGGCACATTTTGCATTTTTTATTTGATAGGGATAGCAGAGAAGTGAAGGCAACAAATTTTTCTTTTTGTTGCTAGTAGTAAAACCGACTACAACATTGTTCTAATAAATGGAAGAAACAAGCGCGACCTTGCCCTCACCAGTCTTGGCATGGCCGCCCAATCCATGTAGTGTACCAGCAGCCATCTCAGGTGAATTGTTGGCATCGGAAAGTGCTAATCTATTATCTATCTGGTACTTCCATACAATACTTGTGCCTCAGCTTGTTCTTTTGATTTTGCAGAATCAGTCAATAGCGTCATGATGACAGAATTAAGTGATGCTCACTCTGTTTCAGAGTTTAATTCCAGCATGCTTTATTTTGATGAATTCTCTACACCCAAGAAGAGACAATGCTTTTCTCTAGATGCAAGTATAATGCAGAATTTTATTATAACGGTGACCTGAATTTCTGGGTGTTTACCTCATATATGAGTACATAATATTTCATAAATATCTTCTCTCAAACTGAATAAAATGATATGTAGTACCAGTCAACCATGAAATCCAAATTTATAGAATCGTTAGGCATGTTAAATACACAAAACTTACTTCTATACTCTAATCTCGATCTTTCCCAACTGTGAAAGTTGCGTTTAATAAAACAAAGTTATTTTTCTAATAAAAATAGTTGCTTTTCATTTTGCAGGGTTCATTGTATAAACCAGTGTGTGATGATGCACTTAAACCAACCATAGGCATGAAATTTGATGATATTGCTGCTGTGGAGGCATTTTACAAGAAGTATGCACATCATGTGGGATTTGGTGTCCGCCTTGGGGCGCAAAGGTTGGTGAACAATGTAATTCAGTGGAAGTGTTTCTTATGCTCAAGGGAGGGATACCGGTCCTCAAAAGGTACTTGTACTGTTAATTGCTTGGATAAAAATCCTTCAAATAAAAGACACAGGGTCAAAGTCACTAGGTGTGGATGTGAAGCCCACATTTATGTCATTCGGGACGATTGCGGAAAATACAAGATAGCTTCAATGACTGAACACAACAATCACGAACTAGTGTCTCCTAGCAAGCAACACTTGATAAGATCAAATAGGAAAGTAAGTGACAAGGTGATTCAGTACTATTTGATTGCCACAAAGCTAGCATCGGCCCAGCCCAAGCATATAGGCTACTTCATGTTCGTGCAGGGGGTTTCAAGATGTTGGGTGTACCAAGAAAGACTTACAGAATCACTATTGTATGTTCAAAAATAAAATCAAGAATTGTGATGCTCAAATGCTAGTGGACCAATTTGGTAGGCTGAAGGAACTCAACCCTGGATTTTTCTTTGAGTATGAAGTCGATGAAAATGGTACATTATTGCGTTTGTTTTGGGCAGATCCAACCAGCAGGAAAAATTACAGTCATTTCCATGATGTGTTGTCCTTTGATTCCACATACAGCACGAACCAATACGACTATATTTTCATGCCTTTCACTGGTATCAACCATCATATGCAGAGTGTGTTTCTAGGTGCTGGTTTCTTACTCAATGAGACAGCCAAGGACTACGTCTGGTTGTTTGACGTTTTTCTCAAATGCATGGATGGGGTTGCTCGTGGCGTTATCATAACAGATGAGTGTGGTAGCATGAGGAAAGCTATCGAGGCACTTCTACCTAATACCGTGCACCGGTTGTGTATGTGGCACATTATGCGGAAGGTTCCTGAGAAGGTTGCTCCTGAACTGAGAAGTGATGAATTATTCTATAAGAGAATGGATTCTTGTGTATGGAATTCTGAGACACCTGCAGAATTTGAAGAAAGTTGGAAGTCTTTAATATCAGATTTTGGCTTACAAGACAATACATGGTTTACAAAATATTACACGATCCGTGGGTCATGGGTGCCGGCATATTTCATGGACACCCCCCTTGCTGGTATTCTCAGAACCACCTCCAGGTCAGAGAGTGAAAACTCATTTTTCAAGAATTTCATCCGGCCCAAGCTCGCTTTTATTGAGTTTTGGCTTAGGTTCGACACAGCCTTGAAAAGTCAGAGGCAAGAGGAGCTGATTGCTGACCACACAAGCATTCATACGGCACCTAGCTTGCTGACATGTTGGGAAGTGGAAAGACAAGGCAGCATGATATTCACTCATGAGGTCTTTGCCTTTTTTCAGTCAGAAGTGCTTGCTGCTAGAGAGCATTGTGATGTCCAGGACACCACAACTGTGGGGGATCTCAAGAAGATGTTGATTAGCGATCAAAGTCATCGGAAAAACAAGGTAAGAGAGGTACGTTTGGAAACAACAACCATGGTTGCTAAATGTTCTTGCAAGCTCTTCGAGTCAAAGGGCATTGTGTGCCGGCATATCATACGTGTCTTGAGGGGTGCAAAGATAAATGAGCTTCCAACCTTTTATGTACTCAAAAGATGGGAGAAAATGTGCAAAAGGTAATTTCTTCTTCCATAGCTATAGAATTTTTTTGGAAGATTTAAGCCTTCTTACATTGTTATTTTTTTTTCTGTAGGGATGTTGTCTACGATGATGAAGGAAATCCACTTGAAGATAATCCCATTGACTGTGTTGACATGGATACAAGAAGAAAGATCTCTGTGGCACGGGACAAATTAGAACATATCATCAGGTGTGGTGAAAAGTCAAGCGGAGGACTTGACTTACTCAATACGGTTTGTGCAATCTCGAATCAGCTATCTTGCAATCTGCCCCTGATGTACCTCAGACTACACAAGAAGAGCAAGAATCATTCGTTGGTAGCACCATCCCCGCCCAAGTTGATATCCTAACGCCAACTAATGTCAACGCGAGGGGTACATGCTCCAGAATTAAGGGCCATAGAGACAATGAAAAGAAGTCAGGGGCAAAGAAGATCAAGTTAGGGGTTAATGTACGAGCGCCACGAACTTGCAACACATGCAAGGAAGTTGTGTTACATGACAGCCGTATTTGTTCGAAGAAGAAACGAAAATCCTTGCGTAAAATCGTTGTATCAAAGCTACTATGAATGGTTGTTCCTTTGGCAACACTCTTACTGTTAGATAACATGTACTGTACTATGTAACGAGTTGAGATATTGGATCATTGTACTAAGTATGTTTGCCATTGTATCCCTAGTGGGTATGCTCTCATTGTAATTATCCTATTGTAATTATCCTATTTCCTGTCGAGTTAATGTTTTCACTGGCTGGTACAACTTTTAGTGCTAACAGTTGGCTGGAAGAAATAGTTTCCACTTTAGATTCATTATTACTTGATAGTACTGTTTAATGGACATCACTTACATGGCTGGTACAGCATGAACCATTCAATGTTCACATGTAGTTTGGGGCATGATCTCATACAACTCGGCCGTACAAACAACTGGTACTTCTTTTGATGAAACAGTCAATGTCGCATTTTCATTGCTGAAGAACACCAGTGTATAGGTACAACATAAATTTGTGGAGAGAGAAACGATCAAGCGATCAACAACAAATTACTAGAAAACTAATTAACAGGAAGGAAGAGGCCAACGGTCGCCTGAAGATTCAGTGATAACATCCTGCTGCTCAGCTCCATGAATCAACAATTTGATGTAGCCTTGGATGAGTCCATAGGCACCCCTCTTCACTGACATGATTAAAGATTTGTTCATTCCATTCTTACCAAAGTACATCCATACAACAGTTTGCCAAAAATAGGTACAGCCATAGGAATACAACTGAACAAATTATTCAGCAAAATATCAACAGCCTGTAGATGCAACCGCAGCGCCGGAGATTGTTGTGCCGTCAGCTGAACAAAGGCTCTTCTTAATAGGCTGCTTTTTAATCACATCGGTTCAGCAGGTCAGACTAACTCTGATCAACAACATCAAGTGCAGTATATATCCATATAGCTCCAGGCATACTCCAGAAGTTATCAAGCTATACCGCCACTGGGTTAGAAAAACAGAAGGCATTATAGTTCGTTCCTGCTGGTACAGTCAGGGCCGCCAACTGAAAATAATTCAAGAACGGACTCATGAATTTCGTCATACATTTTTCATTGAACAAATTAGAAAAATCATACTCAAATTACAAGTACCTACAGAACCTGTTGCGCGACCATGCGCCTGTGCGCGAAGACAAACGTTGCTGGAGGATCTTGCCGCATGGGACTGCCGGCGATTTGGTCCTTCTGATGGACTGGGAGGAAGCATCAACGGCCGGTGATGGGAGTTGGAGTGGCCATTGATTTTCGTCGTCCATTGCAATTGCTTTTAGGAGCGTGACGCTAGTGATACTTGAGGAACAAGTTGGTAGTGGTGCGTTGCCGCATCCTCCTGGCCGCCGTCGGCGGCGGGGAGAGAATTTCCTGGTCCTAGGGCTAGAGGACGGGACATATGGAGGGGTGGGGCTGCGACATCTATCCGGAGGAGGTTTTCGCTAAAGTGGGTCTTGTCCAAGGATGTAAATGCAAAATGTACCACGAAAGTTCTGCAAATCCCACGTGAGCCTATCTGAGCCACTCGCTACACATCCAAAGGACCACATTGACAGATCGTACGATCGCACCTACAGCCCAGATCCTATACTAGTTGCCCCCGCAATGTTGCAAAACACGAGTGTAGTGTGGAGGGTATTGTGCCCCACACGATCAAGTGTTGATCGAACGGTTGCCGAAACGATCGACACGCCGATCCGCTGGTTGAAATAAAACATTTTCTTTATTTGATGATGTATTTTACGTCATCTATTTTATCGGAGATGCTCTAGAACTTAGGACGCCGATAACTGCCACGCATGTAGTATGTAGTAATACCGCCCACACGTTATTTATAGTAAAGTTATCATCTAAAAAAAAATCTCAAAAAACTATAACTTGTCATCCAGACAGAAAATTGCCATGCTTCACAGCTAAAGTTGCCACCCTCTTGTAACTAAAGTTGCCATAAAAAATGTATAGGTAAAGTTTTTTCGTGCCACACATGTAGACGTTATCATTTGGGAAAACTTAATCTTTGTCTCCCGGAGGTGGGATTCCGTTTAAATTGTCGATCCGAAGGGAGGCTATCTGTCCAGCTTAGTTAAAACGGCGTATAAGTAAATTTACCTGAATCGGGATGTACCGGTGAAGCATCCGCCGTCCATGTCAACATCAAGATGCACACTCTGTTGGGGAATGCTGCATAAAATAAAAAATTTCCTATGTTCACCAAGATCAATCTATGAGTTCATCTAGCAACGAGAGAGAAGAGTGCATCTACATACCCTTGTAGATCGCGCGCGGAAGCGTTCAAGAGAACGGGGTTGTGGTCGTACTCGTCGTGATCCAAATCACCAGAGATCCTAGCGCCAATGCACGGCACCTCCGCGTTCAACACACGTGCGATCGGCGTGGCGTCTCCTCCTTCTTGATCCAAAGCAAGGGGAAGGAGAGGTTGATGAAGATCCAAAGACCTGACGGCGTGGTGGTGGATGCAGCATGGATCCGGCAAGGCTTCGCCAAGCGACTACGGGAGGGAGAGGTGTAGCAAGGGGGGAAGGGAGGCGCCAGGTGTCAGGGTGCGGCTGCCCTCCCACCCCCCCTCTTTATATAGGGACCCAGAGGGGCGCTGGCCCTAGGAGATGGGATCTCCTAAGGGGGGCGGCGGCCAAGGGGGAAACTTGCCCCCCCCAAGGCAGTGGGCGCCTCCCTAGGGTTCCCAACCCTAGGCGCAGAGGGGGCCAGAGGCGCACCAGCCCACCAGGGCTGGTTCCCTCCCACTTCAGCCCATGGGGCCCTCTGGGATAGGTGGCCCCACCGGTGGACCCCAGGACCTTCCGGTGGTCCGGTACAATCTGGTGACCCCGAAACTTTCCCGACTACCAAACTCGACTTCCCATATATAATTCTTTACCTCCGGACCATTTGAACTCCTCGTGACGTCCGGATCTCATCCGGACTCGAACAACTTTCGGTTTGCTGCATACTCATATCTCTACAACCCTAAGCGTCACCGAACCTTAAGTGTGTAGACCCTACGGGTTCGGGAGACACGTGAACATGACCGAGACGGCTCTCCGTCAATAACCAACATCGGGATCTGGATACCCATGTTGGCTCCCACATGCTCCTCGATGATCTCATCGGATGAACCACGATGTCGAGGATTCAAGCAACCCGTATACAATTCCCTTTGTCAATCAAGATGTTACTTGCCCGATATTCGATCGTCGGTATCCCAATACCTCGTTCAATCTCGTTACCGGCAAGTCACTTTACTCGCATCTTAGTAATGCATGATCCTGTGACCGGACACTTGGTCACTTTGAGCTCATTATGATGATGCATTACCGAGTGGGCCCGATGATACCTCTCCGTCATACGGAGTGACAAATCCCAATCTCGATCCGTGTCAACCCAATGTACACTTTCGGAGATACCCGTAGTATACCTTTATAGTCACCCGATTACGTTGTGACGTTTGGTACACCCAAAGCACTCCTACGGTATCCGGAGTTACACGATCTCATGGTCTAAGGAAAAGATACTTGACATTGGAAAAGCTCTAGCAAAACGAACTACACGATCTTGTGCTATGCTTAGGATTGGGTCTTGTCCATCACATCATTCTTCTAATGATGTGATCCCGTTATCAATGACATCCAGTGTCCATAGTCAGGAAACCATGACTATCCGTTGATCAACGAGCTAGTCAACTAGGGGCTCACTAGGGACATGTTGTGGTCTATGTATTCACACGTGTATTACGATTTCCGGATAATACAATTATAGCATGAATAAAAGACAATTATCATGAACAAAGAAATATAATATTAATCCTTTTATTATTGCCTCTAGGGCATATTTCCACAGTCTCCCACTTGCACTAGAGTCAATAATCTAGTTACATTGTGATGAATCGAACACCCATAGAGTTACGGTGTTGATCATGTTTTGCTCATGAAGAGGTTTAGTCAGCGGATCTGCGACATTCAGATCCGTATGCACTTTGCAAATATCTATGTCTCCATCTTGAACATTTTCACGGATGGAGTTGGAACGACGCTTGATGTGCTCGGTCTTCTTGTGAAACACAGGCTCCTTGGCAAGGGCAATAGCTCCGGTGTTGTCACGAGAAGAGAGTGATCGGCCCCGACGCATTGGGTATGACTCCTAGGTCGGTGATGAACTCCTTCATCCATATTGCTTCATGCGCCGCCTCCGAGGCTGCCATGTATTCCGCTTCACATGTAGATCCCGCCACGACGCCTCGCTTGCAATCGCAAATGCCATCGCTCCACGATTCAACATATACACGTATCCGGTTTGTGACTTAGAGTCATCCATATCTGTGTTGAAGCTAAGCGTCGACGTAACCCTTCTGACGAGCTCTTCGTCACCTGCATAAGCGAAACATGTCCTTTGTCCTTTTCGGTGCCAAGGATATTCTTGACCATTGTCCGGTGTTCCTTGCGGATTACTTTGGTACCTTCCTACCAAACTTACGGCAAGGTTTACATCAGTGTCCGTACACAAAGATGGCATACATAATAGATCCTATGGTCGAGGCATAGGGATGACACTCATCTCTTCTTTATCTTCTGCGTGGTCGGGCATTGAGCCTAGATCAATCTAACACCTTGCAATACAGGCAAGAACCCCTTCTTGGACTGATCCATATTGAACTTCTTCAATATATTATCAAGGTATGTGCTTTGTGAAAGACCTATGAGGCGTCTCGATCTATCCCTATAGATCTTGATGCCTAATATGTAAGCAGCTTCTCCAAGGTCCTTCATTGAAAAACACTTATTCAAGTAGGCCTTAATCTTTGTCCAAAAGTTCTATATCATTTCCCATCAAAAGTATGTCATCTACATATAATATGAGAAATGCTACAGAGCTCCCACTCACTTTCTTGTAAACGCAGGCTTCTCCATAAGTCTCATAAACCCAAACGCTTTGATCATCTCAAGAAAGCAAATGTTCCAACTCCGAGATGCTTGCACCAGCCCATAAATGGATCATTGGAGCTTGCATACCTTGTTAGCATTCTTAGGATCGACAAAACCTTCCTACTGCATCATATACAGTTCTTCCTTAAGATAGTCGTTAAGGAATGCCGTTTTGACGTCCATCCGCCATATCTCATAATCATAGTATGCGGCAATTGCTAACATGATTCGGACGGACTTCAACTTCGCTACGGAGAGAAAGTCTCATCGTAGTCAACCCCTTGAACTTGCCGATAACCCTTAGCGACAAGTCGAGCTTTATAGATGGTAACATTTCCATCTGTGTCCCTCTTCTTCTTAAAGATCCATTTGTTTTCTATCGCTCGCCGATCATCGGGCAAGTCTGTCAAAGTCCATACTTTGTTTTCATACATGGATTCTATCTCGGATTGCATGGCTTCAAGCCATTTGTTGGAATCTGGGCCCGCCATCGCTTCTTCATAGTTCGAGGGTTCACCGTTGTCTAACAACATGATTTCCAGGACAGGGTTGCCATACCACTCTCGTGTGGAACGTGTCCTTGTGGACCCTCTGAAGTTCGAGCAACTTGATCCGAAGTACCTTGATCATCATCATTAATTTCCTCTCCAGTAGGTGTAGGCACCACATGAACATTTTCCTGAGCTGCACTACTTTCCGGTTCAAGAGGTAGTACTTCATCGAGTTCTACTTTCCTCCCACTTACTCCTTTCGAGAGAAACTCTTTTTCCAGAAAGGATCCATTCTTGGCAACAAAGATCTTGCCTTCGTATCTAAGGTAGAAGGTATACCCAATGGTTTCCTTAGGGTATCCTATGAAGACACATTTTTCCGACTTGGGTTCGAGCTTTTCAGGTTGAAGTTTCTTCACATAAGCATCGCATCCCCAAACTTTTAGAAACGACAACTTAGGTTTCTTCCCAACCCATAATTCATACGGTGTCGTCTCAACGGATTTAGACGGAGCCCTATTTAAAGTGAATGTAGCTGTCTCTAGAGCGTATCCCCAAAATGATAGTGTGACACCCCAAAAATTTTAACCTTGTTTTATTAATTAAGTTTTTTCCAGGAAACTCAAACTTTGGTTTTCTGGATTTTCTTTTGATTTCAGAACCTTTCTTCCCTTTATTTTTATGGAGTTTTTACCTCAAGTGAAAAACTTCCCAATTTTTAATGGACTCTTTTACCCTCTCTAATAAAACAATTCTTTTATCAGTAGGATTATTTATATAATTATCTTTCCCTGAGCTTTATTTCTCCAAAAGGGTTTTTCATAAGTTTAGGGTCCCATTTGCACTGCAACCCTTTTATAAATTCATTCAAAAATTCCACCAAAATTTGGAGATGTCATGTGATGTTTCTAAACCACTTTTATGCAAAAATATATTTCATTCATTGAATATTTTGAGTTCTACACCTAATTTTCAAATCTGGTCCAGTGGGCAGTTTTACACTACAACCTATTTAAATATTTCTTTAAAACTTCTACCAAAATTTTGGGATGTCAGTAGGAGCATACTATTCAACTTTATGCAAAAAAACCCAGCTATGTTCTTTGAAAAATTTGGGTGGATCAACCTCATTTCCATTCTGGTCCAACTTGATGATTTGTACTACAACTATATTTTAACTTGCTCCTGTTGCTGTGATTCCTTTTCCTACTTGTAGTCCTCCCTGCAAAACCCTTAAGTCCAAGAGCATGAACCCATTGGGAGATTTTTGGTCCATGCATTGATGCCATTTACCTTCTGTCCAGAACTGAAGATTTGCAAAACTTGCACTAGCAAGTTTCTTCTTTTGCCCAAATGACATTACCACCCTCTCATTCATCTAAAGAGACCCCACTCTGGAAGATTTGACCACTCCAAGAAATGCCTAGGTGCATGTGGCATTCTGTCAAACACCTTATGGGCATGATCAATTTTGGCATGATCTTTGTTTTGCACTGAGACCTTGCACCTCTGGGAAAACTAACCTGTCCACTAAGCCTCTAGATGACTTTAACCTAGGTCTGTTAAACCCCAACCTCATCCGAGACCTCTAGCATACCCTAGCTTTTTGTCGAGCACGTCCCGTGCGTGCTCTGGGCGCGAGCAGAGCATGCGTTTTGCACGCGTTGCGCCATGACGTCGCGCCCTGGTTTTGCCCACACCGCAGCCGCGCCACACACTCTCCCTCTCACCGAGAACACGCCAAGCAGCCTCGCCACATCTCCGGCAAGCGAGCTAGCCGCCACGGCCGCCTGACAGCCCCTGCCTTCGGCGCCACCCGAAAGCACTCCGCTCGCCAGCTCGCCCTTGGAGCAGTGCCCGCTCGTCCGCTAGCTCCTGCCGCCATCCCCAGCCCCACCACGATGCCCTGCAAGCTACAGAACGACGGTCACCGATGAACCTATCCACGGCCGCCGCAAACCGACCTCGTTGCACTATAAGAAGAGGCTCCCGAGCACGTCCCTTCCCCAGGCAGCCTCAAAACACTCCCCTAGTTCCCCCGTGGCAGCCATTCGACCCGGGGAGGTCTTCTTCCCCATCTCCGGCAACCGCAGCCGCCGCTGCCACTGTCCCGGCCATTCCGGCGCCACCAGAGCCTCCCCCTCTCCACTCACTGCACCAACAACATCCTGCAGCACCCACGAGTCCATCCCCATGCCCGATTTTGGTCAGGAACCGCCAGAGTCAAAAGCCCACTCTGCCCGACGACCACCGTCTGGCGGAGCTGGCCACGGCAGCTTCGTCCACCCTGAGACCAAAGCAACCACCGGAGTGACCACCTCGACCCCGAGCTCTGCGGATGGCCTCGGTTTCCCGAGCAGTTGCCGCCGTTAAACGAGCATCGCCGAGTCCGCCTCCGCTGGCGGTGGAAGAGGAGGAGGAAAGACCACCAAACTCGACCGGCGGCCCCCTGGACCCACTGTCAGTGACCAGCACCGGTCCATGGAGGCGTAAGTGGAAACGTATTTCCAGAGTACGTCTTTGACGTGTTTCATTTCCTTTTCTTTTTTCTGTTTTATTTAAAAACCAGAATATTGACTAAACTTTGACTGGCTATAACTTTTTAAATATAACTCCAAATGAATTGATTCCTTTTCCTACCTCTCTCAAATTTAATCTAGTTTATTTTAAGATTTATTTGAAAAAATTTCAAACAAATTTTTTGTGCTGTTTTGAAATTGTGTGTTAATTCAAATTTATTTAAAATAGGACTTTGGAGAGAGAGAAGCAAACTTTCAAAAGTTTTGGAGAGCACCTCACCCCTCCACAACTTGAAGACAAGCATTCTGAACCCTGGCATAATATTTTGCATGCGTTGTTTGACACGATTATGACACCACCTCAGTACTTAGAACTCGTTATTTTATGTGGTGATATGATCATTTGCATGAATGCTTATTGGAAATTTCCTTGTTGTTGGAAATGGACATGCTTGTGATAACGATCATCCTCGTATGCCTTTCGTGCCTAACGGAAGGAAAACGGGAAAGTCTCTGTCTTGGGTAGACCCGAGCTTGTCCCTAGTTCCTCGTCGAGACGAGAGTGTCTGGCATGGCATGAGGGGTATGATGAGTGGTGATTACATGCATTGGATGAAATATATTCGTTATGCTAATCATGCAGGAATACTTAAACCTCCTGAGTGGACCATAGATCGAGTCTTGTTCCGATAACCCCATACTTGTTTCGTACTACCACTTGTCTCTACAACAAGTAGGGTGCAGTTCAAGATGTCGTCAACCCCTTTCTAGCACACACCGTCTGTAGAGGCCATGGTGGAAGATACCGGTTGTAGCTGGTAGGCGAGCCACACCGTCCGGGGACATGGGTGTTCTTGGTTGAGACCGAGAAGGAGGCCACCCCTTAGAGCGCCTTGCGATATAAATTTGATCCCATGCTACGCGAGGTTGTAGCCTCCCACTTAGAGTTTTGCTTGACAGCGTCGTGGGTGATTACTGACATAAGTAAGTTAATTTGGTGTGTGCAAGTTAGGTGTGTTTTCAACTAAAAGGCCGTAGACGGAATTAGTCTCGATAGACTAAAGGAATCCGTTACTCGTGGTTAAAGAGTACACCCTCTGCAGAGTTTAAACCCATTCGAATAGCCATGTCCATGGTTAAGGACTTCAGTCTGGGATAGGTCAAATGTCGGTCTTAGTGTCGGCCTTCAGAGGAGAATCTGTTAAACCAAACTTGGGATCCGACTTGTGACTTGTGAGGACCATGATTATTATTTTGTTATGGACTAACCCGTCATATTATTTGAATTATCAAGTATCCCTGGGATGGTTCTACCTCCTGAAAATTTACCGTGATTATTCATAAGCCCTTTATGTGGTGTCGCTGAAACGCCCGACTGTGGCATGCTCGTTATTTATTTACTTTATAAGCCCTTTATGTGGTGTCGCTGAGACGCCCGACTGTGGCATGCTTGTTATTTATTTACTTTATAAGCCCTTTATGTGGTGTCGCCGAGGCCTTGGCGTGGCATGCTTGTTATTCATTTACTTTATAAGCCCTTTATGTGGTGTCATTGAGACGCCTGATCGTGGCATGCTTGCTATTCATTTACTTTATAAGCCCTTTATGTGGTGTCGCCGAGACGCCTGATCGTGGCATGCTTGTTATTCATTTACTTTATAAGCCCTTTATGTGGTGTCGCTGAGACGCCCGACTGTGGCATGCTTGTTATTTATTTACTTTTAAGCCCTTTATGTGGTGTCGCCCAGACGCCCGACTGAGGCATTTTGTTATTTACCATCAATTCGAGACGTCGCTTCAGACATCCGAATGGTGCATTTTATTCCTACTCTGTCATTACATATTCGTTGTTACATATTAATAACCTGCCTGCCTGCATCAAGGATCTTATTTTTATGACTGACATTGTGATCATAGAATATTTTCAAAGCATGATTATCGGTTGTTATATTATGCCTGTGTTCATAATGTTTGCGAGTACATTCAAAGTACTCACTGGCTTGTCCCTGGCTATTGTCTTGGCCAAATTTCTTGCATGGAGAGGAGCGTTGCGATGACAGCCCCGGAACCTACGCAATGGTGATAGCAGCCTCGCGAAGATAGGAGTTAACCTGGTCACTGTTCTGTGGGAAATGGAGTCCCATAGACGATGATCCACAAACCGCTTCCGCCATCAACCACTAGAAACCATTTGTTGTACTCACAGACCAGAATGGTCTTGTACGGCATATTTTGTTTTTTTTGCTTGGAATTTCTGTATCAAGTTGGTGCCTCATCAGCTAACAGTAATCCTAGGGCTGGTGAGCACAAGGGCCATTTTCTAGAAATTAATACCCGGAAAACTGGTCGTGACAGATAGCGGTAAATCGGTAAGAGACATCATAGATCGCACCATATCCAATAGAGTGCGATTACGACGTTCGGACACACCATTACGCTGAGGTGTTCCAGGCGGCGTGAGTTGTGAAACGATTCCACATTTCCTTAAGTGCGTACCAAATTCGTGACTTAAATATTCTCCTCCACGATCTGATCGTAAGAACTTTATCTTTCGGTCACGTTGATTCTCTACCTCATTCTGAAATTCCTTGAACTTTTCAAAGGTCTCAGACTTGTGTTTCATCAAGTAGACATACCCATATCTACTTAAGTCATCAGTGAGAGTGAGAACTTAATGATATCCTCCGCGAGCCTCAACGCTCATTGGACCACACACATCAGTATGTATGATTTCCAATAAGTTGGTTGCTCGCTCCATTGTTCCGGAGAACGGAGTCTTGGTCATTTTGCCCATGAGGCATGGTTCGCATGTGTCAAATGATTCATAATCGAGAGACTCTAAAAGTCCATCGGCATGGAGCTTCTTCATGCGCTTGACACCAATGTGACCAAAGGCGGCGATTACACAAGTATGTGGGACTATCGTTATCAACTTTATATCTTTTGGTATTCACACTATGAATATGTGTAACATTACGTTCGTGATTCATTAAGAATAAACCATTGACCATCGGGGCATGACCATAAAACATATCTCTCATATAAATAGAACAACCATTATTCTCAGATTTAAATGAGTAGCCATCTCGTATTAAACGAGATCCAAATACAATGTTCATGCTCAAACTTGGCACTAAATAACAATTATTGAGGTTTAAAACTAATCCCGTGGGTAAATGTAGAGGTATCGTGCCGACGGCGATCACATCGACCTTGGAACCATTCCCGACGCGCATCGTCACCTCGTCCTTCGCCAGTCTCCGCTTATTCCACAACTCCTGCTGTGAGTTACAAATATGAGCAACGACACCGGTATCAAATACCCAGGAGTTACTAAGAGTACTGGTAAGGTACACATCAATTACATGTATATCACATATACCTTTAGTGTTGCCGGCCTTCTTGTCCGTTAAGTATTTGGGGCAGTTCCGCTTCCAGTGACCCTTCCCTTTGCAATAAAAGCACTCAGTCTCATGCTTGGGTCCATTCTTTGACTTCTTCCCGGCAACTGGCTTACCGGGCGCGGCAACATCCTTGCCGTCCTTCTTGAAGTTCTTCTTACCCTTGCCTTTCTTGAACTTGGTGGTTTTATTGACCATCAACACTTGATGCTCCTTTTTGATTTCTACCTCTACTGACTTCAACATTGAAAATACTTCAGGAATAGTTTTCACCACCCCCTGCATATTGTAGTTCATCACAAAGCTCTTGTAGCTCGGTGGGAGCGACTGAAGGATTCTGTCAATGACCGCCTCGTCCAGGAGGTTAATATTCAACTGGGACAGGCGGTTGTGCAACCCAGACATTTTGAGTATGTGCTCACTGACAGAACTATTTTCCTCCATCTTACAACTATAGAACTTGTCGGAGACTTCATATCTCTCGACCTGGGCGTGAGCTTGGAAAACCATTTTCAGCTCCTCGAACATCTCATCTGCTCCGTGTTGCTCAAAACGCTTTTGGAGCCCCGGTTCTAAGCTGTAAAGCATGCCGTACTGAACGAGGGAGTAATCATCAGCACATGACTGCCAAGCGTTCATAACGTCTTGGTTCTCTCGATGGGTGCTTCACCTAGCGGTCCTTCTAGGACATATGCTTTCTTGGCAGCTATGAGGATGATCCTCAGGTTTCGGACCCAGTCCGTATAGTTGCTGCCATTATCTTTCAGCTTGGTTTTCTCTAGGAACGCGTTGAAGTTCATGTTGACATGAGTTTTGGCCATTTGATCTACAAGACATTTTTGCAAAGATTTTAGACTAAGTTCATGATAATTAATTTCATCTAATCAAATTATTTAATGAACTCCCACTCAGATTTGACATCCCTCTAGTCATCTAAGTGTTACATGATCCGAGTCGACTAGGCCGTGTCCGAGTGAGACGGACTAGTCATCATCGGTGAACATCTCCATGTTGATCGTATCTTCCATATGACTCATGTTCGACCTTTCGGTCTATGTGTTCCGAGGCCATGTCTGTACATGCTAGGCTCGTCAAGCTAACCTAAGTGTTTTTGCATGTGTAAAACTGTCTTACACCCGTTGTATGTGAACGTAGGAATCTATCACACCCGATCATCACGTGGTGCTTGAAGCAGCGAACTTTAGCAACGGCGCGCTTAGGGAACACCTTCTTGAAATTATTATGAGGATCATCTTATTTATTACCGTCATTCTAAGTAAACAAGATGCATAAACATAATAAACATCACATGCAATTAAATAGTAGTGACATGATATGGCCAATATCATATAGCTCCTTTGATCTCCATCTTGAGGTTCCATGATCATCTTTGTCACCGGCATGACACCATGATCTCCATCATCGTGTCTCCATGAAGTTGCTCGCCAACTATTACTTCTACTACTATGGCTAACGGTTTAGCAATAAAGTAAAGTAATTACATGGCGTTAATTCATTGACACGCAGGTCATACAATAATTTAGACAACTCCTATGGCTTCTGCCGGTTGTCATACTCATTGACATGCAAGTCGTGATTCCTATTACAAGAACATGATCTCATACATCACAATATATCATTCATCATTCATCACAACTTTTGGCCATATCACATCACAAAGCAATTGCTGCAAAAACAAGTTAGACGTCCTCTAATTGTTGTTGCATCTTTTACGTGGCTGCAATAGGGTTCTAGCAAGAACGTTTTCTTACCTATGAAAAACCTAACGTGATTTGTCAACTTCTATTTACCCTTCATAAGGACCCTTTTCATCGAATCCGCTCCAACTAAAGTGGGAGAGACACCCGCTAGCCACCTTATGCAACTAGTGCATGTCGATCGGTGGAACCTGTCTCACGTAATCGTGCGTGTAAGGTCGGTCCGGCCGCTTCATCCCACAATACCGCTGAAGCAAAATAAGACTAGTAGTGGCAAGAAAGTTGACAACATCTACGCCCACAACAGATTTGTGTTCTACTCGTGCAATAGAGAACTACGCATAGACCTAGCTCAAGATGCCACTTTTGGGGAACGTTGCATAAAATAAAATTTTTCCTACATTCACCAAGATCAATCTATGAGTTCATCTAGCAACGAAAGAGAAGAGTGCATCTACGTACCCTTGTAGATCGCACGCGAAAGCGTTCAAGAGAACGGGGTTGAGGGAGTCGTACTCGTCGTGATCCAAATCACCGGAGATCCTAGCGCCGAACGGACGGCACCTCCGCGTTCAACACACGTACGGTCAGCGTGACGTCTCCTCCTTCTTGATCCAGCAAGGGGAAGGAGAGGTTGATGAAGATCCAGCAGACGACGGCGTGGTGGTGGATGCGAGGATCCCGTGAGGCTTCGCCAAGCGACTACGGGAGGGAGAGGTGTAGCAAGGGGAAGGGAGGCGCCCGGTGTCGAGTGCGGCTGCCCTCCCACCCCCTCTTTATATAGGGACCCCTGGGCGCCCGGCCCTAGGAGAGGGTATCTCCTAGGGGGGGGCGGCAAAGGGGGGAGACTTTCCCCCGAAGGCAAGTGGAGGCGCCCCCTCCCCTAGGGTTCCCAACCCTAGGCGCAGAGGGGGCCCAAGGGGGGCGCACCAGCCCACCAGGGGCTGGTTCCCCTCCCACTTCAGCCCATGGGGCCCTCCCGGATAGGTGGCCCCACCCGGTGGACCCCCGGGACCCTTCCGGTGGTCCCGGTACAATACCGGTGACCCCCGAAACTTTCCCGACGGCCGAAACTCGACTTCCCATATATAATTCTTTACCCCCGGACCATTCAGGAACTCCTCGTGACATCCGGGATCTCATACGGGACTCCGAACAACTTTCGGTTTGCTGCATACTCATATCTCTACAACCCTAGCGTCACCGAACCTTAAGTGTGTAGACCCTACGGGTTCGAGATACACGTAGACATGACCGAGACGGCTCTCCGGTCAATAACCAACTGCGGGATCTGGATACCCATGTTGGCTCCCACATGCTCCTCGATGATCTCATCGGATGAACCACGATGTCGAGGATTCAAGCAACCCCGTATACAATTCCCTTTATCAATCAAGATATGTTACTTGCCCGAGATTCGATCGTCGGTATCCCAATACCTCGTTCAATCTCGTTACCGGCAAGTCACTTTACTCGTAACGTAATGCATGATCCCGTGACCAGACACTTGGTCACTTTGAGCTCATTATGATGATGCATTACTGAGTGGGCCCAGTGATACCTCTCTGTCATACGGAGTGACAAATCCCAATCTCGATCCGTGTCAACCCAACAGACACTTTCGGAGATACCCGTAGTATACCTTTATAGTCACCCAGTTACGTTGTGACGTTTGGTACACCCAAAGCACTCCCTACGGTATCCGGGAGTTACACGATCTCATGGTCTAAGGAAAAGATACTTGACATTGGAAAAGCTCTAGCAAAACGAACTACACTATCTTGTGCTATGCTTAGGATTGGGTCTTGTCCATCACATCATTCTTCTAATGATGTGATCCCGTTATCAATGACATCCAGTGTCCATAGTCAGGAAACCATGACTATCCGTTGATCAATGAGCTGGTCAACTAGAGGCTCACTAGGGACATGTTGTGGTCTATGTATTCACACGTGTATTACGATTTCCAGATAATACAATTATAGCATGAATAAAATACAATTATCATGAACAAAGAAATATAATATTAATCCTTTTATTATTGCCTTTAGGGCATATTTCCAACACACTCTTCTTTGACTAATAAACTAAGGAATCTTTTGTGGGGTGAAATACATCTTTATACTAGTCTGACACCACCCAACCAATACGTCAACATGCCCCACGAACTTTTCCATTTGGTCATGCATGTGTACTCCCAGTCTACTCAACCTATAGTACCAACATTTTACTTTCTTGTTAGTTATTAAATGCTTGATATATTTTTAATAAATGTTTTATTTTCAAATATTTTTATATATTTGAATTCCTGAAGACAAGATCTTCAAAAGAAGACCAATATTCAATATATTTTAGCGTAGATTGAATTTTACCGTTTCATTCTCTTTGGCATTTCAAAGCAATGGATGTAACTCATTTCACTTTATCTAAAAATCAATTTCACAATTAAGAAAACAAATTTGAGTCATTCAAAAATACAGATTTAACTCATTTTAGAAAACTAATTATATTTATTTTAAAACACCGATTTCACTCGCATCAAACCACATATTTAAGTCATTTCAAAGAATTGGTTTTGCTCATTTCGAAAAGGTGATTTCACTCATTTCAAAAAACTAAATTCACTCATTTTGAAACACTGATCTCAGTTATTCCGAAACACATATTTCACTCATTTACAGAAACAGATTTACTCATTTCAGAAAACGTATTACGGTCGTGTAAAAAAACATTTAACTAAATTTAAACAACAATTTCACATATTTGAAAACACATATTTCATTCGTTCAAAGAATTGGCTACACTAATTTAGTAAAATTGATTCCACTCATTTCATTATGTTAAAAAAATAATTTCACTCATATGAAAAAAACTGATGTCACTCATTTCAGACACATAATTTCATTAAGTTGAGAAAACAGATTTCACTCATTTTCATATTTCAGTTCGAACTGGATTTCAGTCAGTGCAAAAAATGATTTCACTCATTTACAAATTCTAAAATAACAAGTTCCACGTATTTCACACCTAAAAATGTGTCATGTGTATGAAAAACATATTTCACTCGTTTTAAAAAATTGCTCTCACCCAATTGAAAGATCATATTTCACTATTTTTAAGAAAGCTGATTTCACTCAAAGCAAATAACTGATTTCAAATATTTCAAAAAACTTATTTGATTCAATTCAAAAAACAATTTCACTTGTTTCGTAAAACATATTTCACTCATTTAAAAAAGTTTGAAATAATTAGTTTGACATGTTTTACATGACTTGTTTCAAAATTCTGAAATAACAAGTTTCATGTATTTCACACCCAAAATGTGTCATGTGTATGAAAAATATATTTCACTCATTTTAAAAAATTGGTCTCAGCCAATTCAAAGCTCATATTTCACTATTTTTAGAAAGCTGGTTTCACTCAAAGCAAATAACTGATTTCAAATATTTCAATAAACTTATTTGACTCAATTAAAAAAAATCACTTGTTTCGTAAAACATATTTCACTCATTTCAAAAAAGTTTGATATAATTAGTTTCACATATTTTACATGACTTGTTTCAAAATTCTGAAATAACAAGTTTCATGTATTTCACACCCAAAATGTGTCATGTGTATGAAAAACATATTTCACTCATTTTAAAAAATTGGTCTCACCCAATTCAAAGCTCATATTTCACTATTTTTAGAAAGCTGGTTTCACTCAAAGCAAATATCTGATTTCAAATATTTCAAAAAGCTTATTTGACTCAATTCAAAAAACAATTTCACTTGTTTCGTAAAACATATTTCACTCATTTCAAAAAAGTTTGATATAATTAGTTTCACATGTTTTATATGGCTAGTTTCAAAATTCTGAAATAACAAGTTTCATGTATTTCACACCCAGAGATGTGTGATGTGTATGGAAAATATATTTCGCTCATTTTAGAAAAATGGTCTCACCCAATTCAAAGATCACATTTCACTATTTTTAGAAAGCTGATTTCACTCATTTCAAACGTTGAAATTTAAACTTGTTTGAATGTATTCAAGATTGATCTTGTTCTAAAGGTCTTGGCTCCAGGAGTTCAAATATATACAAAGTTTCAAAAATAAATTTTTTGTTTTGAAGATATGAACAAGTGACGGATTTAGAGATGGAGAGAGGAGAGATGATGTGAGAGACATGCATGTTATAGTATGTATCATGAGCAGTAAAAAAAGAAAAGCAGAACCATGCATGCGTCCTTTATATGTGCATGATGGGCCAGGTCTGATGAAATACGGTGATTTAAATGGAGAAAAGAGGAGAATACAAATGTACATCTTTTGAGCGGGCAGTATGTTATTATTTTTTAAGGCGGCAACATGCTATTGGTGAGAGAACCAATGGTACATCCTGGCACGGGTAAAAAACACTTTGCGAGCTTTCATGGTACCTTGAGATTTTCTGGGGATGGATTAGAGTTGCCCTAAGTAGCTTCCCCTGCCGCCCCTCCCGCTCCAAGCCTCTTTCACCGGGAAGGCGGGAAGGACCCATGGATCTGGGCCGAACCGTTGCAGGCTTGCAGCCGGCTTAGATCCGGCCGGATTCATGCTGTTCTTGCCGGGCAGCAGGAAGGAGCAGACCTTACTATCCGTGGCCCACGAGAGGATGAGGAGGCGGCACAGCGCTTCAATGCGCCTGCGTCCAGGGCTGCCTCTCGCCTCAGTTTGCAGGCCAGCTTACTGCCGCATCGAGCAGCAGGAGTAATCCTTGAATAGTTGCAGCCAAAAGGTAGCAATACTTACTGTACTAATACTGAAAAAGGCTTTCACCCCGCTTTATAAATAAAGCAAACCGCCAGAAGCATATACAAGACTAGTTCAACACACACACCCAAGTCGCACAAATAAAGTCCAGAGGTTCTGCTGAGGGCACAGCTCAACAAGCCCAGAAACGCAACACAACATAAAAAGACAGCTCAGCCAGGGCCAAGGCCGTGGCAGAGCTGGATAGCAACACACGACTAATCGAGGCTCGGGAGGAGGCCGCGGAGGCGGCGGCAGACGGACGGCCATCGAGCGGAGGTCGGCGATGAAAGGCGGAGATGGCGTCCGGTCTCGAGGCCGCTAAGCGGCCGCCAGAGCTGCAAGTAACGAGACAATTTGTAGAGGGCGTCGATGGGCGTCGGAGAGGGCGCTGAATCACAAGTTTATTGCGAATGGTCCAAAGCGTCCGCGAGAACCCCAATCTCAAGCCACCTAATGTGGCGAGATGGAGGCGAGGAGGCCTGTAGTTCGGCGAAGAGGTCGGGAAGTTGGAGTGGCACCAATTCCGCCAATTGCCTCCCTAAAGCAGTTCGCATTTAACCAGCAGACACACAGGAGAAGAAAATGTGGTTCGAGTCTTTGGGGGAATCACAAAGGGGGCAGATGCCAGAGCCAGGGCCATTGCGCTTGCGGACCTCAACACCCGACGGAAGCCGACCGCGGATCCACTGCCACATGAAGATCCGGTTTTAAGGGGCAGTCGAATGGACCAAATCGCCTGAAGGGGGGAGGGGCGGAGGAGGGGGCGATAGCCGCATAGAGGGACTTGGTGGAGAATTGTTCCGAAGGCTCAAGGTGCCACCGAACCTCATCCGGTTACTGTACTAATACGAAAACCTAGACTAGTAAATTGATGTGAAGTTGACTTGATTAGAAAGAACAGAGTAGGATTGTTTAGGGGAAAGTGGAGTGCAACTCTAGTGATGTACAAATGTTAATATTTAGGCAGAAAAAGGCCAAGATGTTAAAGTCGCCTTGATCATACTGTCCATTTTCACTCTTTGTATGCAGTGGGAGCAATAAAAATGGGAAGGAAGGCTGGCATAAATGAAGCCGTCTGCTCAGCAAAATCAAGGTGAACACCGTATATTGTTTGCAGGTGTGTTGTCATGTCATGTATTTGTGTGCTCCAAATTCTGTAGAAATATTTGAGCTGTGATTTCAAGAAAATAAATAAAGCTAGAGTTCATCGTAATTAGCTGTCCAGGATGTGCCAAGGTATAAAATAGCTAGTTATTGTTACATATGGCTGCTCCTGCAACTCAAAACTCTGGAAAAGTACTAGGGGAATGCAAGTAAGTATTATCAGAGAAAGAGAACTGGAGTCCGTTGTGTTGAAGCCAGGATGTTTGAAATGTGTATTTGATAAAAGTAATGTTAGATTTTCTTGCCTTCCTGGTATTTTATATAAAATATGCAAAATAACTGCATTGCAGCGTTGAACTGAAGGATGGAAAAGCTGATAATCTGATGTTGAAAAAATAATCTACAGACAATGCAGTTCAGAAGGTGTATTATTGGAATGCTCCCTTAAACACTGACCTTGATTCCGTCTCTTGCTCTCTAGTTTTTGGACTCCCTCCTATCTCAATGCCGATCGCGTGCATGTGCAGAGCATGTCCGAATAACATGAAAACAAATACATTTATGTTTTTTAAAGTATACTTATTAGAAAATTAAATGTTTTCATGCCTTCAGTATTGTTGATGTGGAAGAAACTATAGAAAAACATGTTCCGTGTTTTTTAAGAAAAGTTAGTAAATACTGAATCAAACATATTAGAAGCACGTTTTTAAGCTCACATATATCTATCGTTGCATAGTTTCATGTTAAATTAGAAAACACATTGTTCGGAATTTTACATCACATCTTGAAAGCATAGGCATGAGATCTTTTCATAAAAACAATATCACTTAAAAGGACAACTTCTCTATGCACATAAAAACAAGAATTCTCATGTATATAATATAAACTAGAGAGTAACAGAACAAAATAAGTATACTAAGAGGCCATATGTGAAAGTGTTATTAGGGGAGGTTGTAACATTTTTCCACAATAACTGGATGAATAATTATGAAATGGGGATGACAGATCAAAAGTATACCAAGTTCAACTCATGATTTTTATATTGGTATAAATAATAATTTCCCATTGTTATCTTATGAAACTAGTGCTCAAGATCAAAGCACTGATGCTCCATCACTCTGAACTACATTTCCTAGTTACTTCTATAGCATAGCAAGCCCTTATCTTGTTCATCTCAGAAACGACATCTCTTATGGACAGCCTGTCAGTTGATCTTTTTCTGCAGCATGCTAGGGCAAGTCTTGTGATAGAGTACATGTAACTATTAATATCTCGCTGTGTCTTCTCAACTGATAGCAGAAGGGGATCAATTATCTCCATCAGTTGTGCTGGATATGCCATCTTTGCATACTCGAGCAAGGTCAATCCATCTGTAAACATACCATGTGTAGGTGTCTTCCCTCTAAACATCTCAAGGAGCACAATACCGAAGCTATACACATCCCCACTTGGAGATATTTGACCACCTTCACCGTATTCTGCAGCGCACAAACAACATGAATAATATACCGAGCAAGCAACCCAATTTGCTAGAACAATAACAAAATAAAATTTAGTTACCTGCAGCAACATATCCAATTGTTCCCACTACGGAACTCTTTGAATGGATCAATTGCTCCCCTTCTGGATCTGTGAGAATCTTTGCAAGACCAAAGTCCCCAACATGAGCAACCATATCCTCTCCAAGAAGAATATTGCTGGGCTTCAAGTCACAGTGAACTATTGTTGGCTGGCAGTTGTTGTGCAGATAGTCTAGAGCGGCGGCAACATCAGAAGCAATACTCAATCTCTGTATTAATGTTAGAATTTTGACTGTATTTGATGAATATATGTCTGGATGTAACCACTTATCAAGACCCCCATAAGGCATGAAATCAAGAACAATGGCTTTGAAGTCTTTCTGGTTAAAGTCAGAGCAAGAGCAGCAAGTTATAACACTAATCAAGTTACGGTGGCGAATTTTGCCAAGTGCCTTACACTCTGCCTCAAAACTTTTCGTGGAACCAGATTGTTCAAGGTCAAAAACCTTCACAGCCACAGTACTTACTGACCTCTTGAGCATCATCCTCCCCTTATAAACACATCCATATCGTCCAGTACCAACCAAATTGTCAGTTGTGAAGCCATTTGTTGCTTGGAACAAGTTGGAATAAGAAACTCGAGGATGCATGTCACCTATCAAGGAAGGAACTACCAAAGTTGCTCTTACAGATGGCAGTCTTAATTTATTTTTCAGTGAGAAGAAACCTAGTCCCATTATAAAGCACACAAAGATGATTATAATGCTCAGGATCACTGCATTTCGAATGACTCGGGGTATCCTTTGACCGCCCCCAATTGTCTTGGATGGACATGAAGGCAAATGCAACTCTTGAATGCCACCACAAAGCTTACCATTCCCATAAAAAGTGAACCCAGTCAAATTGGTGAACACACCATGTGCTGGGACTTGCCCATCAAGAAGGTTGAAGGATATGTCGAGTCGGTAGAGTGATATCATGCTTTCCAAGGTCTCTGGGATCTGTGCAGACAAATTGTTCCGTCCAAGATACAATTCTTTCAGGCCACTCATGAGTCCTAACTCTTGAGGGATTCCTCCTGTGAGCCTGTTTTTGGTCAAATTCAGCAGTGCCAAGCCTCGCATTCTACTTATGGACAAAGGAATCATACCGTTGAAGTAGTTATTATCCAAACGGAGCTCCATCAAGCTCTGGCATTTCTTTGAGAGCGTCTGGCAGCAGCCTGACATAAGTTGTTCTCATGGATGTACAAGTATGTGAGCTCTGTAAGACCACCAACCTGGGATGGAAGGGAACTACTAAAATGATTCCTAGACAAGTCCAGAATGTATGACAAGGATGACAAGCTAAAGATCTCTCCACGGTAATGGACACGAAAGCGCATTGTTCGAAAAGGTTGTTGACAAGTCGTTGTAAATTTCCAATGTTCATTGGAAGAGGTCCCTCCAACATATTGTTATCTACTGAAAGGTGCTGCAATTGTGTTAAGTTCCCGAGCGAGGGCGGCATCATCCCGGAGAGTTGGTTATTCTCTAGTGTCAAGAACTGGAGCATGTTCAGTCTTCCTATGCTTTCCGGTATGGGGCCGGTTAACTGATTGCCAGATAGCCCTAGCTTGAATAGTTTGGGAAAGTTGCCAATGCCAATTTGTATCTTGCCCGATATTCCATTGTATCTGATTTCTAGGGCTTCAAGTTGCCCTGATAGGTTTGCGATAGAGCACGGAAACCCACCACTAAACTTGTTGTTTTGCAATGTGACCCAACGAAGGCTTGTGCAATTTGTCAGGGAAGTGATGAACCCCGGTCTTGAGCGATGGTTGCCTCCATTTGGTTTCCATTAAGCATCGTGTATTTTGGGCGAGTGTTCCAATCTCTGGAGGCACGACTCCGGTGATGTTGTTGCCAGAGAGGTCCATGGATTGGATTGTAGTTGCATTTGCAATTGAAGCTGGAATTCTTCCCGTGAAATGGTTCAGAGCAAGGATAAGGCATCGGATGTGTGTCAGGCCATTGCCCAAATTGGGGGGCAGTCTTCCATGCATTTGGTTCATTTGGAGACCAACGAGGATGAGGGATGAAATGTTGAAGAGCATTGTTGGAAGGTTTCCTGAGAGTTGGTTTACTTGCAGTGCTAGAGCCTCAAGCTTACCAAGCCTGCCAAGGCTCTCAGGGATTGGACCACTCAGTTGGTTTTCATTGAGGTATAATCTCCGCAGCGATGAAAGGTTCCCAAGTGATGGTGGGATGATCCCAGTGAAGCTGTTCTTCCCTATTGAAATGGTCTCTATCCTTGGCAAGTCACCAAGCCAATCAGGGAATTCTCGATCGAGTTTGTTCAGGTCAAGTTTGACACTTACAAGGTGAGTACAGTTCCGCAGGCCATGTGTGATCTCCCCTTGAAGCGAATTGTTTGATAGGTATAGGTAAGTTAACCGTGGTAACTGCCCAATTGTCCAAGGCATTTCACCTTGGAGCGAATTATTTGACAAGTCAAGATATGACATTTGCGTCAACTGGCCAATCGCCTGTGGGATTTCGCCGTGTAGCAGATTGTAGCTGAGGTCTAAACTTCTCAGGTACGTGAGGTTTCCGAGGGAAGGAGCTATGTACCCAAAAAGCCCAGTTGAGGAGAGATTCAGTGCCAATACCCTTCGCTTATGTCTGAGACTGCACATGATACCACGCCACTTGCACAAGTCAGTGGTTTTGTTCCATGAGGCCAGTGCATCTGACTGCCGGTTTAGACCTGCCTTGAACGCTAGCAAGGCATCGAGATCAGTCTCATTGCTGAAGGGCAGTGCGTGAGAATATGAAGTCATTGCCAGTAGGAGCATATGAGGCAAGAGGAGCAAATTTAGAGCAGGAAACATTTTGGAGCAGTCCCTGGCATTTAGAAACACAGATCATAGTTAGTGTTGGGAGCTTCTCATATGTTTAACACGCAAGGATCAATAAATATGAAAATACTAGCCACCATCCTAGGATTATATCATCAAGTAGCAAAGTAACAATCCATATAATATCATATATATGCACTTAGACCATTTCTATGCAAGAAAGAAAGGATGGCCTTGTGCAGTAAGTAGATGATACCCCACGTGTTGCAGGAATTGGTTACAGTATATTTCGATGAGATTTGGTTGTATGGAAGATGAATATTTGGATCAATAATATGAGAAATGAAATTGAAAATACATATGATTTATTATATTTTATTATAGTATTAGTTATAACATATTTATTGAATATAATTAGTATAACCCAAGCATGGTTGCATGTTGTGGTGGGCTTTTTTCCATGTGTGGTTGCATGTTGAGGTGGGGCTTTTCCTATACACGGTTGTATGTTGAGGTGGTATGTTTGTATGTCAAGAGAAATATCTTAGTGGGGATAACCTATATAATTATATAGGATTAGTTCCAATAGTTTTGTTAGTTCTTTCTGAAAAAAGGGCAGCCCGGTGCACGTAGCTCCTGCTTGCGCAGGGTCCGGGGAAGGGTCCGACCACTTTGTTAGTTCTTTCTGAAACCTGGTAATTTTTTTATGTGTATTCTATCTGTAAAACAGTCTTGTCCTGCAAATGCAGTCTCTCTATCTTCTTTATTTCTCTATTCTATTGCTACTTATTTCAGTTTTATCTTGTGTGGATTTACAAAGAGGAGAGGGATGTCATCCTTCTTGTTTGTTTACCAATAAATAAGCACAATAGATATATCTAAACTTTAGGTAAGTGAAGCGTGCATAATTCATTTTATTATAAACTACCCAATGTTATGTATTAAGTGCATTTGGAAGGCAATATGACGTAGGCAATTTAGATGTGCACACTTCATAGTGATTGTTGGAAATCCAAGCTTGCCTATGAAAAAACATATTAGTGACTTAGTGTTGGTTTCCATTTTCAAGCTACTCGTTTGGAAATAATCCAAACGTTCCAATAGAGTAGTGTTCATGCCATCACGTGATAAGCTTGTAGTTTTGGTAATAGCAGTGCATTAGCCACCATAACATATGTCACCGTACTCATGAGAAATAGACACGGGCCGGATCCATAGCATATGTCACCGTACTCATCAGAAATAGACACGGACCGGATTTTTATTCTACGTAAGATAGAACACTGTCACACACAATAAACATTGTTTGACACCCAGAGAAAATTGGTTGAATCTAATGAAACCTGGAATTTTAAAATTTATTGCTTCAGGAGCAATGTTCCAAACCATTCTAATTCTTATTTATTTGGAACATGCATGCCTAGTCTAGTTGGTCCATCCTTGACGCTGGCAGGTGGACGCAGGAATAAGCGGACATGTCGGTCTTGCGATAACCATCACCCTTAGATAGTTGAAAATGCGCTTCCTTTGAGTAAGATTGGTCACATGCAAACCATGTTCAGTCTTGAGCTTTTTGGGGGCACAAAGTTCAATATAGTTGTCTCTGTTGCTTGGTTTGCACGTATCCCTTTTAATAAACACAATATTTTGATAAGATCACTGAAAGAAAGTCATTTAAAACTTGTTGTTGCACACTTGTAGCAAAGGTAAAGCGTACAGTTAGTCTAGTCTAGCTGTCAGGAAAGGTGTAATATTAGGAAGTACAATTGATAGTGACCTTTAAGGAAGTCAAAATGATGACATGCCAAGCAGTGATGGAAGCATAGACTTGTTGTCCCTGTTCTAAGAAGAGCTTATATTATCAAACCTCAAGTTAGTAATAATGTGACATTAACAGTAAACACTTGACTTACTTACTGGAGGCTTGATCAACCTTCATAAAGGTTGTCATGATAAACCCAACATTTGCTTCATTAGAAAGAAGTTTGTCTGGCGTTCGGCTCGTTCTTAAAAAATGTGGAGGAACACAACTTGTATGCCACCATCTATAATCACTATTTCCCTCGTGTCTAGAAGGAAATATATCTCGTGATCAACTGGCCCCACACACATAATCACATTAGCGATATATAAAGTTGATACAATATCGCCGGGCGGGGAGGAGTTGCCACTGGCGCCGCCAGCCGCGGGTCAGGTGCGTTTGCGGGGGACAGCCGCAACCCCCCTCGTGTTCAGTGGGGCGATGATGGATACGACGCGTATGGTCAGGGTCTTCATCGGGGTTCGTCGTCCACCAGTGGTGGGCGAGGATACGCTTGGACAGATCATGGTACTGCTGGCCGTGGTTTTCAAGGGCCGCCGGGGAATTTTGTTGAGGGCGCGGTTGGCCCGAGCCGCTTCCGGGGCCGCTTCCGTGGTGGTCGTGGTGGATATCGGCGCCCTCCGCGTAACTTGCCTGGTGCCACGGGTTCAAATGATACTGAGATGTCCACCGATGTCTTGGGTCTAAATCGGTGGCGGTGGAGACGGTTAAGGCTCTCGCTGACGTGTCTGTACCGATGATCGTGCAACCGGATGAAGCTGAGTCTGATAAAGGTTCGGAGAAGGCCGGAGGTGACAAGCTGTCCAAGTGGGCGGCTAAGAAGAAAAAACTTGTCTGTTTCCGGTGCGGGGAGATGGGTCACTTCATGGTTGATTGCTCTGCTGAGTTATGCGACATTTGTCGGAAACCTAAGCATGTGGCGGCTGAGTGTCCGCTTCTTCTTGGTCCCAAACCGACACTTAATATCTATGTGCTCTGTTGCTCTGAGTTGATGTTCTTCGACTCACCATACGTGGCTCCGGTGGCTCCTGTCATTGAAACCTCCTTCCCTGGGGTGGTTAAGGTGGTCACCGGACCGCTCACCAAGCCAGTTATTCAGCAGTTAAGGGAGTTGGCTCCGGGAATTTCAAATGGTCCTTATTGAAACTTTCAGATAAGTCTTACAAAGTGGATTTCCCTTCTAAAGAGGATCAAGAGGATTCTAAAGTTTGGTATGAGTCGGGTTACATGAACTAGCTTTGTGTTGCGGTTTGATGAGTGGAAAAGAAGGAGCCGCAGGCACTCCTCTGACCCAGATCTGGGTTCGATTTTCGGGGGCCCCTTCAGAGCCCTTGGATGATTTCTTTGTCACATGGAGCTTGGGGTCCTTGCTCGGTAAGACGGAGCAGGTTGATATGCCCTTCACTCGTGCTCACGGTGTGGCTCGTTTGTTGGTTAGTGTGGCTAACATTCAGTTCTTGCTGGCGTGGTCAGATGGTCTCATGAGGGTATTGCTTATATGTTGAATGTCGAGTATGAGGACCCGGACTTGTTTCAGGATTTTGAGGAGTTGCTTCCTATGGATACTTCTGAGGGGGGAGGCGCTTCTGGGAACCATGGAGATGACGCACCTAGTGATGGTGACAGGGGTTCCAGGCCTGTGGATTTGTCTAAGCCAGCAGAGTTCCGCTTTCGAAAACGCCGGTTTACGCAACGTCCAACATGCTTCAACTTGGTTACAGAGGGTGCTTTCTCGGCGCCCCTCGTCTTTGGAGTGATCGTGTGGATTTGGATGACCCGTCTGAGCATGTGCCTCCGGTGATTTCAGAGGTCGTCTTGGCGTTGAGGGTCTGGAAGGAATAGCTGCTCAGAGGTTCGCGCTTCTCCTCCTTCATCGCGGTGCCTCGGCGGTGGTGACGACTTCAGTGGGACGACTTCGGCGGAATTGGTGGGAGTGCGGTCAGGCCCTCCCTTGCTTTGCCGGGCGCTGGTTCGGACGGGGCTCAAGGCCGCCACACCTCCCTCTCCCTCCGAGGCGGGTGGTGCCTTCTGGGAGGGTCGGCCGGCTGGGGTGTATCACCGACTATTACAGCCATCTTGTGGCTCGGGCGGCGTCATCACCATGTCTTTGCGCCGCCGGTGTGGCTGAGCAGGTGGTTGTCGGCTCGCCGGCCCCCGTTGTGGTGGGTGGGCTGGGTAGCGCGACTGTTGCTTCCACCTCCTCCCCGGTGAGCGGCGTGTGGGCGGCACTGGAGCCAGCTGATGGCGGGTCGCCCGTGGGCCGGAGCTGCCGGTGCTGCATCGCTCTTCTCCTACTACGGTGGCTGCGACCGGGGCGCCGATGTGGGGATGGGCGGCGGCTCTTCCCCTTGCGTGGCTTCTCGCGTGGAGGTCATCGCCTTTGGTGGTATCCGGACTTTGCTTCCTGTGGGGCGGATCAGCGGGAGGTTGCGGGAAGCGGCCGGACGTCGATGACATACAAGCTGCGGTGTGCTTTGAGGGCTGCCAAGTTGCATAACGTCGAGACCTCCGGTATGTCTGTTATTAAGTCAAATTCCATTTTGCATTTCTCTGATAATGAAATCATCCATAATGCAAATCAACTAGGAATTTCACTTGGTAATAATGATCTTCAAATTGCCAAATCGGTTAATGACATTCTTGATTTGGAAGCTGAGCGTGCGGTAGATATGATTCGTCACATTGCTGCAGTCAAACCTATGAATGATACGGAGATTGATGCGCTTGGGGTGAGGGTTCTTGATGACATGTGTGCCGATCTTGACCCTGCATGTCTAGAGACAGAGGATGATACCAATCCTGAGACGTCTCTTCATGTAGATGAGCCTTTAGTGCTAGAAGCTGAGAATGAGGGCGGTGATCAGGTTTTTGGTCAAACAAAGCCTATGCGGACATGGAAGCGAAAGGTCTATCCAGTCTCCGCAGTGCGTAGGAGTGCTAGGATCCGTACTGTCAAAAAATTTCATGATGACTTATGAGAGGTATTTTTACGGAATAGCGAGAGGTCTTAGAGACTTGGCTAAAAGGAGGTTTCTAGCGGATGCTTCTCTCGAACATCATTTATATTTTATTGCTTTGTGCGAGACCTGGAAGAAGCAATTTCACTTCTCAATTTCTTGCCACTTTGTCCGGGGGGGGGGGGGGGTAGATTTTGATTGGCATTGCCTCCCACCTCGAGGAAGATCCGGCAGGGTCTTACTTGGGGTTAAGTGTGAAATGTTGGAAGTCCGGACTGTAGTCATGGGCGAGTTCGCTGTTAAGTTTCGAGTTAGAACTAAGGCAGATGGGTTTGATTGGGCCTTGGTGGCGGTTCTGAGCTACTCAACCAGAACTCAAGCCAGATTTTTTGGCGGATCTGGTGCGCATCTGTGGTAATGAACAGCTACCTCTCTTAGTGGGAGGGGATTTCAACATAATCCGAAGGAAAGAGGACAAGAATAATGCCAATTTTGACGGTCGTTGGCCGTTTATGTTTAACACTATCATCGAAAGTTTGGATCTTAGAGAGATCGAGCTTTCGGGTAGGAAATTCACTTGGGCTAATTCGTTACCGGTTCCGGCCTTTTAGAAACTTGACCGCGTGCTAGCTAGTGTCGAGTGGGAACAGAAGTTCCCCTTGGTAACGGTGCAGGCTTTGACCCGAGGTGTCTCGGATCATACACCGTTACTAGTCGACTCCGGAGTTCAAAATTTCGTGGGTAACAAGAACATTTTCTCGTTTGAACTTGCATGGTTTGAAAGAGAAGGGTTCCTCGAGATGTTAGCTAGAGAGTGGGCTAAGGACTCGGGAGGGAGGTCGCCTATCAACAGGTGGCAATCCAAGATTCGTCATCTCCGACGGTTCCTTCGTGGCTGGGCTAAGCACACGCATGGGATTTATAAGGTGGAGAAGGAGCGACTCCTTCTGATTATTCAAAACCTCGAAGCTAAAAGCGAAACCTCTATCTTGGATTCCAATGAGTTGGAAACAAAGATAGATGCAGAGCTGCAACTTAAAAAGCTTCTCTGTGAGGAGGAATTGAAGTGGGCATTGCGAGCCAAGGTTCGCAAAATCGTAGAAGGCGAGGATAACACTCAATTCTTTCACATGATTGCTAATGGGAAGCATCGTAAAAAAAGAATCTTCCAACTAGAACAAGATGAAGGGGACGATAGTTGGTCGGGACAATCTCAAAGTTTACATTACCAATTATTATAAGCAGTTGTTTGGTCCCCGGTAGAGACTTTTGTGTCGATGGATGAGTCTAGGGTTGAGGATGTGCCTCAGCTAGAGACTGCCGAGAATGAGCTCTTGACTGCTCCTTTCTCGGAGAAAGAGGTGTTTGAGGCTATTACTCAGATGGAGAATAATAAGGCTCCAGGACCGGATGGGTTTCCGCGGAGTTTTACAAGAAGTGTTGGCATTTTATCAAGGGAGATTTGATGCCCATGTTTCAAGAGTTTTTTGAGGGACAGCTTCAATTGTTTAAGCTAAATTTTGGGACGATAACCCTTCTTCCTAAGAAGACTGAGGCTGTTCGGATTGAGCAGTTTAGACCCATATGTCTGCTAAATGTGAGTTTCAAAATCTTCACCAAGGTGGGGACAAATAGGCTTACACAAATACCACACTCGATGAGTTCAGCCGTCCCAGACTGCTTTCATGCGGATAGAAACATCACTGGAAGGGGTTGTTGTCTTGCACGAACGCTCCATGAAATCCACTCCAAAAAACTTGATGGCGTAGTTTTTAAAGTGGATTTTGAAAAAGCATATGATAAAGTCAAGTGGCCTTTCCTTCAACAAGCGTTGCGTATGAAAGGTTTTCATCCGGCCTGGAGAAACCAGATTGATTCCTTTACGCAAAAAGGGAGTGTCGGGATTAAGGTGAATGATGACGTGGGTCACTATTTCCAAACACACAAGGGGCTGCGGCAAGGAGACCCTATGTCACCAATCCTGTTCAACATAGTGGCTGATATGCTCACTATTTTAATAGGTCGGGCAAAGGATGCAGGACAGGTAGGTGGCCTGGTTCCACATCTAGTTGACGGCGGGTTGTCCATTCTTGATTATCTTGATGATACAATCATTTTTATGGAGCATGACTTGGCGAAAGCAAGGAACATGAAGCTGCTGTTATGCTTATTTGAACAATTATGCAGGCTTAAAATCAACTTCCACAAGAGCGAATTGTTTTGCTTTGGAAGAGCCAATGATGACCGGAGTCGTATCAACAATTGTTCGGATGTGAACTGGGCTCTTTACCTTTTACGTATTTAGGTATACCCATTCATCATCGTAAGCTTTCTAATATTGAGTGGAAATGTCTTGAGGATCGTTTTGAAAAGAAAGCGAGCTGTTGGAAAGGAAAGCTCATGTCATACGGAGGTCGATTAATTCTGATTAATTCTGTCCTTACTAGTATGCCTATGTTTCTCTTATCCTTTTTCTTGGTTCCGGTCAGAGTTAGGAAAAGGTTAGATTTCTATCGATCGCGATTCTTTTGGCAAATTGATGAGCTTAAACGAAAGTATAGACTTGCGAAGTGGGATATTATCTGCAGACCTAAGGACCAAGGTGGCCTAGGTATTGAAAATCTGGAAGTCAAAACATATGTCTCCTTAGCAAGTGGCTTTTTAAGCTGTCTTCTGAGACGGAGGCCACTTGGGCACAGATTTTGCGCAATAAGTATCTCTTTGCTAAAACTTTGGCTCAGGTGAATATGAGGTCTTCCGACTCTCCCTTTTGGAAGGGTTTGATGAGATTTAAGCAACTCTTTTTCAACAGGACTAAATTTATTGTTGGGAATGGCACCACGACGAGGTTTTGGGAGGATACGTGGCTTGGGGAGACCCCACTTGCACTTCAATATCCTTCTTTGTATAACATTGTCCAACGTGAGAAGCCTATGTTGCTAATGTTTTACAATCCGTTCCCCTCAATATCAGTTTTAGACGGACACTAGTTGGAAATCGTTGGGAGGCCTGGCTCCATCTTGTTCGACGTTTAATGGATGTCCGGCTGTCTCAACAGCCAGATCAGCTGCATTGGAAACTTACTAAGAACGGTGTGTTCTCGGTCAAATCAATGTATCTAGATGCCATTAACTCTTCCGTCATTCCTACCTCATTACATTTTTGGAAAGTTAAGGTACCCTTGCGTATCAAAGTGTTTATGTGGTTTGTGCATAAACATGTCATTTTGACTAAGGATAACCTTGCAAAACGTAATTGGGTGGGCTCGTCTCGATGTAGCTTTTGTGATCATAACGAAAACATTAAACACCTCTTTCTCGATTGTCCATTGGCTAAGATTCTGTGACGGTCGGTTCATATTGCGTTTAATATTAATCAGCCCACCTCTATTAGCATGTTGTTTGGAACATGGCTTGATGGGGTGGATTCTGACATTGCAAGACACATTCGGGTTGGCGTTTGTGCGCTTTTGTGGGCAATATGGAACTGCAGGAATGACTTAGTCTTTAACCGATCAACAAACTTTCACTTTTGCAGGTTATCTTGAGGGCCACGGCGTTCATACGTATGTGGTCGCTACTCACTCCGACGGAGGCGAGGGAGCGTTTGGTTACTGCGTCTACCCGATGGGAGATGGTAGCTCGGGATATTTTCAACCGGTTTGGATGGCGGTCATGTAATAGGTTAGGCATGTAGTGCTCCTATTGTTTTGCCAGCCGGTTGTGGCTTTGGGCCTTTCCTCTTTTGAGCTTTTGTTGATGATTGTACTACGACCTTTCGAGACTTTGTTACTGGATTATTCGTTTAATAATATGAGCCGTATGCATCGTTCTGATGCAGAGGCTGGGGTAAATCCCCTTTTCCAAAAAAAAAAAAGATATGAAAAAGTCCACGTGCATTTGATATTATATTATAGAACACATATTATACAAGCATGTCGGTAGCTAACCATGTGGGTTTTTGAACACAGCAGCCACGACTCCTAATGTCAACGAAAAAGCATGGTTAAATAACAAAACGGTTGTGCTATAACGCGAGATGAATAGAGCCACTGGGAGATGGAAATAATATTATAATTCTTAACAACAAATATCTAGCGGCCAACACATAAAACTTGTTTGTTCATGTCTGTTTTGTGTATTGGCCAGTAGATATTTGTTGTCACGAGTTATTATCTTTTTCTCCATCTACCGATGCCACTTTTCATGTTGCATTATAATACACTATTTGTTTTCCTATTTAACCATACTCTTACGATGACATTAGCAGTTATGGCGGATGTGTTTAAAACCAACATCGCTAAACCAATGGTATGCTTGTATAATATATATTCTATAACATAATATCGAATGCACATCAACTTTTCTCTTATCTAGTTTCAGATATTGTATCAATCGCAGGTGTGATTATGTACATGGTCTAGTTGGTCACGAGATATATTTTACTCTAGGCACGAGGGAAGTAGCAGAGTCATAGATGTTGGCATGCAGACTTAGTCATAGATGTTGGCATGCAAACTTTGTTCCTCCGCATTTTGGAAGAACTAGCCTAACGCCATACGGAAGAACTTCCTGATGAAGCAAATGTTAGCTTCATCATGGCAATCTATATGGAGGTTGATCAAGACTCAAGTGAGTCCCTTCTCAAAAGGTGTTTTACCATGTCAATGTCACATTATTACTAATTTGAGGGTTGATAACAGAAACTCTCCTTAGCACTGGGCAAGAATTATATGCTTCACTGCTCGGCATGTCACCATTTCGACTTTCTTAAAAGTAACCGTAAGTTGTACTTATTGATGTTACTCTTTTCACGACAGCTAGACTAACTGTATGCTTAACCTTTGCTACAGGTGTGCATCAACAAGTTCTATAAATGACTTGTCCTTCCGTGATCTTATCAAGAATGTTGTGTTTATTTGCAGGGTTGTGTGCAAACCAAGCAACGGGGTTAACTCTATTGAATTTTCTGCCCCCAAGAAGCTCAAGACTGAATATGGTTCTGGGTGCGGCCAATCTTCCTCGGTGAAGCATATTTTCAACTATTTAAGGGGTGGTGATAGTTATCATGCACCTCTCATGTCCATTTATTCCGAGCATACACCTGCCAGCGCCAACGGGGTGAACTAACTGGATCAGGCATGCAGGCTCCGAATAAATAAAAAATCAAGTGGTTTAGAACATTGGTGTTGAAGCAATACACTTTTAATTTTAGGTTTTATTTGATTCAGTCAATGTTCTGTGTCGAATAATGTTTGTTGTGTGTGATTGTGTTCGATCGTACATAGAATAAAAAATCAGCCTGTGTCTAACGAGTACAGAAATAGATCCTATGGTGCTAATTCACTGCTTGGTATTAGCAGTGAACGAATTTGGTTAGAATATATCATGTAAGTCTGTTTATTTTATTTGATAGCTTATCGTCGCTACTGTCAATAAACTATACTCCCTCCATTCCACAATGTAGCGCCTATAGATTTTTGTGGAAGTCAAACTTTGCCAACTTTGACCAAGTGTATAGAGAAAACTATCTACATCTACAATATCAAACATGTATATTCTGAAAATATAACTCATGATGTATCCAACGATGTGCATTTGGTATTCTAGATATACCTACTTTTCTCTATAAACATGGTCAAAGTTTGTAATGTTTGACTTCTGTAAAAATCTATAGGCACTACATTATGGAACGGAGGGAGTACTTCACGGTGAGGAGAAGGCATGGGCTACCTTTATGTTCATGTTCATGAAGGTGTGCACACAATCGGTCAGAAAAAGGTGATTTATGTGCAAGACATGTGTCAGTTCAACCAACAATTGATGGTTATCCCAGTAGGAATTTTATGTTACACATATTTTATAGAAAGTAAATTGTGTGTGTGTGTGTGTGTGTGTGTGTGTGTGTTTTGGATTTCCCACAATCACTAGACCATTTCTGTGCTAAAAAAATGGCTGGTCTTGTTAAGTAATTAGTTTCAGTAGTTGTGTTTGTTCTTTCTGAAGCCTGGTAAATTATTGTTCTATATTTAATCTGTAGAATGATCTTGTCCTCCAAATGCAGTATGGATATAATAAGCAAGTGAGAGAGAATACCAACAATTGTGCAACTCCTACTCTTACACATTACAGACTTTCATGCTATTGCTTTTGTCATCTAGTATTATCTGATCATATCAGACCCCCTTATTTTGCAACAAATGTTCAGCCTAGACTCTTCTTCATGACATACAATTTGTAATCCTAAGATACACATGGTGCGCTCCCGTGATTTGTGTGCACCCTTTTCCTATTAACCAGCTCCTCTCCTTTTACTTAACTCCAGTATACTCAGTAAATTTTATAGTTGTGGAGGATAACCTGCACCATCTCTGCTGTTCAATAGGTTGCCGGAGTGGATTGCATGATTTGGGAAAAAAATGGTGGAAGAAAAAATAACAGAAAGAGGGACATGGGATGAAAAGATTGGCAATTCTGAAGAACAACGTAGCCTGGAGAAAGCGAATGTTGTAAGTACCTGAACTCCTGAAGTTCTCCTGACCAAAGCCTTGCTTTCGTTGTTGCTGCCTTTGCTCTGGTCGCTTTTATGCTGCCTCCAGGTACGAGACGAAGCACAGGTCAAGCTGACCCCAGTAAGCTTTTCCCACCGGAAGCCTTGACTTTTGTTTGAGCTTGGGCACTGGTCGCCCTATAGTCAAGTCAAGAACGGAGATTGCCCAATTATTTTTCTTATTAGTCCTATTGCTAGTCCTATGTCGAGACAACGGATTCAGGTTAGAAGAGAAGGAAAATGCCGACATATGACTATGACAACTGGGCTAGTAATTGACACATTCAGAGGCAATTTCAGATGTGTGGAATTCAAGAGGACTGTAGCTGCCGTTCCATGGAGGTTCACTACTTTTCGCATGTGTGGTCGCTCTCTCTGTGTGTGCCTGGCGATGCAAACCGGCTCTTGCATCATTGTTCGTAGAGGTTTCATCAAGTCACAATTTCTTTGTATGACCATATCAGTCCACATCAGTGTTCTCTGTTACCGCGCACATCAAATTCTTTGTATGAAATTTCAGTCCTGTTGCAAGCTTTTTTTAGTTGTATTCTGAGCTTTATGTCATACTCCCTCTGTAAAGAAATATAAGAGCGTTTAGATCACTAAAGTGATGGTCTAAACTGATGCGGAGCATCCGACGATCATCCCCATGTACACTCGAGCCTACGTCATTGGACCTAAGGTGAATTCACTCCTTTCCGAATCTTCCCTTTCCGCATGTAAGACATGGATGCTACTTCAAGCGCGGACCTTGTGCATGCTCAGGTACACCCGAGGAGACCATGGAGAGCCCAAGGACCAAGGCCAAGCGTCTTGTGAGCGAAGGAAGGAGAAGGAAGAAGAGCCGGTACTCTGACGGCCAGACATCCGGCCCCAGCCCGGACATCCGGCCCAGCCCGGACATCCGGCCCTTGCCCCGGAAATCCGGCATCGGCTATCCAGAGGACACCGAAAAGGACCAGAGCAGCCCGGACATCCGGCACCATGCCCCGGACATCCGGCTCTTCCTGAAGCCCCGGACATCCGGCCCCTTCGCCCGGAAATTCGGCCCCTCCGTCACCGAACGCATCTGGAAGACCCAGGCCAGCCCGGACATCCGGTCCGTCCCGAAGCCCCGGATATCCGGCCCGTCGCCCGGACATCCGGCCTCGCCTGTGTGTGAACAGTAAAGGGCCGAAGCCCATGTACCCTTTCGCCCCCGTAGACTATATATACTCCATCCCCTTCCTCTTTCTAGGGTTAGCTTAGGTTTAGCTCATGTTTGTGTGAGAGCCTTGCTCATCCACTTGGTTACTTCTCCTCGGAGCTCAGGACCTTTTCGAAGAAGATCCCCCAAGCGGATTCAAGACCCCCTTCTAGGGTGGACCCCTTCAAGACCTCCTCTCGGAGAAGAACAACTACTCGTGTATCCTTACCTTTGTTGATTGTGGATCATATGTACCTCTTTGTGTTTGGTGATCTAGCACTTGTGTGATTGATTCCTTGTTGGTTGAGCGATCTCTCTCTCGTTTCCTCCGTGTTTCTCTTTGTTCTTCCGCGTGTTCTTCGTGATTCCCCATAGGATCCACTCCAAACGTGAAAGATCATCCACGTAGGGTTTCGCCCTACATCATCTTGGTATCAGAGCCACGTTGATCACGTTTTTGGAGCCCCTACCCCGTGTTTTCTAGCTTGATTTTGTTGATTTCGTCCTAAATCCGAAAATCCCCACCAAAAATAGCCCCAATTTTTTTTGTGATTTGTTAGTTTTGATGATGTTTTGTTGATTTTGGTCCATGGATTTGCTTGGTTTCAAGTGGATCTAGCATCTCCCCAAGTTTCCCCATCTTCCATCCACGAAATCTCTCCAATTTTGACCTTGAAATCATCAATTTCCGCCCAAATCGAGTTCCTCGAGTTCATCCTCGGTTGGAGCCGGACATCGGCCCGACCCCGGACATCCGGCCAGCCCGAAATCCGGCCATTAGCCGGACATCCGGCTCTGGGCGCATTTCGCTGATTCTGGACATCGTGTCCGGAAATCCGGCCCGACCGGATGTCCGGCCCACAGGATTTCAGCTTTTCACGTTTCACCGTTTTACCATAACTAATTCATCCGAGTCCCTTTTGGCGTTCTTTAGCTCGTTTGAAGCTATTGACATCCCCCATCCCATAAAATACTACCACCACCATTTGACTCCATCAAATTTTGAACTTTGGCATCTTTGCCTAGGGCTTCCACCACATCCTCCGCATAACCACCACCGACTTCCAACCTAACCAATTTTGTTCCCCTTTGCATTTGAGGTTGTTTGAGTTGTGGTTCGAGTCTCCTAAGGTGTTTAGGCTACTTAGGGACGGTTGCATCTTCATCAACCACCACCACCACCATAACTTCCGCATAGGCTTGCCCACCATACACTTCAACCACCTCAACTTAACCCAATAGTTGTTTGAGCTTGTTTGAGTTGTGGCTTGTGTCTCCTAAGGTGTTTGACTACTTAGGGACGGCAACTTCAACTCCGACACGTGTATAGCCCATCATTCCACTTCCGCATTGCCAAGTGCAAACCACCACCGCATTCCCGCTATCACCATTTTGACATTTGACGTTTGAGATTTTGAGTTCGCGGTTTTCCGTTTCCTAAGGTGTTTTGGCTACTTAGGGACGAGTCTCCATCATCTTGGTTTCTACATCAAGAACACCGCTACTCATCATCGCCGGACGGTAACCTCCATATCATCTTGGTATCGTGGCATCCCTCCATTGTATATTCCCCTTGCCATTGCATTGTTAACCCCTAGCCTTACTTTTGCGTTACTTGCCTATCGAGACTAGCCATTTGAGTATTGCCGGCAACGTTACTTGTGCACATTAGTGATCATACTTCCCATAGCATATATACCATATCATTGTGGTGCATATATTGGTATCATATCTTGTGTCACAAGTTTGTTCCCGCATATACACAATTGCTATCTTGGTTTGTGCATTGTGCAAAGTGGCCATACAAAAAAAAGAAGAAGAAGAAATAAAGCTTTTAAGCAAAAGAAAGAGATCAAAGAGCTTGTAAGCAAGTGCCATAGCATCATACCACATTGCACATAAGATTGTCATATCCGATCATCTTGGATCATCTTGAGAGAAACACCGGGAACTATACATACATAGCATACTTGGGATAGAAGTTTATCCATTTTGCATCTTATAGGTTGTGCACAAGTGTCGTATCCGCCTATTGAGCAATCGTGCTAGCGTCTCTCTTGAGTTGTGCAACACGAAGCGTTTTCCGTGGATTCCACATTTTGTGCTCATTCCTTGGTTGCACGACCCCATTTATCTATCCGTGTGTGTGTTTCCGTGTGCCATTCTTTGCTATTGGTCCATTTGTTTCACTTGCGAATTTGTGAATCTCTTTCAACATTATTGACTCTTGCTAACATTTTGCATTAAATTTTTGTGCCACTATCCTCACCGAGCTCCTCCATAAGCTTTACTTGTGTAGGTGTGAGAACCGACAAGGATTGGTACCAACAGTGCTATTTCATTGTCCGCATTTGAGTGAACTTGATTCATTGTCAACATCGATCAAGGTACATTGGTATAAGTTCTTCTCCTTCTCCCACTCATATTTGCTCGAGTCTTGAGATGGATAGGCAAGGCATTTCCTCTTGGTCCTCGACAACAACGACGGCGTGAACAACTACATCACCAAAGCGTCTATCTTGATCTACAACGACAAGTGCAAGGCACACAATCAAGATTGCGAGCGCGCCGAGAACATCTCCATCGACATTCATCACTCCGAAGCAAGGAGAAGGGACTACATCGACAAGAAGCTTGCCGCACATAAAGAGGAGCAAGATGCAAGGATGGAGGATATTCGGGCCTTGATCAAGTCTTCTTCCCCTTCGTCATATTCAAGGCGGCGACATTCAAGCCACAAGTCTTGAGCCTTGAAAAAGATGCAAGTGCAAATCGTCCTCGTCCACATCTACATGGCGACCACCATCACGTTAAGTGATCAACATCGTCATGAAGGGCAAGTCACCTCCAAGCATCATGTGCACGACGAACGCCAAGGAGCTCAAGCACGACAACGACATCATCATCATGAAGATGCTCCACAAGCGCAAATGCACAAGTCCCAACAAGCCCTACTTCACGCCAAGTCGAAGCTTCATAAGCACAAGAGAAGACCGCGAGACGACCACCACCAAGACGGCGCTACGGCTACATCAACCACTTCGGCATCTTCGCCAAGTGCAATCAAGACATCTTCGCCTTTGGACGTATGGCATCTTCGCCTACTTCCCACGTGTACGCCTACATCGACTTCACCAAGTCCAAGGCGACCACCCTCTGACGAGGCGACACTTCCATCTTGAAACCCCTCGGGGAAGATGGGCCGAGCATGGGAAACTCCCTTCGGTCATGGAGACGAGCTATGAGGTACCACATCATATGGGCCTCCAACACCATGACGGTGACAAGGCAGTCGAGCAAGGGCCATCCCCTTCGACCACGGCGGACAGCCTTGAACCTCTTCAACAACATGAAGGCAGCGCCCACATTGGACTCATACTCCGAGTCAAGCTACGCAACAGCGCATGGAGACATTTGCACCTACATCTCTCCGGCACCCACATATGTCGAGATGCCCCAATTGCCATGTGAGGAGAGCCACCACCCCATGAGTGACATGAGTGACTCCACCATACGTGACATTGAGAGCATTTCCTATGAGAGGATGAGTGTGACCACCACTAGCCCCACACATGAGAGCATGCCACACATCCTATGTGAGGTTGAGCGCCATTTGAGTGACTCCACCCACCATACGAGTGAGAGCATCCTTGAGGGAGTGAGTGAGCCACAACACTTAGTGAGTGAGGTGGTTGAGACGGCATGTGAGGCCACTATGATTTCTAATGACTCAACCTCTACTCCTAGTGTGTTTTCTTCTTTGGTGCTAGGTCTCCTACATGATGACATGCCTATCCTTGACGAGTCTATTCCTCCATTAGAGACGACGATGGCCATGGTGGATGATGATGAACCCCCCACATGGTTCCATCAAGATGAAGATGACAACGAGACGATCTTCAACACCTCACCTACAACTCATGAGCGACCTTCCAAAGGTAACATAGGTGATGGTGCTTCTCTTGTCCCACTAGTGGACTCTCTTACCATCGATTGCTCCCATGATGTTGACCCACCTATTACCATGCTTCATGCTAGTGAAACTTCTTCATGCCTTGACTTACCTATTTATGATGAATATGATGATGAGCATGTTGAGTTGCCTAGTTGTGATGCTATGCTCCATAGGACATCTTGTGAAAATTCTATTGGTCACTTCATGTTTGACAATTCATTGAACTTGTCATATGCTATGAGTGAGATCTCCCATATTGCATCATTACAATCTCAACATAGTAACTATGCATGCCCCATTAAAATAAATCCCATTTGCACTTATGGCATAGATGACGAGATGATGGTCATTGGCTTTTGCTTCTCTTGTGATGATATTTCCATGCTTCCTTTACATGATTTGTGCAATTCGTCTACTATTCCATGCCATGATCACATTGTTCCAAATATGCATTGTTTTGGATGTTGTCAATATTCTCCATGTGATGTTGCTACTCATGCTCATGAGGAGACCCCCATAGTTTCCTCATACATATTAGGAGATTTTGATTCATCCCATACTTTGGATGATTCACATAATTGCTTGCACCTTATGCATTCCATGGATAACAATGCTCTAGATATTTCTCATGATGCATTACACAATTTGCGTCTCCATTATGCCATGCATAACAACAAACCTATCATGATGGATGACATGTTTCTATATCACGCATCTCATTTATTTGAGCATTGGCTATTTTGTGCTCACCGAGCACATGCACGTGCGCATCATGATGGATGATGTGTACATCTACCACGCACACACAATCTTTCCTTTGTCTTTGTTTTGTGTAGGTACTCATGTATACTCGTCAACCTCTCAATCCCAAGAGTTGATGAAACGAGCTCTTGAGAGCAACAACGCTTTGGGATCCCGTGGACTATCCTTACCACCGCTCCCTTCGCGCAAGGACTACGCGCATCTCTTCTACTTGGCTCTCACACGACTTTGGGCTATATATCACTTGTTACCTTATGCCCATTCTATCGTGTTCACTTTTCATGTTATTCCTCTTTACATGACTTTGCCATGCAATTGTGACCCTTGCTTGCATCTACCCATGTTTCATCATTATGCCACTTCTATGCGTATTTGCATGCTTGGTGGAGATCCTTGTTACTATTGCCATGTTTATCATTTTCCCCATGCTATTGATGCTTGTTGTGTTGGGAGAGTCATGATGCCCCATTGCTATTTACACATGGCCTCTCGCCAATACATTCATGCCATTCTACTCATATCTTGCTTTCATGCTTGTGCTATGTCATGTGCATTATTCATGCCCACTATTTGCACACGACATGCTTGTCATGATTCCTTCTAGTACGTTGCATCTTCGCAATACTAGCTTGCTTGACTTGATCTCTATGATTGATTGCTTTGATGCATCACCCATGTTCCATTACTTGCTTTCTTGGGTTGATGACATATATGTTCATGCCTCTCACATGATATATATTGTTCATTGTCTCTTGCCTCCATTAGTTGCATCTCTTATATCACCTTGTATTGAGTGCAACCATACTATGCTTATTGCTCTTGGAGACTTTGACATATTACTTGTGATGCATGCTTGCTTGTTTAAGCCTATTGTCTTTGGTTGTAGTTGCATCTTATGCTTCCATACCATACCACACCTTGTCCTTTCTTATGATAAGAATGATGAGAACACTTGTTGGGTATCTTACCACTCGAATGATAGGTTTTGCATTTCCGCTAACCTCATTTGTTTTTCCGAGTGTTTGTCATGTTCTTTCATTTTGGAGGTTTCACAAGGCGATGCCGTTATGCGACAACTTGGTCATGCGAAGGCATACACGATGTGCAACACCATCATTTGTGAGAATCGACTAAAGGTGAACTCCTTCCCTTTGAGCCATCCTCAAGTTTGCATATTGGATGGGTCACTCTTTCATTGTTGTTTCCTTCTTCTTGTCTACATGATACATCTATTGGATGGAGGACCGACATTGGAAATCGACTCTATGGACCTTCACATTGAGGAGCGCTCGGACTTATTGGATGCACCTTCGGTTTTCCACTCTTGCCACAACATCGAGCATTGGTATACCAACACCTCCATATTTGTTGATTGTGCTCATACTCATGCTCGATGGACATATCATACTCACCACAAGTTTGCACCCTATGCATGGATTGACTCACATTATGATTGCCTTCTTGCATCTTGTATTCCCATGTCATCCATGATATATGAGCTTGTGCACTTCCTTAGCAAATTTGTTGTGATCTTTCTTGATAGCATATTCATACATAATGATCACATTGCCTACCATCAATTGCATGATAACATAATCATATTAGCATCCATTGCCATATTCATGCTCTTGATAAACCGTCTCACTATGACATCATTTTGCACCGTGGTTGCATTACTCCCATGAATGCTTTTGCTCCCGTGAATGCTTTACATCTCATTACATATTATCTTGCTAAGCTTCATGTGCTTTGCCATGAACAATCTTGCCTCACGGACTCATTCTTACATGATGGACACTTTGTGTGCGCTAACCATTGTATTTCCGAGTGTCGTTTGTGTTTGCTCTCTTTGCATGTCTACCATCCCGACATCTTCAAGTACTTGGATTGCGCCATGACTTCCACTCCGTCCAATTACAAGTTCGTCCATGACAACCGTTTCCATGGTGATGAGGATTTCGATCCGAGGTCGAATCTTTCCCAAGGGAGGGGAGATGATGCGGAGCATCCGATGATCATCCCCATGTACACTCGAGCCCTCGCCATTGGACCTAAGGTGAATTCGCTCCTTTCCGAATCTTCCCTTTCCGCATGTAAGACATGGATGCTACTTCAAGCGCGGACCTTGTGCATACTCGGTACACCCGAGGAGACCATGGAGAGCCCAAGGACCAAGGCCAAGCGTCTTGTGAGCGAAGGAAGGAGAAGGAAGAAGAGCCGGTACTTTCTGATGGCGGACATCCGCCCGGCCGGACATCCGGCCCTTGCCCCGGAAATCCGGCATCGGCTATCCAGAGGACACCGAAAAGGACCAGAGCAGCCCGTACATACGGCACCATGCCCCGGACATCCGGCTCTTCCTGAAGCCCCGGCCATCCGGCCCCTTCGCCCGGAAATCCGGCCCCTCCGTCACCGAACGCATCTGGAAGACCCAGGCCAGCCCGGACATCCGGCCCGTCCCGAAGCCCCGGACATCCGGCCCGTCGCCCGGACATCCGGCCCGTCGCCCGGACATCCGGCCTCGCCTGTGTGTGAACAGTAAAGGGCCGAAGTCCATGTACCCTTTCGCCCCCGTAGACTATATATACTCCATCCCCTTCCTCTTTCTAGGGTTAGCTTAGGTTTAGCTCATGTTTGTGTGAGAGCCTTGCTCATCCACTTGGTTACTTCTCCTCGGAGCTCAGGACCTCTTCGGAGAAGATCCCCCAAGCGGATTCAAGACCCCCTTCTAGGGTGGACCCCATCAAGACCTCCTCTCGGAGAAGAACAACTACTCGTGTATCCTTACCTTTGTTGATTGTGGATCATATGTACCTCTTTGTGTTCGGTGATCTAGCACTTGTGTGATTGATTCCTTGTTGGTTGAGCGATCTCTCTCGTTTCCTCCGTGTTTCCCTTTGTTCTTCCGCGTGTTCTTCGTGATTCCCCGTAGGATCCACTCCAAACGTGAAAGATCATCCACGTAGGGTTCCGCCCTACATCATAAACACTCTTATATTTCTTTACAGAGGGAGTATTCCTTCGCAGTTTTTTCTTTTCTTTTTGTAATAGACACTAGACACCACTCGTTACATTACAAATCGATCAAATTCCTGATGTTTTCTGGGTGCTAGCTGCAGACCGTACCCGGCGTTTAAGCTTTTTATAAGATTAGTCTCCTTCGTCTCACGCGTCTTCTGCTAGTTCGACGCAATACCCGCCACGGAGGGTGCCATTGAGCAAATCCCCTCGGCGTGGCGTGTCTATCTGCTGCAGTGTGGAGTCCATGGGTGTTAAGCTTGACGACCTAAACTTCAGAGTAGCGCCCAAATTCAGAGAACATGAACGAAGTAGCTAAGTTTGAATTACTTCGGATCTTTCTAGAGGCATTTGGGGGAAATTCCTATAGGTGCACAGGTCACCCACGAGTGACCTCGCGGGCTGGGCGTTCGTATGGGCCGGCCCATTTTTGCTTTTCTTTCGTTTTTCTTCTTTTTCTTTTTTGTTTCTTAGTTTTTCCTTTTTCTTTTCTCTTTTTCCTTCTTTATTTTTTCCCTTTTTCGAAAATTTTCTTTTCAAAGTCACAAACATTTTCTGTTCATCGGATTCATTTTTTGTTCATCAGATTAAAAAAATGTTCATCAAAATTCAAAATTAGTTCATCAAATTAAATAAAAAGTTCATCAAATTTCAATTTTTTATTAATTAAAAATTTGATCATTGAATTCAAAATTTGTTTATCCATTTTTCAAAAAAATTATTCGTACATAAAAAAATTGTTGACCAAGTTAAAAAAATCATCGAATTCAATTTTTTTCATCAAATAAAAAAATGTCAGCATTTAAAAAATGATCATAAAAAGTTGTTCATAAAAATAGAAAAATTGTTCATTAAAATTCATAAAATGTTAATTCTTTTGAAATCACGAACATTTATTAAGTTCAAGAAATTTTCTTGAATACAATGAACATCAATTTGAATCCGTGAACATTTTTTGAAAGTCAGATTTTTTTTTCGAAATATCGAAAAAGAAACAGGCGGCACGTCACACCCCACATGGGCCGGCCCGGAAGGCGCGCAGGGGCAGCAGGGGGGTGAACGCGCCTGTTCCCTGGCACGCAGATCGTTAACGTGCATTTTCGTTAATTGGCGCCTGCAGCGCACAACACCTCCTTTGCTGGGTCGGCCCGTCTAGAGTTTTTCTTCCTGTGTTTTAATCCAAAAAAAATTAAAGGCACTACGACCGAATCGAACCCACAACCTCCTCCACAAATAAACACGCTACAACCACTAGGCCACTAAGCAACTTGGGTAGTATATCTTCGTCTTACTCTTTTATTCATTTGTTAGTTTGTTTTTTTTTCTTTTTTTCTAGTTCTTTTACCTTTTATTTTATTTATTTTCTTAAATGCATGGTTTTTTTAGTTCATGAAGTTTTTTAAATTCGATGAATTTTTTTCTCAAATCGATGAACTTTTTCCATTTTTGGATGAATTATTTTTGAAAATTGATGAACTTTTTGAAATTCCATTAACTTTTTTTTCAAATTCGATGAACTTTTTTCATTTTTGGATGAACTATTTTTTAAAATCGATGAACTTTTTTTCAAATTCGATGAACTTTTATCAAATTCAATGAACTTTTTTCAAAAAGTCTATGAACTCTTTTCAAATCCAGTGAACCTTTTTAAGAATCGATGAACTATTTTGCAAATTCGATGAACTTTTTCAACTCGGTGAACCTTTTTTGAAAATTTCGTGAATTTTTGTTCAAAATCCGTGAACATTTTTGAATTCGTAAACGCTTTCGTTTTTGGCGAATTTTTGGCTTTTTGTATTAATGAACATGAACAAAGTAAAATATATGTTAATGTTTGTACTCAAGGAGAGGCTCAATTAGAGGTGTTTCCTAATAATAACCAACAAATTGAGCTTGGTGTAGTGGTGAAGGCTTGAAGCTTTTAACGTTGGCATACAAAGATCGATTCCTGTTGTGCGTGAATTAGCGTGCGCTTTTTCCCTTCTCGTTTGCTTTTTTCCCACTAACTCATTGGGCTGGCCGGCGCTTGCAAGCGCCCAATAGGAGCTCCCGTCGCCAAATAGGAGCACTCCTCCAACATGGCTCACCAAATTGGTCTGGATGTTTGAGATCCCAAGCCCAGGAGTCTGGATTTGGGCCTAGCCCATGTTAGTTGGACCATAGCTTCACAAGAACCCACGTCTCTCACTCATCTCTTTCTTCGCTTCTTTACGAAGGGAATTCCAGTCTCCTCTGTCTACCCTAGCGTTCATCAATAAATTTACGGTGAGTTGTTTCACGCCAACGAAAAATAAGAAGTTGATCGTACTGCTGTCTAAGACAACAAAGCAAAATGGGTTGCCCCAAAGCAAGGCTTCTCCAAAATCAATGTGGACGTGGCTGTATCAAGACATGGAGATAGAGGGGCACTGGTTGCTATATGTCGGGATGATGCCGGTGGTTATATGGGTTCATCGGCCGCGCTTTTTCCCTTCTCGTTTGCTTTTTTCCCACTGACTCATTGGGCTGGCCGGCGCTTGCAGCGCCCAATAGGAGCTCCCGTCGCCAAATAGGAGCACTCCTCCAACATGGCTCACCAAATTGGTCTGGATGTTTGAGATCCCAAGCCCGGGAGTCTGGATTTGGGCCTAGCCCATGTTAGTTGGACCATAGCTTCGCGCAACCCACGTCTCTCACTCATCTCTTTCTTCGCTCTTTCTGAAGGGGAATTCCAGTCTCCTCTGTCTACCCTAGCGTTCATCAATAAATTTCTGGTGAGTTGTTTCTGCTGCCAACGAAAAATAAGAAGTTGACTGTACCTGCTGTCTAAGACAACAAAGCAAAATGGGTTGCCCCAAAGCAAGGCTTCTCCAAAATCAATGTGGACGTGGCTGTATCAAGACATGGAGATAGAGGGGCACTGGTTGCTATATGTCGGAATGACGCCGGTGGTTATATGGGTTCATCGGCCGTGATTATCAGGGATCAAATTGACCCTGAAGCTCTTAAGTCCATAGCATGTGTAGATGGTCTGCCTTTGGTTAGTGATCTGTACCTGCAAAAGGTTCATCTTGCTACTGATTGCTTAGCAACAACTCCCTCCGTTCCCAAATATAAGTCTTTCTAGAGATTCCAACAAATGGAGCAAAATGAGTGAATCTACACTCTAAAATATGTCTACATCCATCCGTATGTTGTAGTCCATTTGAAATGTCTAAAAACTTATATTTAGAAATGGAGGGAGTATTGAGAATCTTCAAGGAGTTTATTTAGGTCTGAGTAGTGTGATCATTGGTGACATAAAGGAGAAGCAACGGGAGTTTGCTCAAGCCCAGATTACACATGAGAAGAGGGATCACAATTATGAAGCTCACAATCTTGCTAAAGCTGCTGTAACTTTAAATTTTGGTTGTCATGTATGGCTATTATCAAAGCCAGACTTTCTGTTTCTCCCTAACGCCGTTTCATAAGAAATAGAGTTTATTCACCACTAAAAAAATCTCTTTCTTCTCTTGGTCTGTTTGAACCACTATCAGTCATCCCATAGTGCGAAGTGAGGGGTATCGTTGGAGGGTTGGACTATCCATGGACACGTCTGGACGTGTCTGTGGACATTTGATGAGGTCTGTTTAGTGATCCGCTTTGGAGATGCCCTAACCTAGTTACAAGGTAGATTTGTTATTCCACAAGGATCTGAGGCTTTATTGCCATTACACTTTGAGATAAATGTAAGAAATAAAGAGGGGAACATGTGAGCTTTTGCCAGAAAGTTGAACAACGATCCTTCGACGAAGTGGAGCTGTCCCATGACAGATTGACGAAGGACTCCAGCTTTGGTTGATGTGAAGCCCTAAGTAAAGGCGGAGTCCGTTGGATCGGCGATGAACGACTCAGATTTTGAAATCCCAGCGAAGTGGTAAGATGAGTTAACTGAACTTGTTCTCAAGTGTTGATTTCTTCAATCTGAGGCTGACAGGGTGCGGCGAGTCACGAGATTGAGGTGCAGTGGAGTGACACTGATGAAGTGTTTTCTTCAATCTGTGGCCTAACATGCTAGGGCGAGGCGTGAGATCGAGGCGCGGTGGAGTGATAGTAAGGTGCGTAAGTGGAGTAGCAAGGTTTGTTGCATTGCGGCGTAGGTTGGCGAGCAACACACCGATCGAGATCGTCGTTGCCCGCGGTCACCCAGTCATGGTGCCCCCCTCCCCCTTCCACTAGTGTTCCTCGGGGTTGCTCGGAGGCAGAAGCCTCTAACACATCTCGGCACGGAGATGTAGGCGGCTCGACGGTGACATGAGCTGGTCCCCGCCTTGTGGTGCTACGTGTGCACCAACCGTCCAAAAATCACTCTACAAGTGCTAAAAAAGTCTAAAAATATTTGCATGTGCATATATAATATATCTATCATGCAAAACAAAAATTCAAAGTACTACTCAAAAATAAAATCAAAGTAAATTTGAATCACAACATGAGAAACAAAAATAATGAATTCAACACTGATCTTGTTAATGGGCCAAATTCATTGCCCAATCTAAAAAGTGTACTATTCATAATAAGATTTGACATTTTAGTTTCTAAAGTTCTAGGTCTAGTTTGAATCTGAAAATTTATGACATGGTTAGATGTATGTTTCGCTTACTTACTAAATCATTTTCATATTTTTTGAATATCTCTAGAGTGTGTTTTGTATAACCGGTGCACCGGTAGCACCGTGACTAGGTGCACCACATATACTCCCCAGGCTACAACTGCCCACGTAGTGTTCGGGAAAATCCACCGAGTAAAATTTTTTGCAACTCAAGAGCTTTAGATATTACTCAAACAAAAAATGAGTGTACAAAGTCCCCTGAAATCCAGCTTTATTCACATTTTCTCATTTATTTGATGTATATTATTCTGTATATTATTTGAATTAAACGTGGTATTCAATATGTTTTCTAGAAATAATGGGTTATGGGTGTACACTTGTACACCCAAATGCCAGTGTAGCTCCCCCCATGTGCAGATAGGGCAATATCCGCCTGGTCATGCATCGAAGATGGTGACTTCGTAAATTTCAGGATGATATGCCGGCTCAGTCTTTCAAAGATGCTCATAGGGGTAGGGTGTGCATGTATACGTTCATAGGAAGAGTGTATGCGCGTGTATATGAGCGCTTGGGTTTGTACCGTGTTCAAAAAAAGATAGTGGCAATATCCGCCTGGTCATGCATCGAAGAATTCCACAATGCGGACCCCTTACATAAATTTCGTTTTTTTCTTTTATTAAAATGAATAGACAATGCTCTGAAAAAAAAGGCAACCGATATATAACTAATTAAAATCTCGTGTTGCTTCCGAATCATGTAGCGAACCGCTGCCTCCAAACTCTAAATCAGCCGAAATTTCCTCAGGCCGCTGATCGGTTCGTTCTCTCCTCGCCCGGCATGCCCACTCTACGCGAGCTTCGGTACGATCGCGTAACCCTCTCTCCAAGACCCAGGCCGTCCCCGCTCAGCCGCCGCGCGGGTGTGCACCAGCCGTTCCGCCTCTCCGATATCTTCCCTCATGTTGATCTTAGGGCTTTTCTCCCTCCGGCGAAAAGAAGAAGGACGCGACGCGACGTGGCGGCGGCCGGAGGTGATCACGCCGGCGCAGATTATCCGGCCGAGCCGCCGTCGCTGGTTCGGGAGGCCGGGGAGCCGGCGCTGGAGTGCTGGAGCGGTGAAGAAGATTCGTACGACGGTGAAGACTTAGGCTGTGTTTGGTTGAGCTGCAGATTCTAAAAAAGCTGCTGTGGAAAAGCTGCTGTGAAAAAGCTGGAAGCTGAAAAGTTGGGGTACCCCCAGCTTTAAAAATTTACACTAGGAAGAAGCTGCTTTTGGCTTTTCAAAGCAGAAGTTGGTAAAAAAAGCTAAACCAAACACAGCCTTAGCCTTGGAGGCCAAAGTGCTCGAGTGTGAACAGTGCCCGCGCCTGACAACTTTTAGCGAAGGGTCGTGGCCGGTCATAACGTCGAACCGCTGGCAGTTCTCGATGCGCGGCTCGAGGCCGCCCCTTCATTGGCATTTCTCATCAAGGCAGAGATCGTGCCCCGTTTTTTAGGGGCTATGATCAATGATTTTGATTCCCCACCCACGCATAACGCCGCGAGTATGTACATCATGAAGTGGAGAGCCCACAGCGTAAAAAGGGGAGCCCTAGGCTCCTCCGCAACCTATAAAGATGGGAACAACTACAGTTAACATCTTACACCTTCTTCCACCTCCCGCTGCTACCTGTGAAATCTCCAGAGCTCCAGCGCCCTTCCTTCCTGCTCTGCGGCAAATCCCGTCCAGCTCCTCCCTAGCCCCAGCCATGGCCGGATCCGGCGCAAATGGCAAGTGGGACGCCTCCATCATCACCAACAACGACATCTTGGAGCTGAAGCGGGCTGACTACTTATCGGCCGACATCACCTATCGGGCCCCCGAGGAGGGCCAGATCACCCCTGCGCCCAAGCCAGGCGAGAGGGTAGTATTTCTTCCCCATTTTATCCGGGGGCTAGGATTTCCTCTGCACCCCTTTGTGAGGGGGTTGATGTTCTTCTACGGGCTAGATTTACGTGATCTAGCCCCCAACTCTCTCCTCCACATCTCGGACTTTATGATCGTCTATGAGGCCCTCCCGCGAGTCCAGCCGCACTTTGGCCTATGGCTAAAAGTGTTCAACGTCAAGCCCAAGGTGGTCAGCGGCACCCAGGGAGACTGTGGCGGAGCTATGATCAGCAAGATGACCCGAGTCCAATGGCCGGAGGGTCGATTTGTTTACACCATCAAGGTGTGGCAAAAGGAGTGGTTCTATATCACAGAACCAAGGGATGCGGCCTTGACGACTGCTCCCGAATTCAGATCCGGGCCCCCAGCGAGATTGACCTCGTGGACCACGAAAGGTGCAAACTGGGGGTCCGCCGCTAAGGTGAAGATGCTTGAGAAGGGCATCGCCAGCGTGACGAAGACCGGCGCCAAATTGACCAATGTGGTCCAAATAATGCTCAAGCATGGGATCCTCCCCTGTCAGCAAAGGGCCATCCCCATGTGGACTTACAAGCCCGATGACCCGGCCACCGTGCAGTTCCTCTACGGGAAAACCCATGACAAAGTCTGGGGTCAACTGTTCAAGTCCCAGGAGGACTGGCCGGCTGAGAATGAAGACATCGGCCTCGATTCCGCAACCCAGCCGAAGGAGGTAATTAATCCCTTCCCCGGTCCATATTCGGGAGGACATACTACACAAAATACGATCTCAACATCCGTTTGTGGCTTTACAGGGCTGTCTCGGGAAGCCCAAGAAGATCAGTAGCCCGACTCCTCTACCCGAAGGGTCTCGATCGACTCAACTGGAGGGGCTGCTGGTCGTTTGTGGCCTTTACAAGGTGCTAGAAAAGAAGGGGAAGAAGAAGGAGTTACCAGAGGCCAGAGAGGGCCTCCGCCGAAGAGGTCGTCTGGACACCAAGTCCGAAGACACTGCCGCCCCATCTTCCCAAGACGGGGACGAAGAGTAGGACAAGGAGGAGAGCGCCTCCTCCCACTCCAAGAAGAGGGCGGCGTCGGGGGACGTCGAGGAGGAACAGCCTCCTCGAGCCCAAAAGGGGCAGTGCAGGCCCAAGCTGAACCTGTTAGACAGCTTGGACTCCGAAGAGGAGTCCATGGCGTCTGAGAAAGTTCCAGAGAGGGAACCCAGGGTCAAGCCCCCTGCTGCCAGGTACGTATTTTGGAGTTTTTAGTTGCTTTTTATTTAACAGTCCCTTACTCATGGAAGCTGATTGTATGACGTTTCAGTCCACCGCACGACCACCCCGCCGAGCAGAACTCAGAGGGGACATATCCGCCCGCCGAATTGGCGGACAACGAATTCGCTTCGCGCTCCGCACCTCCCCCGATCCCCAAAGAGGTCAGGGAAGTGTTGTCCCAGATGACCCCTTCCCGTCCGAACACGGGGGAGGAGGGCGACGCCACCATGGCCGAGGCTGGTGCCTCGGTCATCGAAGATCAGGAGGGTGCGTCCCTCCTGGCTAGTGCAGTAGGGGAATCCGGGCCGTCTGGGCCCTCCCAGGTGGCCGCACCTGAGCCCCCAAGGCCTTCAAAGGTGCCGGTCCCGCCCTATGATGGGGAGGGGGTTGAGGTCCCGCCACCCGCACCGACACCAACAATCGGGCGGTGACAGGCTGGCCGGGCTCGCTGGAGGAGCTGGTGAACAACTCCATCATCGTTGACGAGCACCGTGCCCTCATGTGTGCGAGTCTACGGGGTGTTCGGTCCGTCCAAACCGGACTGAACGACGCCGTCCAAGGCCTTCTAAAAGGCTTTGAGGTTAGTCAAGTAATGTACTTTTCCCGAAGAACGGTCTTTACCCTATTTTTAGTCAAAGTTTGAGCAGGCCATATATACATAACATCCCCCGAGACTCTGCGAGGATTGCAAAAACCTTACAAAGGCTCAAGTATCCGTAAGCCAGTAGTTAGACTTATAAGAGTTGACTTGATGTCGCAGGCCTCATCCCGGGCCGCAGCTGCTAACGACGCTGCCCTGGAGGATGGATCAGAAGCTCCAACACTCCGATCAAGAGATCGACCTCGTCAACGAACGGCTTGACGAGGCACAAGGTAAGCTTCTATCAAAGTACATAGTTGCACCGTTGGGCGTTGGGTGCTTACGTTCCGGATTGTATGCTGAGCATATGGTGTATGATGAATGCAGCTGCCACCGCTGAGGTTGAGGGCCTGAAGGTGGTGCTGAAGAAGGTCGAGGCCGAGGCGGCCGAAAAGAGAGCGACTGCCGACAAGGCAGCTGCCGAGCTTGAGAAGGCGAAGATCGCCGGAGAGAAGCACAAGGCTCGAGCGGCCGAAGTGCAGGAGGAGCTCAAGGATGCCGTCATGAAGTGTGAGGCGCTTGAGGGAAAGCAAAAAGAGCAGTCCTCCAAGCTATCCAAGGCAGACCAAAAGCTCCAGGAAGCAAGGACGGAGGTGCGGGGTGTTCGGGAGGAGCTCCGCCAAGTGGGGAAGATTGCAGATGGTAAGATGTACTTACTGCAGAGTGTTTTTGGTGGCAACCGGTTTGCCTTCTTGGCGTGGAGTGCAGGGCTCACTTGAGCGTTTTGCTGAGCTTCTAAAGAGTCGGCTGCTCGGCGGAAACGCTTCTTGGACGCGGAAGGAGGACTCCGAACGACGACTTTTCTGGTCGCAGTTCCAGGCGCCCGAACACCCTCGGCTCCTCAGCAACCAGATGAAGCAACTGATGGAGCTGTGTCGGATGGCCGAGCCTGCCCTGAAGGATCTCTGCGTTCGGATGTAGCCCACCGAGCATATTCCGGACAGTTACTTTGGCTTGGTGTCGGTGTACAAAAAGAGGGGAACGCTTTTGTACCCCTTTACCTGTGCACGGGTAGTCGGAGCCGCGCCCACGGTCACACCAAGAAGAACAGGGGAGGTGAGCCAAGGTAAGACCGAAGCCCAAGATAATCAGAGCAACACCAAGGCCGAGACCACAAGGAGCAGAGGGACGAAGCAGGCTCCCCCGGCAAGACCCTTGCCGGGGCAGCTCGCCCCACACCAACAGAGCGAGCCACCCTTGAGCCCACGGTCCCCAACGCCATCATCCACGTGGGGCCAGGGCTCGGGAAGGCACCTCTGTGGTGGCATGCAGATATTTGTGAAGACATATTCAAGATCAGATGAGGATTAGAAGACGACGATCCTCGGCAAGATCCTTGCCGAGGAAGTCCACCAGACCCCCGGCAAGGCCCTTGCCGGGACCGACAGTGCGCCACGGCAAGACCCTTGCCGGGCCACCCGACAAGGCCCTCACCAAGGACGCCAGCAGGGCCACCGCCAGGCCCACACCAACCAAGCTTCCACCGCCGTTCACATGCAGCTGCCAGCCCAACCAGCTGGGCGGGCGCCTGCGTGGCAACATGCAGCCCCCAGGCCAACTCATCGAGCACCTGCGTGGTGGCATGCAGATGTTCGTGAAGGCTCCACCACCGTGCCACCTCAGCTGCCTGCCTGCCTACATGGCGCCGCACGCATCGCTGGGGCAAGGTGCGTGTTGAAGCAAGGAGGAGCGGTGACGGACGGGACGGGCCTTGCCCCCGTCCCCAATAAAGCAGGGGGACACCTAAGCTACGCATTAAATGCGTCTTGTCCTGTAATACGAGCAATAAGCTCAAGGCACTGTGCGCCTTTCCATCTCCTGTGTGCCACTGTGGCAGCCCCTTTCGACTATAAAAGGAGGCCCATGGCATACTGGAGAGGGATTCGGATCTTTCGAACCACGCACTCACCATAGCTAGTTCGAGAGCTCAAGAACTCTCTGAAATACACCCACCAAAGTAGGATTAGGGTTTTACGCATCCTCGCGGCCCGAACCTGGGTAAACGCTCCTTGTGTTGGCTACTGATCCTGCTCTTCTTGTTACCCTGCGCCCCGGCAACCGTAGTAGGGATTCTTGTGATCCCATAGGTGTCGTTCCCCTGACATCCTTGGCGCGCCAGGTAGGGGGCAGAATTGTAAGAATCTAGCCTAGTAGCTAACCTAGTGGTTCTTCATCGCCCTAGGCTCCTGAAGAAGGCGGCCGGAGGAACGACGCCGGCGCGACAACAGAAAAGCTAAGTCATTCAGAGCTTTGAGTTATTTCCTCCTATATATAAGGTTATCATCCTCGGAGATTTTGCCTATGTATGAGAGACCTGCACGCAAAGGGGCCCTCCCACAATTGGCAACGCCTTTGTTCTGTTTCGAGTCCACTCAACAGCTCAAGTGGCCCCGTCGAGAGTGGCGGGGTAGCCTTCCGCACCTGGCAACGCTCTCGATTCTGACCCGAGTCAAGCTCGACAGTTTGGGCGGCCGCGCTAAGGGCGGAAAGGTGGTTTACCCAGTAGCAAGCACACCCGGCAGGCCAATGTGGATCCGTCCCCAAGACGCCGCCCTGGGTTTACGCGCTGGCAAACCTACCCAGGTAGCGTAGGGTGGACATACAAAGGAAAATCAAACAGGAAAATAACATGCATGATACTGAAAGTGCAGCAGAGTTATATTACATCAAATTGTTGCTGCGGTTCTAACTAGAGATAGCGATTGTATTGGTTGTGAACCTGCAGCGGTGATAAAGAACGGGGTGCCTAATCCCGGCGCTGGCCCTCCACCCTCTGAATTTCGCCGACTCGGCTGATGATGGGCTTGATGCGCTCCCTGAGCGGTGCGAGGTCAGTACCCTTAGGCAAGCTCTCCAGCGCGGTGTCGAAGACGAGGTCGGGGTACCAGTGCGCCACCTTGGTGAGAACCTTGATCATGGCACCCTGGCAAAGCCTCCGGGACTCGTCGGCCAGTGAGGCCGCCCGGTTGGCGTGAAGCTGCTCTAGAGTGCCGACGACCTTCTCAAAGAACATGGTCAGGCTGCAATTGGCGCTCATGCTCCGCTCCGGGACATACCTCAAGTCTGGCATCCCCATGATGGCCAGCTGCGCGGCGGCCTGGTTGGCGACAGTGGCGAGGCAATCGAGCCAACGGTTCTCGCCCTCCACGTGATCCATGGGTTGAGGCCCTCGTTCTTCCGCATCGCTTCTCGGCCTCTAGCTCCTTGGCTGTGGTCCCTCTCGGTTTTGGTCTCCACAAGACCTTCTCGAGACCCTCCAGCTTTAGCTTGAGGTCTTTCATGGAGTTGTTGGCCTCGGAGAGCTCCCCAGCCTTGCTGACGACCGCGCCCTGCGCCTCTGTCAAGGCACTGTTAAGCGTGTCCTTCTCTTGGGACAGCTTGTGGCCTGCTCCTTCAACCTGTCGCGCCCGCCTCCGGCTCCTCCACCTTGCCGGGCGTGAACTCGGGCCTGGGCATTGAGTGCCTCTTTGTGCCTCTGCTCCAGCTCACTGGTCCGCTGCAAGACAAGCTTTTCCACCTCTGCATCCTTGCCGCGATGCATGGCGGCAAGCTTCTCCTCACGTGCAGCGAGATCCTCTTCCTGGGAGTTCAGCGCGGCCTCGTGCTGGGTCCGGGCGGCTTCGGCGGCCGCGGCCAAGTTCCTCGCCGTCTCTTGAGCTCTCTCAACGTCAGCGAGCTTCATGGTGAGCTCCACGTCGCGCTTGGCCAGCTCACCCTGAGCAGTCTTGAGCTCCTTGTGGGCCTCGCAGAACCGGTCCTGTGTCTCGGCAACGCGCTTCTGGAGGTATGCCTCCGCCTTCTCCACAACCGCCGTCCTGGACTTAGCCTTGTCCAGGCGGGCGCGATGGAGCGCCTGGAGCTTCCGGAAGCTGGCGCCCATGGCGTGGAGGAGCCGCTCTTCCTGCGAACCGTCGCCACCAATGATCGGCTCGTCGACGACTTCAAGCCCGGTAGTGGCAAGCACTTCGTCGTCGAACACCTCTCCCCCAACGGGTGTCCTGGTGCTCGACGCGCCTGGAAGGTGGACAAACAAGTCATCGCTCACCCTCAGGTACTTGCTGGAGCCGGAAGCAGCAGAAGAGGAAGGCTGGTCATCAGCAACCTCCTCCTCCTCCTCGGCAGCGGCCCCGCCGGCCTCTCCGGCAGGCCCCTTGCCGGTCTCCTCAGCGGCAGCCTTGCCTGCCTCCCCGGTAGGCCCCTTGGCGGCGTCCTCGGCAATGCCCTTGGCGGCCTCTTCGGCGACGATCTTCTCGGCGTCCGCCTCGGCGGCCTTGGCGACGTCCTCGATGACGGTGCCCACGTCCTCTGGGTTCACCGAGGAGGAATCTGGATGCCGAAGAAGGGGGTGAGGCAAGGCCAGGACCAAGAGCCAGAAATAAAAAGAAACAGGGACGAACGGCGAACGACTTACCTGTGCCGGTACCAGGCTAGGAAACGGAAGTCCCCTCCCTGCCAACATTTGGCGTCGAGGCAAAGCCGCTGGCGCCCAAGTTCTCCTCCTCCTCCATGTGCGTGGGCTCGGTGCTTGGCGCCCTTGCCGGGGACACCCCTCGAGGCGGCGTGGTCGATGGGGGCGGCACGTTAGGCGTATCCCTCTGCGGCTCCGCCTGCTGCTGCGCTCCTCCTGCATACCGGGCAAGGTCAGCACCAAAGTGTCGTGCCCCTGACACATGTCGACGGGGGAAGAATGATGAACTTACGCTGGGGGCTATGCCGGGGGCTACTGTCCTGGCTGCTCAACACCACCAGTGGCGCCCTCGAAGTACCAACCGGGGGCTGGCCACCCGCCGAGACCTTGGCCCTCTTCACTCTCTGGGCCAGCATCTCCACGTCCCTGCAAAGGCAAAGACTAGTCAAGACGAGCAACACAGATTGAGGAGGCAGAGATAACAAAAAGGAACAGTGCGCCCGCGGTTATCCCTTTTTATGGGGAAGCCGCGGGTCGCGCTGCCCATTTACTGCGATGTGACGCATGCGTGCGTAAACCGCCCACGCATGCCGCCCACGCCACGCACACACCTTCCACGCCGCGCAGGCGCTGGTCGTGGAAGCGCGATCTTGTGAAAAGTCTTACCACGGTGAAAACCGTCCCCGCCTGCTCACAAGACCGCTTTGGGCCTGGCCCAACAACGTGTCGCGCTTATGTGTGGCCCAGGCCCGGGGCTCCTGTCGGTGTACAAAAAGAGGGCACGCTTTTGTACCCCTTTACCTGTGCACGGGCAATGGAGCTGCCGCCACCACGGTCACACCAAGCAGAACAGGGGAGGTGAGCCAAGGTAAGACCGAAGCCCAAGATAATCAGAGCAACACCAAGGTCGAGACCACAAGGAGCAGAGGGTCGAAGTAGGCTCCCCCGGCAAGACCCTTGCCATGGCAGCCTCAGCAGCCCCGGCAAGACCCTTGCCGGGGCAGCTCGCCCCACACCAACAGAGCGAGCCACCCTTGAGCCCACGATACGCCATCATCCACGTGGGGCCCGGGCTCGGGAAGGCACCTTTGTGGTGGCATGCAGATCTTTGTGAAGACATATTCAAGATCAGATGAGGATTAGAAGACGACGATCCTCGGCAAGATCCTTGTCGAGGAAGGCCACCAGACCCCCGGCAAGGCCCTTGCCGGGGACGACAGCGCGCCACGGCAAGACCCTTGTCGGGCCACACAACAAGACCCTTGCCGAGCCACCCGGCAAGGCCCTCACCAAGGACGCCAGCAGGGCCACCGCCAGGCCCACGCCAACCAAGCTTCCACCACCGTTCTCATGCAGCTACCAGCCCAACCAGCTGGGCGGGCACCTGCGTGGCAACATGCAGCCCCTTGGCCAACTCATCAAGCGCCTGCATGGCGGCATGCAAATCTTCATGAAGGCTCCACCACCGCGCCATCTCAGCTGCCTGCCTGCCTACATGGCGCCGCATGCATCGCTGGCCAAGGCACGTGTCGAAGCAAGGAGGAGCGGCGGCTGCATGTGATGAGCCTCGCCCCCGTCCCTGCCAAGGTGGGGACACCTAAGCTACGCATTAAATGTGTCTTGTCCTGTAATACGAGCGATAAGCTTAGGGCACTGTGCGCCTTTCCACCTCCTGTGTGCCACTGTGGTAGCCCCTCTCGACTATAAAAGGAGGCCCATGGCATACTGGAGAGGGATTCGGCTCTTTCGAGCCGCACACTCACCACAGCTAGTTCGAGAGCTCAAGAACTCTCTGAAATACACCCACCAAAGCAGGACTAGGGTTTTACGCATCCTCGCAGCCCGAACCTGGGTAAACGCTCTTTGTGCTGGCTACTGATCCTGCTCTTCTTGCAACCCTGCACCCCGGCAACCGTAGTAGGGATTCTTGTGATCCCATAGGTGTCGTTCCCCCGACACTTGGTGCAAAGGCTGCTTGACGCATCGCCGCGGATTGATACTGTGAAGCAGTCTGCGTGCCTTGAAGGGGCGAGGCTGGCCTTCACGAAGACCATGGTTCATTGGCCAAAGATTAAGCCGATGGATATGGCCACTGGTCCTCCGCCAGTTGGGAAGGAGCACCGCCACCCCGAGCTAATTTTGCACAAGTTATGGAAGGTGCTCGGGTGACAGAGGGCCAATGCTCGATAGATGTAATCATTAAGTGATTTTGTATTAAGTTGCTGTCCGAACATTTTTCTTTATAATGTGGTCCTTTTGTACGTTATATATTTTAATTTTGACTCCTGTGCGACTGGTTATTATTACGAAAGGCACCAGTCGTCGGCTTCAGCCCCAAGAGTAAATAGGACGAGGGGTGTTTCAGATCCGCACTGTTACCCTTAGCCAACGTCTTGGTGCCCGAAGGTGGTAGTGCGTGAGAGAGACCAGGCAATCGGACTATGCGGCTTTATTGCTGTCACTTAGCCATATGAGCTTGACGGCGGGGGACTAGTGACTAGCCCCCAGAGTTTTGCGGTGTACAAGGCAACGGAGGCATGCCTTTATGACCACTTGGTTCGTGCTAGGACGAACCCTACGTTGTGACATGGATAAATCACCAATGATTTCTTAGTTTAACATGTGTTGTTGGATCGCTAACCAGTTCTCGCTTACTATGATGGTTTGTTTTCGGCTTTCTACCCTGAGGTACTTAACTGGAATAGCCAGAAGTACAACCGCAGGGGTTCTCCCTTTGACTTCTTAGCCGAACGTGCGGAACATAAGAAGGCAAGCACATGAGTCGGGCAACCCAACTCTTGACCCAAGACATAGTTCGGCACTGATGCATATAATGCAATATTCGAGACGTCGAGCACACAACGAGAAGTGGTGCCGAACTTGGTATATATAGCTAATTGGAAAATCAAGCCTTCGTCGATTATCCGAGTTGCGTTTGCTACACATTGTGCCTGCCTAGCTGTTCGAAGAGCGGAAAAAAGGAAAGGGGAGACAAAGGCTAGACAATGCCGATGCCCCAACACTATAAATGGTGTTTTTAATTTCCATACGCTCTGGACATCTGTCCGTACAATTCAAGCCGCTAAGGCGTTAATGATAAGTAAAAAGATAGAAGAAATTTTACAGAGAAAGTTTTACATAGGGCCTTGATTCGTGGGTTCAAGCCTCAACTACGCCCTACGGCACGTCTGCGCCTTTGCTTCTGCAAGATGGAGGGGTGTGAGTTGACCGTCCGGGGACGTCACGTGCTGGGGATGCCTTCAATAGGGGCCTTGAGATGTAGCCCTGTCGGACATAGCTTGACGCTTAGTGAGTCCGGAGTCGTACCCGTGGTCGTCCGAGGACGTGATGATGACGTAGTTCGGTTGAGCCAAACACGCGTAGATATGTGTTTGATATGAGCCCCCACTGCCGCCCCTGGTATCTTGAGCGCGAAGTTGGGCTGACGAGGCACGTAGAGCGCAGCGAGGGCGGACGCACCGTGGGGGGCGCATCCCTATTTGTGGCGAACACAGGCGGGTTCCCATGATGGGGATCGGGCTCGAGCCCGTTTAGTTGTATCTCTAGCCTTTGCGGCGGGCTGATACTTTGATCCGTTGGCGACGGCTTGGTCTTCGGCCGCTAGGGTCGCGGTGTGTTCCTCGGTCCGGAGTGAGCAGTCCATGTTGCCGTTGATTGTTATGACACCCGAGGGACCGGGCATCTTCAACTTGAGGTAGGTGTAATGCGGGACGACATTGAATTTGGCGAACGCTGTTCGACCGAGGAGGGCATGATAGCCACTATGGAATGGGGCAATACCAAAGATCAAGTCTTCGCTTCAGAAGTTATCCAGTGAGCTGAATACCACTTCGAGAGTTACCGCGCATGAGCATTGGGCCTCTACGCCAGGGATAACCCCCTTAAAGGTGGTGTTGCTGGGTTTGATTCTTGATGGATCGATCCCCATTTTTCTCACCCTGTCTGCGTAGATCAGGTTGAGGCTACTGCCCCCGTCCATTAGGACTCTCGTGAGGTGGTACCCATTGATAATGGGGTCTAGTACCAGGACCGCCGATCCTCCATGACAGATACTGGTCGGATGGTCTCTGCGGTCAAAGGTGACCGGGAAAGCCAACCACGGGTTGAATTTTGGCGCTACGGGCTTGACAGCGTATACGTCTCGTAGCGCACGCTTCCTCTCCTTCCTTGGTATATGGGTGGCGTATATCATGTTCGCTGTCAGGACCCCAATTCTAGGTCACACCGATCTAGCCTGTAACACCTCATATCACTTTGCGGCCTCACACACGGTATTCCCACGGGTGTTGCCTTACCATGGCCCGGGACCGTTTGCGACTTTTAGCTCACGTATATGATAGTGTCGCTAGCATCCATATGACGAAGAACCGGGCCGACATGGCTAGTCGTGAACCCAAAGCGGCACTAACCCATGGGGACAGGCATACATGAATCACATCGAGCATGTCGGTCATCAACGTATGAATCCGGGCTATAGCAGGCTATGAGGACTCCATTAACCCGGGCTGTAGCGAGCTAAGGCAGGACTCCGGATGTCACCGCGTGACATTTCCCGAAGGGACATATAGGAACGAAGTGAAACACATGCCGGCCGATCAAGTGTCCAAGCAGTAGTCTTTGGGCTAGCTGGACTCGGTGAACCGGGCTGTAGCGGACTACTATCGCTCAGAAGCACTAGACTACATTTCCCCATATGAGAGGCTTCCAAGGATAAACAACTAGATTGTCGGATCCCACACATACCAAGCATTTCAAACATACACACAATATGCTCAATATGTGTAAATACAACATGGCATCACAACATAACTCTACGAATCAAATATCTATTCATTAGGCTCCGAGGAGCGAGATATTACAAACATGGGTCTCATGACCCAACACTCGAAACATACAAGTCAAAACACAAGCGGAAGCTAAACATGTCTCGAGTACGCATAACTATAAATGAAAAAGGCTGAGAAGCCCGACTATCTACTGATCTCCGCCGAGGGCACAAGATCGTAATGAGGTAACAAGCTAAACGTCAAGGCCACGCGGAACTACTAGCGAGACTTACGTCTCTCTACAAAACATAAAATAAGCAAACGTGAGTACAAATGTACTCAGCAAGACTTACATCAGATCTAACTACATATGCATCATTATCAAAAGGGGGTGGTGGAGTTTAACTGCAGCAAGCCAGCTTTGACTCGGTGGCTATCCCAAACTACGACTGCAAGTAACTCTTTTGAGGTGGCGCACACGAGTCCACATATTCACCATATCAATACACCACTATGGATCCGCTCCCGTCTCCCTACGAGAACGCCATCCATAGCACTCACGCTTATCTTGCGTATTTTAGAGTATCCACTTTCGCTTGTCTATGAACTATGCAAGAGGTCCAAGTTTCCATATCCGAGGAATCCGGCTATTCGAATAGATAATGATAACCCTGCAGGGGTGTACTTCTTCACACACGCTTTCGCCACTTATCGCCCTGTACACGTCATGTACCTCGGCAACCTTCAAGCGGAAGCCGGGCGAGGGAGTCGGCCACGACCTGACTAACCACACAAGTCTCTCGTACAGGTTTATCGCCTATTCGGGTTCCATCCGCAAGGAGATCCGGCCGGGGTGTCGCTCACGGCCCCAAACGATGTGAGCAGGGTTCCCAAGCCCACCAACCGGGTGCCACTTGGTACACCGTTCCACGGTGCCTAGTCTGTCCCAAGCCCACCTGGTCGGGTGCCACTTGGTAGACTACTAACACTACCTACAAACACCAGAAACTAGTTGCAACTCCTGGACAGAGGTCAAGTTGGTTAATAAGTCGAGAGAGCTTGGAGCGCCGGAGCCCAATGTGTGGTAGTAACTGTTCATGGATCACAAACACGTAACTCAGTTCCTAAGGACGGCTTCAATGAGACAACCCACCATGTACTCCTACATGGCCTCTCACCGCTACCTTTACCAAATCGTGTTCACACACTTAGCTCTCACACAAGAGGACATGTTCATGCACCTCCAATTCATCCCCGATGAATCGGACACAGCACAACTCTAAGCAATAGCAGGCATGACAAACAAGCATGAATGAGTAGGCACATCATGGCTCAAACAACTCCTACTCATGCTAGTGGGTTTCATCTAATTCTTGTGGAATGATAGGTCATGCAGAGGATAAAGGGGTTCAGCTACCGCAGCAAGTAACACATGAGTCGTTGTTGTCCTAATGCAGTAAAATAGAGCAGGAGCGAGAGAGTGGGATTATATCGGAATGAACAAGGGGTTTTGCTTGCACAGCACTTGAAGATAATATAGTTCTTCATCGGTGTCATCGATCTCATCGTCGAACATCGCTTCACCGAGAGGGGACAATCACCGCAAACAAGGAAGAACACAATCAATGCAATGCAACAATATGATGCATGAATGTGACATGGAAATATGCTGTTGTTTGGGCTAATGCAACTAGCAACAGGTTAAATGAAGTTGGCTTGAATCAAAGATTCAAATTCAAACTCCATATGTGATGGTTTAAATGCCCTTTATAGATTTGTTCTAAACAGCAGCTATAAGTTGTTCTAACATGCATGAAAATGGTACAGATGGATAGATTGGATTTTTCTGATCATTTTTCATATATAAATTATTTCATTTGGAGTTACGATTGAATTTCTACGATTTTTAGAAGTTTATGCTATTTTCTGAAATTTCCTACAATAGAATAAATCCAGTAATTAATTTACTGCGTCAGCAATGCGTCAGGGTGACGTCAGGGTCAAGCGGAGACGTCCAGGTCAAACCTGACTGATGGGTCCCGCATGTCAGCATAATTAGATTAGCTAAAATTTGATTAAAACTAATCCTAATTAGTTAACAGGGCTGGGCCCCACCTGTCATTGACTAAACAGAGTCAACCAGGGCCCACCCGGGGTCAAAGTCAACGTCGGTTGCACCGGCGTTTAGCCGCCGGTGAGCCCGACGCGGCGGTGGAAGTGGATTTGGCCATTCCGGCGACCAAATGGGCCGCGGAAGGCATCTAGGTGGAGCTGGGGTCGAGCCGCAGCTCTTGGTGGAAATCGATTGGGGTCGGGCGGCGGAAATGGTGCGGCGATGACCTAAGCGGCCGCCGGAGTTCGCCTAGGTCGAACACGGCTCTAGGGAGCACGGCGAGGCGCTGGGTGGCGTTTTGCGCTCCTGCGAGTGCGGTGAGGGCGGTTGTGTGCTCGGAAGCGAGCTTGGCGGTTGTGTACACGGCTACGCCATGGCGGCGGCGAGCAATCGGCTCCGTGATTAGGGCGGCTAGAGGGTGCGACGGGCACGGGAACAGGGGAGAAGAAGGCGGAGCTCACAAGGGGTCGGGAGAGGATCTCGGTGGCTCGGGAAGCTTCATGCGGACGGCGAATTGACGAAGGCGATCTTCGGCACCGGAGATGGGGGACGATGATGCTCCGGTCGATTGGGGCCTCCTCCGTCGCGTGCGTCGGGTGGGTAGCTCCACGGGTCGGGCGGAGCCTCGAGGGATGCATAGAGGGGGCGAGGGGGTGGCGGTGGCCGCGGGTACGACGATCGGCGTCGGCGAGCTCGCTCGGTGGGAGAGAGAGGGAGCCAGAGGAGGGAACAAGGCCACGGGTGAGGGTGAGAGAGGTCAGGGGGGGTGCGTGGTGCTCGGGGGAGGCGTCCAGAGCGTCGGGGGTGAAGCGAGGTGGAGGTGGCTGCACGTGGGCGAAAGCACGTCGGCCACACGCCTCTCGTCCTACTGGCGAGAGGTGGGAGACGGTGGCGCTGGTGGGCTGGGCCACGAGCTAGGCCAGCGAGGTGGGCTGCCAGATAGGTCCGGGTAAGTGGCCTGGGGCCTCTTCTCTCTCTCTCACTTTTAATTCCTGTTTTCTATTTTTCTGCAGCTTTGTGGCTTTATTAAAAATACTAAATCAATCCCAAAAATCATGCAACTGCTCATGACAACGGTTGGAAATATATCCTACAGTAAACATTTCAGTTTGGGATTATTTGAGCATTTAAAATATTTATATTATTTAAATGCCCAAATGCAATTAAGTAATGATTTAATTCAAAAATCCAGAATGGCCTAGGAAAATGTGCACCATTTTTGGGAGAGGTTCTAGACCAATCCAAAAATAATGAACTTTTCTGAAGAGCATTTTGGGTTCATTGAGAATATTTTTATTTTGATCCTAAATGCATTTCATTTAGTGCTAGGGTTTGTCATCCCCGTTTCAAATTTCATGAAAATTAAACATGATGCACGGATGCATTGCCACTAGTTACAAGCAAGCTCTAGGGCTGTGACAACTCACCCCCACTAAACAAGAATCTCGTCCCGAGATTCAAGACGTGAGGTGAGAAGACAGAGGGGACACAAGCTAGCACAAACTTCACGATCCAGATGTCTTTCTCGAGGATGTTGATTCATTGCTTCATATTGATCTTGACGTCTTGCTTTGAGAACTACAACCAACATGACAACGAGAAGAAATGAAGGATTTTGGAAGAATCAGTCTTCTTGAGGTCCGAGCAATTTAGGATCAATCACGGGATGAGACATAGGAACATATCTTCAGCTGAGGCACGAGGCATACATCTAGAGGGATGGGGTGAACAGATGACGGAGGTTCACTACGCAGACACAATTCCACACTTTAAAAGATGATGAACGGTTGTCAACGTAGCGAGGAGTTGAGTTGCCATGATACCATAACGGGACATCTTTAAGAAGGTGACTCGCAGAAATATTCCCTTAAGTGGAAAAAAGAATTACTTTTGATTCGGAGATCATTGAAACTCTTCATACCAGCCTAAGGAGCGCAATCGATCACTTCAAGGAGCTCGGAAGAATGGCATATTTGGACTAGAATGGATGATGTGGACTACCTTGTTGAAGACAACACAATGGATGATTTCGCTTATCATTGGAGGTGGAGGGGACCCTTGGTAGGACCACTTTGAAGATGATCCCGGACAAGAATCTGCCGAGAAGGCAGCCCATGGGAAATTGGCACGATGGGATGCAAGCCGGGAACAAAATGCAAATGTTGGGAATGTTCCAACCACCGTATTCACTCGAGATTCAGGTGCGGTTAGAACAGGATACTTCAGACTCACATGTCTGAAAGAAAAGTTGCGACACAAATCGATGGGATAACGTTGCGAGATTCTCGGGATATGAACTACGATAGCAAGCTCCAAAACATGAGCTGGTTCTGCTACATACATGTGAGCATGTTGTCCAAGACAAGAATGACCACATAGTAGTCTTATCATAAAACACTACCGAGTTCAGGTGGGGAACCATCATTGAGGATATCGAAGTCCTTGTATAAGCCGCGGTCTTAAGAAGGAACTTCTTCTCCTTGAACAAATCAATCAGTGGCTTGGTGTGCTATGGAATTTATATGGAATGAAGATGATCAGTCTATCAGACCATAGAATACTTCACACGTGCATGACTGACTTGGAATGATTCCAAAGGAAACAAAACAAACCTTCCTCAAATTCATGGCGGCAACTTACACCTAAAGCACATGAATTCGAGGAAGTCACTCTTTCCATCCAAGCATAAGCTTCATGAACGGAACACGAAGAAATGCTTACACAAGTTTCCAACACTAGGATGATGTTCAACATGACTCATGGGGGAGACAAAATGCTGCTGATGGGCTCAACAACAACTCATCGTAATTTCCAAATCAATGGACTTCCACCATCATGTGAACACGGTGATAGCATTGGTCGCACCAAAAGATGTAATGGTGTATGCTCGAGGGATCAACCACGAGTAAGACAACATTACGAGCATCGTTGGTTCTGATTTGACTTGATGATAGCCCATACTCAAGTCAAAGTTTTGACAAGGCAATAGATCCAACAACTGATCACGAGGACCAACCGATGGAGATATCATCTTTCTTCAACACACACACACACGCACAGAAGATATCCCTTAGAGATGAACTAAGTTAAGCAAAGCTTTATCTTCCAACCCTCCAAGTTGTTATCTAGCTCAACCAACTAGCTCAGGGATAACCAACACAGATTCTTGGAGAATGGGTGGTTTAGAAGAAAACCAATATGATCACGAACTCAACATAGCGGTCAGGTGACAACCTGGTAACAGTTCAAAGAATTTATTTGGAAAGTCACGAACCACCGATATATTACTAAGGTCGAGAACAATCTTGCTTTTCAGGGCAAGATGATATGACCAAAAGAGTGAGGAATTGACACAATCCTAACTCACAGATCGAAGAGTGCACCAGAACTAAGGACTAGGTAGCACGATTAATCTTAGGATGATGATTCAATAACCAATACGCTAAGAATGAGAGTATTGTCCATTTACTACCAAGCAACGTGTTGCTAGGAGTATTGATTTCACACATCACAATTCACTTGTCGGCATACCGGTTACAACAACACGAAATCAAGAAATGAATAATGATAGCGAGAAGTATCACTATGTCAAGAGTTCATATGAGGTGGTGCAATTCTCATGACACACTTGACATAAAGATGGTAACACTCCAAGGTACAGCAGAGCAAAAGCTGGATTGCCATTTTGATCTGCGGAATACAACTGCTTTGACCCAATCCTAGATATGGATGAGGTACTGGAGTTTGTTTCTCCTAGTCATTCCGGAATAGAATGGCTTGACGGACCACAAGGATAATAGGCATCGATAAACACGATCGCACACATACTCTTGACTATCAATTGATAGACGAGAGTCAGAATACAACTAAAGAGGGACAACTCAAGGAACATATAATTTTCTGAGTTGTGGATGCATTGATTAGTATGTCGAGCAAAGCTCAACATTTCTTCCAGATAATCCATGCAGAGAAGGTAGAACTGGCAGAGTCACAATATAGAATGGAGTACTCCTCAAGAGTACTCTGACTGTGATCCTTCGGTTTAGCGAGGAACTTCTGCCATAGACGGTTCATAGTATTTGGAAGAAGGAGATACCACGGACCTCGAGGACTATCGCAAAGTTACTAATATCCTAAAGGAACTAGTAAACACTATCAACATGAGGTAAGTAGGGTGAATCTCGGGTTCAAGAACCCAGAAGTAGAATGCCTACTACTAAATGGCATCACGGGATGCTTTCGAGAATAATGGCCAGAATCATCACACTTGGGATACAAAAGCATTGCTAAATTGCTAGGTGACTTCCTAAACACCTAGGGTCATAATTCTAGTTCCAACATATATGTCAAGTCAAGGAGTACCTCAACAGGCGATTAGTGTGCTTATTCTGAGCAAAAGGACACCGTGAACAGGAAGGAAGAATTTGCAAATGCATCAGATAGTTTAGAAACCTGGGATGACTCGGACAGCATAACGGCTGTAAATGCTCAAAAAGATTTGAGACATCATGCAAAATGATGGCATAGCCACTCAACAACATCATATCAAGGTTCCGAGATCAACAGTTAACATATAGAAATAGTAGGAACTGAACTGGGGCTTAAATCCAACAATCTTAAAGGTCTATGGATTAGTAACACGTCATCCTAATAGATAGATGAGAAGCCTAGTTCTTAAACCCCGTAGAAGAGAAGAGGATGACTCGGATCGAAGGCCATGAGGTATAAGGAGTAAAAAGAGCATTACGTTCCCTTCCACAGTCAATTCCCTTACATAACGAAAGCATTTCTAGACACAACTTCACCAGTTTGGCTTGGTAATCCTACAGCAACAAAGCCTCGATACCAACGCTGTCAGGACCCCGATTCTAGGCCACACCGATCTAGCCTGTAACACCTCATATCACTTTGCGGCCTCACGCACGGTATTCCCACGGGTGTCGCCTTACCATGGCCCGGGACCGTTTGTGACTTTTGGCTCACATATATGATAGTGTCGCTAGCATCCATATGACAGAGAACCCGGGCCGACATGGCTAGTCGTGAACCCAAAGCGGCACTAACCCATGGGGACAGGCATACATGAATCACATCGAGCATGTCGGTCATCAACGTATGAATCCGGGCTGTAGCACTGGCTAACAGGACCCCATTAACCGGGCTGTAGCAGGCTAGGCAGGACTCGGATGTCACCGCGTGACATTTCCCGAAGGGACGTATATAGGAACGAAGTGAAACACATGCCGGCCAGTCAAGTGTCCAAGCGGTAGTCTTTGGGCTAGCAGGACTCCGGTGAACGGGTATGGCGGACTACTATCGCTCAGGAAGCACTAGACTACATTTCCCCATATGAGAGGCTACCAAGGATAAACAACTAGATTGTCGGATCCCACACATACCAAGCATTTCAAACATACACACAATATGCTCAATATGTGTAAATACAACATGGCATCACAACATAACTCTACGAATCAAATATCTATTCATTAGGCTCCGAGGAGCGAGATATTACAAACATGGGTCTCATGACCCAACACTCGAAACATACAAGTCAAAACACATGCGGAAGCTAAACATGTCTCGAGTACGCATAACTATAAATGAAAAAGGCCGAGAAGCCCGACTATCTACCAGATCCTACCGAGGGCACAAGATCGTAGCCGAGGTAACAAGCTAAACGTCAAGGCCACGCGGAACTACTAAGCGAGACCGACGCCTCTCTCGCAAAACATAAAATAAGCAAACGTGAGTACAAATGTACTCAGCAAGACTTACATCAGATCTAACTACATATGCATCATTATCAAAAGGGGTGGTGGAGTTTAACCGCAGCAAGCCAGCTTTGACTCGGTGGCTATCCCGAACTACGATTGCAAGTAACTCTTTTGAGGTGGCGCACACGAGTCCACATATTCACCATATCAATACACCACTATGGATCCGCTCCCGTCTCCCTACGAGAACGCCATCCATAGCACTCACGCTTATCTTGCGTATTTTAGAGTATCCACTTTCGCTTGTCTATGAACTATGCAAGGGGTCCAAGTTTCCATATCCGAGGAATCCGGCTATTCGAATAGATAATGATAACCCTGCAGGTGTACTTCTTCACACACGCTTTCGCCACTTATCGCCTCAGACACGCCATGTACCTCGGCAACCTTCAAGCGGAAGCCGGGCGAGGGAGTCGGCCACGACCGACTAACCACACAAGTCTCTCGTCGTGTTTATCGCCTATTCGGGTTCCATCCGCAAGGAGATCCGCCGGGTGTCGCCACGGCCCCAAACGATGTGAGCAGGGTTCCCAAGCCCACCAACCGGTGCCACTTTGGTACACCGTACATCAGGTTTGCCTAATCATCCCAAGCCCACATGCAGGTGCCACTTGGTAGACTACTAACACTACCTACAAACACCAGAAACTAGTTGCAACTCCTGGACAGAGATCAAGTTGATTAATAAGTCGAGAGAGCTTGGAGCGCCCGGAGCCCAATGTGTGGTAGTAACTGTTCATGGATCACAAACACAGAACTCAGTTCCTAAGGACGGATTCAATGAGACAACCCACCATGTACTCCTACATGGCCTCTCACCGCTACCTTTACCAAATCGTGTTCACACACTTAGCTCACACACAGTAGGACATGTTCATGCACCTCTAATTCATCCCCGATGAATCAGACCTGGCACAACTCTAAGCAATAGCAGGCATGACAAACAAGCATGAATGAGTAGGCACATCATGGCTCAAACAACTCCTACTCATGCTAGTGGGTTTCATCTAATTACTGTGGAATGACAGGTCATGCAGAGGATAAAGGGGTTCAGATACCGCAGCAAGTAACACATGAGTTGTTGTTGTCCTAATGCAGTAAAATAGAGCAGGAGCGAGAGTGGGATTATATCGTAATGAACAAGGGGTTTTGCTTGCCCGACACTTCGAAGATAATATAGTTCTTCATCGGTGTCATCGATCTCATCGTCGAACATCGCTCATCGAGAGGGACAATCACCGGCAAACAAGGAAGAACACAATCAATGCAATGCAACAATATGATGCATGAATGTGACATGGAAATATGCTGTTGTTTGGGCTAATGCAACTAGCAATGAGTTAAATGAAGTTGGCTTGAATCAAAGATTCAAATTCAAACTCCATATGTGATGGTTTAAATGCCCTTTATAGATTTGTTCTAAACAGCAGCTATAAGTTGTTCTAACATGCATGCAAATGGTACGGATGGATAGATTGGATTTTTCTGATCATTTTTCATATATAAATTATTTCATTTGGAGTTACGGTTGAATTTCTATGATTTTTAGAAGTTTATGCTATTTTCTGAAATTTCCTATAATAGAATAAATCCAAGAATTAATTTATCGCGTCGACAAGAATGCGTCAGTGGTGACGCTGTGGTCAACGGAGACGCCCAGTCAAACCCGACTGATGGGTCCCGCATGTCAGCATAATTAGATTAGCTAAAATTTGATTAAAACTAATCCTAATTAGTTAACAGGGCTGGGCCCCACCTGTCATTGATTCAATAGAGTCAACCAGGGCCCACCCGGGGTCAAAGTCAACGTCGGCTGCACCGGCGTTTAGCCGCCGGCGAGCCCGACGCGGCGGTGGAAGTGGATTTGGCCATTCCGGCGACCAAATGGGCTGCGGAAGGCATCTAGCTGGAGCTGGGGTCGAGCCGCAGCTCTTGGTGGAGTCAGTTGGGGTCGGGGCGGCCGGAAATGGTGCCGGCGACAACCTAGGCGGCCGCCGGAGTTCGGCCGAGGTCGAACACGGCGCTAGGGAGCACGGCGAGGCGCGTGGGGTGGCGTTTTGCGCTCATGAAAAGTCGCGGTGAGGGCGGTGGTGTGCTCGGAAGCGAGCTTATATTAGGCTACCGGCCACGCCATGGCCGGTGGCGAGGAGCAATCGGCTCCGGTGATTAGGGTGGCTAGAGGGTGCGTACGGGCACGGGGAACAGGGGAGAAGAAGGCGGAGCTCACAAGGGTTCGGGAGAGGATCTCGGTGGCTCGGGGAAGCTTCTGTGACGGCGAATTGACGACGGCGATCTCCGGCACCGGAGATGGGGACGACGATGCTCCCGGTCGATTGGGGCCTCCTCTGGTCGCGTCGTCGGGTGGGTAGCTCCACGGGTCAGGCGGAGCTCGAGGATGCATAGAGGGGCGAGGGGTGGCGGTGGCATGGCACGGCGCTCGGTGTCGGCGAGCTCGCTCGGTGGGAGAGAGAGGGAGCCAGAGGAGGGAACGAGGCCACGGGTGAGGGTGAGAGAGGTCAGGGGGGTGCGTGGCGCTCGTGGGAGGCGTCCAGAGTGTCGGGGGGTGAAGCGAGGTGGTGGAGGTGGCTCACAGGCAGCACGTCGGCCACACGCCTCGGCCCCATCTTGGCGAGAGGTGGGAGACGGTGGCGCTGGTGGGCTGGGCCACCAGCTAGGCCAGCGAGGTGGGCTGCCAGATAGGTCCGGGTAAGTGGCCTGGGGCCTCTTCTCTCTCTCTCTCTCTTTTAATTCCCGTTTTCTATTTTTCTGCAGCTTTGTGGCTTTATTAAAAATACTAAATCAATCCCAAAAATCATGCAACTGCTCATGACCACTGTTGGAAATATATCCTACAGTAAACATTTCAGTTTGGGATTATTTGAGCATTTAAAATATTTATATTATTTAAATGCCCAAATGCAATTAATTAATGATTTAATTCAAAAATCCAGAATGACCAATCCAAAAATAATGAACTTTTCTGAAGAGCATTTTGGGTTCATTGAGAATATTTTTATTTTGATCCTAAATGCATTTCATTTAGTGCTAGGGTTTGTCATCCCCATTTCAAATTTCATGAAAATTAAACATGATGCACGGATGCATTGCCACTAGTTACAAGCAAGCTCTAGGGTTGTGACATTCACCGTCTTGACATCGGAAGGGAAGGGTTTCTGGCCTCCACTGTTCGACCTGTGGGGCTCATCGTCGTCCTTGCCTCGTGGGCTTTTGCCCGAGTCTTTGGCTTGGAGCTTGCCGGCCTGCTTTATCACCCAACAATTGCAGTTGGAGTGGTTGGCAGGCTTTTTGGAGGTGCCATGAATCTGGCAGGGCCTGTCCAGGATTGCATCCAGCTTGGTTGGGCCGTCCTGGTTGCCTTAGAAGGCTTTTTCCGTGACCCGGGCTTTGGATTACGGAATTCGGCATTTACTACCGTTTCGTCAGCTTCACCGTCATTATGGTGGCGTTTGTTCTTGTTCCATCATGGCTTCCCTTTCCCGTCCCGGACTTCTGAGGTACCGGGGGTATTAGGGATGGTGCTCCTATGAGCCAACCAACTGTCCTCTCCGAAGCAGAAGCGGGTCATCAGGGAGGTAAGTGCGGACATTGTTCTCAGCTTGTTTTGGCTGAGTTGGCGTGCTAGCCATTCACTCCGAATACTATGCTTAAAGGCAGCTATAGCTTTGGCATCTGGACAGTAACGATCTGGTTCTTCTTGGTCAAAAACTGATTCCAAAATTGCCGGGCTGACTCACCTGGCTGCTGGATTACGTGGCTCAGGTCATTGGCGTCCAGGGGCTGGACATAAGTGCCCTGGAAGTTGGCTCGAAAGGCATCCTCGAGTTCCTCCCAACACCCATGGAGTCTTCGGGAAGGCTATTTAGCCAGTGTCTGGCCGGACCCTTGAGCTTTAATGGCAGGTACCTCATGGCATGGAGGTCGTCTCCTCGTGCCATATGGATGTGTAATAGAAAGTCTTCGATCTAAATTGCAGGATCTGTTGTCCTGTCATAGGGATCAATCTTCACAGGTTTGAAACCTTTTGGGAATTGGTATTGCATCACTCTATCCGTGAAGCAAAGCGGGTGAGCGGCGCCCCTGATTTGGGCTACGCCGCGCCGGAGATCATCTGTCATTGATACGTCTCCAATGTATCCATAATTTTGATTGTTCCATATTGTTATATTATCTTTCTTGGATCTTTTACAATCATTTTATAGCAATTTTGTATCATTTTTTGGGACTAACCTATTGACATAGTGCCCAATGCCAGTTGTCGTTTTTTGCTTGTTTTTTTACATCCCAGAAAATCAATACCAAATGGAGTCAAAACTCAGCGAAACTTTTTGGAGATTTTTTCTGGACCAGAAGACACCTGTTGGGCCCAAGAACTACCAGAGGGGAGCTCCGAGGGGAGCACAATCCACCATGGCGCTCCTGGGGGCCCGGGCACGCTCAGGTGGGTTGTGCCCCCTCCCGCTCCGCCTGTTCGCCCTATAAATACCCAAATATTCCAGAAACCCTAGGGGAGTCAACGAAACACAATTCCAGCCGCCGCAAGTTCCAGAACCACGAGATCCAATCTAAACACCATCACGGAGGGGTTCATCATCCTCATTGGTGCCTCTCCGATGATGCGTGAGTAGTTCATCATAGACCTACGGGTCCGTAGGCAGTAGCTAGATGGCTTCCTCTCTCTCTTTTGATTCTCAATACAATGGTCTCTTGGAGATCTATTTGATGTAACTCTTTTTTGCGGTGTGTTTGTTGGGATGCGATGAACTTTGAGTTTATGATCAAATCTATATATCCATAAAAGTTATTTGAGTCTTCTTTCGATCTCTTATATGCATGATTATTTATAGCCTCGTATTTCTTCTTCAAATCTTTGGTTTAGTTAGGCCGACTAGATCAATTTTTTTGCCATGGGAAGAGGTGCTTTGTGATGGGTTCGATCGTGCGGCGTTCTTTCCCAGTGATAGAAGGGGCAGCAAGACACGTATTGATCATTGCTATTAAGGATAACAAGATGGGGTCTATGCCTACATGAATAGATCTTGTCTACATCATGTTATCGTTCTTATTGCATTACTCCATTTCTCCATGAACTTAATACACTAGATGCATGCTGGATAGTGGTCGATGTGTGGAGTTGTCGGGGTATTCTCGCGACAGATGCCAGGGGATGGCTTATCATGGATGGGGACAGGAGGACGTTGTCGGGCCTTGGAAGCGGGAATGGGCGAGAGTCGATCGCACACGAGACTTATCCAGGTTCGGGGCTCTCCGAGGAGATAACACCCCTAGTCATGCTCTGTAGGGTCTCCGCATGATGACTATGATCAGATGGTGGCTACAAGCTTGCTCCTTAAGCTGTATAGCTAGAGGAGGAAGAAGGGAAGAGTTGCTACCTCGCTTCTCCTGGCTACGGTGTGTGTGTGGCGTGTGTGATGAACCGTTTGCATGGGAGAGCCTGGGGGGGGGGGAGGGTTATATAGGCCTACCCCCCAGGGGTACAATCATAACACGACCGGGTGTAGGACCTGGATGTCAGTGTCTAAGGGCGCCGAGTTCTCCGCCGGCTACTGGGGCCCGCCGCCTGGTGGGACCCGCCGTCTGCCGAGAATCCGGCCAACAGGTAGGGCCCACCGCCTGCGGGCCACGCTGGTTGCCTTTTGCTGTAGCCTCGACCTTGATGATGGAGGACTTGTCGGGAGCCGCATGGCTACAGTCCCGCCGCCTGGTCTGCGCTCACTGTAGCCATGCTCCGTCTCAACACAGTAATGGCGCGTGGACTCCGAGAGGAGGGAAGGGCCGGCTGCTGGAGGCCCGCCCGCCCTTGAGGCCGTCTTCTTGTTGCCCACGGACAGGTAGGGCCCGCCGCCTACAGGTCGTACCGACCGCCCGTCGTGGGAGCATGGCCCTTGCCGACGAGGGCTATGTTATAAGCTGCATGGCTACAGTGTCGCGCCGGGCAGGCTAGTGTCCGCCTGGTCCGCCCGCACTGTAGCCACGCCCCTCCAGGATTTGGGGGATCTGGTGGCCCTGTAGCCATGCCCCATCTTGTTGTAATGAATGAGTGCAGACTCCAAGGGGAGGAGGGGCTGCCTGCTAGGAGTCGGCCTCCCTTGAAGCCGCCTTCTAAGGGCGCACCGTATTCTGGGAGACGGCCACTTGGGCCCAGCTGGCCAAGGAGCCGGCCATGCGCCTGGGAGGTATGAGGGGCTTTGCTAGCTCCGATGTCTTGAAATGCTAAGGGGTGCTGATGAGGCTACCTATGGTCAATCCCTCTGACATGAGTAATAGTAGTATATGCAGGCACGAGTCAGTCTAGTAATCATGGACATGATGCCTATATGTTGATCATTGCCTGGATATCGTCATAATTATTTGAGGTTCTATCAATTGCCCTACGGTAATTTGTTTACCCATGGTGTGCAGCCACTAGTGAAATCTATGGCCCCCGGGTCTATTCTTTATCATATTTGCTTTCCGATCTATTATTTGCCTTTGAGATCTATTTTTATTTGTTTTTATTTCCAGATCTATTATTCCAAAAACCCAAAAATACTTTGCTGCACTTTTTATTAGCATCTTTTATTTCGCGTTTATTCGAGATCTATTTATCCAATCTATCAAATTTTATCCCGTCAACTTGATTATTTCCTACGCCGTTACCCGTAAGAGGGATTGACAACCCCTCATAAGCGTCGGGTTGCAAGTATTTGTTCTTTGTGTGCAGGTACCATTTACATAGTGTTGCTTGGTTCTCCTACTGGATTGATACATTGGTTTCATAACTGAGGAAAATACCTACTATAGCTGTGCTGCATCATCCCTTCCTCTTTGGGGAAATACCGACGTAGTTCAAGTGATATCAAAAGGAATTTCTGGCGCCCTTGCCGGGGAGACATCATCAACATCTATCAGGTTCCTAATCACAAATCTCATCTCCTTGCAATTTACATTATCTGCCATTTGCCTCTCGTTTTCATCTCCCCCACTTCACAAAAATTTGCCGTTTTATTCGCCCTGTTTTTCATTCGCTATTTTCTCGTCAGATCTATCTTTTGCTTGAATTTGTCATAATGAGTGATTTTGGTATGGCAGAAACAGATGATGGCCTAACTCCTAAATTAGACGATCGGGCAATCTGGATGCTAAAACTTTTGTATTGGGGCAAGGGAATGTTATGGGAAAAGAACATATCCAAGAATTCTTCAATTGTGTTGGAATTTTGACTCTTGATGATGCTCCTATACTTAAATGAACTAAATCTTACGCGTAAGCTATTTCAGCACTAGTTCTGAAACTTGAAAATAGATTTATCCGTACCTATCCTACCTTGCAAAGATTGTTTTATAAGCTACCCATTATAAAGAATCCCAAAGCTAAAAAGTTGGCTACCCTTGTTCTTATGAATGAATTTGATTACACAATACGGGAAGCTAGGGATTTTTTTTATTTTTATGGTATGAACCGTGAAAAACTGGTGATAGATGAGATTCTTTATAATAGTGATTATACGTTGAGACAATTGCTTGGAAATAATCAAATTTTTTATAAGAATCTTAAAAAGGAAATCCCCATTTTAGATATAATCCAACAATTTTTCAATGATGTTAATCAACACTATTCTTGGATTGTTGCCAGAAATCAAAGGGGATATGTTGATAAGAAACTTGACAACGCTAAAGTGTCTATGGACAATGTGTTTCAAGTTATTTTTTAAAAACCTCCTGAAAAAACACATCTAAGGAAAATAAGGAGAAAGATTATAAGTCTTGAGTCTATGCATTATGCCTAGCTAGGGGCATAGAACGATAGCGCTTGTTAGGAGGCAACCCAATGAATAAATTTTATTTTTGCCTTTCTTTCTATTCTTGAGTGTTTGCAAAATTATGCTACTATTATGATTGTGTTTTTCATGTTTTAATTAGTGTCTGTGCCAAGTAAAGCCTTTTGGATCATGTTGGGTGATAGTTGATTTGATCTTGTTGAAAAACAGAAACTTTTGCGCCCAGTAAAATTAATTTCTCAAATCGCAGAAGCATGATAAAACTCTAAAAAATTACACAAGATTGATATAAAAATTTCCTACGTTGTCCTAATTTTTCAGAATTTTTGGAGTTAAAGAAGTATACGAAGTTTTCAGATTGCTACAGACTGTTCTGTTTTTGACAGATTCTATTTTCTTTGCGTTGTGGGCTTATTTTGATGAATCTATGGTTTGTATTGGGGGTTATGAGCCATGGTAAAGTTGGAATATAGTAGCTATAATGCAAAAATAAAATATGAATGGGTTTGCAATAGTACTTAGAGTGGTGACTTGCTTTGTTAAACTAACGGATCTCGCGAAGGTTTTGTCAAGTTTTGTTTGATTGAAGTTTTCAAATTTTGGGTAAGATCACGATGGATGAAGGAATAAGGAGTAAGAAGAGCCTAAGCTTGGGGATGCCCCATGGTACCCCAAGTTATTATCCAAAGAGAAACAAGCAACTAAGCTTGGGGATGCCCCGGAAGGCATCCCCTCTTTCTTCTAACGACCATCGGTATTTTACTTGGAGCTATATTTTTATTCATCACATATCATGAGTTTTTCTTGGAGTGTCTTGTATTATATGAGTATTTGCTTGTTTTGATTTTTATTTTGTGTCATCTATCCTTGCTAGACATACCTATTTGAGAGAGCCAAAATTATGCTATGATTTGTTAGAATTGCTCTGTGTGCTTCACTTAAATTTTTTGAGCTATGGAATTGCTCTAGTGCTTCACTTATATCCTTTTGAGGAAAGTGTGCTTTATTATTTTGGAAGAAATTCTCTCATGCTTCACTTAGATTTATTTGAGAGTTAGTAAATTTTTGAAGAACTTCTCTCATGCTTCACTTATATTATTTTGAGAGAAGAAACTTTTTGTGCTCATGTTCTTCACTTAGATTTTGTTTGAGCTTATCAAAAGCAATTGCAACGTATGAAAATAGTCCCAAAGTGATAGATATTCAAGAGGGATATAATCTTTCATGAAGATCATTGGCAAAATAAACTTGATTCTTTGTAATAGTTTTGAGATATGATGATAGTGATATATGAGTCATGTTGGTGTGTAATTATGCTTTGGTAAGAATATTGGTGTTAAGGTTTGTGATTCCCTATGGAAGCACGAAAGTCAATAGTTATGCAATGAAATTACATCCTACTTGTGGTGCATTATTTGGTGTTACTTATGCTTAATGCTCGCTTATGTGATTTTTCGTTTCTTGGTTGATTGCTTCTTAGTCTATTTGCTAGCCTCCACTTGTACTAAGTAGAAATACTACTTGTGCATCCAAAATCTTTAAAATCAGTTTTGCCATATGAGTCCACCATACCTACCTATATGCAGTATTTCAGTGCCTTTGTAAGCAAATTTGTATGTGCCATCTTTAATATTCAAAATAAATTTCCTTTTTGTGTGCTCGTACCGCTCATCAAGCGGTAGGGGGTAGCCAATATTTTCCATGCTAGATGTGTTATTCTCAAGATGAGTGTTTATTCACATGTCATTGCACGAGTGTGTGGCAGTAATAGGGATGCTCAGACCTGAAATGAAAAAGAAATTTACTTTATGTTGTCAAATAATAAATTCCTTGGAAAGTGTTGGTATGGACACTACCCGTGGATACGGCTAGCCGTGGAATGTGAAAGAATGGTGAAAAAGGAATAAACTTTATTTTCTGTTTGGGAACCGCCTATGATATATCTAGCATGGAAAGTGTTGAGAATTACTCGGTCGTCTTCGTTGACGGGAAAAGTATGCCTCCCAAAATTTTTTATCTCTCAATTTAAGCTTTGAGCTCTAGCACTTCTACAAATCCCTACTTCCCTCTGCGAAGGGCTTTTTTATTTACTTTATGCAATTTTTATTTTTATTTGAGTCTCTATCTTCTCTTATAAAGCACCAACTAAGGGGCACTATGATCATACTTGAGCATTGGATGTAGCTAATATGCGAGTATGTTTTGTGAATGGATCATGATTGAGCATGATGGGTTAGGGATAACTTTCCTTAGTGTTGATATTTTGAAAGACATGGTTGCTTGTTGATATGCTTGAGTATGGAAACCTTCATGTCAAAACTAGACTATTGCTTTGAACCATATAAAAGTCCAAATGTCCATGCTACAAAAGAAAATAATATGTGATGAACATGTTAGGCAGGATTCCACATCAAAAATTCTGTTTTTATTATTTACCTACTCGAGTACGAGCAGGAATTAAGCTTGGGGATGCTGATACGTCTCCAACGTATCTATACTTTTTTATTGTTCCATGCTGTTATATTATCATTCTTGGATGTTTTACAATCATTTTATAGAAACTTTATATCATTTTTTAGGACTAACATATTGACATAGTGCCCAGTGCCAGTTGCTGTTTTTGCTTGTTTTTTTACATCGCAGAAAAGCAATACCAAATGGAGTCCAAATGCAGCAAAACTTTTTGGAGAATTTTTCTGGACCATAAGAAACCTGTTGGGCCCAAGAAGTACCAGAGGGGAGCTCCGAGGGGAGCACAACCCACCAGGGTGTGCCTGGGGGCCCAGGCGTGCATAGGTGGCTTGTGCCCACCTCGGTGGCCTCCTGCACAGCCTCTTCGCCCTATAAATACCCAAATATTCCAGAAACCCTAGGGGAGTCGACGAAACACAATTCCAGCCTTCGCAATTTCCAGAACCACGAGATCCAATCTAAACACCATCTCGCAGGGGTTCATCATCCTCATTGGTGCCTCTCCGATGATGCATGAGTAGTTCATCATTGTCCTACGGGTCCGTAGGCAGTAGCTAGATGGCTTCCTCTCTCTCTTTTGATTCTCAATACAATGGTCTCTTGGAGATCTATTTGATGTAACTCTTTTTTGCGGTGTGTTTGCTGGGATCTAATGAACTTTGAGTTTATGATCAGATCTATATATCCATGAAAGTTATTTGAGTCTTCTTTTGATCTCTTATATGCATGATTATTTATAGCCTCGTATTTCTTCTTCGAATCTTTTGTTTATTTAGGCCGACTAGATAGATTTTTCTTGCCGTGGGAAGAGGTGCTTTGTGATGGGTTTGATCGTGCAGTGATCTTTCCTAGTGATAGAAGGGGCAACAAGACACGTATTGGTTGTTGCTATTAAGGATAACAAGATGGGGTCTATTCCTACATGAATAGATCTTGTCTACATTATGTCATCGTTCTTATTGCATTACTTCGTTTCTCCATGAACTTAATACACTAGATGCATGCTGGATAGCGATCGATGTGTGGAGTAATAGTAGTAGATGCAGGCAGGAGTCGGTCTACTAATCTTGGACGTGATGCCTATATATTAATCATTGCCTGAATATCGTCATAATTATTTGAGGTTCTATCAATTGCCCGACAGTAATTTGTTTACCCACAGTGTGATATTTCTTGAGAGAAGCCACTAGTGAAATCTATGGCCCCCGGGTCTATTCTTTATCATATTTGCTTTCCGATCTATTATTTGCCTTTGAGATCTATTTTTATTTGTTTTTATTTTCAGATCTATTATTCCAAAAACCCAAAAATACTTTGCTGCACTTTTTTTATTTGCATCTTTTATTTCGCGTTTATTCAAGATCTATTTATCCAATCTATCACAATTTTATCCCATCAACTTGACAATTTCCTACGCCGTTACCCGTAAGAGGGATTGAAAACCCCTCATAAGCATCAGGTTGCAAGTATTTGTTCTTTGTGTGCAGGTACCGTTTACATAGTATTGCTTGGTTCTCCTACTGGATTGATACCTTGGTTTCATAACTAAGGGAAATACCTACCGTAGCTGTGTTGCATCATCCCTTCCTCTTTGGGGAAATACCAACATAGTTCAAGTGACATCAGTCATCCGGGCTCGTTGCCGTTCTCGGCCTCTATCATTTTGGTCTAGCCAGGATTTATACCCATCCCGTCTAGTAGGAGGATCTCTTTGGGCCCGTAGATGGTGTTGGGGAACGTAGTAATTTCAAAATTTTCCTACGATCACGCAAGACCATGGTGATGGCATAGCAACGAGAGGGGAGAGTGTCCGTCCACGTACCCTCGTAGACCGAAAGCGGAAGCGTTATAACAACGCGGTTGATGTAGTCGTGCGTCTTCACGATCCGACCGATCCAAGCACCGAACGTACGGCACCTCCGGAAGTTCTGCACACGCTCAGCTCGATGACGATCCCGGACTCCGATCCAGCAAAGTGTCGGGATGAGTTCACAAGACGACGGGCGTGGTGGCGATGTTGATGCTCCACCGGCGCAGGGCTTCGCCTAAGCTCATGACGATATGACTTCTCCGGCGCAGGCTTCGCCTAAGCTCCGACGATATGACCGAAGTGGAATATGGTGGAAGGGGCACCGCACACGGCTAAGGAAAGATCCGTAGATCAACTTGTGTATCATGGGGTGCCCCTGCCCCGTGATATAAAGGAGCAAGGAGGAGGTGGCCGGCCAAGGGAGGAGGCGCGCAAGATGTGGAGTCCTACTAGGATTCCAAGTCCTAGTAGGAGTCCACCAAGAGGGAGGAAGGGAGAAGGAAGTGGAGGAGAAGGAAAGGTGGCGGCCCCTTTTCCCTAGTCCAATTCGGACTAGAGGGAGGGGGCGCAGCAATATGGCCCTTTCTCCTCTTTCCACTAAAGCCCATCAAGGCCCATTGCTTCTCCCGTAACTACCCGGTACTCAAAATACCCGAATCACTGGAACCTTTCCGAACTCCGAATATAGTCGTCCAATATATCGATCTTTACGTCTCGACCATTTCGAGACTCCTCGTCATGTCCCCGATCTCATCCGGGACTCGAACTCCTTCGGTACATCAAAACTCATAAACTCATAATATAACCGCCATCGAAACCTTAAGCGTGCGGACCCTACGGGTTCGAGAACTATGTAGACATGACCTAGAACCATTCTCGTCAATAACCAATAGCGGAACCTGGATGCCCATATTGGTTCCTACATATTCTACGAAGATCTTTATCGGTCAAACCGCATAACGATATACGTTGTTCCCTTTGTCATCGGTATGTTACTTACCCGAGATTCGATCGTCGGTATCCAATACCTAGTTCAATCTCGTTACTGGCAAGTCTCTTTACTCGTTCGTAATACATCATCTCACAACTAACTCATTAGTTGTAATGCTTGCAAGGCTTAAGTGATGTGTATTACCGAGAAGGCCTAGAGATACCTCTCCCACAATCGGAGTGACAAAACCTAATCTCAAATACGCCAACCCAACAAGTACCTTTGGAGACACCTGTAGTACTCCTTTATAATCACCCATTTACGTTGTGACGCTTGGTAGCACCAAAGTGTTCCTCCGTAAACGGGAGTTGCATAATCTCATAGTTACAGGAACATGTATAAGTCATGAAGAAAGCAATAGCAACATACTAAAGCGATCAAGTGCTAGGCTAACGGAATGGGTCATGTCAATCAGATCATTCTTCTAATGATGTGATCCAGCTTAATCAAATGACAACTCATGTCTATGGTTAGGAAACATAACCATCTTTGATTAACGAGCTAGTCAAGTAGAGGCATACTAGTGACACTCTGTTTGTCTATGTATTCACACATGTATTATGTTTCCGGTTAATACAATTCTAGCATGAATAATAAACATTTATCATGATATAAGGAAATAAATAATAACTTTATTATTGCCTCTAGGGCATATTTCCTTCAGTCTCCCACTTGCACTAGAGTCAATAATCTAGTTCACATCATAATGTGATTCAACACTAATATTCACATCTGTATGTGATTAACACCCATAGTTCACATCGTCATGTGACCAACACCCAAAGGGTTTACTAGAGTCAATAATCTAGTTCACATCGCTATGTGATTAACACCCAAAGAGTACCAAGGGATGATCATGTTTTGCTCGTGAGAGAAGCTTAGTCAACGGGTCTGTCACATTCAGAGCCGTATGTATTTTGCAAATATTCTATGTCTACAATGCTCTGCACGGGGCTACTCTAGCTAATTGCTCCCACTTACAATATGTATCCAGATTGAGACTTAGAGTCATCTGGATTAGTGTAAAAAGCTTGCATCGATGTAACTCTTTACGACTGGCTCTTTTATCACCTCCATAATCGAGAAATATTTCCTTAGTCCTCACTAAGGATGTTCTTGACCAATGTCCAGTGATCTACTCCTAGATCACTATTGTACTCCTTGCCTAATTCAGAGCAAGGTATACAATAGGTCTGGTACATAGCATAGCATACTTTATAGAACCTATGATCGAGGCATAGGGAATGACTTTCATTCTCTTTTCTATTTTCTCATTGTGGTCGGGATTTGAGTCTTACTCAATTTCATACCTTTGCAACACATGCAAGAACTTTTCTTTGACTGTTCCATTTTGAACTATTTCAAAATCTTGACAAGGTATGTACTTATTGAAAAAACTTATCAAGCGTCTTGATCTGTCTCAATAGATCTTGATGCTCAATATGTAAGCAGCTTCACTGAGGTCCTTTGAAAAACTCCTTTCAAATACTCCTTTATGCTTTGTAGAATAATTCTACATTATTTCCGATCAACAATATGTCATTCACATATACTTATCGTAAATGCCGTAGTGCTCCCACTCACTTTCTTGTAAATACAGGCCTTTCCAAAAGTCTCAGATAAAATCATATGCTTTGATCAACACATCAAAGCGTATATCCCAACTCCGAGATGCTTGCACCAGTCCATTGATGGATCATTGGAGCTTGCACATTTTGTTAGCTCCTTTAGGATTGACAAAACTTATGGTTGTATCATATACAACTCTTCTTAATAAATCCATTAAAGAATGTAGTTTTGACATCCATTTGCCAGATTTCATAAAATGTGGCAATTGCTAACATGATTCGGACAGACTTTAAGAATCGCTACAGTTGAGAAAATCTCATTGTAGTCAACACCTTGAATTTGTTGAAAAACCTTTTTGCGACAAGTCGAGCTTTGTAGATAGTAACACTACTATCGATGTCATCTGTCTTCCTCTTGAAGATCCATTTATATAATATGGCTTGCCGATCATCGGGCAACTCCATCAAAGTCCATACTTTGTTCCCATACATGGATCCCATCTCAGATTTCATGGCCTCAAGCCATTTCATGAATCTGTGCTCATCATCGCTTCCTCATAGTTTGTAGGTTCATCATGGTCTAGTAACATGATTTCCAGAACACGATTACCGTACTACTCTGGTGCGGATCTTACTCTGGAAGACCTACGAGGTTTGGTAGCAACTTGATCTGAAGTTTCATGATCATCATCATTAACTTCCTCACTAATTGGTGTAGGAATCACCGAACTGATTTACGTGATGAACTACTTTCCAATAAGGGAGAAGGTACAATTACCTCAAAGAAGTTCTACTTTCCTCCCACTCACTTCTTTCGAGAGAAACTCCTTCTCCGTAAAGGATCCATCTTAGCAACGAAAAACTTGCCTTCGGATCTGTGATAGAAGGTGTACCCAATAGTTACCTTTGGGTATTCTATGAAGACGCACTTCTCCGATTTGGGTTCGAGCTTATCGGTGAAAACTTTTTCACATAAGCATCACAACTCCAAACTTTAAGAAACGACAGCTTAGGTTTACTGTTAAACCATAGTTCATACGGTGTCGCCTCAACGGATTTAGATGGTGCCCTATTAAATGTGAATGCAGCTGTCTCTAATGCATAACCCCAAAACGATATTTGGTAAATCGGTAAGAGACATCATTGATCGCACCATATCAAAATAAAGAAATGCAGTTCTGACGTTCGGACACACCATAACGTTGTGGTGTTCCGGTGGCGTGAGCTGTGAAACTATTCCACTTTGTTTTAATTTAAGAAATAACTAGTAAATCAAATATTTATCTCCATTATCATATCGGATAAACTTTATTTTCTTGTTAAGATGATTTTCTAATTCACTCTGAAATTCTTTGAACTTTTCAACTATTTCAGAATTATGTTTCATTAAGAAGATATACGCATATCTGCTCAAATCATCTGTGAAGGTCGAGGAAAATAACGATACTTGCCACGAGCATCAACACTCATTGGATCGCATACATCGGTATGTATTATTTCCAATAAGTCAAGATCTCGCTTTCATTGTTCAACAACGGAGTTTCAGTCATCTTGCCCAAAAGGCACGGTTCGCAAGCATCAAATGATTCATAACCAAGTGATTCCAAAATCCCATCAAGATGGAGTTTCTTCATGCGCTTTACACCAATATGACCTAAACGGCAGTGCCACAAATAAGTTGCACTATCATTATTAACTTTGCATCTTTTGGCATCAATATTATGAATATGTGTATCATTATGATCGAGATCCAATGAACCATTTTCATTGGGTGTGTAACCATATAAGGTTTTATTCATGTAAATGTAACAACAATTTATTCTCTTTACTTAAATGAATAATCGTATTGCAATAAACATGATCAAATCATATTTATGCTCAACACCAAATAACACTTATTTAGGTTCCACACTAATCTCGAAAGTATAGGAGTGTGCGATGATGATCATATCAATCTTGGAACTACTTCCAACACTCATCGTTCTTGCCCTTCAACTAGTTTCGCTTATTCTCAGAACTCCTGCTTTGAGTTACTATTCTTAGCAACCGAACAAGTATCAAATACTCAGGTGCTACTATAAACACTAGTAAAGCACACATCAATAACCTGTATATCAAATATACCCTTGTTCACTTTGCCATCCTTCTTATCCGCCAAATACTTGGGGTAGTTCCGCTTCTAGTGACCAGTTCTATTGCAGAAAAAGCACTTAGTCTCAGGCTTAGGTCTAGACTTGGGTTTCTTCGTGGGAGTGACAACTTGCTTGTCATTCTACTTGAAGTTCCCTTTCTTTCCCTTTGCTCTTTTCTTGAAACTAGTGGTCATGTCAATCATCAACGCTTGATGCTCTTTCTCGATTTCTACCTTCGTCGATTTCAACATCACGAAGAGCTCGGGAATCGTTTTCGTCATCCCTTGCATACTATAGTTCATCACGAAGTTCTAGTAACTTAGTGATGGTGACTAGAGAATTACATCAATCACTATCTTATCCGGAAGATTAACTCCCACTTGATTCAAGCAATTGAAGTACCTGCACAATCTGAGAACATGCTCACTAGTTGAGCGATTCTCCTCCATCTTTTAGCTATAGAACTTGTTGGAGATTTCATACCTCTCAACTCGGGTATTTGTTTGAAATATTAACTTCAACTCCTGGAACATCTCATATGGTCCATGATGTTCAAAACGTCTTTGAAGTCCCGATTCTAAGCCGTTAAGTATGGTGCACTAAACTATCCAAGTAGTCATCATATTGAGCTAGCCAAACGTTCATAACGTCTGCATCTGCTCCTGCAATAGGTCTGTCACCTAGCGGTGCATTAAGGACATAATTGTTCTGTGCAGCAATGAGGATAAACCTCAGATCACGGATCCAATCCGCATCATTGCTACTAACATTTTTCAATACAATTTTCTCTAGGAACACATATAAAAACATAGGGAAGCAACAACGCGAGCTATACAACATAATCTGCAAAATACTACCAGGACTAAGTTCATGATAAATTAAAGTTCAATTAATCATATTAACTTAAGAACTCCCACTTAGATAGACATCTCTCTAGTCATCTAAGTGATTACGTGATCCAAATCAACTAAACCATGTCCGATCATCACGTGAGATGGAGTAGTTTCAATGGTGAACATCACTATGTTGATCATATCTACTATATGATTCACGCTCGACCTTCGGTCTCCGTGTTCCAAGGCCATATCTGTTATATGCTAGGCTCGTCAAGTTTAACTTTGAGTATTCCGCGTGTGCAACTGTTTTGCACCGTTGTAGATGGACGTAGAGCTTATCACACCCGATCATCACGTGGTGTCCGGGCACTACGAACTTTGGCAACGGTGCATACTCAGGAGAACACTTCTTGATAATTTTAGTGAGAGATCATCTTATAATGCTACCGTCAATCAAAGCAAGATAAGATGCATAAAGGATAAACATCACATGCAATCAATATAAGTGATATGATATGGTCATCATCATCTTGTGCTTGTGATCTCCATCGCCAAGCAATCATGATCACCATCGCCACCGCGCCGACACCTTGATCTCCATCGTAGCATCGTTGTCGTCTCGCCAACTATTGCTTCTACGACTATCGCTACTGCTTAGTGATAAAGTAAAGCAATTACATGGCGCTTGCATTTCATACAATAAAGCGACAACCATATGGCTCTCGCCAGATTGCCGATAACTCGGTTACAAAACATGATCATCTCATACAATAAAATATAGCATCACGTCTTGACCATATCACATCACAACATGCCCCTGCAAAAACAAGTTAGACGTCCTCTACTTTGTTGTTGCAAGTTTTACGTGGCTGCTACGGGCTTAAGCAAGAACTCATCTTACCTACGCATCAAAACCACAACGATAGTTTGTCAAATAGACTCCGTTTAACCTTCTCAAGGACCGGGCGTAGCTACACTCGGTTCAACTAAAGTTGGAGAGACAGTCTTCCGCAAGCCATCTATGTGCAAAGCACGTCGAGGGAACCGGTCTCGCGTGGAAGAGTACGCGTAAGGTTGGTCCGGATCGTCTCGCCCAACAATACCGCTGAACCAAAGTATGACATGCCGGTAGGCGGTATGACTTGTATCGTCCACAACTCACTTGTGTTCTACTCGTGCATATGACATCAACGCATAAAACCTAGGCTCGGATGCCACTGTTGGGGAACGTAGTAATTTCAAAATTTTCCTACGATCACGCCAAGACCATGGTGATGGCATAGCAACGAGAGGAGTGTCCGTCCACGTACCCTCGTGAGACCGAAGCGGAAGCGTTATAACAACGCGGTTGATGTAGTCGTCGTCTTCACGATCCGACCGATCCAAGCACCGAACGTGACGGCACCTCCGAGTTCTGCACATCGCTCAGCTCGATGACGATCCCGGACTCCGATCCAGCAAAGTGTCGGGATGAGTTCCACAAGACGACGGCGTGGTGACGATGTTGATGCTCCACCGGCGCAGGGCTTCGCCTAAGCTCATGACGATATGACTTCTCCGTAGCGAGGCTTCGCCTAAGCTCATGACGATATGACCGAAGTGGAATATGGTGGAAGGGGGCACCGCACACGGCTAAGGAAAGATCCGTAGATCAACTTGTGTATCATGGGGTGCCCCCCTGCCCCCGTATATAAAGGAGCAAGGAGGAGGTGGCCGGCCAAGGGAGGAGGCGCACCAAGATGTGGAGTCCTACTAGGATTCCAAGTCCTAGTAGGAGTCCACCAAGAGGGGAGGAAGGGAGAAGGAAGTGGAGGAGAAGGAAAGGTGGCGGCCCCTTTTCCCTAGTCCAATTCGGACTAGAGGGAGGGCGCAGCAACCTTGGCCCTTTCTCCTCTTTCCACTAAAGCCCATCAAGGCCCATTGCTTCTCCCGTAACTACCGGTACTCGAAAAATACCCGAATCACTCGGAACCTTTCCGAACTCCGAATATAGTCGTCCAATATATCGATCTTTACGTCTCGACCATTTCGAGACTCCTCGTCATGTCCCCGATCTCATCCGGGACTCCGAACTCCTTCGGTACATCAAAACTCATAAACTCATAATATAACCGCCATCGAAACCTTAAGCGTGCGGACCCTACGGGTTCGAGAACTATGTAGACATGACCTAGAACCATTCTCGGTCAATAACCAATAAGCGGAACCTGGATGCCCATATTGGTTCCTACATATTCTACGAAGATCTTTATCGGTCAAACCGCATAACGATATCGTTGTTCCCTTTGTCATCGGTATGTTACTTACCCGAGATTCGATCGTCGGTATCCAATACCTAGTTCAATCTCGCTGCAGTAAGTCTCTTTACTCGTTCCGTAATACATCATCTCACAACTAACTCATTAGTTGTAATGCTTGCAAGGCTTAAGTGATGTGTATTACCGAGAAGGCCTAGAGATACCTCTCCGACAATCGGAGTGACAAAACCTAATCTCGAAATACGCCAACCCAACAAGTACCTTTGGAGACACCTGTAGTACTCCTTTATAATCACCCATTTACGTTGTGACGTTTGGTAGCACCAAAGTGTTCCTCCGTAAACGGGAGTTGCATAATCTCATAGTTACAGGAACATGTATAAGTCATGAAGAAAGCAATAGCAACATACTAAACGATCAAGTGCTAGGCTAACGGAATGGGTCATGCCAATCAGATCATTCTTCTAATGATGTGATCCAGTTAATCAAATGACAACTCATGTCTATGGTTAGGAAACATAACCATCTTTGATTAACGAGCTAGTCAAGTAGAGGCATACTAGTGACACTGCTTGTCTATGTATTCACACATGTATTATGTTTCCGGTTAATACAATTCTAGCATGAATAATAAACATTTATCATGATATAAGGAAATAAATAATAACTTTATTATTGCCTCTAGGGCATATTTCCTTCAGATGGACCTTGTTAGGCCAGCCCAAGCATGTAGGTCACGGCGGAGTTCGTACTCATAACTTGGCTGTAATGGTTCCTTGCCTTGACGACGAGGGTGGGATGGAGGTTGTTTGGCTTTGTCAACTATCCAATCCCGTCCTCGAGGTGGGTGGTCTGGTTGATCTGCCCGAGTGTACCTTGAAGGTACTGGCTCTATGGCCTCATCATCAAATTGCGGCAGTAGCTTTTCGCCTGTTTCTTGTGACCGTACTCCTCTTTGGCGTCCAGGACTTTAGTCCATCTCTCATTAAGCGTGTCCTGTTCGGCCTTTATCTTCTGCAGCTGTTTCTTTAGGCTGCCCCACGGCAATGAGCTACCGCTTGAACCGTTCTTGATCCAGCGGGTCTTCGGGGACAATGAAATCTTCGTCACCCAAACTCACCTCCTCTTCCGAAAGGGGGAGGTAATTGCTGTCTTCGGAGTCATCAAGGTATTCGGGATTGAGAGGATCCTCATGCTCCTCGTGATTGACTTGTGGTTGTTCGTTGGCGCCGGGGTCGTCAAGGTTGTCTGCATTATCCAGGGTGCCAATTTTCTCTGGTGTCCGTGTTGCTTGCATGGGTTCGACGCGCCTTGGAGAGGCGGCGCTTCGATGGCTCCATGCTGGGCTTGGCATTATCCTTCCCGGGGGTGCCGTTGTCTTCTTTCGGAGTGTCCACCACGTAGATGTCGTAGGTGGACTTGGCCATCCAGCGACCAATGATGGGGGGAGCAGCAGAGGTGTTAGCCGTGGCTCCGCTATCCTTGTCCATGTATTCAGCATTTTCTGAGGTGTAATCTAACATGTCGGTTAAGTCTTCGACAGTGGCCACTAAGTGGGTGGTGGTTGGGACGTGAAATTCCCACAAATCTGCCTCAAAGGGCTGCTGAACGCAAGCCGGGGCGGTTTCTCCGAATAGCCATAATATGAATTCGGTCCAGCGCCTCGTTTAATTGGGCGACGGTCGCCGGGCCGGTATGCGGTGGCCACCAAGGGTCGGTTTCTGATGTGGCAGGGCAAGGAATGGTCCGGGCCTGGGTCGGGTCCTGATCTTCGAGGGCCGAGTTAACCTCGAGGCCGAGGCAGGACAGTCATGAGAGACCGAGGGCAAGTCTTGGTCTTCGGATACTATTTCTGTATTAGGGCTCAAAGCCGAGTTGTCTAGGGGGAGTTCGGCTAGAGATGTTTCATGGCTACTGAATGTCAACCCGTTGCAGGGGCTCGAGGCCGGGGGCGTGTCGTGAGGAGAGCATTCGGCCAAGAGTGACTCTTGGAGTCCAAACATTACTCCCGTCTCAAGGCCTGAGGCTGGGTCTTCGGCGGGTGTTACCGACGTGGTCGAAAAGGATTCTTGGCCTCCGGTTAGGGTAGAACTGTCCGAGTTTGAGGCTAGTTGAAGGATTAAGTTCGATCCATCGATCGGTTCGGGGAAAAACTCCGAAGCGGGCACAATAGAGTCCATAGAGGTATGGGTGGAGGTCGCAAATCCAGTGAAGACCAGATTGCCATGGGCATCCATGATCTATTCCAAGTTACCGAATCAAATCCAGTGCTCAGGGGCGAAATTGTTGATTTGGTCTAAATGACTAGTTGGGTTGGCGTGCAGCACGATGCTGCCGAACGAGAAGAGTTGGCCGGGGACAAAGAGGTCCTCGGAGCTGATGCCCTGTCCGACGATCAGGCGAGCCATCGATCCTTCGACGATCCAACATCGGAACTCTCAATGAAAGCACCAATGTCAGTGTCAAAACCGGCGGATCTTGGGTAGGGGGTCTCGAACTATGGATCTAGGATCGATGGGGAACAAGGGACGATGGACACGGTGTTTACCCAGGTTTGGGCCCTCTCGAAGAGGTAAAACCCTACGTCCTGCTTGATTGTATTTGATGTATGATATGGTTACAGAGTCGATCTACCTCGAGATCAGGCGAGCTAAACCCTAGGTTAACAGGGTGATGGATGTTGCTCTAGCCTAAAGACTAAAATCCTCTGGTTTATATAGATATCAGCAGGGTTAGGGTTACATGCGGTAGGTTACAGGGAAGGAAAGATCATTTCTAATCTTGGCTTGGAGGGCACACCACGACTCCAAAGATTCCTTATCCGGTAACGGATCCGCACTATAGCTCCGCCCCTTAGTGGCCCATCAATCTGGCCCATATACAGCAGGCCGGCAGCCCGATGACCCCTTAATCCAGGACTCCCTCACCTGGCTCCTTCCCGCCCTCTACCTTCTTCGTTGTTACATGGCGCGCGAGCGGGACACGACACGCCTCCTCCATCTCCTTCGACCAACTATGACGTAGGGCGCCGCGGTGGCGTGCACGCGCTAGAACCGTCCGACGGCGTGTCCTCCCCGCACCACCACGACCCAGCTGCCATATCATCCAACGTGCGCCGCCTGACGTGAGCATGCTCATCGAGAAGCGGCGCGACCGCCAGAACCACACCATCCAGGACGTCGCCACGACCGACCGCCAGAATTGTGCTGCCCTCACCGGCGGCATCGTCTCCTACAGTGGGGTCTTCCTTGCCTTCACTCGCGATCTACGACGCGTGGTGTGGCCCGTGTTGTTCAAGCTAGAGCGGCCTCCTCGCTATGAAGGCACTGCCAACTCCGTGGAGGTCCTGCAGCTCTACACCATTGGCATCTAGGCCGCGGAGGGTGATGACAAGGTCATGGCAAACTGGTTCGCCATGGCCGTCAAGGACGCCACGTGCTCTTGGCTGATGAACCTCCCCGAGGCCCCCATCCACTCGTGGTCCGAACTATGCCGGTAGTTCGTATCCAACTTCAAGGGCACGCATGACCGTCCTCTCACACTCAACGACCTGCGCGGTGCGCGAGCGCCCTGGCGAGACCCTCCGCAACTACATTCAACACTTCAGCCAGGTGTGCAACAAGATCTTGCGTGCCTCCGACACTGCGATCATCGCCGCGTTCTCGTCCAGCACCACGGACGTCAGGATGATCGAGAAGCTCTCCATCAACGACGAGATCGACTCCGTGGTCGCGCTGTTCAACCTCGCTGACAGGTGGTCCAGGGCTGAAGAGGGCCGCCTCTTCGCCCACAACGACCCCGACGTGGAGCCCGACGCTGCCAAGCCCAAGGCCAGGGACATCAAGCGCAAAGGCCCCATCGTGCATGCAGCGGAGCCCGAGAAAAAGCGCGGATGCGACCATAATGAGGCCAAGAAGGATGGACGCCCCTTTTGTGCCTACCACAACATTCACTCCCACAGCACCGAGGACTGCCACGAGTTGAAGCTGCTTCGCGATGGCCGACAGGACAAGCACGACGATCGCAACGAGCGCGGCTCAGGCCGTGATGAGTGATATTTTTACACTCATTTCAACCTTGTTTAAAACAAGATTTTCACTAAAAGAGAGATATTCACTATGATTTTGCCACTAATGACTAATGAGTGCAAAGAATTCCACAAATCCTCTATTTAATATTTTTCCACAGGAAATGGGCTAAAAATGGAAGATATCACGTGGGAGAAAGGAAAGGAAGGAAAATGGAGAAGAAAAAAAATCAGCAGGAGGCGTTAGAAGGACTCTAGAGCAAAAGACGGTGCTCCATGCGACCACGACCGCTCTCATGAGTGATCGTTTGGCATGGAAACCAAGGCAGCTCGTCCACCTGAACAAGTTTTATTATGGGGACCCCGTCGAAATGTCAACAGACGGAGCAGAGGGGGAGCGTCAAGCACAACCACAACCCATTCATCATTATCTTCATCCACAAACCCTAGCCGCCGCCATTTTCACCTCCATAGCCATCTCCACCTCCATAGCCCTCTCTCATCTAGTTCATACATGTAATCATGCATCACACAAGGCATTTATTGTAAGACATATTGCAATCGATCAATCTCAAGATGTGTTCTTTAATGATTTCTTCTCACGATATGATCTCCATGTGTGAATAGTCTGGTAAGGTATGGGGTGAGGCATGAGCCTTGCAGCCCCATATATTTGGTGAAGGGATCAATGGAAGTCTTTGACACAATGTCTTGTATGTGTAAAAATAAAATTGCACCATGAAGTATCTCTTGTCTCGTCCATGATCTTCATCCCTGCAGGTACCCAGGATCATGGAGATCAAGTACCGCTGAGGCTAGGAGCAAGGGGACCATGAAGTGTTATACCGAACACCGATGATAGTAAGGTTTAGTAGGGTAACATGGATCATATCCTTGGGGTTTCATGAGGTGTAGTCATTGAATGCCCAAAGCTTTTGTCTGATATTATTACCTTAATTATCGAGGCAACCCCGCGAGACGGATAGGGCCTTCGGTAGGACAACTGATTCTTAATGCATGACTCATGCCGGTCAGGATGCTATTTGGACACATCCCCCATTCCAATGAAGCAAGCACCTCTTGATGGGTGGCTTCCAGAGCAGAAACTAATATCATTTTTCCCAACACCAATACATGGTTGTAAGCATTAAGACCTCAGTCCCGTACCTTCTTTTTATTATAAGTGTTTGAATCAATATTTGCTTGTTGATCCGGTCAAAAGCTGGATTTGACACTTTAGCAAAAACTTGCTAGAGACCGTCGCTTCAAGGGAATCTTCCTCTCGTGGGTTCGATAACCCAGGGTTACCTTTGGGGAAACAGGTGCGGGATACTCTTTTTAGTTCCAACACTGGGTCAACAAAAAGGAGATATCAAGCCCTTTTTCTGGTGCCGTTGCCGGGGAGGAGTTTAGTATTCCTAGTCTTTGTGTTTAGAGTTTTTGTTAAAGTTAATTTTCAGTTTTTAGTCTAAGTTTTATTTTGTTGCAAGTCTTGTCAGTTGAAAAATCCAAAAAGTTACTATGGCTCGTAATCTTGGGAGTTTTGCTACTCCTAGAAAAAATTTCATGCGTGAACCTATAGCACAACCTAATGTTGCAGCTGTAGAATATGTGATCAAACCGAACTTAGTTTCCATGGTTCAACAGGACCAATTTGGAGGCTCTACTTCTGAAGATGCAGGTATGCATTTACATAATTTTACTGAATTGTCCAACATGACACACATAAAGGATTATGACCTAGATGCTCTGAAACTTTGATTATTTCCTTTATCTTTGAGAGGAAAAGCTAAAGGATGGCTTTTAGCTTTGCCTAAAGGCAGTATTGCTTCTTGGGATGCTTGTTGCAGCAAATTTTTATTTAAGTTTTCCCACCTGCAAAAATTATGCAATGACGTTCTCAGATTACAAGTTTCAAGCAAGAGGAATAGGAGCCAATAGCGCTTGTGTGGGATAGAATGAAAGAGGCTATAAGAAATTGCGCCAATCATGGAATGGAGTGGTTAATCCTTCATATGTTTTATAATGGCTTGAATCACATGTCAAGAACTATGCTTGATACACCTGAAGGAGGAATAATCAAGAGAAAACCCATAGAAGATCTCAAGAAGATACTAGATGATATGCAAGAGAACCAAGCCAAATGACATGTTGAAAGGACCACCACCAAGAAGGTGAATGCTATACAAGAAAATAGCTCAGAGTTGACAACAAAGCTAGGTAAATGTTGATGTCTACTGCACAACTTTATTCTTGTAGACTCGTGTTGGGCCTCCAAGCGCAGAGTTTTGTAGGACAGTAGCAATTTTCCCTCAAGTGGATGACCTAAGGTTTATCAATCCGTGGGAGGCGTCGGATGAAGATGGTCTCTCTCAAACAACCCTGCAACCAAATAACAAAAAGTCTCTTGTGTCCCCAACACACCGAATACAATGGTAATTTGTATCGGTGCACTAGTTCGGCGAAGAGATGGTAATAAAAGCGTAGTAATGATAGTAGATATTGTTTTTTGTAATAGGAACAATAAAAAAATAGAAGGTAGAAATTTATAAAATAGATCACAAACGGTATTGCAATGCTTGAAAATGAAGCCTAGGGTCCATACTTTCACTAGTGCAATCTCTCAACAATGCTAATATAATTGGATCATATAACCATCCCTCAACGTGCGATGAAGAATCACTCCGAAGTTCCTATCTAGAGGAGAACATAAGAAGAAATTGTTTGTAGGGCACGAAACCACCTCAAAGCTATTCTTTCCGATCAATCTATCCTAGAGTTCGTACTAAAATAACACCAAACTATTCTTTCTGATCGATCTAACCAAGAGTTCGTACTAAAATAACACCATATGATACCCATCAACCAACTCTAGTGTCACCTGGATACTCCAATGTCACGCGAGTATCCGTGAGTTGATTATGCGATATGCATCAAACAATTTCAGATTCATAATACTCAATCCAACACAAAGAACCCCAAAGAGTGCCCCAAGATTTCTACCGGAGAAACAAAGACGAGAATGTGCATCAACCCCTATGCATAGATTACCCCAATGTCACCTCGGGAATCCGCAAGTTGAGTGCCAAAACACATATCAAGTGAATCAACATGGCACCCCATTATCACCACGGGTATTCATATCAAGACATACATCAAGTGTTCTCAAATCCATAAAAGTAACCAATCCGATAAAATTAAATCTCAAAGGGAAAACTCAATTCAAAACAAGATACAGAGGGGAAAACACCATACGATCCAACTATATTAACAAAGCCCGCGATATATCAAGATCGTGACATCTCAAGAACAAGAGAGAGAGAGAGAGAGAGAGAGAGAGAGATTAAACACATAGCTACTAGTACAAACCCTCAACCCTGAGGGTGGACTACTCCCTCCTCATCAATGGTGGCCACCGGGATGATGAAGATGGCCTCCGGTGATGATCTCCCCCTCCGGCAGGGTGTCGGAATGGGGTCTAGATTGGTTTTTTCTTGGCTACAAAGCCTTGCGGCGGTGGAACTTCTGATCTAGCGTTAATTCCAAATGATTTCCTATTTATAGGATTTTTTGGCGTCTGTTTCACGCGAAGATGGGCCTCGAGGTGAGCACAACCCACTGGGGCAAGCCGGACCCCTCAGGCACGCCGCATAAATATTGACTTTAAAAGGGGCGACTCCCGCCTGTGCTTAAGTGCGCCCTGGTGGGTTGTGCCCGCCTCGTGGCTCTTCTGGCCCTCCCACGAAGCTTCGGGGGTATCTTTTGTTCCAAAAAAATCATCAAAAAGTTTCAGCTCATTTGGAGAACTTTCATTTCTGCACACAAAAATCAACACCACGGTAGTTCTGCTGAAAACAACGTCAGTCCGGGTTAGTTCCGTGCAAATCATAGCAAAACCATATAAAATTGTTCTAAACATGGCATGAATACTTCATAAATGATAGATACATTGGAGATGTATCAAACGTCAATGCCATCACTGATGAAGATACTAGTGATGTGAATTTTATTGCTCGTAATAGCTATAATCCCAATTGGACAAACAATATTTATGCTCCTAAACTTCCTTATCCTAATAATGGAGGAGCATCAAATAATTTTTGTGGAGCTAATGGTAACAATAGAAATACTCTTGAAGAAACCCTTAAAAGTTTTATTGCTATCCAGACAGAGTAGAATGAAAACTTCAAGAATATCTTGAAGAATCATGATAACTTACTCGGTCAATTGACCGGTAAGGTTGTTCGACTAAAAAATGATGTACAAATACTTGAGGCCAGATCCAAGAATATGGAGGCACAGGTGGCAAAGATAGTAGAGAGCCAAGCCTTGATTTTGGCCAAGTTTGCTGTAAACCAGAGCCTAACCCGGTTGAAGAAGTCAAAATGGTAAGAAGCAACAAAGAGAAAGGTGATGTACTTGTCATGTGCCAGAGTACAATTATATCGTTATAGATTTTGTCAATATAATATACATGAAGTATCCACTACCGGAGGTACCTAGTGATGAGGCATATAATGTCTTTGTTGAACATGTTGCAACCAAGGTACGTGAACTTGATGATGAAAGAAAATTTTTATTCAGTAAGTTACCAGCTAAGCAAGAGGATGCTTTGGAACCAACTATAGAGATTGAGATAGGACTTAATAAGTTCGGTGCTTTATGTGATCTAGGGGAAAGTGTTTCCACTATCCCCAAATCTGTTTATGATAGTCTCAATCTTGGTCCTTATGCTAGAACTGAGATTATATTTAATGTAGCTAATTCTACTTTTACTCAGGCAGTACATATTAAGCATGGAGTCATAGTTCAAATTAATGATTGCCTTGTCATGATTGATTTAGTTATAGTAGATATGCCTCAAGATCCAGTTGCTCCTATATTCTCGGTACATCTTTTCTAAGGACTATTAAAGTTGTGATAAATGTGTTTGAGGGAAATGTTCATTTTGATTTACCAGCTAAAGATCCCTTTATAAGGCATTTTCCCAGGAAAAATAAATTGAAGACCTACACAGGAGGAGGTATGATTCTGAATGCCAGAAGCTATGGTCTCGGTGTTCTAGCACCACCTTGATCATCACTATGGTCGAGCTATCCGACCGAAAACAAGCACTTCGTGGGAGGCAGCCGACGTGAATAAAGTAGACAAGTAAGTTTTTATTTGGTTTTAAATAAAAGAGTGATTGAAGTTCCATGTGAAGAAGTTAGTTTGGAAGAGTTTTTCTAATGAAGGTTTAGCCTTGTGCAAGATGATTTATATGCTAGTAGATGTTTGGATGCATGGATATGTGTCTATGTATTTCCGTGGAACTAATAACGCAGGAAACGAAGCAAAATCCAAGTTTTAGAAGAAATAGACCAGGAAACAGCCCTTCCTGCGACTGCAATGGTCGTATGGGCGGTCGTTTGGCCTGTAGGGGGTTCTAGCGCAAAACAACAGCAACAACAGAGTGAAGGATGACATTTCAAACGGGCGCACACGCTCATTTTTGCGGTCGTTTTGATTCTCTGAAGAAACCACCTACGAGTCCAGAGCGTTCGACTGCATTCCAAACGGACGCACAAGCCCGGTCGAGCGGTCATTTGACATCCTCGACCAGAAGCACAAAAAGAACAGAACAAACGACGACATTCAAAATGGACGCCAACGCCCAGTCCAACGGTCATTTCGTCTATGCACGGGCGCAGGTAAGTGATCAGGGAGAACGACGGCGTTCCATGCGGGCGCTTACGCTTGTATGAGTGGTTGTTTGGAACCCTGGTGGCTCCAATAAGCCCGAGGAAGGAGGTATTTCACCCCATCTCTCTCTTTTCTTATTCTTCTTCCTCCAAACCTCTCCAAACCCTAGCAAAACTTTGCCCGATCTCTCTACTCATTCGTTTTCAGTTCGAATCCTTCTATATGATCGATCTACGGTATGTTTCTCCTCCAATCCCCAACTTATTTTTTTGCGGATCCGTGTTCTACATGCCTAGCATTGTCATGACAAGGAGATGCATATTTTTGATTCAAACTTGAGTTTTGCATGGATTTGTTGATGTTTTTTAGAGGAGTATGATGATGTGATTACCGTAGGATCATTATTGTTTTATTATGTTGGACTGAAAAATTGTTTTGTAGATGTTTACACGGAGGTCTTCTTGTGTACGCGGTGATTCGAGTTCATCCAGCGCGCAACCACAACAAGTTTTCACTCAGGGGATCGTCTTCACCGATCATGGAGCAAGGAAGAAGTTCCAAAAGTTCACAACAAAGATGATCAAACCAACCAAACGGGCTTGTGCGAATACTCTTGCCAATCTAGTTATCACTCATGATTTTAATTTGCTTTGTCATTATGCCGGGTTGCACCATTTTGTTTATCAAGGATGTGAGACTTATGAACGATTGACGCCTGAGTTTCTTAGTACTCTCTCGCACAATGTTGGATTAGTGCCAAGTGTATGTGAGGAGGAGAGGATCACTTTCCGTCTTCTTGACCAAGACTTTAACATCACTTTTGTTGAGTGGTGTAATTATGTTGGATTCCCCAACAATGATGCTGATATTAGATATGTTTATGATTTCACTGACCCGCACCCAAGGCAATCCTTTCTTAGAATGAGTCATCGTGGCTCTAAGCAAAGAGACAGTTGCATTGAAAGTCCTACTATCCATTATTTCTACTATGTTATCACTAACTTGTTGCAGGCACGAGGAGAAATTTCTAAGGTGAATGATGAGAACATGCTAGTTCTTGGGAAAGCAACAAACCTGGACGTCGGTTATTCGCCCAACTTAGGGGTAATACTTTTACTCCACCTCGTGCATCAAGCCAATCATGCACAAGGAGATATCGTGTGTGGAGGAGTTATCATCATGTTGGCCAACTCCCTTGGCCTTGTCTATAGTCACCTCCGTCCCATTGTCGGTAACACCCTTGTCAACATTTGTGTTCTTACTAGAGCTGGTATTGTAGTAGTTCGTAATGCCCGTCATTGTATCAAAATTCCCGGAGTGGCATACTTGTTACCTACACCTATTCCTAACCATTTCTCCATCGAGAATGGACAATTGCATTATGTTGCATAGGAAGGAGATGCAACTTTTGACCAAGAAGGGCCAGGACCTGAACAAGTAGATGAAGAATAACTCGCCACCGACAAAGAGGAAGATCAGCCCCAGAAAGAAAAAACCACCTACGCGGACCTCAACAATCTTTAGGGCTCTATTGATTATATGAGAAACCTCGCATCGTCCCTGAGGAGCACGTCTGCCTACATGAATATGAGCTTCTCCAACCGGAGCCAAGAGTGGGCTCCTGACCAACCGTTGCAATGATCTCGCTGGTTTGGGCTTGCAAGAGCTTAAGCTTTGGGGGAGGTTATCACCATTTCTACATCAAGATGTGGCGGTATTTGAATAAATTGTAATGAGGTTGTACTTAAGCTCAAGGAGCTTCAAAATACTCGTGTTGGTCGGTTCCAACACTTTGCTTTTGCTTTTTTTTGTTTTTGCCTTTGTGATTTTCTGGTTGCAAGTTAGTTTTCAAAAACCCCAAAACCAAAAAGAATAGAATATGCTTTGCTTTGCTTCACTCTTGTTCTTATTTAGCCCCTTGGAGTTCATTTGCATTTTTTTAGAGGAGTTGATCTATGCCAGGACAATGAGGAATGAAAGTGTACGGAAGAGAAGTGTGTAAATTCGCAACCGTGAAGGTATGTCCTACGACCCCTATCTTTTACACTTGGATAATTAGAGTAGATGTAGCAGTAGTATGTGTAATATGTGTGGATGAGAGTAAGTCTTGATAGTTGATACAAAGGTTTTGCTCTAGTAGCTGAAATAATATTGTAGCCTTTGTTTTCTTTAGTTTAGACAACTAAGACTTGCCGCAGGATAATTTTGAAAATGAAATGAAATTAACCAAGTAAAACTTTGCACAAGAGAAAGTCTTCCAAGACTTGGTAGTTGAGAAATGGTAGGGAAGTGATGTTTGAACATGCTCAACCCCATGTATTTAATTTTAATGGAATTGATAGCACTTGTGGGTTAAATTGTGTAGAGTAAGCTAGTTGAAAGGTGGGTGAGATTATGCCAAAAATCAGTGTTGTATATCTCAACATGGTATTACAGTCTCTGGCTGGTACCATGGCCTTTGCTACTATATGTGTGTTTACGTGTGTAAATGTGGCTCCGTCACCCTTCTTGATGTTTTGCTGAGGACTCAGCTGGCCAATGAACGATCCACCAAGAGTGTTAGCTCGGATTTCGGCTATGAGTTTGTTACCATGCGTAGTGGCAACACTTTGAACGGATATTATTCGGCTTCCTATTGAATGGGTGTGTGTGGTGTAAATAAAGGGGACTGGTCAAAAGAGCTCGAAAGAGACATTATTGCTAAAGGTTCATAGTTCCCAAACATTAAGCCACAACAAAAACCCATGCATGATCACTTACTTGGAATAATATCCTTCATGTGACAATCAAAGTTCTAACAAACAATGCTTGAAACAACGTGTTTAAGAGCCTAGAGGAAGAAACAATTGTGGGTGTGTTCAGGATCACTTGAGCATCATGTTTTAGTACATGCTTTCTACTTCCTAACTTATGTTTTCATGGCCTATCTTAATAAACTCTTCCGTGCATTCCCATCAATGAAGTGTTGTCTAGATTAAATGAAATGAAGTGTTGCAAAGTTGTTTTATCTAGTAGATCAGAAACTTTGTGTTGACTATCTTTACTTCACTAACACTTACACTATAACCATGCCACCGATATATCCATGATAATTTTTCAGGTCAAGAGAAGAGGGTTATCTAGGTATACCTATCGTAAGTGAACCAAAACCTTCTTGTTATTTCGGTTTAAACAACTGAGTTCCTTATGATTCGGATTTCTCTCTATGTTTCTCGAGATGATAAAGTTTAAGCTTGGGGGAGTTGATGAGTGATATTTTTACACTCATTTCAACCTTTTTTTAAAACCGAGATATTCCACTAAAAGAGAGATATTGATGTCTGCTAGAACTACGTCGGTATTTCCCCAAAGAGGAAGGGATGATGCAGCACAACAACATTAGGTATTTCCCTCAGTGATGAGACCAAGGTTATCAAACCAGTAGGAGAACCACGCAACACTATGTGAACAACACCTGCACACAAATAACAAATACTCGCAACCCGACGTGGTTAAGGGGTTGTCAATCCCTTTCGGGCAACGACACCAGAAATTGGCAAGTGGACATGATAAAAATATGATAGATTGGATAAATAGATCTCAAATAAAATAAAGTGCAGCAAGGAATTTTTGTATTTTTGGTTTAATAGATCTGAAAATAAAAGCAAATAAAAATAGATCGCGAAGGCAAATATAATAAAGAAGAGACCCGGCGATCGTAGATTTCACTAGTGGCTTCTCTCGAGAAAAATAGCAAACGGTGGGCAAACGAATTACTGTTGGGCAATTGATAGAACTTCAAATAATCATGATGAGATCCAGGCAATGATCATTATATAGGCATCGCGTCGAAGATTAGTAGACCGACTCCTGTCTGCATCTACTACTATTACTCCACACATCGACCGCTATCCAGCATGCATCTAGTGTATTAAGTTCATGGAGAAACGGAGTAATGCAACAAGAACGATGACATGATGTAGACAAGATCTATTTATGTATAAATAGACCCCATCTTGTTATTCTTAATAGGAACGATACATACGTGTCGGTTCCCCTTCTGTCACTGGGATCAAGCACCGTAAGATCGAACCCATTACAATGCACCTCTTCCCATTGCAAGATAAATAGATCAAGTTGGCCAAACAAAACCCAAATATCGGAGAAGAAATACGAGGATATAAGCAATCATGCATATAAGAGATCAAAGAAGACTCAAATAACTTTCATGGATAAAAAGACAGATCTGATCATAAACTCAAAGTTCATCGGATCCCAACAAACACACCGCAAAAAGAGTTACATCATATGGATCTCCAAGAGACCATAGTATTGGGAATCAAAAGAGAGAGAGAGAGGAAGCTATCTAGCTACTAACTACGGACCCATAGGTCTACAAAGAACTACTCACGCATCATCGGAGAGGCACGAATGGACATGATGGACCCCTCAGTGATGGTGTCTAGATTGGATCTGGTGGTTCTGGAACTTGCGGCGGCTGGAATTGATTTTCGTTGACTCTCCTGGGGTTTCTGGAATATTGGGGTATTTATAGAGCAAAGAGGCGGTGCGGGAGGCCACCGAGGTGGGCACAACCCACTATGGCGTGCCTGGGCCTCCAGGCGCGCCCTGGTGGGTTGTGCTCACCTCGGGCTCCCTCGTCGGTACTTCTTTGGCCCATTGGATGTCTTCTGGTCCAAAAGAATCCACAAAAAGTTTCTCTGTGTTTGGACTTCGTTTGGTATTGCTTTCCTGCGATGTAAAAAACATGCAGAAAACAGCAACTGGCACTGGGCACTATGTCAATAGGTTAGTACCAAAAGATGGGATAAAATGATTATAAAATGATTGTAAAACATCCAAGAATGATAATATAATAGCACGGAACAATCAAAATCATATATTCACTCCGATATTGCCACTAATGACTAATGCATGCAAAGGATTCCATAAATACTCTCTTTAATATTTTTTCCATAGGAAATGGGCTAAAAAGGGAAGATATCACGTGGTAGAAAGGAAAGAAAGGAAAATGGAGAAGAAACAAATCATCAGGAGGCATTAGAAGGACTCTAGAGCAAAAGACGGTGTTCCATGCGACCACGAGCGCTCGCATGAGCGGTTGTTTGCCATGGAAACCGAGGTAGCTCGTCTGCCGAAACAACTTTTATTAAGGGGACCCCGTCAAAATGTCAACAGACGTAGCAGAGGAGGAGCGTTAAAGAACAACTACAACCCACTCATCATCATCTTCATCCACAAACCCTAGTGTCGGGGGAAACGACACCTATGGGATCACAGGGAATCCCTACTACAGTTGATGGGGCGCGGGGCTGCGCAAAGAGCAGGTCTAAAAGATCAGCACAAGGGGATTTTTACACAGGTTGGGGCCACAAAAGATGTGTAATACCCTAGCCCTGATTTTGTGTGTATTTGGTGTTCTTGAGTTCTTGAACTAGCTGCGGTGCATGCCCAGTCCAAAAAGTCCGAATCCTTCCTTAGTACGCCTCTGGCCTCCTTTTATATGTCAAAGGGGTTGCCACAGTGGCACAAAGGAGATGGAAAGTGTCTAGAGTGTACAAGTATATCCCTGACATCGTGGGACAAACACATTTAATGCGCCGCCTACGTGTTCTCTTGCTTTATCGGGGATGGTAACGAAGCTCATCCCGTCCGTTGCCGCCTCACCTTGCTTCGATGCGCATCCAAGCTGACGGGGCATGCAGCGCCATGCTGGCTAGCTGGCTGCTGCGCTGGTGCAGTGGCAGGGTCTTCACGAAGATCTGCATGCCACCACACAGGTGCTTGACTTGTTGGCCTAGAGCTTGCTCGCTGCCACGTAGGTGCGTGCCTAGTTTCGCAGGCTGGTTGCCGCATCAGAACGGCCATGGGACAGCGAAACCTTGGTAGGTGCGGGCCTGGTTGTGGCCCCGCAGATGCCCCCGGCAAGGGTCTTGCCGGGGTCTTGTGGGCGTCCCCGGCAAGGATCTTGCCGGGCGTTTCGTGGCCATCCCGGCAAGGATCTTGCCGGGGGTCTTCGTCTGTCCCCGGCAAGGATCTTGCCGGGGGTCTTTGTCTTCTGGTCCCCATCTAGATCTGCAGGTCTTTTGTCTTCACAAAGATTTGCATGCCACCATGCAAGCGCCCCCGAGCTTTGGTCCTGACGTTGTCGATGGTGTCAGAACTCTCAGGCTCAAGGGTGGTGGCTCTGCTGGCGTTGGGCAAGTTGCCCCGGCAAGGGTCTTGCCGGGGCCGTGTTTGGCCGCCCCGGCAAGGGTCTTGCCGGGGGGAGGGGATCCACCTTGCCCCTTTGCTCTTCATGCTTCTGGCTTGAATATTGCCTTGGCAGCCTCTTTGTTTCCCTTCCTCTACCTTGCCAAGCTTGGCCGTAGGCGTGGCTTCGACTTCCCATGCACAAGTAAAGGGGTATAGAAAAGGCCCCTACTTTTGTACACCGATAGGAGCCCCCGGGCCTGGGCTACACACAAGCGCAATGCATTGTTGGGCCAGGCCTAGAACGGTGCGCGGGCATGCGTGGTAGAGTATTAACTTGGCAACTCCCTCACGAGCTGCGCTTCCCCACGATCCGCATTGAGTGCATGACGTGGGGGTCGTGCACGGAGTGGCCGCAGCACGCTTGCGTCATCCTGCCGTGAATACTAAAGAGGCAGCCTGCGTCTTCTCCATAAAAAAAGAGGAAATCACAGGGGCGCTGCTCATTTACCCTCTGCGTCCTTTCCAATCTTGGAACCGCTGTTCCTTTCTTCTTCCTCAAGTGCAAATCGAAGCTCTTGCTTCTGCTCGCCGCCGCCGCGCCCCCATTGCCCTCGATCCTTCATCCCCTCCCCGTCGCCATGGCGCCCAAGACAAGCAAAGGCAAGGGAGCAGTTAAAGACGGCGGAGGGAAGGAGGCGTTGGAGAGCGAGTTGGTGGAGCTTCGGACGGAGCGCACCCTCTTCACCTCGACGGTCGACTCGCTCACCCTCAGGGACATGTTCAGGACCCTGCGGGGAACGGATACGTCGGGGCATCCTGCCACGCGCATCGTCCCTGCCTCCTTCACCGAGGCTGGTCCAAACCGGTATCCCTTCTTTGTCGATTATTTCTCATGTGTGCTCTGCCCCCCTTTCTCAGATTTCTTCAGCGGCATCATGCACACCTACGGCTTCCACCTTCTGGATTTCACGCCGAACGCCGTGGCGTGCATGGCCTTGTTTGCCCATCTTTGTGAGGGTTTTGCTGGAGTGCATCCCAGCACGACGCTCTTCTGCCATTACTTCACAACTCGCATCCAGCCAGGGGGCGCCATCTCCGGCTGTATTACTTGGATCCCGAGGGGCCAGACAGGGGCACGCACCCGGAGGGTGCTCAGAAGGAGAGGTGGGACAAGTGGTGGGGCCGGTGGTGCTGGATCAAGGAGGCAGATCCGCAGGAGTTCTGCCAGGTCCGTCGGAGGCCGCCGGTCCATAGCAAGGACTAGGGCGAGCTCGACGCCGATGACGAGAAGCTCACGGTTGCCACCACCAGGATTCATCGCCTCACCTCGGCCGGGCTCACCCTCGAGATGATTGGGGCTGACTTCTGATACGTCTCCAACATATCTATAATTTTTGATTGCTCCATGCTACTTTATCTACTGTTTTAGGCAATATTGGGATTTATTTTCCACTTCTATATTATTTTTGGGACTAACCTATTAACCGGAGGCCCAGCCCAGATTTGCTGTTTTATGCCTATTTCAGTGTTTCGAGGAAAAGGAATATCAGACGGAGTCAAAACGTAACGAAATCAACTGGAGAAGTTATTTTTCGAAGGAAATCCACCCAATGGACTTGGAGTGCACGTCAGGAAAGAAGGGAGGTGCTCACGAGGGTCGGGGCGTGCCCCTGCCTCGTGGCCCCCCCTTCGGTCCACCGACGTACCCCCTGCACCCATATATACCTACGTATCGTAAAACTTCCAAAATAGAAGATAGATCGGGAGTTCCGCCGCCGCAAGCCTCTGTAGACACCAAAAACCTCTCGGGAGCCCATTCCGGCACCCTGCCGGAGGGGGAACCCATCACCGGTGGCCATCTTCATCATCCCGGCGCTCTCCATGACGAGGAGGGAATAGTTCACCCTCGGGGCTGAGGGTATGTACCAGTAGCTATGTGTTTGATCTCTCTCTCTCTCATGTTCTCTCGTGTTCCCTCTATGGCACGATCTTGATGTATCCGAGCTTTGCTATTGTAGTTGGATCTTATGATGTTTCTCCCCCTCTACTCTCGTGTGATGAATTGAGTTTCCCCTTTTGAAGTTATCTTATTGGATTGAGTCGTTTATGAGAACACTTGATGTATGTCGTGCCGTGCTTATCTCTGTGGTGACACTTTGGGATATCATGTGCCACTTGATGTATGTTTTGGTGACCAACTTGCGGGTTCCGCCCATGAACCTATGCATAGGGGTTGGCACACGTTTTCTTGACTCTCTGGTAGAAACTTTGGGGCACTCTTTGAAGTACTTTTATGTTGGTTGGATGAATCTGAGATTGTGTGATGCATATCGTATAATCATGCCCACGGATACTTGAGGTGACAATGGAGTATCTAGGTGACATTAGGGTTTTGGTTGATTTGTGTCTTAAGGTGTTATTCTAGTATGAACTATAGGGCTGTTTGTGACACTTATAGGAATAGCCCAACGGATTGATTGGAAAGAATAACTTTGAGGTGGTTTCGTACCCTACCATAATCTGTACGTTTGTTCTCCGCTATTAGTGGCTTTGGAGTGACTCTTTGTTGCATGTTGAGGGCTTGTTATATGATCTATCTATGTTATTATTGTTGAGAGAACTTGCACTAGTGAAAGTATGAACCCTAGGCCTTGTTTCCTATCATTGCAATACCGTTTACGCTCACTTTTATCATTAGTTACCTTGCTGTTTTTATTATTTTAGATTACAAAAACCTATATCTACCATCCATATTGCACTTGTATCAACATCTCTTCGCCGAACTAGTGCACCTATACAATTTTCCATTGTATTGGGTGTGTTGGGGACACAAGAGACTCTTTGTTATTTGGTTTTAGGGTTGCTTGAGAGAGACCATCTTCATCCTACGCCTTCCACGGATTGATAAACCTTAGGTCATCCACTTGAGGGAAATTTGCTACTGTGCTACAAACCTGTGCACTTGCAGGCCCAACAACGTCTACAAGGAGAAGGTTGCATAGTAGAAATCAAGCTCTTTTCTGGCGCCGTTGCCGGGGAGGCTAGGTAAGTGATGGTATATCTTTAGATCTTGCAATTGAATCTTTTTGTTTCTTGTTTTAGAACTAATCTAGTTTATAAAAGAAAACTACAAAAAAATGCTATTGAGTCTGTCTCATATGCTTCATCTTTTTAATATCTTTCATGAGTATGATGGAAAGGAAAATTGTGCCAAAGTGCTAGAAGAAGAACATAGAATGCCTGGCATAAAATCTTTGAATGATGAGCATGATTGTAATGTTGTTAGTATAAACTCCTTGAATATCCATAGTACTAATGATGATTGCTCTAGTCATGATGAAAATATCTCTCATAAGCATGTTAACTTTTGTGGAGTGCATGTTTGCATTAACACACCAAATAAAGAAGATATATATTGCAAGAGGCATAAGTACTTAGAAACCTAATTGTTGCAAGAAGAGCTAGATGAATGTGCTGAAAGATTCAATATTTTTCATGCCCCTTGTGAATTTGCAATGAACATGGTCATTTAAAGCTCCAATTCTATTTGTTTCATGATCAAGTCGTGTCCAAATATTGTAATAATTTGATTACCCTTGAGCATCATAAAGAAATTAGCCTTCTTTTGGGTTATGAAGAAATGAAACGTATAACTGAGGGTATTCCAAAATTTAGTCTTGATAAAATTCTTGATTTTGATCTAGAAAAGATTTATATGTATTGTGCGGTAAATTGCATTGAAAATCCTTATATTGCCAATTACATAAAGAAAAGAAAACAAATAGAAGATGAAGAGAATACTAATGAAAGGGAAGAGACTTCCCAATATCCTCCTATTATTTCTTATGATGAATCAGGTAATGAGGAGGAGTCTTCTATCCAACCAATCTAATTAATAAGGAGCTCCAAAAAGAGGATTGAACCCACACATGAGGTAAAGAAGAAGAAAAGAAAAAGGAAGAGAGGTAAAAAGGTATCTCTCCCAAATAAAGTTGCTCCTATTATTGTTGTGCCTCATGAAAATGAAGATGATGCACTTGATGATGATCTCGTTATGCCTATTGCTTGTTGTGATGATTATGATTGGTAAGATAATGATACTTCTTATGATTTTGAAAATCTTTTTGGCACTTGCTTGGAAGAATATAATAATTGCTATACTATTGGTGCTATCCATACTATTAATGATGAGAGTGATTATGCTTATGATATGAAAAGGCCCAAGCTTGGGGAAGCTATGTTTGATGAGGATGACATATTTGAGAATATATTTGCTGTAATTAATGTTTGTCCCAAGCTTGGGGATGCTATGTTTAACAATGATGATATTTTTAGCCTCTCAAGTTTTGATATGCAAAGTAGTTGTGATGATAGCATGCCTTCTACCTATGATGATTATATTTATGAAAGTGGGTTTGGAAGAGTGTCAACTTTAGGAAGTAGTGATCCCACGATATTGGAGGATGTTGAATCTTATAATATTTATGGAAGTGGATTTGGAGAGGTCATGACTTTACTTAGTGATGTATCCACTATTTCGGAAGAGGTTTCAATCGATTATGATGCGAACAAAGTTGCTACTTATGATGATTATTGTGATAAAACTTATGCTATAAAGAGTAGTGATGATTATATTTATAAAACTTGTCATGATTATGAGTACCCTTTCTCTGCACATTACTCTTTTAACGTGGAAACAATTTTTAGTGTTCAAGTCTCTTATGATACTCCCACTATTCCGAATGAGAAGAAATTTGCTTATGTGGAGAGTAATAAAATTTCTATGCTTGTAGATCATGAAAAGAATGCTTTAGGTGCTGGTTATATTGTTGAATTCATTCATGATGCTACTGAAAATTATTATGAGGGAGGAATATATGCTTGTAGGAATTGCAATAATATCAAGTTTCCTCTCTATGTGCTTAAAGTTTTGAAGTTATGCTTGTTTGGCCTTCCTATGCTAGTTGATTATTGTTCCCATAAGTTGTTTGCTCACAAAATACCTATGCATAGGAAGTGGGTTAGACTTAAATGTGCTAGTCATATTCTTCATGATGCTCTCTTTATGTTTCAATTCCTATCTTTTATGTGAGCATCATTGAAATAATCATGCCTAGCTAGGGGCGTTAAACGATAGCGCTTGTTGGGAGGCAACCCAATTTTATTTTAGTTTCTTGCTTTTTGGTTCTTTTTAGGAATAAATAATCCATCTAGCTTCTGTTTAGATGTGGTTTTATGTTTTAATTGGTTTTTGTGCCAAGTAGAACCTTTGGGAAGACTTGGGTAAAGTCTTTATGATCATGCTGTAAAAAACAGAAACTTTAGTGTTCACGAGATTAGCTAGAAATTTTTACTGGAGAGTGCTATTTAGTTGATTCTGTTTGCAGATGATTACTAAACAAATTGCTCAAGTCCACCAACTTATTTTAGAATTTTTGTAGTTCCAGAAGTTTGCGTTAGTTACAGATTACTACAGACTGTTCTGTTTTTGACAGATTCTGTTTTTCATGTGTTGTTTGCTTATTTTGATGAATCTATGGCTAGTAAAATAGTTTATAAACCATAGAGAAGTTGGAATACAGTAGGTTTAACACCAATATAAATAAAGAATGAGTTCATTACAGTACCTTGGAGTGGTGTTTTGTTTTCTTTCGCTAATGGAGCTCACGAGTTTTCTGTTAAGTTTTGTGTTGTGAAGTTTTCAAGTTTTGGGTAAAACTTCGATGGACTATGGAATAAGGAGTGGCAAGAGCCTAATCTTGGGGATGCCCAAGGCACCCCAAGGTAATATTCAAGGATAACCAAGAGCCTAAGCTTGGGGATGCCCCGGAAGGCATCCCCTCTTTCGTCTTCGTTCATCGGTAACTTTACTTGGAGCTATATTTTTATTCACCACATGATATGCGTTTTGCTTGGAGCGTCATGTAGTTTTATTTAGATTTTCTTGCTTTTTTAATAAAGTATCAAGATCTGAAAGTCTTAAATGTTAGAGAGTCTTCACATAGCTAAATAATTATGCGACTACTCATTGATCTTCACTTATATCTTTCGGAGTAGTTTGTCATTTGCTCTAGTGCATCACTTATATCTTTAAGAGCACGGTGGTGGATTTATTTTGTAGAAATTAATGAACTCTCAGGCTTCACTTATATTATTTTTAGAGTCTTAAATAGCATGGTAATTTTCTTAAATTATCCTAATATGCTAAGCATACAAGATTTGTAAGAATTCTTATGAGTGTGTTGAATAGTAAGAAAAGTTTTATGCTTGATAATTGTTTTGAGATATGGAGGTAGTGATATTAAAGTCATGCTAGTTGGGTGATTATGAATTAAAATGCTTGTGTTGAAGTTAGCAAGTCCCGTAGCATGCAAGTATGGTTAAAGTTGTGTAACAAATTTGAAACATGAAGTGTACCTGGCTTGTGCATCCTTATGAGTGGCGGTCGGGGACGGCGATGGTCTTTTCCTACCAATCTATCCCCTAGGAGCATGCACGTAGTACTTGATTTTTGATGACTTCTAAATTTTTGCAATAAGTATACGAAGTTCTTTTGACTAATGTTGAGTCCATGGATTATACACACTTTTACCTTTCCGCCTTTGCTAGCCTCTTGATTGCCGTGCATTGCCCTTTCTCACCTTGAGAGTTGGTGCAAACTTACGGTGCATCCAAACCCCGTGATATGATACGCTCTATCACACATAAACCTCCTTATATCTTCCTCAAAACAGCCACCATACCTACCTATTATGGCATTTCCATAGCCATCCGAGATATATTGCCATGCAACTTTCCACCGTTCCGTTCATCATCATTATGACATACATTACTTTTGTCATATTGCCATTTCATGATCATGTAGTTGACACGTATTTGTGGCAAAGCCACCGTGCATTATTTTTCATACATGTCACTCTTGATTCATTGCACCATCCCGGCACATCACGGAGGCATTCATATAGAGTCATATCTTGTTCTAAGTTTCGAGTTGTAATCCTTATGTTGTAATCAATAAAAGTGTGATGATCATCATTATTAGAGCATTGCCCAAAAAAAGAGAAAGGCCAAAAAGAAAAAAAAAGAAAGGCCCAAAAAAAGAAAATAAATAAAAAGGGCAATGCTACTATCCTTTTTTCCACATTTGTGCTTCAAAGTAGCACCATGTTCTTCATATAGTGAGTCTTATATATTGTGCTTCAAAGTAGCACCATGTTCTTCATATAGAGAGTTTCATATGTTGTCACTTTCATATACTAGTGGGACTATTTCATTATAGAACTTGGCTTGTATATTCCAATGATGGGCTTCCTCAAATGCCCTAGGTCTTCGTGAGCAAGCGAGTTGGATGCACACCCACTTAGTTTCTTTTGTTGAGCTTTCATATACTTATAGCTCTAGTGCATCCGTTGCATGGCAATCCCTACTCACCTACATTGATATCTATTGATGGGCATCTCCATAGCCCGTTGATACGCCTAGTTGATGTGAGACTATCTTCCTCCTTTTTGTCTTCTCCACACAATCCCCATCATCATATTCTATTCCACCCATAGTGCTATATCCATGGCTCACGCTCATGTATTGCGTGAAGGTTGAAAAGGTTTGAGATTATTTAAGTATGAAACAATTTCTTGGCTTGTCATCGGGGGTATAGAAGTTGGGAATATCTTTATGTGACGAAAATGAAGCATAGCCTAACTATATGATTTTGTAGGGATGAACTTTCTTTTGCCATGTTATTTTGAGAAGACATGATTACTTTGATTAGTATGCTTGAAGTGTTACTATTTCTTTTATCAATATGAACTTTTGTCTTGAATCTTTCGGATCTGAATATTCATAACACAAGTAATAAGAATTACATTGAAATTATGCCAACTAGCATTCCACATAAAAAATTATCTTTTTTATCATTTACCTACTCGAGGACGAGCATGAATTAAGCTTGGGGATGCTTGATACGTCTCCAACGTATCTATAATTTTTGAGTGCTCCATGCTACTTTATCTACTGTTTTAGGCAATATTGGGCTTTATTTTCCACTTTTATATTATTTTTGGGACTAACCTATTAACAGGAGGCCCAGCCCAGATTCTTTGTTTATGCCTATTTCAAAGGTTTCGAGGAAAAGGAATATCGACGGAGTCAAACGGAACGAAATCAATCGGAGAAGTTATTTTTGGAAGGAAAGCCACCCGATGGACTTGGAGTGCACGTCGGGGAAAGAAGGGAGGTGCTCACGAGGGTGGGGGCACGCCCCCACGCCTCGTGCCCCTTCGTCCAAATGACGCACTTCGCACCCATATATACCTACGTATCGTAAAACTTCCGTAACAGAAGATAGATCGGGAGTTCCGCCGCCGCAAGCCTCTGTAGACACCAAAACCTCTCGGGAGCCCGTTCCGGCACCTCACGGAGGGGTACCCATCACCGATGGCCATCTTCATCATCCCGGCGCTCTCCATGACGACGAGGGAGTAGTTCACCCTCGGGGCTGAGGGTATGTACCAGTAGCTATGTGTTTGATCTCTCTCTCTCTCTCTCTCTCCCTCTCTCTCTCGTGTTCTCTCTCATGTTCCCTCTATGGCACGATCTTGATGTATCCCGAGCTTTGCTATTGTAGTTGAATCTTATGATGTTTCTCCCCCTCTACTCTCTTGTGATGAATTGAATTTCCCCTTTTGAAGTTATCTTATTGGATTGAGTCTTTTATGAGAACACTTGATGTATGTCTTGCCGAGCTTATCTGTGGTGACAATGGGATATCACGTGCCACTTGATGTATGTTTTGGTGACCAACTTGCGGGTTCCGCCCATGAACCTATGCATAGGGGTTGGCACACGTTTTCTTGACTCTCCGGTAGAAACTTTGGGGCACTCTTTGAAGTACTTTTATGTTGGTTGGATGAATCTAAGATTGTGTGATGCATATCGTATAATCATGCCCACGGATACTTGAGGTGATAATGGAGTATCTAGGTGACATTAGGGTTTTGGTTGATTTGTGTCTTAAGGTGTTATTCTAGTACGAACTCTAGGGCTGTTTGTGACACTTATAGGAATAGCCCAACGGATTTATTGGAAAGAATAACTTTGAGGTGGTTTCGTACCCTACCATAATCTCTATGTTTGTTCTCCGCTATTAGTGGATTTGGAGTGACTCTTTGTTGCATGTTGAGGGCTTGTTATATGATCTATCTTTGTTATTATTGTTGAGAGAACTTGCACTAGTGAAAGTATGAACCCTAGGCCTTGTTTCCTATCATTGCAATACCGTTTAGACTCACTTTTATCATTAGTTACCTTGCTGTTTTTATTATTTCAGATTACAAAAACCTATATCTACCATCCATATTGCACTTGTATCACCATCTCTTCGCCGAACTAGTGCACCTATACAATTTTCCATTGTAGTGGGTGTGTTGGGGACACAAGAGACTCTTTGTTATTTGGTTTCAGGGTTGCTTGAGAGAGACCATCTTCATCCTACGCCTTCCACGGATTGATAAACCTTAGGTCATCCACTTGAGGGAAATTTGCTACTGTCCTACAAACCTGTGCACTTGCAGGCCCAACAACGTCTACATGGAGAAGGTTGCGTAGTAGACATCAACTTCATCCGTCGCCAGATTGCCCCACTGCACAACAAGGGCGACCGGCCTGGGACTTCAGGAACGCGGCTGACGTCATGAGGCTACGCCCCGGCCTGAAACACAATTTCACGGTGCTGCAACATGCTCATCTTTGCTAGAGGCTTTTTCATCTCAAGGTTGACGAGGCCGGCGGGGCCGAGAGGACCGGCAAGGCCGTCAAGGCCGGCGGGTCTCTGTTTGGGTTGCCATCAGGAGTGGTCCCGTTGAGAAACAACTCTTGCCAGACCGCCATCATCGCCATGATGCCGGATTTCAATGCGCACGGCCTCGATCCAACCTGGGCTGAGCCGGAAGCGGAGCGGGTGCATGCTTTCTTCGACAACCTGTCGGAGAGGTATGTTAGTGACGAGCCACCGCTCGTCCGCGACACCACTCAGGAAGAGCTGGCATACATTGCCGCCAGGGCGGAGGAGGCGGCACTTGCTAAGGAGGCCATCAGCCTCGGCACCATGGAGGACGAGGCCGGCACGGCCGCAGAAGAGAAAGAGTTCGCCGAGTGGGCGGGGTCTGCCGGGGAAGCCAGCGGCGTCGGCGTCGGGGCCCCCTTGTTGAGGAAGCGGTTGAGGAGTCGGCTTAAGGGGAGACCAAGGCAGATGAATCCTCGGTCCCGGGGAGAAAACGCGTCCTGCGGCGGGCTAGCTCTGGCGAGCCGGTCCGGCCCGGCAAGACCACGCAGCGACAACAGACCCAGGCGCATCCTATGCGCCAGATGTCGGTGTACTAGAGTAGGGGTACCCTAGTATCCCGAACTTGTGCACGGGCAGTTGCAGCCCTCCGCGGCAGGGCTTACCGGGTGACCGCCAAGGTCCTCCGTGGTTCCTTTGGAGCCATTCAAGAACAAAGTATTCAAGCCAAGGAGACAAGGCCCCGTCAAGAGGAGCTTGCCGGGAAGGCCACCCAAGGAACCTAGGAGACAAGGCCCCAGCAAGAGGAGCTTGCCAGGAAGGCCACCCAAGGCACCTAGGAGACAAGGCCCCGGCAAGAGGAGCTTGCCGGGAAGGCCCGGTGAGCGACAAGCTTCCGGACGCGACAAGGCAACAATCATGACAAAGGCGCTTGCATGATAGACCACCACTCAGACCTGCGCTCCAGCACATCCACTAACGTGTCGCCTCAGGACCTTTCCGGTAGCGTGGCAAGAGGTCTTGCGGCCAGCGGTAGCGATGTGGCGGCGCCGACAAGATTGCCATCGTGGCAAGCAGTGGCGCCCGACGGTCCCTGTTTGCACTTTATTAGGGCGGCGTGAGCGGGCATTTAATGCCTTTGTCCCCTGCCGTCAGGGTTAGGTATGATACACTGTACAAGTAGCTGTACCAACCACTCCTTTTCCATTTTTACCCTTGTCTACGTTGCCACCTGCCGGAAACCCCTTGAGCATATAAAAGGAGGCCCATGCGCATAGCGTAGAGGGGGTTCGAAAGGTTGAAGCCGAGAACACCCACGCCAGTCTCGTTAGCAGCTTGTGTGTCTTGTAGCACTCAGCGCTCCCGAGAAAGAACTCAATACACTCGGACATGCAGCGATAGGAGTGTTATCTCTCCGGAGAGCTCGAAGCTGGGTAAACCGCTCGTGTGCCGCCTCGATCTGCTCTTCGTGCGACCTCCGCCCCGCTGAACCGAAAGGGCTCGGTCCGCCGTCCCATAGGTGTTCGTGGGCGAGATCAGCCTCCCGACATCTTTGGCGCGCCCGGTAGAAGCGTCGAGATTGTGTGAACCTGATCCGGCATCCACATGAGCTAGATCTCCATCATCTTCATCGACATGCCACCGAAGAAGAAGGCTTCGGCGGCAGATGTTCCGTCCGTGTCGAACCCACCACCACCACCGGAGCAAACGGGTGGTGGGGGAGATGCCGGCGGAAGAATGGACGTCGACGGGGGAGTCTACGGTGCCGCCAAGTCCAAGGACAAGGCTGCGCAGACCTCGGCGTCCGTACATGCACCGCGCCCGTCTCAGGAGGCGCGGGACTGACAGCGTCATGGTATTCACAACGCCATACGCTCGTTGGACCAAGATCGAGCTGGTGGATCTCGGGATGCTCAAGACCAGCATGCACGCCAACATGCTGGCGCGAGCGAGGCACGGTCGCCTGGACGGGATACTGCTCCTTCTAACATAGTTAGAAGTCCGAGCATATCCCGCTCCTCGCGCCGTTCGCCATTGCCACCCACCACTCCAGCAGAAGCTTTGGCGAGAGCTCAATTGCTCTGGATTACCCTCCAACAGCCGACAAGGTTGATGAATGGAGGGCCACCATTCAGAGTCTCATCGGCTTTGCCAACGGCGACGCTCCGCGACAGCCGAGTGCCGTTGCCGCGGCAAGACCCCCAAGCATGAGCCGGTGGTGACGAAACCGGTGGGGGTGCAACCACCATGCACTCTCCGCCCCCGAAGGCCAAGATCACCGACTCGCCGGATCCACCTCGACAACGACTCCACCGCATCATCCGATCCACGAGCTCGTCGCGATCAGCTCCAAGTTCTTCACGAACGACAGCAAGAAGACGCCGAACTTCGCGCATCGGCGCGAAGAGAAGCGGCGTCGGTCCGACCAGCCTTGGGCCCCTGTCGACATGCATGCGCGAGGAACCAGGTGACTTGCCGTGCGTGGTAGGTTGCCCTGCGTTCACTCGTGAGCTGCGGCAAGTCCGATGGCCCAAAGAAGAAGAATTTCAAGCCGACGCATTCGAGAGAAGTACGACGCCGAGACGCATCCGTCGGAGTTCCTCAGCATCTACACCATCGCGGTGCAAGCTGCCGGGGGGCGAGACGACAAGATCCTGGCCAACTACTTCCCGCTGTGCTCAAGCCCAATGTCAGATCCTGGCTCATGCACTTGCCGGACAACTCCATATCCTCTTGGGCAGATCTATGCCATCAGTTTGTCGGCGCCTTTACAGGCGGCCACAAGCCCCATGGCTAAGAAAGCGACCTTCATCTGCTCGCCCAGAAGGAAGGAGAGCCCTGTAAAGTACATTCAGAGATTCAGCCGCATACAACACAACATCCCGGATGTCCACCCTGCCACAGTAATCAGCGCGTTCCATCGTAACGTCTTGAAACCGCAGGATGTGGGAGGAGATGGCGATGTGCAAGATCGAAGACGTCGGTGAGCTGTATGCCACAGCCGACAAGTGTGCACGCGTCTTTGAGGAAGGGAGGAGACTCCCCGGAGAGAATACTGAAGCAGGAGGATCGGATAGTGAGGAGACCGCCCCGGCAAAGAAAAACCGGCGGCAGAACAACAGGAAGAAGAAAGGCAAAGATGTGCTAGTTGTTGAGCAGTCCGGCAACGGAGGTGGCGCCAAGAAAGCCAAGGCTGGTAGCTCCGGCAAGGAGGTTGCCGCTGGCACCAACTGCCAGGCTGTGGCGGCCGCCGACAAGCAGGACGGCTCCAACAAACAGTATTGCAAGATCCACCGCACCAAGGGCCATGACCTCCAGAGCTGCAAGAAGGTCGAGCAGCTTGTCGAGCAGCAGAATGCTGAATCTGAGCAGCGTGACAAGGAGAAGGCCTGTGAAGGTGCCGGAGGAGCTGGCAAGAAACGTCCCGGCCGAGGAGGACGCCAGCGGCAAGGCCAAGCAGCGGCAAGGAGACAGACCTCCCAGCGGCGCGACAAGGATGAAGACGGCAGCGGTGATGAAGACATGGATGATGACGAGACCGATGAGCAGGAGTTCCAGAAAGCCACAGAGGTCCTGTGCGTTGACGGCGGTGCTTCTCTGCATACTTCACACCGCCAGCTCAAGCAGTGGATGCGGGAAGTCAATGCGGCAGAACCATCCGTCGAGTCACGCAAGCCTCTGAAATGGTCCAGCACGCCTATCATCTTTGATATTGAGGACCACCCTGATCGCGTAATCGCGATCGGTGCTTGCCGATGTTGGTTTCACCAACTATCCGCAACCTCAAGGTCACTAAGATGCTAGTTGATGGCGGGCCGGCTTGAACCTGATCTCCTCCGCGGTGCTCGAAACTCCGGATCCACGATGGCGAGCTCGAAGAGACCGCACATTCCAAGGAATCAATCCGGGAAGGAGCAAGCCAAAGGGAAAGATCACATTGCGGTGACATTTGGCGTGAAGTTGAACTTCAGGACTGAGAGGGTCACTTTTGGCGTTCTTGACTTTCCATTGCCTTACAATGGGATACTTGGCCGTCCGGCCTCGCCAAATTCATGGCAGCCTCTCACTATGCATACAACATCTTTGAAGATGCCGGGCTCGATAAGTGTCATCTCATCCTGGCGACAAGAAGGATGCTCTTATCTGCGCCGACAAGATCTACCGGAAGCGGCAGCTGCAGCAGATTGCAAGCCACTTGCCGCTGAAGCTCCCGGGGCGAAGAAGAAGACCAAGTCCGGCAAGAGCTCTGATGCCCACTCCGGCAAACACACCTCTTCGGAGTGCTGCGCTACCGTCGAGGATGGACCATCGAGCTCCACCGGCAAGTGTAAGAAGACTATGGCAGCTCCACCAGAGACCAAGAGGGTGTCCGCCAAGGAGGACGGCACTGGTGGTACCTTCACCATCAGTGCCACTCTCGACCCTAAATAGGAAGGCGCTCGTTGCTTTCCTGGGCGAAACGTCGGCGTGTTTGCATGGCAACCGTCGACATCCCGGTGTTCCCGTGAAAGTAATTGAGCACCATCTTGCCGTTTGTCCTCATCTGCGGCCCGTCAAGCGAAAGTCGAGGAAGCGGCGGTGGGCGCCAAGAATTCATCGCAGAAGAAATCAAGAAATTGGAAGCGGCAGGCCTTGTCCGAGGTGCTCCATCCTCGTGGTTGGCCAATCCTGTAGTTATCGCATAAGGCAAGCGAGAAATGGAGGCTTTGTATCGACTTTACCAATGTCAATAAAGCTTGTCCCAAAGACCCATTTCCCTTGCAGCGCATCGACCAGATTGTTGACTCCACGGCGGATGTGATCTGCTTTCATTTCTGGATGCATACTCAGGATATCATCAGATCTTCATGGCGAGAAGAGGATGAGGAGAAGACCACATTCATCACCCCATGTGGCACATCTTGTTTCGTCACGGATGCCTTTCGGATTAAAGAATGCTGGTTCAACATTTGCAAGAGTAGTCCATGACGCTTTTGAGCCACAAATGCACGTAAATGTGGAAGCCTACATGGATGACATAGTGGTCAAAAAGCAAGGACAAGGCGACTCGATTCAAGATTTAGACGAAACCTTTGCAAATCTGCGCAAGATCAACCTCAAGCTCAACCACGAGAAGTGTGTGTTTGGAGTCCCTTTCGCAAGCTTCTCGGGTTCTTCGTGTCTTAGCGGGAATTGAAGCCAATCCCGACAAGATCAAGGCCATTGAGCAGATTGAAGCACCAAAGCGGCGTCAAGGATGTACGAAGACTTGCGGTTGCGTAGCTGCTCTCGTGAGGTTTATCTCTAGGTCTGCTGGCGCCCTGCCATTTTCAAAATATTGAAAAGGGCAGGTCCGATGAAAAGGACTCCGGAAGCGGAGGCTGCGCTGCAGGACTTAAAGAGATACCTGTCCTCCACTCCAATACTTGTCGCACCTAAGCCCCAAGAGAAGTTGCTGCTATATATAGCGGCAACCAATCAAAGTGGTTAGTGCTGCGTTAATAGCAGAGAGGGAGGCGGATGATGAGCTAGCAACCATGGCAGGTGCATCCAAGAACGAGCGAGGGCTTCACCGGCAAGCTCTGGTCCCGACAAGGATGGATCTACGCAGACGCATGAGAAGATGCGAGAAAAAGAATGGTGCAGCGCCCAGTTTACTTTGTCGATTACCTTCTGCGAGGGGCTAGGTCAAGGTACTGGTGTGCAGAAATTGCTTTTCGGCCTCCTCATGGCCTCGAGAAAGCTGCGCCATTACTTCCAAGCACATGAGATCACAGTCGTCACTTGTTTTCCGCTAAAGAGGATACTACAAAATCCAGAAGCAACAGGCAGGATTTTCGAGTGGGCACTGGAACTGTCGAGCTTTGGCCTAAAGTTTGAGAGCACTTCAACTATCCAAAGCAGAGCATTGGCGGAGTTCATAGCAGAATGGACGCCGACACAAGATGAAGAAGTTCCAGAAACGAGCATCCCCGTCAAGGAAGCAAGCAAAGAGTGGCTAATGTACTTTGATGGTGCCTTCTACGCTGCAAAGGCGCCCGGTCTTGAGCGTGCTACTTGTTGCACCCACGGAGAGCACCTCAAGTACGTAGTCCAGATGCACTTTCCCAAGGAGCAAGCAACGAACAATACTGCAGAGTATGAAGGTTTGCTTGCCGGTCTCAGGATCGCAGCAGACCTTGGGATCAAGAAGCTCATTGTCAGGGGTGACTCACAGCTTGTCATCCGCCAAGTGAACAAGTGTTATCAGAGTCCATTGATGGAAGCTTATGTTGATGAAGTGAGAAAGCTGGAAGAGCACTTTGACGGCCTGCAAATGGAACATGTTCCAAGAACTCAGAACGATATTGCCGATGGCCTGTCGAAGTGTGCTGCACTCAAGTTACCTGTGGAACCAGGGATCTTTGTGCTCAAATTGACTCAACCGTCTGTAACGCCAACAACTGGACAGAGCAAGAAGAGGAAGTTGATTTCTGGTGACTATTTTCTGGCAGAGCTTCCCGAAGCCGCCGCCAAGAAGGTCCCCAAGATCAACACCAGCAGTCTTGAGGAAGCGATCTGCTCCGACAAGCCCTAGGGTTTGTTTCGTTGAAGTAGACGCTCCCGACAAGTTTTGCTCCGGCAAGCTTGCGAGGCGTCAAGCTCGGTGAGCCGCAGGTTCTCGCCGTGAAAGCGGATGTTCCCGCAGCAGCGAGATGTGCCTTTAGTCCTTGTTGTCGAGCCGCAAGCTCCGGCATGGGCACAACGTGATTGTCCATTTCCTTCGAACGGAGAACTTCCCGAAGAGCAAGAAGAAGCGGAAAGAGTAGCCCGACAGTCAAGTATGTACCAGTTTGTTGACAACACACTGTACAGAAGAAGACTCAACGGTGTGAAATTGAAGTGTATTCACCGGGAAGATGGACAAAAGCTGTTGGCAGAGATACATGGAGGCATATGTGGTCACCACATTGGCGCGGAAGCACTTGCCGCAAAGCGTTCCGGCAAGGTTTCTTTTGGCCGACAGCCCTCCGAGGATGCAACTGCACAAGTAACCAAGTGTGAAGCGTGCGGTTCCATTCCAAGCAGATACACCAGCCAGCTCAAGCTCTCCAGACGATCCCTTTATCCTGGCCATTTTTGATGCAGGGGCTCGACATCCTCGGCCCCTTTCCCCGAAGCTGTCGGGGCTTTGAGTACTTATGCGTTGCAATCGACAAGTTCACAAAGTGGCCGGAAGTGGAAGCGATGAGGAAGGTGACAAAGCCTGGTCGGCGATCAAGTTCTTGGTCGATTGTTTGCCGTTTGAATCCCTAACAGGATCATCACCGACAACGGCACACAATTCTAACCGCACCTTCATGCAAGACGTCCAAGATCTTGGCGCCAAGGTCTCGCTTCGCTTGCTCATCCGAGAAATGCGGTCAAGCGGAGAGGACGAATGCTGAAGAGCTGCGCGGGATCAAGACCAGGACTTTCGACAGGCTGCGCAAGTGCGGAAAGAACTGGATTGAGGAGCTGCCGGTGGTTCTTTGGTCGATCAGGACGACGCCAAATCGAGCCACCGGCCAGACACCTTTCGCTCTAGTCTATGGAGCAGAGGCAGTTCTCCCCACGGAACTCGTATACGGGTCACCTCGAGTGCTCGCTTATGATGAGCTTGAGCAAGAGCAGTTGCGACAAGATGACGCGCTGCTCCTTGAGGAGGACCATCTTCGTGTCACATTTGAGCTGCTCAATACAAAGAAGCTTTGCGTCGCTACCATAGCCGCAGTTAATGCCGAAGTCTCGAGGAAGGCGACCTTGTTCTTGGTAGCGCGTTCAGTCCGCCAAGAATTCCAACAAGTTGACGCCGAAGTGGGAAGGCCCTTACTGGGTGAAACGAGTCACTAGGCCTGGCGCTGTCCGCCTTGAGACCGAAGATGGCATTCCGGTGAGAAACTCCTAGAACATTGAGCATCTTCGTAAGTTTTACCCGTAGGGCGCGGTTGCCGGAACCTGTTCTGACAACCACCTTTTGTACAAGTCTTGCCGATGTTGCATATAATCCTTTGTACAAAGCCGGGCGCAGACCCCGTGCATAAGTAAAGCTAATGTGCTTCGCACATCTTGTCAATTTCATGCTTTCTACTTCTATTTTGCATGCGTTATCTGACACTTTGTGCGGCACCTACCCCGGTAAGCAATAACGAGCCATAAGGCTCCATATCTTTATTTTCTCTTCTTTCTCTTCCTCAAAGAAAGGAAGGTTCCCTCGCCCACAAGTTTGCGGGGAAAGGAGAAGATAATGGTGTGGACCAAGCGTCGCTCAAGGAAGTCTAGCCTTACCGGAAGCAAGCAGACGGAAAAGCTAAGTTGCTAAAGTTTGAGCAATCAGTTTTAAAATTTTAAGTTATCTTCCTCGAACGACCATACTTTGTATGGAAAAACCTTGCGGAGGAACCAACTCATAGCTAGTTGCGCCCTTACTTTGTTTCGAGTCCGCTCAACAACTTAAGTGAGCTGCAACTAGTTGCGACAAGGTTTCTTGTCGGTAGCAGCACCGCCAAAGAAGTTTGACATCCCACACTCAGCGCCATGACCTGTGCCTGCGCCCGACAAGTTCCCTAAAAGCGAGGGCAAAAACATACAAAGGAAGGAACCAAGTAAAGGAAATAACATAGCAATTGCTACCCAAAATAGAGTTATATTACAAGATAGCTTGTCGCAGCTCTAATAGATTGTTCTCATAACATGACCAGTAGCAGCAAGAAAAAGAGAAAGCGGGCGGCCTAATCTACCCTCTTGATCCCGCTCACCCTGTCCACGATGGGTGCGACAAGGGTCTTGAGCGCTTCCACATCAGCATCCGGCGGCAGGGACTTGAGGACGTTGGTGAGGTTGAGGCCTGGGTTGCGGAAGGCCACCTTCATCAGCACCTTTTGAAGAGCTCCCACGTAGATCTGGCGCGACTCCTCGGCCAGCTGCTTTGGGATTTCTTCCCGGAGTCGCTGGAGGGCTGTCACCACGCCCTTGAAGAACAAGCTGAGCTTGGCGCTGGGTCGGAGGTGCTCATCGGAGGAATATCCAAGATCCTCCATCCCCAACAAGTGCCACCTCCTGTCGATGGCTGCGGCAACATCCACGAGACCCTCGGTCCGGTGCTCCACATTCTCCCTAAAGGTATTCTAGGCGGCAGAAGATCGCCAGCGGCGCCTCGTCGGCCTTGATCTTCTCCTTCAAGGCCACCTCCGCCTCCTGGCGCCGTCAAATACCGAGTCAAGGTGGTCAGCTTCAACTCAAGATCTGCGTTGGAGTCCTTGGCGGCGCCAGGCTCCACTGCTCCTCTCGGCGAGACGGCCCTGCAGCTCGCCAAGAGTGTAGGCGTCCTTCTCGCGCTCATGCTTGAGTGCAGCAAGCTCCTCGCCCGCTCTCCTTGAGATTGGCCTCCAGCTGCATCACCTTCGTCTCCAGCTCCTTCTTGGCGGCCTCGGCAGCTGCGGCAGCGTCCTTTGCTTCCTTGAGAGCCCCGCCAAATGTTTGCTCGCACGTGGCTAGATCCTCCTCATGGCTGTCAAGATTAACCTTCCTCTGCGCCAACTCACCTTCCTGCGCAGATAGCTTCTCGGCGGCAAGCCGCTGTTGCTCCTCAGCTTCAGCCTTCTCGAGGAGGAAGGCTTTGCGCTCCTCGGCGAGTCGCTCCCGCTCCTCTACGAAGGATCGGAGAGCTTCCTGGTTGAGGCCCCGGAGCTCCTCCGCGCGCTTCTCGATGTCTGCTCCGCGCCGTGACAAAGCGCTTCCGGGATTCCAGCTTGGCTTGTTAGGCGCGGTAGAGCGGCAAGCGGCTTCGCGGCATTGCTCCTCCGTGAACTCGTCGCCGCTGCTGCTTAAGCGCGTCGACCAGCGTTAGTCCAATGGAGGCGAGCAGCTCTTCATCAAAGTTTCTCCTTCGCCGGGCGCCACAGAGCTCGACGCCCATGGGAGCTTGATGAAGACGCCATCGCCCGGCCTTCAAATAGGCGCCGATGCAGGGCTCTTGAACCCGGCGCTGCCGCAGCGGGCGGAGGGATCGGCGGTCGCGTGGCGCTGGCGCTCCTGCGGCCTCGGGGCCATCGGTCGATCGCGGACCCCTCGCCAGCTTCTGCGGCGGCAGCTTTGGCGGCCTCTTCGCCGGCGGGCTCGTCAGCGCCAGCTTCTTCTTCGATGGCAGCAGCGTCGTCAGTATTGTCGCGCGCGTCCTCCTCGCCGGCGGCCTTGGTCTCCATTGGCTCTATGGCGGATGGATCCGACGACCGGAAAATGAAGAAAAGTCAAGCAAATATTCAAAAAGAAAATCAGAAGAAGAAGAAGACAAGGAAAGTTTTCAAGCAAGAGGGTTACCTGTGCTAGGGTCTACAGTCATGGTCTCCGCCACCAGGGGATCGCTGGTGCTGTCCCTTGCCGGAGAGCTGTCCCTTGCCGGAGAACTGCCCCTTGCCGGAGAAGTCTCCCTTGCCGGAGAACGCTCCCTTGCCGGGGAATCCTCCCTTGGCGGTGTAGTCGAAGCAGAAGGCATGTCAGGAGCGGCTTCAGGGCACTCCTGGTAAGGCTGCTCTGCTCCTACACAAATCAGCAGTCAGATATCAGCAAAGAAAGGGCACCCATGCACGCCTAACAGCAGGAAGTAAACCATATACTTGCGCTGGGGCTGCTGAGGAAGAGTTGCCGCGTCGGCAAGGTGGTCTCGAACGCGCCTCCTGCTGTCATGCGGTGGGTTCGTCCTCGATGACAATCACCGGGCCTTGGCTCTCTTTGGCGCTCTCTGGGCCAGCGTCACGAAAAGGAATGGGTTCAGAGTGAAGCAAATCGAGATACAAGACAAAGCAACAAGCGAAGAACTACAAATGCTGCAAAGAATCTTACTCTTCTTCTTCCTCGTCGGAGCCGAGCGGAGAGATCAAATTCTGGCTTGCCTCCGATGCGACAAGGCGGAGGAGTAGGTTCCCTTGGCCGCTTGGCGGGAGCAGAAGCGGTGGTCTGCGAGGGCCCCGCTCCAGTTGCCGCAGCGGCGTGAGGTGCTCCGCGGCAACAGTGCTTGCCGCGGTGGAGCGCGTCGCGCGGCGCGGCGGCTGTTGACCCGTCTGCCGCCCCGCTACGTCTCCGGCCTTGCGGAGACGCCTTCTTGGTGGAGCTGGGGGCTCCGCTCGCGGCAAGCTATCTGAAGGAGGGGAGGAGGCGCCCTCGGCGGGCTCGCTCGACTCAGCTTCAGGCCCGACAAGCTCTTCCTCGCCGGCAAACTCCCCTCGCTCGACAAGGCTTGCCGCCTCTGCTGCCTCTGCCTCCTCCACGGTGAATCCGAACTTCGCCCGGCGGCCTTGCCGCCTCTTCCAGCTGGTGGCGATGCGCGCATCTCGTCATCGGTGGTGTCGCGGTGAGGCTCTTACATTCATCGGGCGGACCGGCACTTCTACCAGTTGTCAAAGAACACTCGCGACGACGTCATCTGCAGGCTCTTGCCAGTTGGAACGATTCCATGCGAGTCGCTAACGGCATCATTGCACGGATGCGGTCGGCGAGGAATTGTTGCACAATGAGACGACATTCTTCGGCAACCTGAGCGCTCCGGGATGCTCGGGATCATGCTTGAACAGCTCCAAGAGCATCGCGTCAGTTCCTGTGATGTGAAATTGAAGTTGAGGCCCGGACGCAGCCTCATGATATCCGCCGCGTTACGGAACTCCCAGCGGGTCTCCTCCTCTCCTGCGAAGCGATGCGGCGACGAAGGAAATCTGCGCCAACAACGCCATGATGAGTCCGGCAAGCCTCAGCGTAGGATCCGGATGACGGCAATCTTCAGCCTAAGCGTCTTGGGGCCAGACTGCTCCAATCGTTGCCGCGCACTACTGAGGTTTGGAGCTGGGTGGTAAACGGCTACGGGTTCTCCTCGACAATCCAGCACCAGTCTGCTCTCCACTCATCCCATTTACTGCGGAGCTCTCCCTCCGGATAAGCTTCCTTCTTGCGGTCCTCGAGATCCGTGCGATCCCACCGGAAAGAGGCTCCCCTCTCTCAACTCGGGGCATAAAGAAGTGGCGGAAAAGGGCTACGTTTGGATGGACTCCGACAAAGTTTTCGCAGATGTGCGAAAACTGCCATGGTCGTAACAGCATTGGGGGTGAAGTCAAGGAGGCGGAACCCGTAGGTGTTCATGATATCGCAGAAAAATTCAGAGAAAGGCGGCGAGCCCGCATTAGAAGAACAATGAAGAAAGGGTACCCATTCGGAGCCGGTTCCAAAAGCAGCGGTAGGAGTACCTTCGTGCGCGGATGCGCGCGCGTCTCCGTCGACCAGAAGAGGTAGTAGTTCTCCCTCAGCTCCCTCGCATGGCGAGCTGGGGGAAAGATTGCCGCTCCTTTCGCAGCGCCGCAAAGCTGCGCCTCGGCCGACTTCACGGCCTTCCCTTGTCGGCTTTAGAGCCATGGCGGAGGTGGTGAGGGAGGTCGACGGCGTTGGTGATGCTTTGGGTGGCGATGGGCGGGAGCGCTGCTCTCCTTTCAACCTTGGGAAGAAGGGGGAGCAGCGGAGGTTTTCGAGATTGGACAAGAATCGGGCGAGATGGGCGGACTGCCCCTGTTTCCCCTGCTTATAAAGAGGGAGGGGGCAGGCGTTCCGTTTTTCCCGAATAAAGAAACCACCCACGATCTCTCACACGACGCCGCATTCGACGCGTGTCGTTCGTGGAGGGCGTGGTGGGTCCGGGGTGAGTTACGGCGTAACCCAGGCCGTGCGTGCCCGTTCCCTGTTTTGGGCCTGGCCCAACAGCGCTCGGCACCGTGTGTGGCCCAGGCCCGGGGGCTCCTGTCGGTAGAGTAGGGGTACCCTAGTATCCCGAACTTGTGCACGGGCAGTTGCAGCCCTCCGCGGCAGGGCTTACCGGGTGACCGCCAAGGTCCTCCGTGGTTCCTTTGGAGCCATTCAAGAACAAAGTATTCAAGCCAAGGAGACAAGGCCCCGGCAAGAGGAGCTTGCCGGGAAGGCCACCCAAGGCACCTAGGAGACAAGGCCCGTCAAGAGGAGCTTGCCGGGAAGGCCACCCAAGGCACCTAGGAGACAAGGCCCCGGCAAGAGGAGCTTGCCGGGAAGGCCCGGTGAGCGACAAGCTTCCGGACGCGACAAGCCAACAACCGCGGCAAACCACCACTCTGTACCCGCGCTCCAGCACATCCACTAATGTGTCGCCCTAGGACATTTCCAGGCGCGCGTGGCAAGAGGCCGTGCGGCCAGCAGAGCGCGGTGGCAAGCGGCGCTGACAAGATTGCCATCGTGGCAAGCGGTGGCGCCCCTGACGGTCCCTGTTTGCACTGTTAGGGCGACGTAGACGGGCATTTAATGCCTTTGTCCCCTGCCGTCGTGGTTAGGTATGATACATCGCATACAAGTAGCTGTACCAACCACTCCTTTTCCATTTTTACCCTTGTCTATGTTGCCACCTGTCGGAGACCCTTGAGTATATAAAAGGAGGCCCATGCATAGCGTAGAGGGGGTTCGAAGGTTGAAGCGAGAGAACACCCACGCTCGGTCTCGTTAGCAGCTTGTGTGTCTTTAGCACTCAGCGCTCACGAGAAAGAACTCAATACACTCGGACATGCAGCGGGAGTGTTATCTCTCCGGAGAGCTCGAAGCTGGGTAAACCGCTCGTGTGCTTCGCCTCGATCTGCTCTTCGTGCGACCTCCGCCTGCCAAACCGAAGGGGCTCGGTCCGCCGGTCCCATAGGTGTTCGTGGGCCAGATCAGCCTCCCGACACTGCATAAGGGCCGCGGCAGCAAAGAAGGCAGCGGCCGCCGCCTCTTCCTCGTCCAAGCGGTGCAGGACCCCATCCCCTTCTGCTCCTCCTTAGGACGGCACCCCGGAGGTCGACTTTGACTTCGGGTCCTTCAGCCCGAAGAGGAAGAGGAGGCCAGAGGAGGAGGACGAGTAAGCACCTTGCCCTTTATCATCTTCTGGTTCCCCATCGCCCACATTATCTTTCCCTAACTTGATCTTGTTTTCTCAGCGACACGGAGACGCTGGCCTAGAGGGCGGCGAAGAGGGCCAAGGCTTCGACGGGTGACAAGCCCCCGGCGAGCACTCCGCGCATGCCGGTGTTGGTGGAGATCATCCCGAACAACATCCCTCGACGCAGCCCCCGCTTCAGCCCCCAGTGTGACTTCATTACTCACTCATCATCGATGGGCGTTGGGGCATGAATCCTTGGTGCTGACCTTGCCAGGTTTGCAGGAGGAGAGCGGCAACAGGAGGAGCCGCTGAGGGCCGCCCTCGACACACTGCCCTCATCGACCATGGCGCCCGGAGGGGCGTCCCCGGCAAGGGCATCTACCGCCGAGCCCACGGAAGAGGAGGCGGGCTTGGGTGCTCGTGGCTCCGTCCTGGCCATGAACGTTGGTGGGGAGGGAACCACTTCTTCTCAGCTTGGCACGGGTAAGTCGCCTGCCTCCCGTCCCTTGCTGTCTCTGCCATGCGATGTTCTCTCCTTTTTCTGTTTTGAACTTTGATCTTGGCCTTGCTTCATTCCCCTTTCTAGTTTCCAGGCCCTCCCTTGACGGACCAGGAAGACATCGACACTGTCATTGAGGAGGTCACCAAGGACACCGAAGCGGAGGCCGCCAAGATCGCTGTTGATGAAGCCACCAAGTCCGCTGCTGAAGAGGACGCCAAGGGGCCAACCAGGAAGGCCGGCAGGGCTGCTGCCGGGGAGGCCGGCAAGGCCGCTGCCGGGGAGGCCGGCAAGGGGCCTACCGAGGAATCCAGCGAGGCCGCTGCTGAGGAGGCCGCCGACAAGCCTGTCGGGGAGGGCGCGGCCGACGACCAACCTTCCTCCTTCGCAGCCCCAGGCACAGGCAAGTACTTGAAGGTGGGCGACGATCTATTTGTCCGCCTCCCAGGGATGATAGACACCAGAGCGCTGGCCGAGGGGGAGGTCTTTGATGATGAGGCGCTCTCCACTGCTGGGCTCCAGGTACTCGATGAACCGAGCGCCAACAGCGGCGGTTCCTAAGAAGAGCAGCTCCTCCGGGCCATGAGCGCCAACTTCTAAAGGCTTCCAGACGCTCCACCGTGCCCGCCAAGACAAAGTGAACTCCAGGACGGCGGCCATGGACAAGGCGGAGGCAGATTTTTAGGAGCGCGTCTCTCACACGCAAGTCCGGTTTGGCGAGGCCCGGGATGAACTGAGGGCCGCCCAGGGTAAGCTTGATGAGCGCAAGAGAGAGCTCCTCCTGAAGCAGGCCGACATCGAGAAGGCCCAAGAGGTGGTGAAGGAACAGGCCGCCAAGGACGAGGCTGACCGGCGGCAGCAGCAAGCCTTGCTGGACACCCAGGAAGAGGATCTCGCTGCCCGCGAAGAGGCGCTTGCCGCCATGCTTCGCGGCAAGGACGAGGAGGTCGAGAAGCTTGTTGCGCAGCAGACCCAGGAGCTGGAGCAGAAGCACAAGGACGCACCTGATGCTCTGGCCCTGGACCACACCGGTAAGGTGGAGAAGCTGGAGCTGGAGCGGTAGGAGCTAAAGAAGGAGATCTCAAGGCTAACGGAGGAGAGGGACACGACTAAACGCGCCCCAGCGGACTCGCAGGTCACCATCTTCGACAAGGCCAAGTTGCTCTCCGAGGCCAACGACTCCATCAACGATCTGAAGCTGAAATTGGACGGCTTGGAGGGGACGCTTTCGGAGGCCAGGGCCCGTGAGGAGACCCTGAACAAGGCCCTGGAGGACGAGAGGCAGCTGCGGAGCGATGACACCGCCGCCCACAAGGACTACGTGAACAGCGTAAACCTCTGGATCGGCCGCCTCGTCGTTGTCACGGGGAAGCTCACCACCTAGCTAGCCGTCATGGGCATGTCGGACGTCATGTTCTCCCAGGAGGCGAATGTAAACCCCAATGCCAAGCTGACCTTGTTCAGGGAGCGCATCCTCGACGCCCTGGAGTAGCTCCGCTCCAATCGAGCAGCTTATCTGGCCAATGAGGCCCGGAGGCTCTGCCGGGGCGCCCTGACCAAGGTGCTCACCAAGGTGGCGTTCTGGAACTCCAGCATAGACTTCGCCAATGCGCTGGAGAGCTTGCCCGAGGATGCGGACCTCACGATGCTCGAAGAGCGTATCAAGCCCATCATCAGCCGCGTCGACGGAGTCAAGAGGATGGAGGGCCAGCGCCGGGACTAGGCACCCCATTTCTCATCGCCGCTTCGAGTTCATGACCAAGACAATTTTATCTCTAGTTAGAACCGCAGCAACTATTGTTGTAATATAACTTTGTAGTATTCAGAAACAGTGCATGCTATCTTCCTGTTTGATCTTTCTTTGTATGTAGGCATCCTACGCTTAATTGCATAGGTTTGCCGGCGTGTAAACCCGTGTTGTGGCGCTTTGAGGAACGGATCCTTAGCAGCCTGCCGGGGGGTGCCTACTGCCGGGCAAGCCACCTTGCCGTTCTCAGCGCGGCCGCTAGAACTATTGAGCAGACTCGAAACAGAACAAGGGTGTTGCCGATAGCGGAAGGGTTCCTTTGAGTATAGGTTTTCCATACAAGGAGCAAGATCTTTCGAGGAAAATAACCTTATAAAAGAATGAAATTGCTCAAGGTTTTGCATGACTTAGCTCTTCGTTGCCACGCGGATGACTGTTGCGGCTACAGATGACACCACTCGCCTGGCTGATGGCACCAGGGTGTGGCTAGTGGCTGTGGCCTTCTTCCTTGGAACCATCGCGATAAAGGAGTCGATGCGCTCACTTCTAGACCAGATTTTCATAGCTTGCGCCCCCTACCTGGCGCGCCAAAGATGTCGGAGGAAACGACACCTATGGGATCACAAGGAATCCCTACTACGGTTGACGGGGCGCGGGGCTACGCAAAGAGCAGGTCTAAAAGATCAACACGAGGGGATTTTGATCCAGGTTCGGGCCGCAAACGATGCGTAATACCCTAGTCCTCCTTTTGTTTGTATTTGGTGTTCTTGAGTTCTTGAACTAGCTGCGGTGCATGCCCAGTCCAAAAAGTCTGAATCCTTCCTCAGTATGCCTCGGGCCTCCTTTTATATGTCAAAGGGGTTGCCACATGGCACACAGGAGGTGGAAAGTGTCTAAAGTGTATAAGTCTATCCCTGACATCATGGGACAAACGCATTTAATGCGCCACCTACGTGTCCTCTTGCTTTATCGGGGATGGTAATGAAGCTCATCCCATCCGTTGCCGCCTCGCCTTGCTTCGACACGCGTCCAAGTTGACGGGGCATGCGGCGCCATGCTCGCTGGCTACTGCGGTGGTGAGGTGGCAGGGTCTTCACGAAGATCTGCATGCCACCACGCAGGTGCTTGACTGGTTGGCCTAGAGGTTGCTCGCTGCCACGTAGGTGCGTGCCTGGTTTGGCAGGCTGGTTGCCGGGTCGGAATGACCGTGGGATAGCGAAACCTTGGTAGGTGCGGGCCTCGTTGTGGCCCCGCAGATGCCCCCGGCAAGGGTCTTCCCGGGGTCCTGTGGGCGTCCCCGGCAAGACGTGGCCATCCCGGCAAGGATCTTGCCGGGGGTATTCTTCTGTCCCCGGCAAGGATCTTGCCGGGGGTCTTCGTCTTCTGGTCCCCATCTAGATTTGCAGGTCTTTGGTCTTCACAAAGATCTGCATGCCACCATGCAGGCGCCCCCGAGCTTTGGTCCTGATGTTGTCGATGGTGTTAGAACTCTCAGGCTCAAGGGTGGCGGCTCTGCTGGCATTGGGCAAGTTGCCCTGGCAAGGCTCTTGCCGAGGCTGTGTTAGGCCGCCCCGGCAAGGGTCTTGCCGGGGGGGCTCCACCTTGCCCCTTTGCTCTTCATGCTTCTGGCTTGAATGCTGCCTCGGCAGCCTCGTTCTTTCCCTTCCTCTGCCCTGCCAAGCCCGGCCGCAGGCGTGGCTACGACTGCCCATGCACAAGTAAAGGGGTACAGAAAAGGCCCCTACTTTTGTACACCAACACCTAGCCGCCGCCATTTTCACCTCCATAGCCATCTCCACCTCTATAGCCCTCTCTCATCTGGTTCATACTTGTAATCGTGCATCGCACAAGGCATCTATTGTAAGACATATTGCAATCAATCAATCTCAAGATGTGTTCTTCACTGATTTCTTCTCTCGGTCTGATCTCCATGTGTGAGTAGTCCGGTAAGGTATGGGGTGAGGCATGAGCCTTGCAGCCCCAGGTATTTGGTGAAGGGATCAATGGTAGTCTTTGACACAACGTATTGTATGTGTAAAATAACATTGCATCATGAAGTATCTCTTGTCTCGTCCGTGATCTTCATCCCTGCAGGACCTAGGATCATGGAGATCAAGCACCGATGAGGCTAGGATCAAGGTGACCGTGAAGTGTTATACAGAACACCGGTGACAGTAAGGTTTAGTAGGGTAACATGGATCATATCCTTGGGGATTCACGAGGTGTAGTCATTGAACGCCCAAAGCTTTTGTCTGGTATTATTATCTTAATTATTAGGGCAACCCCGCTAGACGGATAGGGCCTTTGGTAGGACAACTGATTCTTGATGCAGGACTCGTGCCAGTCAGGATGTTATTTGGACACATCCCCCATTCCAAACGAAGCAAGCACCTCTTGATGGTGGCTTCCCGAGCACAAACTAATAACATTTTTTATCCCAACACCAATACATGGTTGAAAGCATTATGACCTCATTCACTTACCTTCTTTTGTTATAAGTGTTTGAATCGGTATTTGCTTGTTGATCTGGTCAAAAGGTGGATTCGACACTTTAGCAAAAGCTTGCTAGAGACCATCGCCTCAAGGGAATCTTCCTCTCGTGGGTTCGATAATCGAGGATCACCTCTGGGGAAATAGGTGCGGGATACTCTTTTTAGTTCCAATACCGGGTCAACAAGAAGGAGATATCAGGCCACGGCAGTAACTGCAGTGGTGGCCGTTGGGGAGATCGAAACAACAACAATGGTAACAACAAGTACCGGCAAGGCTGGCGGAACCAGCCTTAGCAGGCCAGCCCTCAGCAGGCCAACATTGCCCTGCCGCGCCACGATTGGAACAACGACAACCTCCCCGATGGTGCACATGGAACATCCAACACCTCTGCAAGTTCTACCAGTGACCTCACGGATACAAACGAGGTGGAGCTGTACATGCTCTGGAGCCTCTCTTTGCGTCGCCACAAGGCCGCGAGAGCTCCCGCCCACAACCCAGTGGGGCCCTATGCTCAGACATGATGGAATATTTACTTGAGGGGCCGCCTGGCCACCACATCCTCAAGCTGACCCATGCACATCACGGCAGCATGTATCTTTTTGGTTGTGTAAAGAGACCTCTTCAAGCATCAATAGAACTTTATTTTCTAAGTATTATGTTTGCTTGGTAAGAAATTTGCTTCAAGAGGCATGCGCACTCACGATCTCTCCCTTGTGCGTATCACACGAGTGGGGGCTAGACATGGTTCCTGCGCTTGGGTCAGTCCCAACAGTGCCGCTAAACCAAAGTGACTGAGCTTTGGCTCGCAGGCCTGTTCCCGTGCACGTCACCTCACTAAGATCCCTGGTACTTTTGTCCCATCGTATGACACCCACAAGCGACCTCACGGGCCCGCATTGCTGCATCACTTGCAAAAACTTGTTGGCATATTGTTGTCACTGATGTAGGGCACAGGAAGCCTCACGAGCACTACCTCACGAGAGGCCTCACGAGCGTAGCCTCGCGAGGCAGCCTGCGGTGCCGTTCCCGCCAAGTACCCACAGGGGACCTCACGAGTGAGCACCTCGCGAGGCACATCCTGCAGGCGGCGGCACACAAAGACGTATACTTAGAAAACGCTAAGTCTAACACGCTTCATGAGTCTTTCTTAGCACCTCTTGAAGCCCCTTTCCCTCGCGATCTCGCTGAGTGCCTTTAGTGTTTCCTTGGCATAAGCCGCTTGCACATCAAAGGGGGGCTCCACTAGCATTGCGCCTCGGGAGCCCTTACTGCCTTGCGGAGCCCTACACCCTCTAGCCTTGTTAGGAACACGCCCTAACATACCAGCGACGGTCGTAGCATGCTTAGGGGCTGGGTCCTAGCGACGTAGAGCATGAAGGCAGGTAAAAGGGAAAAGCAGGCCTCATGAGGGAAGGAAAAATCGCAGAAAATGTTAAAGATGGAACGCCATTACAAAAGCAATGTCTTCACACACCCACAAGACCACGTTTACATGGGTACATGATACAGAGGGAAGGAAGGCCTATGCTGACGAAGCACTGCCGACGTTACCCTCGCCATCGCCAACGATGTCGACGTCCTCGTTGCTGCCCTCGCTCATGTGCGCAAATCGCTGAACAAAGTCTGCCACGTGGTCCCGCACCTACTTCTCGAGTACGTCGTGAAGCTCTGACGGGACAGGGTTCATCACCTTGTCGAAGTCGAAGATGGTGTTGCACGGAAGAGGTTGCAGAAGACATGCATTGTCGCCTAGCTCAGGAGGTCGTGACACTCCTCTTCGATGGTGTTGTCCATGCTTGTGCCCCCTTTCTCCATCTTCTCCACGAGCTTGGTGAAGAAGCCCAGGTAGCTGATGTCGTTGTCGTCAAGGGGGTCCGCGGTCTTCTCATAAGTGAAGCGGGCGACGGCAGTACGCGCATACTGCACAAGGGCATGGAACATCTTGTTGCGCTTGTGTTGTCTCTCCAGCGCCCGCACGGTGTCATCTATGGCCTTCTCGACAACATCGGTGATGCCAACCACCTGCATCTAAAGGGATGCCAGTTCCCCCTTAGCGTCCGCTGATACGTCTCCAACGTATCTATACTTTTTTATTGTTCCATGCTGTTAAATTATCATTCTTGGATGTATTAAAATCATTTTATAGCAACTTTATATCATTTTTTGGGACTAACCTATTGATATAGTGCCCAATGCCAGTTGCTATTTTTTTCTTGTTTTTTACTTCATAGAAAATCAATACCAAACGGAGTCCAACTTGAGCCAAACTTTTTGGAGATTTTTTCTGGACCAGAAGACACATATTGGGCCAAAGAAGTACCAGAGGGGGGCTCCGAGGGGAGCACAACCCACCTGGGCGTGCCTTGGGGCCCAAGCGCGCCCTGGTGGGTTGTGCCCACCTTGGCCGCCTCCCGCACCACCTCTTTTCTCTATAAATACCCCGAAAATCCAAAAACCCTAGGGGAGTCGACGAAACACAATTCTAGCCGCCGCAAGTTCGAGAACCACCAGATCCAATCTAGACACCATCACGGAGGGGTTCATCATCCTCATTGGTGCCTCTCTGATGATGCATGAGTAGTTCATTGTAAACCTACGAGTCCATAGTTAGTAGCTAGATGGCTTCCTCTCTCTCTCTCTCTCTCTCTCTCTCTCTCTATTTTGATTCTCAATACAATGGTCTCTTGGAGATCTATTTGATGTAATTCTTTTTGCTTGTGTTTGTTGGGATCCGATGAACTTTGAGTTTATGATCAGATCTATTTTATCCATGAAAGTTATTTGACTTTTGCTCTCTTATATGCATGATTACTTATAGCCTTGTATTTATTCTTCAAATCTTTGGTTTAGTTAGATCGAATAGATCAATTTTTCTTACCATCGGAAGAGGTGCATTGTGGTGGGTTCGGTCATGCGGTGTTCTTTCCCAGTGAAAGAAGGGGCAGTAAGACACGTATTCGTCGTTGCTATGAAGGATAACAAGATGGGGTCTATTTCTACAGGAATAGATCTTGTCTACATCATGCCATCGTTCTTATTGCATTACTGCGTTTTTCCATGAACTTAATACACTAGATGCATGCTGGATAGCGGTCGATGTGTGGAGTAATAGTAGTAGATGGAGGCAGGAGTCGGTCTACTAATCTTGGATGTGATGCCTATATAATGATCATTGCCTGGATATCATCATGAATATTTTAAGTTCTATTAATAGCCCAACAGTAATTTGTTTACCCACCGTATGCTATTTTTCTCGCGAGAAGCCACTAGTGAAATCTACGGCCCCCGAGTCTATTCTTTATCATATTTGCTTCAAGATCTATTTTTATTTGCTTTTGCTTTCAGATCTATTATTCGAAAAACCCAAAAATACCTTGCTGCAATTTTTTGTTATATATTTTATTTCGCGTTTCCGCGAGATCTATTTATCCAATCTACTACAAACCAATCTATCTTTTACCCGAGAGGGATTGACAACCCCTCTTATGCGTCGGGTTGCAAGTATTTGTTCTTTGTGTGCAGGTACCGTTTACATAGTGTTGCTTGGTTCTCCTACTGATTCGATAACCTTGGTTTCATCACTGAGGGAAATACCTACCGTAGCTGTGCTTCATCCTCCCTTCCTCTTCGGGGAAGTACTGACGCGGACACGAGCCATCAAGAAAGGATTTCTGATGCCGTTGCTAGGGAGACATCATCAACATCTATCAGGTTCCTAATCACAAATCTCATCTACATGCAATTTACATTATTCGCCATTTGCCTCTCGTTTTCATCTCCACCACTTCACAAAAATTTGCCGTTTTATTCACCCTCTTCTTCGTTCGCCGTTTTCTCATCAAATCTACTTTTGCGTGCAATTTGGTTTGTCACTTTTGTCATTATGGATAGTTCTTTCTCTATTGCGTGCACCCCCGAGAACTAGGTTCTTAACTTTAAACAAAGGGGAGAGGAGAATCTAAAAGATTCTTCGTATAGGATTTGCAATGCTCATAATAGATCTGTTCGTAAGCAATCTACCGTTGTTCTTCTTTGTTGTTTTTATGTGGGCATCACCACTCGGTATAGATTCATCCTTGATACGATTACCAGTGGGATTTTCTTGATGTGTCCTTCTCTAGATGCTTTCAATGCTATGGGAAATCTTGTGGGTTAACCTCTTATGATCAATGAAACAACTTTAACTCTTGAGCATGTTATGGAAAGTCTAGATGCGATTGAAAAGAAAATGCTCACTGAAGAAAACATTGAAAAAGTAGATAAAAGGATGCACAATCTTGCTAATAGAATTGGGTCAAAAGCGCGACATGCTCTTAAAGTACTAAAAGAAAAAGAACCCGCATTCAATGAGAGAATAGAGGAGAAGCCCGCTAGAATAGATAAGTTAGAAGAAATTTTTAGTAATCTAAGCACGGCTTTTTCTTCCGCTAAAACTATTGAAAAAACTCCTGTAAAAATTGTCAGGATTACTCAAGTCACTAAAAACAAGGGTGCAACTTCTAATAATAACAAAGAAGATCTTAATGTGATTAGTATTCACCTCAATTTTGTTGAAGTGATAAAAGACCCTACTTGTAAGTATAAATTTTTCAAAATTTTTCATAGGAGTATTGTTATTGAAAATTTGTATGCTATATCTTTGAAGAATTCTGAGTGTTTTATGGAGGACTTGGAAACTAAAGATGACAATACTTAGACCTATGCATTATGCCTAGCTAGGGGCATAAAACGATAGCGCCTGTTCGGAGGCAACCCAATGAATAAAATTTATTTTTTCCTTTTTACTTTTTGTTCTTGAGTGTTTGCACAATTATGCTACTATTATGATTATGTTTTTCATGTTTTAATTAGTGTTTTATCCAAGCAAAGCCTTTCGGATTATGTTGGGTGATAGTTGATTTAATCTTGTTGAAAAAACACAAACTTTTGCTCTCAGTAAAACAATATTAATAATCACAGAAGTGCGATGAAATTCTGAACTTTTTACACAAGATTGATATACAAATTACCTATGTTGTCTTAATTCTTGAGAATTCTTGGAGTTACACAAGTATTCAAAGTTTTCAGATTGCTACAAACTGTTCTGTTTTTGACAGATTTTGTTTTCTTTGCGTTTGTGTGCTTATTTTGATGAATCTATGGACTTTATCGGGGGGTATGAGCCATAGTAAAGTTGGAATACATTATATATAATGCAAAAATAAAGTATGAATAGGTTTGTAACAGTACTTAGAGTAGTGATTTGCTTTGTTATACTAACGGATCTCACGAAGGTTTTATTGAGTTTTGTGTGATTGAACTTTTCAAGTTTTGGGTGAGATCACGATGGATGAAGAAATAAGGAGTAAGAAGAGCCTAAACTTGGGGATGCCCCAAGGCACCCCAAGTTATTATCCAAATAGGAACAAGCAACTAAGCTTGGGGATGCCCCAAGTGGCAGCCCCTCTTTCTTCTAACGACCATCGGTATTTTACTTGGAGCTATATTTTTATTCGTCACATATCATGAGTTTTGCTTTGAGAGTCTTGTATTATATGAGTCTTTGCTTGTTTTGCTTTTTAGTTTGTGTCATATATCCTTGCTGGACACACCTATTTGAGAGAGCCAAAATTATGCTATGATTTGTTAGAATTGCTCTATGCGCTTCACTTAAATTTTTTTGAGCTATGGAATTGCTCTAGTGCCTCACTTATATCTTTTTGAGCATAGTGTGCTTTAATATTTTTGAAGAATTGCTCTCATGCTTCACTTAGATTTATTTGAGAGTTAGAATTTTTTTAAGAAATTCTCTCATGCTTCACTTAAATTTTTTTGAGAGAAGGAATTTTTTATGCTCATGTTTTTCACTTAAATTTGTTTGAGCTTATCAAAAAGGAACATATGAAAATTAGTCCCAAAGTGATAGATATTCAAGAGGGATATAATGAAACTTTCCTGAAGATCATTGAACAAAATAAACTTGATTCCTTGTAATAGTTTCGCGATATGATGATAGTAATATGTGAGATAAGTTGGTGAGTAATTATGCTTTAGTAAGAATATTGGTGTTAAGGTTTGTGATTCCCTATGCAAGCACGAAAGTCAATAGTTATGAAATGAAATTACCTCCTACTTCTGGTGCATTATTCCGTGTTAGTTATGCTTAATGCTCGCTTATGGGATTTTTCATTTCTTGGTTGGATGTTTCTCAATCTTTTTGCTAGCTTTCACTTTTACTATGTAGAAATACTACTTGTGCATCCAAAACCCTTAAACCCAGTTTTTCCATATGAGTCCACCATACCTACCTATATGCGGTATTCCCATGTCGTTCTAAGAAAATTTGTATGTGCCATCTCTAGATTTCAAAATAAATTTATTTTTGTGTGCTCGCACCACTCATGAAATAGTAGGGGATGGCTGATATTTTTCCATGCTAGATGTGTTATTCTCAAGATGAGTGTTTATTCACTTGTCACTACACGAGAGTATGGCAAAGGTATTAGGGATTCCTAGTCCTGAAATGAAAACTGAATTTACTTTATGTTTTCAAATAATAAATTCCTTGGAAAGTGTTGGTATGGACGACACCCATGGATACGGCTAGCCGTGGAATGTGAAAGTATGGTGGAAAAGGAATAAACTTTATTTTCGGTTTGGGAATCGCCTATGATATATTTAGCATGGAAAGTATTGGGAACTACTCGATCATTTTTGTTGATAGGAAAAGCATGCCACCCTAAATGTTTTGTCTCTATTTTTTTGCTTTGAGCTCTAGCACCTCTACAAATCCCTACTTCCCTCCGCGAAGGGCCTTTTTATTTACTTTATGAAATTTTATTTTTGTTTGAGTCTCCATCTTCTCTTATAAAGCACCAACTAAGGGGCACTATGATCGTAATTGAGCATTGATGTAGATAATATGCGAGTGTGTTTCATGAATGGATCAATGATTGAGCATGATGGGCTAGGGATAACTTGCTTTAGTGTTGATATTTTGACAGACACGGTTGCTTGTTGATATGTTTGAGTATTGAAATTTTCATATCAAAAAAAGACTATTGCTTTGAACCATATAAAAGTCCATATGTCCATGCTACAAAAGAAAAGAATATGTGATGAACATGTTAGGCAGCATTCCACATCAAAAATTATATTTTTATCGTTTAGAATTAAGCTTGGGCATGCTGATACGTCTCCAACGTATCTATATTTTTTATTGTTCTATGCTGTTATATTATCATTCTTGGATGTTTTACAATCATTTTATAGCAACTTTATAACATTTTTTGGGATAACCTATTGACATAGTGCCCAGTGCCAGTTGTTGTTTTTTGCTTGTTTTTTTTACTTCGCAGAAAATCAATACCAAACGGAGTCCAAACGCGGCGAAACTTTTTGGAGATTTTTTTTGGACCAAAAGACAAAAGTTGGGCCAAAGATGTACCAGAGGGGGGCTCCAAGGGGAGCACAACCCACTTGGGTGTGCCTGGGAGCCCAGGCGCGCCCTGGTGGGTTGTGCCCACCTCGGCCGCCTCCCGCACCGCCTCTTTGCTCTATAAATACCCCAAAAATCCAAAAACCCTAGGGGAGTCGACGAAACACAATTCCAGCCGCCACAAGTTCCAAAACCACCAGATCCAATCTAGACACCATCACGGAGGGGTTCATCATCCTCATTGGTGCCTCTCTGATGATGCGTGAGTAGTTCATTCTAGACCAACGGGTCCGTAGTTAGTAGCTAGAGGGCTTCCTCTCTCTCTTTTTATTCTCAATACAATGGTCTCTTGGAGATCTATTTGATGTAACTCTTTTTTGGGTGTGTTTGTTGGGATCCGATGAACTTTGAGTTTATGATCAGATCTATTTTATTCATGAAAGTCATTTGAGTTTTGGTCTCTTATATGCATGATTACTTATAGCCTCGTATTTCTTCTTTGAATCTTTTGTTTAGTTAGGTCGACTAGATCGATTTTTCTTGCCATGGGAAGAGGTGCTTTGTGATGGGTTCGGTCATGCGGTGTTATTTCCCAGTGACAGAAGGGGCAGCAAGACACGTATTGATCGTTTCCATTAAGGATAACAAGATGGGGTCTATTCCTATGTGAATAGATCTTGTCTACATCATGTCATCATTCTTATTGCATTACTCCGTTTTTCCATGAACTTAATACAGTAGATGCATGCTGGATAGCGGTCGAAGTGTGGAGTAATAGTAGTAGATGCAGGTAGGAGTCGTTCTGCTAATCTTGGACGTGATGCCTATATAATGATCATTGCCTGGATACCATTATGATTATTTGAAGTTCTATCATTTTCCCGACAGTAATTTGTTTACCCACCGTATGCTATTTTTCTTGAGAGAAGCCACTGGTGAAATCTACGGCCCCCGGGTCTATTCTTTATCATATTTGCTTCGAGATCTATTTTTATTTTCTTTTGCTTTCAGATCTATTATTCCAAAAACCCAAAAATACCTTTGTTTAATTTTTTGTTATTTATTTTATTTCGGGTTTCCTCGAGATCTTTTTATCCAATCTACTACGAAACAATCTATCTTTTACCTGAGAGGGATTGACAACCCCTCTTACGCGTCAGGTTGCAAGTATTTGTTCTTTGTGTGCAGGTACCCTTTACATAGTGTTGCTCCGTTCTCCTACTGGTTCGATAGACTTGGTTTCATCACTGAGGGAAATACCTATCATAGTTGTGCTGCATCATCCCTTCCTCTTCAGGGAAATACTAACGCAGACACGCGCCATCATCCGCCTTGGCCGCCCACGCCTGGTCCCGCGCGGCCTCCGCCTCCTTTATCTGCTTCTTGAGGCGGGAGCTCTCAGCCTAGATCTTGTCTCGATCTTGATGAAGCGGTCCTGATGAAGCTTCAATTTTTGGCTATCGTCCTTGACCAGCGCCGCGCATTCAGTCATGGACTTCTCCTCGACGCGAGCCTTGAATTTCTCCTCCCCTCTCCTCGAGCTGGGCGTTGGCCTTGGCGAGGCACTCGTTGTAAGTGTTGGTGAATGTTGCATGGTAAAGAAAAAATATCGCATGCTCACCAAGATCAATCTAGGAAATGAACATCTACGAGAGGAGAGATTGTATTTACATACCCTTGTAGATATTTAAGCGGAAGCGTTAAGTAACGCTGTTGATGTAGTCGAACGTCTTCGCGATCCAATCATGATCCGTCCACGAACTCCCGATCCAAGTGCCGAACGGACGGCACCTCCACGTTCAACACATGTACAGCTTGATGACGCCTTCACCTCCTAGATCCAGCAAGCGATGGTGAAGTAGTAGCTCGAGTCCTCTGGCAGCACGATGGCGTGATGGTGGTGGTGGTGGAGCAATCTCAGCGGGGCTTCGCCAAGCCTTGCGGAGAAGGAGAGGAACTACGAGGGAGAGGAAGGGCGGCGTCAAGGCACAGATGGATGTGGCTGCCCCTCCCTCTGTACCTCTATATATAGGTGGAAGGGAGGAGGAGGGGTTGCCCTAGGGTTTCCCCCTAGGTGGGGCGGCGGCCACCAAGGGGAGGCGCCCTAGGGTTTGGGTGCCCCCCGGCGCCTTGCCTCCCATGCAAAGGGGGCCGGTGGCCCTAGGGGGGTGCACCACCTCCCTGGCCGAGTGGGCTCGGGTGAGGGGAGGCGCCCAGACACTTGTGGGCTGGTGTGCCCCCTGAGGGAGTCCTGGATTAAGGGGTCCTCAGGCGTCCGGGCTATGTGACATAGGCCGGACTAATGGGCCGGGAAGGTACAAGACATAAGACTTCCTACCGTGTCCGGATGGGACTCCCCTTTGCGGGGAAGGCAAGCTTGGCATTCAGATATGAAGATTCCTTCCTCTGTAAACCAACCCTGTACAACCCTAGGTCCCCCCCGGTGTCTATATAAACCAGAGAGTTTAGTCCGTAGAGGGAATCATAATCATAATCATACAGGCTAGACATCTAGGGTTTAGCCAATACAATCTCGAGGTAGATCAACTCTTGTAACCCCCATATTCATCCAAGATAATCAAGCAGGAAGTAGGGTATTACCTCCATCAAGAGGGCCCGAACCTGGGTAAACATCGTGTCCCTGTCTCCTGTTACCTTCGCTCCTAAGACACATAGTTCGGGACTCCCTTCTCGAGATCTGCCGGTTTTGACACCGAGATTGGTGCTTTCATTGAGAGTTCCTGTGTGACGCCGACGACAGGATTGATGGCTCGCCTTGTCATCAAGGACAGTATCACTTCCGGAGGAGCCCTGGCCTCAGGCCAAACCCTCCGGCTGGGCAGCTTAACCATGGCCGTCCGTTCGGCCGTTAAGCCGATGATGCCTTCCCAAGTCATCAAAAAATGTATCCGTGTTGGCCCCGAATACTCCAAACGGATGGATCTGGCGGATTTGTCATCTTTAAACGAACTCCTGGATCGCATCGCCGCCCTGGGGGTCGCTACAGACTATGATCAGATTGGGCTTAAACCTGATTAGAGAGAAATCAAATCTCCGTCGATCACCCATCAGATAGCGGTCGTAGAGGAGCAAAACAACAACAACTCTTCCCCTGTGTTGAGAACAAGCTATGTTCGGATTTCCGAGCTCGGAGAGCCGAATACCCGTCCGCGGGGTGATGCTCACAGTCCACTGAACTTAGAATCGGGCATTGAGCCTAAAGAATCATTGGACATCCCGGACCCCGAGCTAATAAACTCGGAAGTCTTTCAAACTCCGAACTCCACATTGGGCCAGGGTTCGGATTTAGCACCACACACCCACCACAAAGCAATATTCGCCAAGCAATTCCGGTCCCCCGGATATATGCGACCTCATGTACATACGACATCAGTCTCAGGAAATAGTCCATCACTTTTGGGCCAGATTCCTCCTTGTCAAGGACAAGATTAAATATTGCAGCGACGAGGACGCGATTTCAGTATTCTGCAATAATTGCATGGACAAAGGGATCCTCAAAGCCCTCAACCGCCGTCGCATATTACACTTCGCCGACTTGGCAACCATAGTACAGAAGTACTGCGCAATGGAAAGCGCCTGGAAGACTCAGACAGCTTGTTGGGAACCACCGGCCTTTACGCCACCTCTCTGGCGGGCAAAAAGGATGCACCCTCGCGGGGCACTCAACCCCGCAGGCAAGAAAAATAAACCCATTCTGGGATGTGGAACCGTTCTTGAGGTATGGCTCGATAAGCCATGTAAAATACACACAACATCGGATACTGAACCAACCCACAGCCTCAGAGCATGTTGGGTACTCCGGCAAGTGGCCAAGAGTGGCGAGGGAACCCCACCAAAAACACCTCAGAGCAGTACTCTCCGGAAGACGACGACCTCAGTGTATTCACGGTCTTCGAGACCTTCACTTCAAACAATCGGCAAAAGAGGGCACTCCGCGACCTCACCGAAGTCTGCCAAATCGCAGCAATAAACCCCTGGAACGACACGACCATAACTTTCAATGCCGATGACGAACCAAAATTCCGGTCAGTCCGGGCACCAGCCGCCTTGGTCCTCAATCCAATTGTGGATGGCTTTCAGCTCACCAAAGTGCTCATGGACGGCGGCAGCGGACTGAACCTCATCTACGAGGACACGCTCAATAAAATGCAAATAGACAGGAGCCGCATCGAGCAAAGTAATACGACCTTTCGAGGAATCATCCCCAGTCGGGAAGCAAGATGCACAGGAAAAATTAAACTCGACGTGCTATTTGGCACGCCGGAGAACTATCGGTCCGAAGAGATAACCTTCCAAGTGGCCTCTTTCAACAGTGGATATCACGCCCTGTTGGGGCGAGACGTATTCACGCGCTTTCAAGCCATACCTCATTACGGGTATATGAAGCTCAAGATGCCCGGGCCCAACGGTACTATCACTCTCGCCAGTGATCCGAACATAGCACTCCGCACCGAAAACAAAACCGCATCCCTGGCCCTCGAGGCACTATCCGAGGCCCTCGCAGCCGAAGAGTTAACCGCACTACGCTCCACCGGTGGATAGTGGTGACATAATCCTCGATAAGTGGCCCAAATCCACCTCCTTCAAACCAGCAGACGAAATAGTCAAATTTCAGGTTCACCCAACGGACCCTAAGAAGACAGCTTCCATCGGGGCTCAACTGGACCCGATGGTCGACGCCACACTACGCGCGTTCCTGCGTGAGAACTGGGACATATTCACCTGGCACCCTTCTGATATGCCAAGAATCCCACGCAGGTTGGCCGAACACAACCTCAATATATTAAAGGGATACAAGTCGGTCAAGCAAACAGTATGGCACTTTTCCGAACCCAAATGACAAGCTATGGGGGAGGAGCTAGCCAAGTTAATTGAAGCCGAGTTCATTAGAGAAATCAAACACCCGGACTGGCTAGTGAACCTGGTGATGGTACCGAAGAAGGATAAATCCTGGCGCCTGTGTGTCGATTTCAAAGACCTCAACAAGGCCTGCCCTAAGGATCCCTTCTCCCTCCCCCGCATCGATCAGATCATTGATGCTACTGCAGAACATAACTCATTGTGTTTCCTCGACGCATACTCCGGATAACATCAAATCAAAATGAAGGAGTCGGATCAAGCCACAACGGCATTCATTACCCCATACGGGCCTTTCTGCTTCATCACTATGCCCTTTGGGCTAAACACGCCGGCGCCACCTACCAACGCATGATTCAAACATGCCTGGAGAAACAAATCGGCAAGACAGTCGAAGCATACGTGGACGACGTCGTCATCAAAACTAAGTATGTTGAGTCACTAGTAGACGACCTGCGTCCCATATTCGACAACCTACGAACATATGACATCAAGCTCAATCTGGAAAGGTGTGTTTTCGGTGTCCCTGCCGGAAAACTGCTGGGCTTCATTGTTTCTAATAGAGGAATTGAGGCAAACCCAGCCAAAATCCGAGCTTTTTCACAATTGGCTACACCAACAGACCTCAAACAGGTCCAAAATCTAGCCGGCTGCGTGGCAGCTTTAAGCCGCTTTATCTCTAGGTTGGGAGAAAAGGCATTGCCACTATATCGCCTACTCCAACGCATCGACCACTTCGAGTGGATGGATGCGGCAACGACCAGACTGGAAGAAATAAAAGCTCTTTTAGCAAGCAACCCAATCCTGGCCGCGCAGAACGTCGGTGAACCCATGTTATTATACATCTCTGCAACACACTAAGTGGTGAGTGCGGTGCTCGTCGTTGAACGGAGGAGGACGGACATAAATTCCCACTCCAGAAACTGGTATACTATGTATCCACTGTCCTCACACCATGCAAATCCCGGTACCCTCATTACCAAAAGATAGCATACACGGTCTTCATGGCATCCCGGAAGCTACGTCACTACTTTCAAGAGTGCTCGATCACGGTGGCTTCCGAAGTACCACTCAATGACATAATAAACAACCGCGATGCTACATGCCGGATTGCCAAGTGGGCCATTGAGCTCTTGCCATTTGATATAACATACAAACCACGTCGAGCCCTTAAATCCCAAGTATTGGCTGACTTCGTCGCCGAATGGACAGAGGCCGAACTCCCTAAAGAGTATGGTACATATTCCAACTGGGTTATGCACTTTGATGGCTCTAAAATGCTGGCCGGTCTAGGAGCGGGCGTTGTCTTAACGTCCCCCAGAGGAGACACAGTCCAGTACGTACTTCAAATATTATCCATAGACTCCAATAACGCAGCCGAATACGAGGCATTATTATATGGTCTTCGGATGGCAGTCTCCATGGGCATACAACGCCTGGAGGTGTGTGGGGATTCAAATCTTGCAATATCCCAAATAAACGGAGAATTCGACACAAAGGATCTGAAGATGGCGGCCTATCGTAACGCCATACTCAAAATACCAGCTCGTTTCGAGGGACTCGAGTTTCATCATGTGGCTCGAGAAAGTAATCAAGCGGCGGATGTCCTTGCTCGCATGGGTGCCAAGTGTGACCCCGTCCCGCCTAACATCTTTTGGGAGAGGCTCTTCAAGCCATCCGTGGCGTGGCAGGATGAGAGCGGCAACACTAGTCCGGATCCGATTATACCCCCAGATTCCGAACACAACACCGATGTCATCGGGGGCTCAGCCACCAAAATAACACCATCGGCCCATCTAATAATGGCAGTAATTGCCCCATGGACCGAACCCTTCTTGGCCTACCTCAATAGGCGAGAGCTCCCTGAGGATCAGAATGAGGCTCGATGCATTGTTCGTCATTTGAAAGACTACAAGGTTCATGAAGGAGAGCTCTACAAGAAGAGCGCTACCAGAGTCCTTCAAAGATGTATCTCCGAAGAAGAAGGACGGTAGCTCCTGGCCGAAATCCATGCTGGTCTTGGTGGTCACCACACGGCAGCTCGGGCTCTTGTAAGTAAAGCCTTCCATACTGGTTTCTTCTGGCCGACAGCCCAAGCAGAGGCACATGACCTTGTCCAATGTTGTGTAGGATGCCAGCTTTTCGCCATTCAAAGCCATATGCCGCCTACCACTCTACAAACAATCCCCATTACTTGGCCTTTCGCGGTCTGGGGGCTCGATATGGTCGGACCCCTTAAAGGGGGAAGCCATAAGAAAAAATACCTGCTAGTCATGGTACATAAATTCACTAAATGGACAGAGGCCAAACCTGTTAAAACGGATGAAGCCGGACCATTGATAGACTTTATATCC